>CP053170.1:745870-1945870 GCA_014607495.2 Carposina sasakii
AAAGGTGATTTTTAAAAAAACACAAAATTGGGCATATAGAGATCTCACGAAAACGTGATATTTCAAGGTGGGGTATTCCATAGACATTATTGTAAGCACATGGGTGTAGTATAATTCCACATCTTGAAGAGGTTATGATACCTATTTCCAGTCAAACTATCTAGCCTCCATAGGTTGTCCCGTCCTCTTTACTGAATTCCCTCTGTCCTCCATACGACCTTCAACAAGTTCTCATATTTGGAGTAGGTACTTCATCACGTAGCGTTACAGATATGGTAGGACCCAAATAGAACAGAAGGTCAACATAATAAATATTATATGTACATACGTTCATGATTATACGTGGTTATGTAACTCTTAGTAGACAGAAAAGGAAATCGATACGATGCACGTGGAATATCTAATTGTAATGTTACATTCTAGAGCAGGGGTTCCCAAACTTTTTTCTCATAGACCCCTTTCAAAAGTTATCTGATTCTGGTGGATCCCCTACAAGCCTACACCACATACGAATTCATTGTAAATCAACATTTTTTCACGTCAACGTAGACCCCCATCGAGTCTCCTGTGGACCCTTTTGGCAACCACTGTTACAGAGGGTTACTTTTAAACTTTGCATATGTAAGTATAATCTTATTTACATAGGTAAAGAAAAATATATATACGATTGAATTGAGAAACCTACTTTTTTCAGGCTGTTAAAAATAAAGCGACGACGGTGTAAATTTTTGATGTACCTATCTACCTACCCGGTGTCACTCTTACGACTCAGAGATACCTCACAAGCTCAAATGCGACCATCTTTCAAGAAATATACATACTTACCTATATTACATATGATGATCTCCGACCGTATTTCGGCCAAGGCGACCAATCTCTACTGAGATTAGCTAGGTACGCAGGAGATAGTGCATAAGTGTGTGCGCAAACACAGATGCTATGAATTTGACGTTTAAATGTGAGACATCTCGCTCTCACCAAATTCATCATACGGGTGCTGATGTATCGCATCATAACAAAAGCGGATAGCAAAGGAAAATAATATTGTAGCCAGCCTTTATAATTTTTTGTGGTTTCTAACGCTTCAAACGGCGCAGGCGCACCGAACAGACAAAATTGTCTCTCCTGTCACGTAGGAACATATATAATGCACTTCACTTGGCTGCATTAAAAGTGCATAAACAACATATTTTTCTTAGGAATCGTAAGATATTGTCCCGTTTGTATTCTGTAACGATATTAACTGGTGACATGAAATGGTTTTTTTATTAGCTCCTTTAATAAAGCAGATCAATGGTGCTAAGCGGTTGCAGCTAGGATTGGAATGGTCAGAGGAATAAGTAATATTGTGACTATTTAGATATGTGATAATATGTACATAGTATTATCATATCTGTGGTAATACATACAAAGATATCATCATCAGCCTATTGCAGTCCACTGCTGGACGTAGGCCTCCCCCAGGGCACGCCACAAGACTGCTGGGCAGGCGGGTTGGTGACCGCGGTTTGTATTTAGGACTATAGTGTCAACACGGTAGGCGCTGCTGCCCACCTCCCGGAAACATACGAGATGATAGTTTTTCACCATCATATGGGTATTTATCAAATTGAAAGACTTTTATGCATTTCCGTCTGATTTCCATTTTTTTAGAAAGGTGATTTTTTTTAAAAATCACAAAATTGGGCATATAGAGATCTCCGAAAACGTGACATTTAAGGTGGGGTATTCCATAGACATTATTGTAGCACATGGGGTGTAGTATACTTCCATGTCTGAAGAGGTATGATACCTATTTCCAGTCAACCTATACTAGCCTCCATAGGTCCCGTCCTCTTTACTGAATTCCTCTGTCCTCCATACGACCTTCAACAAGTCCTCGTTTTTGGAGTAGGTACTTCATCACGTAGCGTTACAGATATGGTAGGACCCAAATAGAACAGAAGGTCAACATAATAAATATTATATGTACATACGTTCATGATTATACGTGGTTATGTAACTCTTAGTAGACAGAAAAGGAAATCGATACGATGCACGTGGAATATCTAATTGTAATGTTACATTCTAGAGCAGGGGTTCCCAAACTTTTTTCTCATAGACGCTTTTCCCTTTCAAAAGTTATCTGGTTCTGGTGGATCCCCTACAAGCCTACACCACATACGAATTCATTGTAAATCAACATTTTTTCACGTCAACGTAGACACCCATCGAGTCTCCTGTGGACCCTTTTGGCAACCACTGTTATAGAGGGTTACTTTTAAACTTTGCATATGTAAGTGTAATCTTATTTACATAGGTAAAGAAAAATATATATATACGGTCGAATTGAGAAACCTACTTTTTTCAGGCTGTTAAAAATAAGGCGACGACGGTGTAAAATTTTTGATGTACCTATCTACCTACCCGGTGTCACTCTTACGACTCAGAGATACCTTACAAGCTCAAATGCGACCATCTTATACATACATACATACTTACCTATATTACATATGATGATCTCCGACCGTATTTCGGCCAAGGCGACCAATCTCTACTGAGATTAGCCAGGTACGCAGGAGATAGTGCATAAGTGTGTGCGCAAACACAGATGCACTCTCTATTCCGTCACTCTCATAGTCCGATGGAACGGAAAGCCGACACGACCGGAGAGGGATCAGGCGCAGGACGAACGGTTTTACGTGCTTTTCGAGGCACGAGCTAAGTGACAATTTTGCAACATTAAAATCTCTATCTATCTACAGGGTGTAACAAAAAGGGTATGTTAAGCGAAAAGCTACGTAAATAGCCCACTGTAGAGAATCTGTCCACAAAATTTGAGACTCGAAATCACATGTTTATTTTTCCCGATAATATGGAGAATTTTTAAATATCTCAGGAATTTTCATACAATCTTGAAAAATAAACATGTGATTTCGAGTCTCAAATTTTGTGGATAGGTTCTCTACAGTGGGCTATTTACGTAGCTTTTCGCTTAACATACCCTTTTTGTTACACCCTGTAGATAGAAAAACATAACCCTCCTTCTGGCGCGGTCGAGTAAAAAGATGTAAATAAACATTTATTATGCACTTGTCTAACGCATTTTAGGAACTATGAAGGCAACGGATTGTTTTCTCAAAACTCCTCTACACTTACCGAAATCGCCTAAGTCTAGTGTATAAGGCCGGTAGGCCGAAGGGAGATTGGAGAGATGAAGTTCTGAGCTTATTGGTGATACAGACCATGAACATTTCATAATTTCATCCACCGCAAAACAGTTTAAGTAAGGTAGATTAGTAAGTTACCTAACTATGCTAAGAACCAGTGAAAGTGGTGCAGTTGACAACTATGCCCGTAATTCTGACAGACACGAGACATTCTTGATGCACATTAACGGTAACTGCGTGAGTGTGCGGAATGCACTGACTCTGAAACTGATTTATAAATTATCATATATAGCCAAACAATATGATATACTATAAAATTATTAATAAAGAAAATGGAAAAAATTATTCACCCGAGTGGGAATCGAACCCACGACCACTGCAAACCGTGCCAGCCGCTATAACCACTAAGCCACATATACAGGGTGTAACAGAAAGGGTATGTTAAGTGAAAAGCTATGTAAATAGCCCACTATAGAGATCCTATTTCCAAAATTTGAAACTCGAAATCACATTTTTATTTTTCAAGATTGTATGGACATTCCTGAGTTGTTTCGGAATTCTTCATACTATCTGTAAAAAAATAAAAATGTGAATTTGAGTCTGAAATTTTGGAAATAGGATCTCTATAGTGGGCTATTTACATAGCTTTTCGCTTAACATACCCTTTCTGTTTCCATTGTCTTGTTCTATGTTGTTGTTGCTGTCCGTGTATATGTAATTGTCAAATAAATTCTATCTATCTATCTATCTATCTGTTACACCAATATACATAAACAGAGAAAATTAATAATCGTCTCATCGGTAGGTACTTACTTAAGATATACTAAAACACAAAATCAGATGCCAACTGTAACCGAAAATTAGAACCTACCCTGCTAAGTCAGCAAACTTTAATTTTAGCTAACCCGTCTTCTCTTCTTCCCCAGGGCTCCGACCCTCGCGTGGCCACCTGCCGCGGGCGCCTGCAGACCAGGCGCTGCCAGCTCAACCAGGAGATCAACAAGGAGCTGCGCCTGAGAGCGGGGGCGGAAAACCTGTTCAAGGTATGATATACATATGTTTGTTATGTACTATACTATACACGGTGTAACAAAAGAGGTATTTTTGTATGTATGAATGACGGGCGTAAGAATATAAAATTAGAATCACAGTATAAGAGTTATACGAAAGAAAATACTTACTATATTTTATAAATATTAATAAGAAAATGAAAAAAAAATACCCGAGTGAGATTTGAACTCACGACCACTTGCATTCCGTGCATCGCTCTAACCAATTGAGCTATATTTTCACACACATCAGTCTATTGCAATCCATTGCTGGACGTAGGTCTCCCCCAGAGCACGCCACAAGGCTACTGCCGTGGGGGGGTTTTGTCCATAGTCACCACGCTAGACAGGCGATGATGCTGCCAACCTTCCGGATACCTACTGACAGACATGGGGTCGCGCTGCTCTACTCTGCTGACACCACACGGCACATTTCCACAGGAACGGTAAAATGAATATTTTCGAAAAGATAAGACCACTACAGTTAAATGCATTGCAGCGACGGCCTCAGGCTTTCTTAACTAAAGCATGCCTAGAAATCCCTACGCGTAGGTTTTGCAAATGGCGACTTTCACTAAGCTTTCCTCTTTCACATCACAAATGAAATAAAGAGAAATTTTAATGCATGCTTGCACAATCGTCACTTCATGTTGAATTACAAATACTTGTATAACTGGTATTATTTAAACTAACTACAATAGGTACTCTTCTCTCTATATACAGGGTGTTTGTGACAGCCAGGCAAATACTGATATACTGAACAAGTACCTACCATTGTTCTAAGTTATACGACAGTGTTATTACTCGCAGGAAATGCATTTTTAATTTGAATATCCGCAATGTTTGCTTTCCGCGCCAATTGTATCGGGAGATCCTGTGACTAGTTAAATGGGCTTATTGGTTATTTTGTATCACATTACTGTTTTTGGACCACTCTCCATTGGGGTTGAGCAGTATTTTGAACTTATTTGGGACAATATTTTTTTTAATATCATCCATAGGTTAAAATTTTGTTTTTAAGTCATTATCTGAGGCTTACTTAAATGAAATACACAATTTTTCCTAAAAAAAAATGGCGGAAAATTTAGCAATTTTTCTGCGAAATTTTTCAGTGGATTTCGCCTCAGAATCATGGTCTGAAGTCGCCATACCAATATTTTGCCAGGCTATCACTTCCATCTTTAAACATTGTGCTGAGGGATTCAGCTTTGTTTGCCGAGATTTGGCTAGTGTATAGTTATCGGGATGAATAATAACGTTGCCAATATGTAATTTAGAAAAGAGATGGTAAAATTCGTCATTCGAGTAATTGACCCGGTGGCTTAGTGCTTATAGCGGCTAGCACGGTTTGCAGTGGTCGTGAGTTCGATTCCCACTCGGGTGAAGAATCTTTTCCATTTTCATTATTAATAATTTTACTAAAAAATTTAAATATATACTGTAGCAAAAGTCCCCCCTATGACAGTAGCCTGGGGTAGGCCCACGTCCAGCAGTGGACTGCAGTAGGCTGATGTGTGACCTAAATATATATAAATACTATTTAATAATTAGCACACAAATCTCGAACGGGGTATTGGGCGTTTTGGTCCGCTCGTGTTTCAGTCCGCGGACCGAAATGCCTAAGTATGCCTTCTGAATGGGTCTATTCGTCCCGCGGGACGAATCACCCCATATTTTTATTATTATTGGGCGATTCGTCCCGATATGAATACCTGTTTTGAAAGATTCAAGTACAGTTGGGTACCAAAAATATTGTAAAGTTACTACTTATTAATAATTATTACATCTACACTAATATTATACAGAGATAGGATTTGTTTCTATGTTTGTTTGTTAAGGGCATGAACGTATAAATAATAACGGACAGAGTGTTGTTACTACACATAGTGAAGCATTCATAGTAAGCTCGGTAACGATATTCCTTGAAGTAGGAATGTCTATTGACGCGTTATCCACCCATAGTAAGCTCGGCACCTACTTGAAAATACGCACACATGCGCAACGTGCCGCCATTACGGTGCTTCAATCTGTGCAGTGACAGCATTCCGTCCATTTTTCTTATACGTTCATGGTTAAGGGTGTATTTGTAATGAATAAACTCATATAATTGGTGAACGAAAGTTTAAAAAAGTAATTTTTTTTGTATTCGACTGTACATGACAAAAAAATTGGACCGAATCTACCCATTCAAGAAGAACTCTTCGGCTATTCGGTCCACTTTCCATTTGTGGACCAAATATCCCCATGAATAAAATGCTTTTAGGCGTTTCGATCCGCGGACCGAAACACTAGCGGACCGAAACGCCCCAAAACCCCTCGAACGCAGGAAGATCATAAATAGTATTTTTGGATCTTACTAGCTCTTTTATCATGAAACTCTATTCTTACCTTTTCTATTCTCTTAGCTTTATTTACCGCAATGGATATAGCAAGTATGTATTATTTGGCTGAGTCTCTTTTTAAATCATGATAAACAAAGCTTTTTCTCAAGGTAAGAGGTCACAAACCGAACAAGAAAGGGGGACACGGTTCGGCGCGCGCGCAGGTTGCGCAGTCAATGGACTCGACGAAGTGACTCATTATTGAGCTTTCAAAATATTAATTAGCTGTAACCGGTTTTGACAAGCACTCAGTGGTCACAACTTAGGGGTTTTACCCCTAAATTTAGGGGGCAGAATTTTTTAGGGTTTTTAGAGGTACAACGACTCAACGTGTATAGTCAGTTTCATAGAGTAGATCCGATGGAGATGACGCTAAGTCTCCTTTTTTTCTCAATGTAGTCATGTAGATTCTTAGAATTTGTTTAATTGCACATGTTACCCTGTTGTTAACAACTTCTCTTTACTTGCTTGGCTTGCTGGAAGAGATCCTGGTAGAGATAAGCTTGCCATTGTACATACATCTCTTCTTTTATGTTGTATGCCATATTTCTTTTTGTGTATGTGCAATAAAGAATAGGAATGTGGGTTGGCAACACTGCAAGCACAGCACTTTAACTGTGAGGTAGTAGACTCGATTCTAGGGTGAAGCATTGTTTATTTGACGGCCTGCGATACCTTAGGTACGATTTCGAATCCCGGTAGGTGTAAACATTGATAGGTATATTGAATATCTATGTGTGTTTCCGAACATGGATGTTTCTAAACTTTGCTGTTTATGTTTCTGATTATTTATTTTATTTCCCGTACCAGAATAACCTAGACATACCACACGGGGCTGTGTTCCCGCAATGGGGTAACCAAAACTACAGGATCATTAAGGATATCCCTCAGCCACGTTTAGCATAGTGAAGATATAATGTATTGATGATGTTATGTTATTTATTATATTCTTTACTAGTAGACTCTGTCTGCGTGGACTACAGAAAAACAAAATGTCGAAATTATCCGAGATAAAAACATTTTTCCGGGATAAAAAGTACCCTATATGTTAAGTGAGACTTGTCACAATATATTCCTGAAAACTGCATGGAAATCGGTTCCACTGTTTCCGACATTAGCGTGCACAAACGCACAGACAAACAGACAAACCGAAAAATAGACAAACAGAGAAAAATTCCAAAAATCATCGTTTTGGGTCCCATTGCGTTGATAAAGGTCTCCTATAATATTTTTTCTCGTATATCTTCCATGTACAGACAGCGATCCGTTACATTTTTATTATATGTGATAGATATATAGGTAGATAGATTGTACACAGTAAAGTTTTCACAAATAAATTCGTCATTACTTAATGAAACTCTTGTGCGTTCCAGGCAACGACCAACCGAAAGCTGCGAGACACGGTGGCCTTGGAGCTGAGCTTCGTCAACTCCAACCTGCAACTCCTCAAGGAGCAGCTGGCGGAGCTGAACTCCTCGGTGGAACTCTACCAGAATGACAGGTAAGGGTGGAAGGTTGAAGGGAAGGTGACCTAACATAGTCTCTAGAGTACGTTTCACCAATAGTTCCTTTGCATTTTGGATGATGGCGCAAAACTTACATTTTCTGTGTCACTGCATTTAAAAAAAATGTTAGTTTCGAAATCAGGCATAGGAGTTATCTATTACTCGGATGACGAATCCGAGTAATTGACCCGGTGGCTCAGTGGTGAGAGCGCTGGCAGGCGGAATGCAGAGGTCGTGGGTTCGATTCCCACCCGGGTGAGGAATTGTTTCCATTTCTTTATTAATAATTTTATAATATATAATATCTTGACTAAGATAAATTTATAAAAACACTTCTCCATTAATATAGTAATATTATAAAGGCGCAAGTTTATGTGTATGTTTATTACTTCTTCACGTCTAAACCGCTCTAGTGATTTTAATAAAATTTGGCATGGAGTTAGCTAACACCCTGAATTAATACATACTTAGGCTACTTTTTATCCCGGTAAAATATTTTTATCCCGGATAATTTCGACATTTTGTTTTTTCTGCAGTCCACGAGGACGAAGTCGCGGCTAGTTTTAATAGTCCATAAGTGGAACATGACGTTGTCGAAAAAACATCTCGAGGCCACCTCTTGTTTTCTTTCATCATCCTGTAAAAACCAAAGAACATACTATTTACTATTTTTCCTTTAAAACTAGGTACTTATATCAAGATGGTACAGCATCAACTTTATCCTTCTGATAGTCTATACAGGGTGTTCGTGACAGCCAGGCAAATATTGATACGATGACTTCAGACCATGATTCTGAGGCGGAAAACACTGAAAATTTTCGCAGGAAAATTCCGAAATTTTCCGACATTTTTTCATATTTTCAGGAAAAAAAAAGTTTAATTACTGATTTTTTAACAGATAATTTTTTTTCAATATTTCGGAGTTGGTCCCATAGAGAAAGTTGTTTCATTTTACCTACCTAGTTTCGTGTCAAAAGATAATCACTTATTTTGGATAGACCTTATACAGGATGTAACAAAAAGGGTATGTTAAGCGAAAAGCTATGTAAATAGCCCACTATAGAGAACCAATCTACAAAATTTAAGACTCGAAATCACATTTTTATTTTTCAAGATTGTATGAAAATTCCTGAGATATTTAAAAATTCTCCATACCATACGGAAAAATAAACCTGTGATTTCGGGTCTCAAATTTTGTGGATAGGTTCTCTACAGTGGCCTGTTCATATAGCTTTTCGCTTAACATACCCTTTTTGTTACATCCTGTATACCTCCTAGGTACCTACTGTAAAAGCCCTAGATTATAAACAGCGTTATGTTCGCATTAGTCTCTAACTAAACCTATTTTAAAACTATGACTGCAATCCGTACATTTTTCACATTACACTAATCCTGCAAATTTTCATAACACAAATGCACCTTATGCCGTATGGGATAAGGCATTTCGAATGCACTATAAACTTTGTAGACATGACAAAGAGAGCCGCTGTGATTACGCTGTCATTCTAGACATGTTTTAGACATGTATGGCTTCCATGACGTACCGCGTATGTATAAAAAAAAAAAAACTATAAACGTGTGTAGGGGACTTGGTACTATGTAATACCTACTGTCGGTAATCCCTTTAATGTTAGGGTCAATAAAAAGTGTTCGGCTTTGAGGCCCCCTCCCGTCGTCATCATCCTCATCATTTTCCTGCCCTAATTCCACTATTTATGGGGTCTTGGCCCAATATGGTTACACATAAGTACTTCGAAACCATGGAGAAGAATTAAAAGAGGAGTAGCGGCTAAGTATATTTTCATACAAAAATAGTGTGCCGCGGAGCGGGGGTGAAGTATAGGATGAGGGGAGCATTGAACACTGTAGCCCTGCCCATTTACATAGAAACCACCTTGTAGTGACTAGTCAAACCACTTGCTCATTATCAATATGGTTCAAGATTCTTTTACTAGTGCAATTACTCATCGCTAGATGGCAATATTATACTACGTTTTAGTAAAAAAGTACCCTGATAAAAGCGCTAGTGACTTTTGTAATTCTAATACGGTTATATTTCGGAGCACAAGCGTGTGGTTACAGCTACTGCGTTACAATGGCGCTGAAGCTCCGCCCCTATCATGACGTCATGGCCTCACGATTGCCACACCACTCACTTCGTAGTCCCACCTCCTCTTTTATACCTTCTTCATGTTCGAAACACATATTGCCAAGGATTTGCCTTTTGTTTTATGGTCGTCTACCTGTCTGAAGCCGGCCTTCCTCGGGCATAGCAAGAAATGTACATGAAATAAATTCAGTGGTGCAGGCCCGTGACATGGGATCGAACCTACGTTCTCCGACTGGCAGGCGCACGTCTTTAATCATTGGGCTATCATCGCTCTCCCTGCCCTTATGCCATTATTTATGGGGTCGGTAAATATAAGGCGAAGGTAAAGAGATTTCATTCAACAAACCCAAAAACATTTAGCCAGCCAGATTATTTCTCTATATCGTCGATCTTCTATGCTGCTCTGGGAGTGAAAAAAATAACATGTAACACTACAGCTGCTTCTCTTCCCGGGCATACTGTACAAGCCAGTAGAGGGACAAGAGGGTCTTGGTGTTTTGTAGGCGATGGGCTGACTACCTCTCACTACTAACCGAACTTGTACATCTCAACCATACCCTAAAAATTGGTCAGAAGTGGCATCATGTGGTTCTATCGGCCCTTAGTGCTCTGCCTACCCCGTAAGGGGATAAAGGCGTGATTATATGTAAGTATCGTCGCACGCAACAGTTTCTTAAATTATGGATATTTGTAATGGGTTCGACTGGTATCTTAAGACCCAAAGTCAACCTCACCTGCCCGTGGTGCACCCTGCTATTTAACGGATGAGGCTCTGACGCTGATAGCTCATAATTAATACTTGTTTGGAATGACACGGAAGCATATCCCACTGGATTCGTTACCGGTCGCTGGATTGTTGTATTTGTGCCCGAAAAGCGGCGGTAGGCTCACCCGTGGTAAAGTGGGTGTGTAATTTGCACACTTCTGACCAACCTTTGGGCGTGACTGTATGTATGTATGTATGCTGGTTTGTGTTTTGTCTATGGTCACATCACAACGCGAAAAGAGGATTCGGCGGGAAAAGCTAGAAGGGTGCAGGTGTAATTTTCTTGTGAAAATAAAAAATTATTTGTAAATGGCTTGCATGTGTCCGTAAAGTGATTTTTCTTGTAGATAAGTTATATTTTGATTACTTGTGATGTGAATCTAGTGCGTGTGCATGGTTTTATACGCAGGTAAGCAGAGTAAAACTTTAGCCGGATTGCGATCTCTTCATGGGCGCATGTAAGTTGTTTCTGCAATAATTTTTCATTTTGACTAACTTTACACTTGTTCTTGAGGATTTTCCCGACGTTTCCATTCATCGTCATTGTCATTCATCATAAATTCAGAATACATTTTACTAAACAATGATTAGGCTGTATGGGCTTAGTTCCCCTTGCCTTTCCTTCGGGATAAACTAAAAAAAAAAAAAAAAAACAGCGCGAAAAAGCGGGAAACCTCCAACAATGGCGGAAACGCGCTCTTTTTCTTCCCTCGCTAATTTCTCGTGAGAATAGTTTATTTACGAGTATAATTAAATTAGCCAATAATGTAATTGTCTGTCGAAATAATGAGGAAAGCGCGTGACAAATTCGCGGAGAGTTTGTGATATTGTATTGTGATCTATGAGACGGCGTTATAAGTAATATAATTTCTCTGGGAAATAAATATTTTTACACACAGCTTATTATTATGTACTTCGTTTTTACACTTAGGTATGACAAACTAGTGGAAGTTAACGACTTTGTTAGCGAGACCTTCGGATATGTTTCAAGTCTTATAAGATTTGGAAAAAAAAATGTATTAAAGAAGCAATTACGACATTTTGTTTTTTTCTTCAGTCCACGCGGACGGAGTCTCGTGCGTCCACTAGTATCTCATAGATTTTGCTTGCGAGTCTCTAGCGTTACAGCTAAAAAAGATAGCTAATAGGCCCGCTGGCCAAGTGTCGGCTTAGTAGTCGATTCGCACGAAATTCGTTCGCACGACCCCTTTCAATAATAATATTATTTTAGTAGGCGTTTCGTTATAATATATGTGGTATATACAGGATGATTTTTGGTCGTCAACGTGCCCGAAAACTACGGAACCTCCTCATCATCACAATCATTTTACTCCATGGAAGCATACCTGGGAAGTATCTGGTTCCCAAGATATTAGGGTCCAAAGTTGAATAAATACACTGCGTTTTTCTGCATAAATGCACATAGACGCGCGTAGCAAGATTTTTTCACGAGAAATAATTATTATTTGTCCATGAAAAAACTAGCATAAACACTGGACACTATAAATTTAGCCCGATCAATTAATAAAAAAAAAAAATCAAAAAAATTTACATCGTTTCCCAGCATTTTTTGGCATAAACTTACTTTATTTGATGTATAGAGTATCCTGTATACATAATGTAGTTTTATCTTGCCCCTATCTACTTCTACCTCGCTCCACTTCGATGCGCTTGTTTGATATATTTATTTTTTCTCAACTCTTATACTTGCACTGCGTTATTTTTTAACTGTCATTAAGTAGTCATTAGAGGCTATTGAAAGGTTTTTGTCGACTAAGCCCTCCGTTTAAGATAATAGCACCGTTTTACATATAGCACACAGTGTATAATAGCACACAGTAGGATAATATTAAGTTACTAGCAGTTGCCCGCGGCTCCGCTCGCGTGGTAGTCGCTTATTGCGTGCAAGGGGTAGGTATAAAAAGTTTACGACCTATTGTACCTACCTACCAACCGGTCAAGCCGTTTCGGAGGAGTATGGTAACTAAACCAACATTGTGACACGAGAATTTTATATAAGGTGTTTTCAAAATTAGTGATTTGCTTTTGACACGAAACTAGGTAGGTAAAAAGAAACAACTTTCACGATGAGAACAATTCCGAAATAGTGAAAAAAAAATCAGCTGTTCCATACAATCTCGACTGAAATGTATGGAACAGCAGATTGTTTTTTTCAGATTAGATTTTATGTGTTTTTAATAATAATGTAGCCCTGAAAATAATGTAAGAACGTAGGATCTTTACAGACATTTTTAGAATAGATGTCTTGTTTAAAGATACCTAATCGAGGAATACGCCCCCTGATTACGTAAAAGCAATAGCAAAGTCGAAGCCGCGCGATCGCGATAATTGAGAGTGTATGCGGGGCGAGGTGTGGGGCGCGGGAGAGCTCGTTGCGCGCACGCAACACTCTCAAATTATCGCGACCGCGCGGCTTCGGCTTTGGTATTGCTTTTACGTAATCAGGGGGACGAAAATCATGGATCTGTTATTGTATCCCACAATCAGTAGTTTCTATCAAGTTTAGCCACTACATATCACCTACTCTACGTGTATTATGTAGGTATTCAAATAAGTATCGCCTAAAGCCCACCAGTGGGCTACATGCAAACTACAACATATAACATAAACGTTCATTATATGTTTGCCCGTGACTTCATCAGCGTTATCTCGACTTTTCTCCTTAATACCTATGCCATGAATGTAGAAGGAGCAACTATAAAATTACATACATATAATCACGCTTTTATCCCTTACGGGGTAGGCAGAGCACTAAGGGCCGATAGGACCACATGGTGCCACTTCTGACCAATTTTTAGGGTATAGTTGAGATGTACAAGTTCGGTTAGTAGTGACAGGTGGTCAACCCATCGCCTACAAAACACCAAGACCCTCTTGTCCCTCTACTGACTTGTACAGTATGTCCGGGAAGAGAAGCAGCTGTAGTATTACACGTTATTTTTTTCACTCCCAGAGCAGCATACTCTTAATATAATAATATTTATAATTATGTATGTATGTATGTATATTATTAAGAAAATGAAAAAAAATTCACCCGAGTGAGATTATAAAAAAATTGTCCATATGTATGCTTAGATCTTTAAAACTACGCAACGGATTTTGATGAGAATTTTTTAAATAGATAGACCCGTTATAGAGGAAAGTTTATGTGTATAACTAGGGACCCGCCCCGGCTTCGCACGGGTGTAATGCCCACGGACGAAGTCTCGGGAGGCTGCTAGTGTGCATTATAAAATCTTCTGCAATGGGAGATTGGTCGCCGTGACCGAAATACGGCCCGGAGGGCATTACTCGTATCACCTATACAAGGCATCTCAAGAAATAGTGTAAAATTACAGCAACTGGTCATACATATAATTATGTGACATTATCATAAAATTTTAAGCAAATTGATCAAGTTTATGCAAGATTGCATCAAGAACCCGCTTGGACGATGTCATGCAATCGGCGACAAGTTTCAAAATAATTACTCAACGGTAATATTTATATTGGAGCATATTATTATTATATTGAAATTCATGTTGTAATGTAGGTACATAATTACAATTATTATAAAACTTGGCTACTACACACATATTCTATTAATAATATTATTTATTACATAACTTCATTTACTAAAGGAAATGAAAAACGACTGCGAAATATCTTCCTACACTCGAAAATCATCCTCCTTCTGGCGCAATGGGGTTCAAAGTTAACTAATGTAATAATCTATACATACAGGATGTTTTTTTGTGGCCACCTTTAACGAAGGGTACGTATTCTATACATGAAATAAAGTAAGTTTATGCCAAAAAAAATGCTGGGATTTTTTTTTTTTGAAATTTTTTTTTAAATTCCTTGATCGTGCGAAATTTATAGTGTCTAGTGTTTATGTTAGTTTTTTTATAGACAGATATTAATTATTTTTCGTGAAAAACTCCTGCTACGCGCGTCTATGTGCATTTATGCAGAAAAACGCAGTCCATTTACTCAACTTTGGACCCTAATATTTTGGAAACCAGACACTTCCCAGGTATGCTTCCATGGAGAAGAATGATCGTGATGATGAGGAGATTCCGTAGTTTTCGGGAACGTTGACGACCAAAAATCATCCTGTATAATAAAAACGTAACGGGTCGCAGTCTGTACATGGAAGATATATGAGAAAAAATATTATAGGAGACCTTTATCAACGCAATAGTTAATACCCAAAACAATGATTTTTGAAATTTTTGTCGGTTTGTCTGTGCACGCTAATCTCAGAAACGGCTAAACCGATTTCGATGCAGTTTTCACGAATATATTGTGACAGTACCCACTTAATATAAAGGCTACTTTTTATCCCGGGAAAATAGTTTTATCCCGGATAATTTCGACATTTTGTTTTGTCTGTAGTCCACGCGGACGGAGTCGCGGGCGTCCACTAGTATAACATAATGTTATAATTTAAATTTATTTGTCACCACAGCCTGTTTGCTATTTCGTTATGTTTTACAGTAAAAAAGCAATAACACACGGTCACTGAAAAAAAATATACAGTCAGGTACTTAATGCAATATGCAAATCTAGCAAAACAAAATGCCTACTTTGCCCAATTCAAGATTTATTTACGCAGTTACTCAACTCTTTATAGCTGCATGCAAAAAAAATTACTCAATTTTGAAAAAAGACCATATTTCCATCAGGATTCGTTCAGGCGTCTGTCAAAAATAGAAATGTTGTTGGAATCGATGTTCCTCGATAGTACTTCAGTAAGAAAGACATTATTTCTTACAATAGAATTCTGATAAAAATTTGTATGATGAAACGTGTCTCTGGAATCTCCTTTAAGATTCTGCCGTTCTGGCTACCGTATTTCGCGAACACAGCCGGGTCTATATGTATGTATGAAAAAAATGCACTATTTCTGATTCTGTATCTAGAGAATTTTGAAATATCTTGTCTTATTGCATAAACCGGTCCGTATAATCTTTGGCCGAAATTGCATTTCACGATAGGTATGTAAATGCTAAAGTTGCTAAAATTGTTACAAAATTATTAATAAAGAAATGGAAAAAATCCTCATTACATATTGGCAACGTTATTTTTCATCCCAATAGCTATACACTAGCCAAATCTCGGCAAACAAAGCTCAAACAAACGATCAACCATATCCTAACGGATTATATTAATGGAGAAGTGTTTTTTAATGTTAAAATTTTTACAGTAAAGAATGCGTGATGCCGATGGTCCCCCTGGGCCTGAAGGAGACCAAAGAGGTGGACTTCAGGGAGTCTTTCAAAGACTTCATCCTGGAGCACTACAGCGAAGACGCAGCCACTTATGAGGAGGCCATCTCTGACTTTATGGATATGAGACAGGTACATACATCATAGAAGCCGCGTGGTGCCGGTAGAGTAGAGTTTGTACCACCCCATGCCTGCCCGTGGGCAGTACGAGGCGATTAAGAGTTTCCGGGAGGAACATATTAGTCCGAAAATCACACGGCGGTCACTAACTCGCCTGCCCAGCGTAGTGACATGGGCAAAACCCACCTGTGGCAGTAGCCTTGTGGCGTGCTCTGGGGGAGGCTTACGTCCAGCTGTGGACATCATACATACATATCCCATTGGATTCGTTACTTGTAGCTAGATTGTTATATTTGTCGAATATAACATTATTATGACAATAACCAACCCGCCTGCCCAGCGTGGTGACACTGGTGACTATGGGCAAAAACCTCCCATGGCAGTAGCCTTGTGGCGTGCTCTGGCGGAGGCCTACGTCCAGCAGTGGGCTGCAATAGGCTAACGACGATGATTAAGTACCTATAAGGAAATGTTAATGTACCTACCTACTTTTTTTTCAGGCAATGCGCACTCCAGTACGATCGGCAGCAGGGGTAGCTCTCCTATTCAAGTACTACAACCAGCTGTATTTCATAGAGAGGCGGTTCTTCCCGCCTGATCGGTCGCTAGGCGTCTATTTCGAATGGTTCGATTCACTAACAGGTAAAATGTTTAGTTAAATATAACCCATGAAGAAGAAATAATAGAGGAGCAGCGGCTAAGTATATTTTCATACAAAAATTGTGTGCCCCTGAGCGGGGTGAAGTATGGGACGAGGGGTGCAGCCTAACACTGTAGCCCTGCCTATTTACATAGAAACCACTTTGTAGTGACTAGACAAACTACTTGCATAAGCGTGAGGTTACAACTACTGCGTTACATACACTGGCCCTGAAGCTCCGCCCCTATCATGACGTCATGGCCTCACGATTGCCACATGACTCAGTTCATAGTCCCACCTCCTCTTTTATACCTTCTCCATGATATAACCCTAAAATAGGAGGTAATCTATGCCCTAAAACGACGATCGTGCATGAAGAATATCATGAAAGTAGATGAAGCGAAAGAGGTGTGTCAGGATCGTAGCAAAAGGAGATTCGTGATCTCTGCCTACCCCTCCGGGAAAGAGGCGTGATTTTTATTTATGTATGTAAATAAGCGATACATATGCAAAAAAACTTATACAATTTAAATATGGCGCTGATTTCCATAAACGCGCCAAAAACACCAAGTGAGTGAATGACGACGCCACCTACCGACCGAAGGAGGTGACAATTTAAAAAAAAAACACATAGACAATATAGAGGAAGGAATGCGTCTAAAATAATTTAAAAAATTTAAGATGTTCGTTTCACGAATAATAGATGGCGCTAAGTTTTTTTTTATTAAGTATTATGATTTTGCGAATGTTTTAAATATTTTATTTTAAGCTTTTTTCTAGAATCAAATTCTATGGCAAATGATTTTATGGCATATGATAATTATGGCTTTATGTAACTAATATTTATTTGCAATAATAACTAAACCTACGTAAAAAAACTAGAGCTAAAAAATAAAATAAAATTTACAAATAGAAGACTCCTTGCAAGTCCTCCACCGCTGGCAATGTGCCCAAAAGGCTGGCAGCGTTGCCCCGCTGGATAGCGAGGCTTATTCGCTGTCCAAAAAATGAGCCAGCCCTCTGGTCATGAGATGCCTCGACCAACCTTTTCGAAATATCTTTAAAAAGGTTGTGGGCTCCTGGGCCCCATGGCCCCATGGTTTCAACCCCAAACGGCTCAAATAGGTAGTCACCACTGAGGTTTGCGTATTTGCGTCGTTTGAGGTTTTATTTTTAAATTTATATTACAGGAGTTCCATCATGCCAGAGAACAGTCGCTTTCGAAAAAGCTTGCGTTTTATTCAATATGGCTGGAATTTATACACAAATAGGCGCAAAACAGGTGGGCTATTCAGTTTTAATTGTTAGTATAAATACGTAGTAAGTTGCTGAAATAACTGGATTACAGAAAAATAATTTGTATTGTAAAATTCGGGTAAAGTTAGTCTTTGTTTGGATATTAATATAGGTACTAAATTACTTCACGATCCATTTAGCCATTTTCTCTTCTTTTGAATTTAATATGAATATTTATATGTATTATCAATATGTTTTTTTTTGTAATTCAGGTATTTAATTTCTTTCATACGTTACGTTCAGTAATCATGTATTTATAAGTATGGATATATTTATACTTATTATCAGTATGTTTTTTTTATTTAGTTATTTAATTTATTTACTACATATTCAGGAAAGGAATACATGTGCTGGTCTGGACGGTGCAGTGGACGCCTTGCTGCGGGCGGCGGGCACTTTGCGTTATATTCACGAGAACTTCACCAACGCACCCTCGGTGGACCTCGCAGCTGACACTCTACTAGTCCTCGGCGCTTTGATGACGGTAAACTTTGATTATTCATACAGTTCATAACTCGTTCACTGAGACCCACATCATCATCCTTATCAGCAACGAGAAGTCCACTGCTGAACATAGGCCTCCCCCAACAACCTCTACTCCGATAGGTCGGAAGCGGCCTGCATGCAATTGACCCACACCACGATCTTATTATTAAAAAATAAAACTACTTACTGTCACTATTATTCAACTCGTAAAATTCGTACAATATATCATTATATGTAGGTAGGTATACTACTATATTAATTATTGTACGCCATTTTTAGGCAGAACATAGTGAATAATATTTTCATGTAACATCTACATTATGTACACACCTTCATCTACAAATAAAGAAACTTTGAGAAAACTTATAAAAGTGAACTATTGAATCCTAAAAACATCGTCACGTTAGGCGCAAGCTCGTGAATGCCTGTTCGAGAAGCTGCAGCTGCAAGCGCGGGAGTCGTGCCGCGAGCGCGAGCTGAGAGACGATACCGACATGTGCCTCGACCTAGCGCAGGAGAGCCAACACCTCGCCACCACTTACCACCAACTTTATGAAAAGGTACCTTTAATTATAAAAATATTACACTATACTTGACGCCAACGCTCGTGGCATGCACAGTCATAAAACGATTAAGCGCTAAGGCTGCGCGTGATCGGCACGCATTGTCGATACTGTGATTAGTTTAATTATTTCGAAGAATAGGTTGTTGTCTTGCTCTGTCTAATGAGCAAAATATTATTGTTTTTTATATTATAAAGGCGAAAGTTTGTGAGTGTGTATGTTTGTTACTTCTTCACGTCTAAACGGCTGGAGCGGTTTTTAATCAAATTTGATATGGAGTTAGCTGACACCTTGGATTAACACAGGCTACTTTTTATCCCGGGAAAATATTATTATCCCGGATAATTTCGTCATTTTGTTTTGTCTACAGTCTACGTGGACAGAGTCGTGGGCAACAGCTAGTAACTTATACAGGGTGTAACAGAAAGGATATGTTAAGCGAAAAGCTATGTAAATAGCCCACTATAGAGAACCTATTTCCAAAATTTGAGACTTGAAATCACATGTTTATTTTTCAAGATTGTATGAATATTTCTGAGTTGTCTAGAAATTCTGCATACTATCTAGAAAAATAAACACGTGATTTCGTCTGAAATTTTGTGGGTAGGTTCCTTTTAGTGGGCTATTTACATAGCTTTTCGCTTAATATACCCCTTTTGTTACACCCTGTATACATACATACATACATATAGACACGGCTGTGTTACCGTAATGGGGTAGCCAGAACTGCATGATGATAAGGGACCACAAACAAACACGTTTGACATAGAGGGGACTAATACCAATGATCAATGACAAGTTGCTAGCTTATCGCCTGAGAGAACGCTCGAGTTCTTTAAACTTATAACTTATATTAGGTATATCTAGTACAATTAGTATGTATTTTCTATCTGCAAAACTGTAATTATGTACTTTTTCTGATAGATGCAGTCCGAAGGTGTTTTTAACTACGTGCCATATTCGTGGGTCTCCCTGGTCCACGTTAAGACTGAATATTATAAAGGTTGGTATTGTATGTAGGTATCGTTAATACGGTACGATTAAAAGGCTCATTACATAACAGTGGACATGTCTAACCAAAACTACAAATTGCAGATCCTACTTTATGTACCAAAATCCACAGCACTTAGAATAGTACAGAGTTAAGCATTCTATCATCATAACATGCTGCCATTTATGGATTTTCATTTTATATAATAATAATAATAATGAGAGAGCAAAAATATTATTAGATTACTTAAATAATCCATCACCAACCCGCCTGCCCACTGAAGACAACAACAACAGACAACTTAAATAATGATACATATTAGGTACTTAAAGTTGTTAGTGCGTTAGTAAAATTACAGTCGTGTAAGGGTGTGTGTGTGTGTGTGTGTGTGTGTGTGTGTGTGTGATTGAGATAGCAGCTCTGTATACGACAGATAATGGAGTTTCGTGCATAGTTTGTACGGGTTAGGGAACTACTACCACAATTAGCTTAGCGGGGTCAGGGATGTTAAAGATCAGAGACAAGTTGCTAGCTCATCGCCTTAGAGAACGCCCCTAAATTCGATGCTGAACAGCAGCGGTCAGGCCGCGGCGGCCACCGAGTTCACCAAAATGTATGCATTGTATCAGTACGCGCGCTTGGCCGCGTGACATTTCGGTGAAATCAGTGGCCGCAAGTGCGCGCTTGGACTTAGGACATTCACTCTTCATTTTATATATTTTTTAATTCATTCACTTTGTAATTTGTGCTGTGATTAAAGTAAAATATACATACTTACGTCATACATATACTAGCTGTGTTCCCAAAATGGGGTAGCTAGGTAACTGCAGGATCGCGAAGGAGATACTACTGCCACATAAATATTATACATAATTAAATAACGCTAATAAGCTCATTTTCTTTTTCTTTTTTCTAGCATTAGCACACCAATACTGCGCGACTGGTCTTCTTCATGCACCGAGTGCGGTCCGAGCTCGTGAACGGATGGCTACCTTATATTCGCCTGGCGGGGACAGAAACGTCGATAATGGTATTGTTTTATTTAATTTTTATACTTTACTAGCCCACATTGTAATAATCGTCGTGCCGGCAGAGTAGAATTCGTACCACCCCATGTCTGCCCGTGGGTATCGTACGAGGCGATTAAAGGTTCCCGGGAGATGGGCAGCAGCGCCTCCCGTGCTGACAAGATAGTCCAAAATACAAATTGCGGTCACCAACCCGCCTGCCCAGCGTGGTGACTATGGGCAAATACCCCCCATGGCAGTCTTGTGGCGTGCTCCGGGGGAGGCCTACGTCCAGCAGTGGACTGCAATAGGCTGATGATGATGATGGATGGAATACGAAGCATTGAGTTGGCCTTGGTGTAACTTGATTTAATAGTGCAGTCATCACCGTCTTCCTACCCTTATGCTATTATTTATGCGCAATATGGTTTCTTTCGGAACTCATTTAAAGATTTGGCATTGGTTTTTACGGCCGGCTGCCTACCTGACGCCAACCCTCATCGGATAGCTATACCAGTCACAGTTTTTAGAAAATCCGTATGTACTTTCAGGTTTATCGCTGCCACCAAAATTTGATCAGGAGTTGGATCACATAGCCTACGGAAGGGCGCACTTAGCCGAAGCGCTGGCGCTTTACGAAGAAGCCCTCAGATTGCAACGGATGTGTCGGTAAGATTTAAAAATATATATTTATAGGATTATTTTAGTTTCTTTGACGAAATTCCGCTGCGCTTAAGTAAGACTGACTCATATTTTTATTTAATAATAGGTAGGTACATTGTTAACGAAAAATAATCTCATGCTCATCTCAATTTTTAATTTAATTTTTATTACACACACTTTATTATGTAGGTAGGTACGTACACAAATTTTGTATAGTTATTTTATTATGTAGCTGTGTCGATTTTTATGAGATAATTAAATAACTCACTCTCACCCACCTCATGTTACGCATGTTAAAGTGACCCATTCTCTTATACCACACCCAAAAATTTATTTTGTCTGTGATCGCAGCGAGCTCCGCGACAAGGAGGCGTTGTCTGTGGTGGTGCGAGCGCAGCTCGAGCGGGCCGCGCGCGCGCGCGACGCGCTCGCCGGAGAACCTGAGTTCACTGACCTCATCGATGCGCCACATATACTGCGTAAGTTACCTACAATCACCCCGCTAATGCTTAAACTTACAACTCAGCTTTTAATATTCAAATTAAATAAATAAATATCACACACTTCACAACACATTAAAATCCATAAGATCGTGGATACTAAGCAATGGTATATATTTATTTATAGATAAGTATAGAAACATCAATGACTCAGAAACTAACATCAATATTCATCGTATATATCAATGTTTGCTCCTACCGGGATTCCAATCCAGAACCTATAGCGTCGCAGGCAGGGTCACTACCAACTACACCAATCGGCCGTCAAATTTAACACATTTTTATTGTATTATGACTATAAAGCCGGTGTTTGCTCACCATCGGGCCCTATACCCATTTTCCTTTAATCTGATAACTCATGATTATAAATAATTATAATTATAAGCAACTACAGTCGCTTAATGAGCAACCAGATCCGAGTACTTAGCTTACATACAATAAGTGTAACGTAATATAGGTAATAACGGTTATTCCGAAACTACTTACAAGAATATACTGTATGTATATCTCAATCACAAGCCACCAGATTCGAGGACCCGATGGTAGTGTAGGGTCGAATAGTAGGCTGACATCAGTTGAAAATTTAAACATTCTGACGCCTGATACAAAAAATTAAAAATATTATTTACAGCTTCATCAAAATTCCAATTGTCTCTCACCCCACCTGACTTTGCACAACACCGGGTTGAAGATCTGTTCAAATGTCTCGGACCGATCGCAGTGTTTTCAGCGAAACGTCACTGGAGTGCGCCTAGACTCGTGCAATTACAAAAACATACAGACAAAAAACGGGAGAGTATACGACGGACAGACAGACAAAGAAATGGACGAATAGAAGAATACATTGAACAGGAAAATCGGAATGGAGTCAAGCACAGACACAGTGAGAAAAGAGATAGATCTGAAGATAACAGCACATATTACAATCAAATTATACGCAATGATGAGAAATATACTGATGAATATGAAAAGAAAAAACTTAACAGAGTCATGAAACAAAACGGTATTTACATTAATAGCTATAACAATAATAATTACGATTATCACCCCAAAGTTATAGATAACGATTCAAAATATGAATATAAGAATAAAATTAATGAAAATTTTATAAAATCTACAACTGATAATGGAATTTTTGATCACAGTGATTATAGTAATGGTAAAATTAACGTAAAAAATGGCCGACGAAGGGGTGATCCGTTGAGGAGAGCTGCAAGTGAATATAATGTATCGAATATCAAATCTGATGAAGAAGGGTTTGGATTTTCCGTGAGAGGCGATGCTCCGGTTGTAATTGCTGCTGTGGAACCGAACTCGTTAGCTGAAGTGAGTATTTTTAAGGATGATATTTTTTAAATGTTAATCATATGATTATATAGGTCATTGATCATTTATTTATCACAATAAGACACCAGTTTTCATGACTATTTTAGTTTAGATAAGTTTATTCCATCCGTGTAGGTAAGTATATTTAAATATTTACAGATCGGTGGAATGCGCGACGGTGACTTTATAATTTCTATCGGGGACAAGGATGTAAAATGGAGTTCCCATGAAGAAGTAGTTCGACTGATTCAACAAACAGGAGATACTCTGACAATGAGGCTCGCTACGCCAATGGACAAAAGTTCAGTCAAGGTGAGTGATAATGGTTTTCTATACGAATTTAGAGGTATCATCAAAGGTTAGTAAGTCCCTATGTATCATAACTTTAATTTCACCATAAATAGTTTTAGTTGAACCTGATAAAACAAGAACAACCATTCCTTGAATGCAAAATTTGCATTCTAGATAGTATAATTAATATATGTATGTTTTCTTGAATCAAAACTACAGCATTTAAAAAATCCTCTCCCAGGAATCTCCCGAAACGCCGAGACAATCGAACTCGAACCAGGGTTCAGTGTCAGCCGCTTCCACCGCCTCCAGTGGCTCCACAGCCATCACCGCCAGGTCATCAGCCAGACGAGTGCCTTCCTGGAACCCGTTTAGACGGAACACGGCTAGAGATATTAGCTCACATAGGGGCTCCCACACCAGCAATGTAATATTTAGATAAGTCTTGTCATCTGATGTATTTGATATTTTCTGTCTTTTTTAGTCAAAAATTTGATGCTGATTGCTACTTGTTACTTTACAATACCCATGTGTTAGTGTCATTATTTTGTTATCCTTGTGAATTTCTCAGCATACCGATATTTTTTTTCTTCAATTAATGAGGAATCGGAAATGCAACCACCAATTTTGATAACAGATATAGATTTATTTCAACCCCGTCAGTAGCATTACAAACTGTTATATATTTAATTTCTTAAATATATAATTAGACTAACTATGTGGATATTAATTTCGGCTATGATGATATTCCAAAGCACATGTTTTCTTAATTATATTGAATTTGTATGTCAAATTATATTATGTATGTATAGGTATTTTTGTTGTGTATCTTGTTTTATCTTGATATTTAAATCTAAAAACTATTTTTATTGTACCTAAACTTTTTTTAATCTAATTTCACTATAGTATAACGTTTTTCTTTATTTCTACTTCAGCAAATACAATTTTGGAACCCCTATCCCTCCAATTAACATGAAATTAAAACTGTCACATCTTTATTTCATTAAAAAGACGTGCCCAGTATTTACCTCTTAAATTTATAAAATCTATATTTCCCGATTGCGGCACAATTAATATATTATCGTTGAATTTGAGTTAAATAATAATATTACTATTAATGCGAACATGTAAATAAATTAAATCATATAGTTATCAGAAGCGCTGATTCAGGGCCACACTTACTTTTCCGTAGTTGGGTTAATATTTTTTCTATAGTTTTGAATGGCAAATATTAACCTTAATCTTCATGGTTTATCTATTATGCTCTATGGAACGTCACTAATTCAGTTTTATTTATGAGATTGTAATTGCCAGGACGAATTTGAAGGAATATAATAGGTACATTATTCTGCAATTCTGAATGACAGATCGAAGTGTAACTACTTCCTACTTAAAACATGGTATCGAAACGTATACTGGAGATCGAGATCTAATACTCAAATCGTAGGTGAAATCTTCAAAAATTATATTTTTTATTACATGAAATCATTTATACAAGTTATTTGTCAATTTTAATTAAATTTTATTTGTAAATTTCTTTTATATCTATTGAAATTCACAAGACTACAGAGTCCCGCCGCTGATTACATAATTAGCAATATTTGCAATTATAATTTGCAAAGCGGAACCAGCTTGAACGCGATAATTGAGAATGTGTACACACACATTCGCGCGGGAAGACGCCGAACGCTCTGTTAGGATGGCGGCCGGACTTGTTTAAAAAAAACAAGGTTTTCTCACCACACTAAGTTTATTATTTTAAACACTATTTATATCACACGTTATATAATAAAAGCACAGCTTTAATTTCACAATCTCCACGGTGAAGTGGGCTACCAGAGCTCTTGATTGATGCACCAGGCCGGCAGGAAGAGAAACCAGTCCGTAGCCTGGGCAGCAATTCGGCAAGAGATGATACTGACTAACTCGATGTTAGTCGGTAGGGAAAATATATAGTACTTTATTGCTGATCTGCGTCTTATTATTTACTACAAAAATGGAATTGGTGCAATTCAGCAATAAATATATATTTGGAGTATGTAACAGCTCGTTGCGCGCACGTACACACTGTCAATTATCGCGATCGCGCGGCTTCGGCTTTGCTATTGCAAGTTACGTAATCAGGGGGACGGTCCATCGAGAGACGTGCATCAGGCCGTAGTCAAGATGTAAAGACCCTTTAAAGGGACCTTTAAAATGCTGTGAGATACACATGGCAGATACCATTAACAAACGCAAAATATAATACACCCAGCGATGTGCAAATACTATTGGTGTGCCGAATTATGCCATTATTACAGGTAGATATATTAAATTTTGGATGAGCAAAAAGTTCAATTGGCACGCTGATATCTCGATCTGCAGTATATAAATTGGCCATTAAAGTAATATTTATGTATACCTACCTGCATTATTTTGTTACTTATTGATTTTAGCATGAGTCATTAAATGGCTGTCACAAAAATAATATATATTTGTAGTACTTAAGTGAATTATTTCAGAGTTTTCAGCCGCTGACACGAAACGATAAACGAATAAATATTTATTGTGTACTACCCAAAACAAAAGTGTGGGTGTTTCTGAATCTTATTAAATAATGTGGGAACAATATTTTGTATTTTTATATACCGACTTACTTTATTATTTTTTCAAAAACCGATTGGGAAGGGTAACCTTAATTATTGCATAAAATTTTATTAAATAGGTAGGTACTTACTTAAATAGATTTCATAAATGTAGGTACTAACTAATGTATAGTAAACTACAGTGGAATATCAAATTTTGCTTCTTAGCGGCTGGATACTCTCAAAAATCACGTAAATTTAATTTATTTTGGTTGTGATCGAGTGAAATGTTATTTAAATTTTCTTATGTTATTGATCGCATCCAAAACAATTATTAAGTTTATTTTTTTATTGCATTGTATATAACATGCGTTAGCAATATTAGGTACTGTAATATCATTAATATAAAATGTAGACTTATAACATGTATATCAATGTATTAAAAATTATTACTGTAAGTATTCTTATTACAAAATAAATTTCAATGGTTGCTGTTAATGTGGACTATGAATAAAGTTAGTTAAAAACTTTTTAAGTTGTTTAAGCAAAATAAAGATTTTCCTCCTCACAAAATCACTTACTAAATTTAAAGCCTCAAGAACACCGGTTGCGTAGACGTACGCGTTCTCTACTTAGTTTGGAGTACGCGTAGACTGCACGCATACGCATCTGCCTTCTGAATCTCTAATAATCTAAGTAGCAAAAGCAAAGCTACAGCAAAGCGAAAGCGTATTTTATAAAATTTTATCGTCGCATAAATTTAAATTCGTATTAGCTAAGAACAAAGCAGAGCCAAAGTAATCAAGCAGTAGTAAAGCGATCAAATTGTCTTTTCCTCCTACATTCGAAATTTTTCGTATTACGTAAAGTTTTTTTTTTTTTTTTTTTTTTTTATGGCCTCATAACATGTGTCGTGCACAATAATTCCGCCAATGTCACGTAGAGAGGAAAAATCACGCTGGAGATTGGTCAGTAAAAAATAAACTTAAAACAGGAGTTCTGTTGTGAAATACAGGACTGTACCTATAACAAAAAAAAAAACACCACACTTATGTTACAGATCGACATACACAAACTACTTTTGTTAACATTTATAATAAACTTACATATCAATACATATACAGGAACATACATACATATATAAACATTAGGGAGGATTGGAGAGTAATATACATACATATAAAAACTAAGTATATTAAATATTACAGCCTAATATTATTAATTTTGATAAAATGAGCCAAAATTTTAATAAAGGGGGAATTGACAAGGGATAACACAGTTTTCATATTAGTAGGGAGAGGAATTTCTGGAGGGAGGGAGTGATATAGGGATGGAGATATGTTGGGACAATTGAAAAATATATGGTCTGCGGTGCCATCTGCTAGACCACATTCGCATAAGGAATTATCTCTAATTTTAATTTTAGCCAGATGGACAGGTGTGCATGAGTGGCCCAGACGAAGGCGGCAAATTGTGGAAGTGACTCTCTTGCTAGCCTTTTTGTATCGGAAAAACCATGGCTTGCAAGGTATAACTTCCTGGATATCACCATAGTGTTTCCCTTTGAGCAGTCTAATGTCATCCCAGGTATTTTGCCACGTTGTTGTGAGGCGATATTTGGAGTGTTCCAAGAGATCGTGACTGAATATAAGACTGTGGTCAAGTACTCCTATCTGAGAAGCAGACTGTGCAAGTCCGTCGACCGTCTCATTACCGACAATACCTCTGTGACTAGGAATCCAAGCTAGAACAATATGGATATTCTGCAGGTGGCAGTTATACAGGGCTTCCCTGATATCCAGAATGATAGGAAAATTTGACTTTGATCTAAAAGGGTTTGATAAAATTGACTGGAGGGTGCTCAGGGAATCGGATAGGATAAATTACGTAAAGTTAGCAAAACGACCAGCCAACAGAACAAACTGTCAAACTGCGATCGATAAATATTCGGTTGACAGAAACGAACTGCCAGACAGCCAATTATGTGGTAAAATAATGTGTAATGATACCATTTCAATCTTTTTAGCTTTACACGCCGTATACTCGTATATTCTTATATTTTAACACAAAGCACATTTTTGAAATTATTTTCTAGGAAGTAGGAACTAGGTACATGTTCTAAGAAAGTTGAAAATAATTTGTGAGTCAAACGTCAGCCAGTAGGCTGTGTGAATAAAAGAAGTTCTTTGCCTTTCGTTCAGAATATTTTGAAAAGTGAGATCAGCCATCTTCCATTATACTAGTTTCCATTTTTTGCAGCCTTGTCATTTTTGGCGCTAGTGTAGGTACTATTGTGCGTTTCACCGTATAGTTCCGATGGAAGATGGCGCTGGTTACTATTTATTATTTTCTGTCACTGCATACAAAAAATGTTACTTCCGAAATCAGGCATAGGAGTTATTCTATGGAACGGACTCTACCAAGAGCAAACGATTGGCTTAGGTAATACGAAATTTATTGACAGATCGCGCATCTTCGTCGCGACAACCACGCGGATTTTGTTTATCGCAGGGCAGGTCAGCAAGTACTCCTGGAATTTAGTTATTTTTAACAATCGGAATTGGACCCATATAATATATAAAATATATAGGATTTTCGTTTCATTTTTAATTAACTCCACGAGAATCCACTTATGTCGCTAGTTTGTCAGTTTAGATCAATTTAATCATGAAATTTAACTTTAGACTTTCAATTTCGTTCTATGTTGTCTATGTTGCTCATTCATTCATTCCTTCATTTGCTTCTGTCTGCGCCATTTTGGAATTTATTGCGAAAACAAGAACAGCCGAATGCAGCCGACGAAATACGCATTGGTATAAACAATAGAAATAAATTGGTCGAAGCAAACATTGGTATAAAATTAAAATCAAATTATCTTGTGTTAATTGCCGAGAATATGAAATTTGCTTTCGCAAATCTCGATTGTTATGCATTTAGTAGACGCCGCGCCGCGCCGCCACAAATGGATGAAGAATCAATGAACATTTTATTCGTTGAAAAAGGTTTAAGTAGTGTTGAAAATTAATTTCTTTACAACTGATCACGTTTGCACAAATATAATATGTCTTCCTGACGAAGGTCTGTGGTCTTCCCCATCCTCGTTCATAGTTCGCATAGTGAAGTGTTTAGGAAGTGGTCTTGCCTTCTCACCAGAATCTGGTATTTTTATCAAGGCTTGTCAAATGAATGGAAAGATTTTCAACATTTATTTCTTTTGTCGTAGGTATCTTGACACTAACTCTTCTTCTATTATACCTCACCACAAAAAACAATTGTGTTTGTGTACTTGGAAGCATTAACTGTCTGTGTATCATATCATAGGTTCATTATTGTGTCACCCACCAAGTATAGATATTTCCCTTGGCTAGGTATTGAGTACATCAACTATGCATATTAGTTAGTTTTTATAGACGAAACTCTTTTGTCCTGAAGTGTCCTTATAAGGTTCAACCTAATCATACTAGGCTGAAACTAGTTTCTCCCGTATCAATCAACCGTAGCCTGAACTAAGATTTGTTAATCTGTGTATCTATAATATAAGAATTAATCGCTGAATGTGTGTTCACTAATTCTTTTGTTAGAATGTTCTTTGAAGTAAGAGGATGGTTCTTACGGTGATAGAATTTTAATAATTTCCTGCAAAAGTCTAAAAACAGCTTTTCTATAGCGGCTGTCTACAACTTTGTTTATGTGAAAGGTCATTACACCTAAACCAAGCCGGGGCAGATCCTTAGTAGGGAAGACAGATTTTTCCAAAACGCCAGAAAGCCTAGAGGAATAAAGTTTATTCTGTCTTTATCACAACCAAGTTTTAGAGGAAGACAGCATCAACTTTATTCTTTGGATAGGCTATCTGATGTTTGGAATAATTTGCCCCTAAATGAATGAAAAATGCATTTATTAATTTCAAAATCAAGATCATAAATGTCCTGTACTATGGTATTATTGGAACTGTGGTGTACAAGTTTTTCTTCATGTTTCACTTTTCAATTCTTTAAGGGTAGATTTTTCCAACAGTATATCCTATCTGAAGAATAAATTATAAACTGTCATTCTAAAACATGGTTAAAATAGAGACAGCATCAACTTTTATCTGTCAGATAAGCTGAAAGGAAAAATTGGATGCGAGTTAGTAAATAATTAAACTTAACACTTAGGGTAAAATACCCAATAGTCAGCCTTTTAGTGAGTAATTAAATTTAGTTTATTAATAATTTAAACATTAAACACTATGCATAAAAATAATCAATCTTTTGTGAAACGTCATTTATTAAATTTTCTGAAAAAATTAACAAAATATTATACTTTTGTTAGAATTACAGAAAAAAATAACAATAATCCTATTATGGCACTTTTTCCCGGTGCTCAGCCTCCTCCCTCCACAAGTCAGCCATGGCTTACCTCCTCACTTACTTTGCATATTTGGCATAGAAATTTCTTATTATATATATTTTCATACATATCTCCAGCGAATTCAGTGCATTTTAAATGGTACCACGCAGGGCAATTATCGCATCCAATATTTTTCAAGTCGTTGATTTCGGTATCGCTAGTCATTTCCTCTTCACAATTATTACATCTTATTTTGTTTATAGTACATGTTCTATTTTTCTTCATCTTTTTACTTTTGTTAGAATTCAACAGCATTTCCGCTTTCCTTTTTTGTTTCTCTTCTTTCTTTTTTTGTTTCTCTTCTTCTTTCTTTGCCTTAATTTCAAGTCTTTTAAGTTTTTTAATTATTATTTCGTTCTTTTTCTGTTCCTTCATCTCTTCTTTTTGTAATTCAAATTGTCTCCACTCTTTGGAAGAAATAGCTCCTATTCTATTGATTGATTTTTTCTTATTTTTTGATTTAAGTACAGCAGGCAAGGTTAAATGCTTAGTTAAAATGGGTGACATATTTCCCGATTTCACAATAACATTGGACAATATGTTTATTTTACTGTTTATATTTTTGGTACTGTCATGTAATACAGATTCCATATTTTTTGTCTCGTCTTGTTCAGTGTTATTTTTGATTGGATCAAGCTTACAATCTGTCCTTATGCCTTTCACATGATCCATTATATAATTATTATTTTCTAGAAGCGATGTGTCTCTTGTATTTTCCATGTCATAGTAAGTATTTATTTCTTGTCCAATATTTTCATTTTCTTTATTAATTATACCATGATTAGTACTTATTCCTAGTTCAACGTCTTTTTCGATATATTCTTCAGAAATTGATTTTGGTGTCTGATTAGTGGGCCATTCTTTAACGCAGTCGTCGTTTTGATCATTTGCAACAAATACAGGTGTTTCGGATTTCTGTCTCTTGAATTTCACCATTGTGGTGAATCACTTCAAATTCGGTTACGACTTCGAATTCGTTGAAGAATACCTCTTCTTCTGTAAAGGTATTCAAATTATTTTCCAATGTGTAATCACCTATAACTGGCAAACTTATGTCAATAATTTCATTTGCTCCTGATGCTATTTTTGATTGGTTTTCATCAATATCACAGGCAGAAATGTTATCAATTTTGGAATTTATAGTTGAGCTTTTTGTTGAATTTAAACTTTCAGGTCCGGTCATATTAATTGCTGCACTCAAAACATTAATAACAGTTGTTGTGTCTACTCCAGCATTTTCTAGCTCGTTACTCAGGTGATTAATACACTTGATGGCGGTGTTCAAATGCCTGTTCTTAATTTTGGTACCTGGAGATTTCAAATTCCTGGTAGCGTTATCCCTTAACATGGCACGACACGAATGAATATAGCCATCAACCACTTAGAACGTTTTTTGTGATAGATTTTGGTTAAAAAGTACTGTTATTAAGAAAAAATAATCAAAGTCATTCTGAAAATAGGTTTTTCAGCATGTCCGTTAAAACGACCATTGCCAAGAACCTTATAGATTGATGACTGTCAGTATTGTCCTAAAAAACTGACAACACTGCCATACAGCTTGAAAGGAAGTTGAAAGTTGCACTTTAAGAAAAAGGTTGAATACTTGAGATAAACGCAATAAAATAATATGAAATAACCTTTTATTACTGTATCATAATAAAACATACGAGAAACAAAAATAACACTGTATTTTCTTCAAGTGTTTTTACGAAATAAAACAAAATATCTTTATTTTTTAGGCTTAAATTTAAAGTTTTTCGAACATTACAGACTTCTACTTCGAGATCAACTGTTATCAATATCACAATACTTACAGCTAACACATATTTTGTAATCTGTGTGAGATCTAAATGTATTTTTGACAATTCAAAAAATAATGGCACTATTTATTTGTATGAAACATAACAAAGCATTTCTTTTTTTGGGTCAAACATAGGCGCTGATCGCATTTTATGCAATAAATCATTGTTTTACCAGTCTTGCAGAGACGGCACCGCCCTTGGGAAGTAATATTCGGCAAATGGTTGAGGCCGTCCAAACGAACTTCTTGAGGAGGTCTCGGTATAATAGTTCTTGTCATAGACTCGACAGATGCATCCGAACGTACATTAATTCTTGGTTCCTTATTGCATTTTATTAATGTCCTTGCAATATACATTCGAAATGGCTTGAGCGGTAGCGGTTTGTCGCTAATTTCATCACAGTCACGCCTATAAATAAGCCATGCATTGTTGAGTGCCACGTCTAAAAGCTGGAAAAATATATTCATGTACCATTTGTGGCTTTTCCTCCCCACTCTGTACAGCGCGATGAGCATATCAGCCATATCGACGCCACCCATTTTTTATTGTATTGTTTGATTATGTGAGGGCAAGACACCGGTTGTTTCTGGCGAGTCTGCTTGTCGTAGCGCTGAATAGTGTCGATTGGCTCATCTGCACAGTAAGAGCTGGACAAATTGACACATTGGTTATCCACCCATTTTACTACAGCCAATTTATGTACATTGTCACACACCATCTGGTAGCTTCCACGTCCCTTTTTTTTTAAAGTTTTGTCATCTAAGATATTACACCCCTTCATTCGGTCCTTTCTCAGGGTGCCCAAAGATAAGATGCCATATTCATTTCGCAGGTGGTATATTAGAGGAAATGACGTGAACCAGTTATCGAAGTACACTGTGGACATGGGTTTGTTATGTATTGTGCTGCATTATTTTATGACAGTTTTTGCTCCTATTCCAAGAAAATCATTTTCCCACTCGGTAAACTCATGCCCATCAAAAGTATTGGCACCGTCGTAAGCAAAAAAGTCATAGACAATCCCCGAATTGCCTGCTCTCACATAAAATTTGAAACCCCACTTTGTTGGTTTCTTAGGCATGTACTGTCGTCTAGAGCCTGCCTTTTTGCCTTTATACGGCACCATCATCTCATCAACGGAATATGCTTTTTCCTCCTCTATTTCGATGCAATTTTTACGTAGGTGTTCCATTACCGGACGTATTTTGTAGTATCTGTCATCATCAATTTGTGTGTTATCTACAAAATGAAGATTTGACTTTATACTTTCATATTTTTTTAGGGACATTATGTCAGCAATTTGTGGGTATCTAGTGTCGTGTGCCCAGTAGTCTGTATACGCCGGCATGTCTACTATCCCCATGATAATTTCCATTCCCAAATATTGTTCCACGTCCTTTTTCGTAATATTTACAGACTTCCCTTTTTTTTGTACCGAATATAAATTGGTCATTTCAGCTATGGAGTTTAAAATGGAATCATGAAAGAAACGCTTGAAGTAGTCATACGGTGTTTGATCACTCTGGAAAGCCGCTGCCGCTGTTGTACTATTAGACCAGTTATTGTTTTCTTCTATTGCCACTTGCCCCGTAAACTTTTGGCGTTTGAATTGGAAAATCATTTGCTGTAGCTTTCTCTTGCGGGTTTGAGGTGTGATTGGATTGGACTTAGGGGCAATATGAGTTTTCTTGGCAAGCATTTTAGCCCGTCGCGTAGTAATTGTAGAAGGTGTACTAGGTGCCAATATTGATTGTACTGAAGGCGGATTTTGGGTTTGTTGACGAGGACCAGAGCTTAATGCGTTGCTTGTAGATGCGGTAGAGGACAGATCGTGTTCAGGTCGAGTCATTATATTCTGGACGAGGTTTTTCACAGAAGAACTAGGTTCGAATTCGAAATTATCATCAAATATGTCCATCATATCTGACATCCCCGGAGAAAGTGATCTGGCTGAAGATGTGTCGGATTGTGGCAAAGCAGACATACCCTCCGTTCCTAACAATATGTCGTCATCATCGCATTTTTCATCGTCTGACTCCTCGGAATCAGATGGTGGAAGCATTGCCATAATTTTCTGTGAGCGCCATGAATTTCTTTTCGCCATTGTGAACTAAAATACAAAAAATGTATATATTTAACTCATAAGCCCAAAGCAATAACGTCCTATAAAAGTGACAGTTAATATTAAAACTTATTTAAGGTAAATTTGGCAATGTCCTTTTTCTGTCACAACGTAAAATTAACCTGGTCTCTCGAGAAAACAGCACCGACCGTTTTTTAGGACATGCTAAATAATACTTAGTTACCGATATATTCGGCAATGTCACAAAAATGGGACGGGCTTTATTTTACACTGTATGACATAAAATATATGTATAATGAAAAGATCTTTATACTAAAACCCAATGTTTAACTCACCTGATAATAAAATCAACACAAAACGAACACTTGGAACATTTATTTTTAATCTTATATCGCCAAAAACACATTTCGTTGCAAATTCCGCGAAACCATAACTTCGACTGCCGCTTGCGCACAAATCGAACGTTACCTACGATGGTGCGTGCGAGAAAGAGAAAGTATCATTCTCGTACTTTCGTCCGCGCGTACATTCTTTTCTAGCGGGTAGGGTCTATAAACTCTGCGCCGCTATAAGTAGTTGTCCTAAAAAAGTGACAGAAACGCTTTAAGGGTTATGATGTTTCTCAAGATTATTCTGCACACATTTTGAGTAGTCCAAAGCATTTGGATTGCATGGGTATAATCCACATTTTCGGAAGCCGTTACTGATTATTGTAGACAAATTTTTTTCCCTAAGACCTTTTTAAGTAATGGACAAAATGTCGCCTTGGTCAAAACACTATTAACATTTTCAGGCTGAGTTGTCCATTCGTATATTGTATTTTTCCATTCTACCTTCAAAGGTTTAAATACACTAACATCAGCAGGCTGAATCAAATGTGTTGCGTTTGGTGAAAGAGCATAAAGTATAATACCGTTTTCGTGACAATATTCGCTGAGACGCATTGTTAAGTGGCTCTTGTGGCCATCAACAAAAATGAGAACAGGTTTTTTTCTTCTTTTAGCCATTCGTTCAGACCTTTAACAATGTAATCGTAAAAAATGTCTGATTTCATCCAACCTGTTTCTGACTTTCCCAATAACCATTTATCAGGCATACTGTTAATAACTTCTTTTGGTGGTCTTACGTACGGAAAAACTACACAAGGAGGCAAAATTTTTCCAGAAGCCGATATAAATATAAGGGCAGTAACAGTTTCTTTTTCCTTGCCTTTTACAATTTGGTAGACATTTTTGTATCCTCTTGGTGCAATGACTTTTCCAGTCTTGGGGCATATATAAAAACTAGTTTCATCGCCGTTAAATATTCGTTCAGGGTCGGTCAAAATATCACTTGCATTTATGTCCTCTAAATGCTTCATAAGTTCAGCAAACCACTTCCGAATGCCTTCTTCGGTTACAGCGGCTCGACCATTAGATATATTTTCAGGTGTCCTCTCACTTAACTCGGGATTTCGTCTCAGAAATGATTGGTACCATTTCTTCCCCGGTCTATTATTTACGAATGGGTTTGGTCTTTGATCTTCAGATATAATATTATGGACGGTATTGAGGAGATCATCACGTTTTAATGGGAAGCCACATTTTGTTAATGCTATACACCAGTCTTTTAGTTTAGTTTCTTCAGTTTTGGTCAGCACTGAATCCGGTCCCATTTTACGGGGTAAATCTGGAACCCTTAAATGTAGTCGATCCTGTAACGTCCCTCGCGGAACCTTAAAAACTCGACTGGCTTCTCTAATTTTCATTCCTTTTCTAATCGCCATCATAGCTTCTGTCAATTGTTCTTCTTTATACTGGTGGATTGGCCGCTTTGACATGATGGAAATCTAAAACGAGTGATTTTTAATCTAAAATAACTGTGCATAAATTAAACTGTGATTAAAAGGGCTTTAAGGTGCTTTTTAGTGCAACAGGACTGACGGCCGGTTACTGGATTCCTAGAACCATTGGTCGGCCACTAACATACAATTACATTTGTACGCGGCTGACTACTGGTAAAATACACTTTTCGTGTTAGAAAAGTTAAGCCTACAGTAATGAGCAAATTGAAATTAATTCGCTCCGTTAATTTCAGCTAAATCTAAGATATTCCCAAAAAAAACTAGTAGTCAGACACTTATGGCTGAGCACTGAATCTACAATCAAAATTCGCAACCCAGTAGTCGGCCATATAAATTACAACATATTAAGCAAATAAAATGCATGTAATAGTTGATTTTATAGCAAAATAAACATTTTATCGTAACACAATATAATCATCCACCGCAAATAACAATATATAAACACAAAAACTTACTGAAAACTTGAACGGGTTTCCTTAAGAAAAAAACAGTAACAATAGCGCGTCTCGTCATGTCTATGACGGCAGTGCAAATGAACGAGCATAGCTCGTCTACTTGATAGTATATTGGTACGTATGTGTGCGTATTAGCCAATAAAGAAACAAGGATTCATTCAAACGATATTTTAGTGGTGTACACATAATTCAACACTATTTGTAGAGAAATAAAGTCTGTAAAGGCTGAGCACTGGTGCACGGCTGACTTCTGGGCATTTTACCCTATCAATTAATAAGAGATTTTCTGTGTCTTCATAAGATAATGTTTTTAAGTACTTATCAACTACTTGCTTACAATGGAAATATGTAAGTTCACACATGTTAATTAATGTATTTATTCTATTATAAAGTAAGAGACCTATAGGTATAGACAAAAAATCTGTTGGTATTGAATGGTGTCGAGATAACAGTGCATACTTATATATCTTACCGTCTTTTGTTAGTGATGTCATGACTGTAGGCCAGTGTTTTATGCTGTTTTAGCACTATATGCATGATGAAAGGCTGACGGACTATTAAAACATTGCAGGATTTATGTAAAAGGCAAGGCAGGTAGGGAGGAAATAGGAAAGGACGGAAAGTGGCTCTACGCCTTCACAGATAAAGTGGAACTATTTGGTATTTTTGAAAGCTTGTTTTCATTGTAATATGTCCTCAAAAAGATCAACGCATCCAAAGTTACATCACCTAAACGCGATCTAATTTTATTGCACAGCAGGCCAGCCGAAGAAAAAATTCTTTCAGGCTCAACACTGGTGGGTGGAATACTCATAAGATGGTCATAAGCTTGTGATAAATGTCGCCCACGATCGCCTCCATTCTTGAAAAGGTCCATCTCGACTCTTATATTTGTTTCAAGGTCGTCATTCTTCGTTGATCTAACACGTTCCTTCCTAATCTTCTGGAGTTCTGCATATAGTTCGTCGCTCTTCGTAAGATTACTTCTTTCTACTGCGGATTCGAAGTCCTCTTCTATTTCAATAACCTGATGAGCGTGTGAATGTTGGGCTGTTGTTGATGGCGGGGGACTAGTACGTTTTTGTAGTAGGTAATACAATCTTATTGCACATTTCGTTACTATTTGGGCGGGAAAGTGGCCACTCCGCTCCTGAACAGCTCACGCGTAGCGTCAGTGTTGCCAATTACCATATATGTATACGGATTTATGTGTATAAACTATAAATTACAGCTAATATGAAAAAAAAGGGTTTTATACGAATTTTTTATGATGTCAATTTACGATTTCAATAATTCCCGAAAGTACCGAAAATCCCGTTTCTTGTATTTTAATTCCCGGTTCTTTTACCGCTTCCAAATCGAATTTCGGTACCGGGATTTCCCGGTTCTATACACTAGTGACAAGGTACCCGGGTACCTCTCTGTGTTTTGTATGATAATGAAAAAAGTATTTACAATTTCGTACAAAAATTAAATAATAAACTGAAACGCTGTCCCCTTCTTCCCCTATTACAGGCAAGAAGTGGACAGGTCCAGTTAATGAATTTAAACAAAAGAAAACTACGGTAAAACTAAAGGATTAAAATAAAAACAATTTTTGAACAACGAGACTAATTTATTAAAATGAACGCCATAACAGGTCGTGGGTGACTGATCCTGGTTTCTTTGATAAATATTAAAATTGTTTACAATAAAGACAACGTAACTTTGGGCGAGACGTATCCCCGGTAGCAGCCGATCTGGTAGGCAGCGATGTGAAAGTTCCTCCGGGATGCTCGGCAGGTGTGGGTGAGCTCGGCGGGTCAATTCCCGTTGAGGTAAATTTCGGGTCTAGGGTAACTTTTTGGTAAAACCAAATCCTTGGACTCCAAATCGCCACCGAACCTGGAAATTAACAGATCCGGTGTAAGGGCGGTGTGCCTCTTTCCAAATCTGCCAATCGGGTAATGTCTCCAAATAACTAATCGTTACAATTAATATTATCCGATTGGCAGAGACATTTACAAAGGGAATCTATGAGAAAAGTAATCGAACAAAAGAAGAAAATTATTAATAATTTAAATAGGTAGGCAAATGTAAAAAGGGGAACATTATGAGCTACTAATTATAATTATTTCTATGCATCAAGTATTAGAGAAACATTACATTGGAAAAAGTAAAGGGAGCTGAGTAGAACAAATCCGAATATTCAGATTTAGCTATAAAAATTTTTTATTAAAAAGGTAGAAGGTAAGTACAAATAATATTTGCAATCTGAATACTCGGAATAAGCTTTGGGAAAAAACACAATAAATTATACACAATAATATAAAATAATTTAAATTATATAAATACAGAATAAAATAAATATATACCTATAATTACGAATAATATTATATGGAAGAAGGTAGTTATAGGTGCGTAGCTGGTACCTTGGAATCCGGATTATTACACAATAATTCCTTCTTATGTACCTTTAATTTTAATTAAATACGTTCATATTTAGGGCCCAACTCAAATATGAACTTAAATTAAGACTTCCACTAAGATAACGGTCATATTAAAATTGTGAGGTAGTCAAATAATCTAGATTCCATCGTAGTACCAAGTGAAATCCTAACTAAAATCTAAAGTAACAGTTAAATAATGGCATTCATGGATAGCGAATTAGAAATAAAGTATACAATTTATAATTAGGTAGCTATAACACGGTCAGCTAATGATATACAGTAGCTATCCAGAATCCAGACCAACGATAAGTGCTAGAACACTATTTAGCACAGCATAGAATGTATAAACATTTTAACGAAGCTACAACGCACCTATAATGCTACACGAAATAAATAGATAAAATATAACTATATATATTCACTCACTTACCTAGTTCGAAGTGGCGACACTTATCACAGTTAAATTAATTAGTTGCACAATTGCGACTATTTGAATTACAAAAACAGCAGAAAAGGTAATACTTATAATAAGTAAGGAACGAGGAATTAAAACTTAGGCTTCAAGTTAGTACCATTGGAGTCAACATGCCGCCTATACCATAATTACTGGCATCAGTGTGAACCTGAAATGGTAATTCAAATTTTGGACAATTAAGTATGGGAGTACTCATTCTAAAAATACGGTCGTCCGCAACACCACGCGCTTTACGCAACTCCTCGAGTCGCATAAGGAAAGACCGAACACAAGATTTTCCGTTAAATTTGAGCTTGAGGAGCTCGGATAAATTATTGCGGTCGCCTGTGTATTGTTTTTCACATGACTTCAGTTTAACAGCTACAAGAATTTTAATAACAACCAAACCAGTCCAAACTTAACAGTAAACAGTCTAAACTTAACCTTTAAGTATGGACGTCATTTTTTCTTAACACTACTGCGGACATGGAGTCTCACAGGCTCCTATATGCACACACTTTTTTTTTTGAGAATCTGATATAAGATTGCTTGAAAACTGATTGGATATTGAAGTTAAGGGATTTAGCAATAAAATAACGTGCTTATGTAATCAAATTTTATTTTAAAAATAATAGACATGTTAAAAATAAAAAATTATGGCACTTTTAAGTCAAAATTTACTTAGGTAACATTTTTAGATATTAAAAACAGCCAAACTTATTAATATAACAAAATAAGTCTTTTTTTCTCAAAATATAATGCATAAGGAACAAAAAACACAAAACACCTACTTCAGGTAACTAATACAAAAAAAAAATTAACAACAGTCTAATAACGCAGATTTATTGGGAGTCAGTGCACAAAGGTCTAGAACATTGGAGACACACAGGTTTCTTGCACCCAACACAAACATATATAGTCATCCTATGTTTTTTCGCGGGACAGATTCTACATGCTCTCCTGGACCCTTGAATGGTTTCTTGATCCTGGACACCTTCTGTAACCAATATTCTCTTCATTGTCAGACTGATCCAAAGCTAACAACTCACTCACTTCTTGTTCGAAAGTTGGATCTGCGACACGTAAAATTTTTCGCGCATGGCCTTGAACAGAACCCGTAGATCAGTGGTTCCCAAAGTGGTCCAGGTGGACCCCCAGGGGTCTACAGGAGACTCGACGGGGGTCTACGTTGGCGTGAAAAAATTGAGGTTCACAATTAATTTGTATGTGATGTAGGCCTGTAGGGGGTCCACCAGAACTAGTAAACTTTTAAAGGGGTCTACGAGAAATAAAACTTTGGGAACCTCTGCCGTAGATGTTCGTTTTGATTTAGAATTACCGGCATTATTTATTTTTGACATTTTGTACTACAAAATCTGAAACAAACATAATCGCCCTTATAAAATATATTATATGACAATGGACGTGTAGCCTGACAGGCTCCAGTAATTTTTTTGATGGTTATTATTACTCACGTGATATTCACCGGACGACGCAACCTCCTCCCTTGTTGGTAGTTTGGCAACTAAAACAAAAGCTACTGAGCCGCTTAATCGCGGGGTGCGGGGGGTAATAGGTGAAACTATGAAAACGTAAACATTAAGTAGCCTGTGAGACTCCACGTCCATACTTAAAGGTTAACAATAAATATTAAAAAACAAAACAACAACAAAGCGAAAATATCAAAATTATCGGGACGTGTATCGGCAACGAAGATGCTAACCGTACTGTCGCACCGGAGAGTGCACGGAGAGGTGACAGGGGAAGCGGGAGGGGCACCGCATTCCAGCGAGGTGCACAGATATTCTGACCGGGTTGTAAACTCGTACAATACGAACACAGTAAACAGTCAAGTGTCAATATCAAGCACGGTGCATTGAATGGATTCAAGTGTTTCTTGCGTGCCGATAACCATATACCGCACTCCACCCCTCCCCCGCTTAACTAAAATAATAATATTCAAAATATGGGTAACGTTAAAACAGACCTTTATTGTTTACATTACGTCTAAACTGTATGAAGGTACCCGGGTACCTCGTCACTCTAATAAAGGTGTTTTATTTGTCACTCACATAAGGGTTAATAATAATGTGTGTAAGTTTATTGCTTTAAACACATGGAAACTTAGCATAACTTAGTAGGTAGGTATTTTGGAGCGGAAACGACGTGAGCTCTCGCTGTCTTACATGCCGGCCGACTGCCGTGCGCGCGCATTGCGTCGCGGAAGACGCGTTCGTCGAGCGAACGGACCGGTGTGGGGCGATCGCGAGCCGAACGCTACCGAAGGCGTCCGAGCGTAGCACGAAACGGCAACGCGCGAATATGAAACTGGACGCGCGTTACATGTGTAAAATTTGGGCTTCGTTTATAATTTTTTGTGATTTAATAATATACAATCAATAATAACATTTTTTTAGTTTTATTCGGCCCAATCTTTTAATTAAGTTTTTTCGACTTACTGTGATGCTATTTTTGATTGGTTTTCATCAATATCACAGGCAGAAATGTTATCAATTTTGGAATTTATAGTTGAGCTTTTTGTTGAATTTAAACTTTCAGGTCCGGTCATATTAATTGCTGCACTCAAAACATTAATAACAGTTGTTGTGTCTACTCCAGCATTTTCTAGCTCGTTACTCAGGTGATTAATACACTTGATGGCGGTGTTCAAATGCCTGTTCTTAATTTTGGTACCTGGAGATTTCAAATTCCTGGTAGCGTTATCCCTTAACATGGCACGACACGAATGAATATAGCCATCAACCACTTAGAACGTTTTTTGTGATAGATTTTGGTTAAAAAGTACTGTTATTAAGAAAAAATAATCAAAGTCATTCTGAAAATAGGTTTTTCAGCATGTCCGTTAAAACGACCATTGCCAAGAACCTTATAGATTGATGACTGTCAGTATTGTCCTAAAAAACTGACAACACTGCCATACAGCTTGAAAGGAAGTTGAAAGTTGCACTTTAAGAAAAAGGTTGAATACTTGAGATAAACGCAATAAAATAATATGAAATAACCTTTTATTACTGTATCATAATAAAACATACGAGAAACAAAAATAACACTGTATTTTCTTCAAGTGTTTTTACGAAATAAAACAAAATATCTTTATTTTTTAGGCTTAAATTTAAAGTTTTTCGAACATTACAGACTTCTACTTCGAGATCAACTGTTATCAATATCACAATACTTACAGCTAACACATATTTTGTAATCTGTGTGAGATCTAAATGTATTTTTGACAATTCAAAAAATAATGGCACTATTTATTTGTATGAAACATAACAAAGCATTTTTTTTTTTTGGGTCAAACATAGGCGCTGATCGCATTTTATGCAATAAATCATTGTTTTACCAGTCTTGCAGAGACGGCACCGCCCTTGGGAAGTAATATTCGGCAAATGGTTGAGGCCGTCCAAACGAACTTCTTGAGGAGGTCTCGGTATAATAGTTCTTGTCATAGACTCGACAGATGCATCCGAACGTACATTAATTCTTGGTTCCTTATTGCATTTTATTAATGTCCTTGCAATATACATTCGAAATGGCTTGAGCGGTAGCGGTTTGTCGCTAATTTCATCACAGTCACGCCTATAAATAAGCCATGCATTGTTGAGTGCCACGTCTAAAAGCTGGAAAAATATATTCATGTACCATTTGTGGCTTTTCCTCCCCACTCTGTACAGCGCGATGAGCATATCAGCCTTATCGACGCCACCCATTTTTTTATTGTATTGTTTGATTATGTGAGGGCAAGACACCGGTTGTTTCTGGCGAGTCTGCTTGTCGTAGCGCTGAATAGTGTCGATTGGCTCATCTGCACAGTAAGAGCTGGACAAATTGACACATTGGTTATCCACCCATTTTACTACAGCCAATTTATGTACATTGTCACACACCATCTGGTAGCTTCCACGTCCCTTTTTTTTTAAAGTTTTGTCATCTAAGATATTACACCCCTTCATTCGGTCCTTTCTCAGGGTGCCCAAAGATAAGATGCCATATTCATTTCGCAGGTGGTATATTAGAGGAAATGACGTGAACCAGTTATCGAAGTACACTGTGGACATGGGTTTGTTATGTATTGTGCTGCATAATTTTATGACAGTTTTTGCTCCTATTCCAAGAAAATCATTTTCCCACTCGGTAAACTCATGCCCATCAAAAGTATTGGCACCGTCGTAAGCAAAAAAGTCATAGACAATCCCCGAATTGCCTGCTCTCACATAAAATTTGAAACCCCACTTTGTTGGTTTCTTAGGCATGTACTGTCGTCTAGAGCCTGCCTTTTTGCCTTTATACGGCACCATCATCTCATCAACGGAATATGCTTTTTCCTCCTCTATTTCGATGCAATTTTTACGTAGGTGTTCCATTACCGGACGTATTTTGTAGTATCTGTCATCATCAATTTGTGTGTTATCTACAAAATGAAGATTTGACTTTATACTTTCATATTTTTTTAGGGACATTATGTCAGCAATTTGTGGGTATCTAGTGTCGTGTGCCCAGTAGTCTGTATACGCCGGCATGTCTACTATCCCCATGATAATTTCCATTCCCAAATATTGTTCCACGTCCTTTTTCGTAATATTTACAGACTTCCCTTTTTTTTGTACCGAATATAAATTGGTCATTTCAGCTATGGAGTTTAAAATGGAATCATGAAAGAAACGCTTGAAGTAGTCATACGGTGTTTGATCACTCTGGAAAGCCGCTGCCGCTGTTGTACTATTAGACCAGTTATTGTTTTCTTCTATTGCCACTTGCCCCGTAAACTTTTGGCGTTTGAATTGGAAAATCATTTGCTGTAGCTTTCTCTTGCGGGTTTGAGGTGTGATTGGATTGGACTTAGGGGCAATATGAGTTTTCTTGGCAAGCATTTTAGCCCGTCGCGTAGTAATTGTAGAAGGTGTACTAGGTGCCAATATTGATTGTACTGAAGGCGGATTTTGGGTTTGTTGACGAGGACCAGAGCTTAATGCGTTGCTTGTAGATGCGGTAGAGGACAGATCGTGTTCAGGTCGAGTCATTATATTCTGGACGAGGTTTTTCACAGAAGAACTAGGTTCGAATTCGAAATTATCATCAAATATGTCCATCATATCTGACATCCCCGGAGAAAGTGATCTGGCTGAAGATGTGTCGGATTGTGGCAAAGCAGACATACCCTCCGTTCCTAACAATATGTCGTCATCATCGCATTTTTCATCGTCTGACTCCTCGGAATCAGATGGTGGAAGCATTGCCATAATTTTCTGTGAGCGCCATGAATTTCTTTTCGCCATTGTGAACTAAAATACAAAAAATGTATATATTTAACTCATAAGCCCAAAGCAATAACGTCCTATAAAAGTGACAGTTAATATTAAAACTTATTTAAGGTAAATTTGGCAATGTCCTTTTTCTGTCACAACGTAAAATTAACCTGGTCTCTCGAGAAAACAGCACCGACCGTTTTTTAGGACATGCTAAATAATACTTAGTTACCGATATATTCGGCAATGTCACAAAAATGGGACGGGCTTTATTTTACACTGTATGACATAAAATATATGTATAATGAAAAGATCTTTATACTAAAACCCAATGTTTAACTCACCTGATAATAAAATCAACACAAAACGAACACTTGGAACATTTATTTTTAATTTTATATCGCCAAAAACACATTTCGTTGCAAATTCCGCGAAACCATAACTTCGACTGCCGCTTGCGCACAAATCGAACGTTACCTACGATGGTGCGTGCGAGAAAGAGAAAGTATCATTCTCGTACTTTCGTCCGCGCGTACATTCTTTTCTAGCGGGTAGGGTCTATAAACTCTGCGCCGCTATAAGTAGTTGTCCTAAAAAAGTGACAGAAACGCTTTAAGGGTTATGATGTTTCTCAAGATTATTCTGCACACATTTTGAGTAGTCCAAAGCATTTGGATTGCATGGGTATAATCCACATTTTCGGAAGCCGTTACTGATTATTGTAGACAAATTTTTTTCCCTAAGACCTTTTTAAGTAATGGACAAAATGTCGCCTTGGTCAAAACACTATTAACATTTTCAGGCTGAGTTGTCCATTCGTATATTGTATTTTTCCATTCTACCTTCAAAGGTTTAAATACACTAACATCAGCAGGCTGAATCAAATGTGTTGCGTTTGGTGAAAGAGCATAAAGTATAATACCGTTTTCGTGACAATATTCGCTGAGACGCATTGTTAAGTGGCTCTTGTGGCCATCAACAAAAATGAGAACAGGTTTTTTTCTTCTTTTAGCCATTCGTTCAGACCTTTAACAATGTAATCGTAAAAAATGTCTGATTTCATCCAACCTGTTTCTGACTTTCCCAATAACCATTTATCAGGCATACTGTTAATAACTTCTTTTGGTGGTCTTACGTACGGAAAAACTACACAAGGAGGCAAAATTTTTCCAGAAGCCGATATAAATATAAGGGCAGTAACAGTTTCTTTTTCCTTGCCTTTTACAATTTGGTAGACATTTTTGTATCCTCTTGGTGCAATGACTTTTCCAGTCTTGGGGCATATATAAAAACTAGTTTCATCGCCGTTAAATATTCGTTCAGGGTCGGTCAAAATATCACTTGCATTTATGTCCTCTAAATGCTTCATAAGTTCAGCAAACCACTTCCGAATGCCTTCTTCGGTTACAGCGGCTCGACCATTAGATATATTTTCAGGTGTCCTCTCACTTAACTCGGGATTTCGTCTCAGAAATGATTGGTACCATTTCTTCCCCGGTCTATTATTTACGAATGGGTTTGGTCTTTGATCTTCAGATATAATATTATGGACGGTATTGAGGAGATCATCACGTTTTAATGGGAAGCCACATTTTGTTAATGCTATACACCAGTCTTTTAGTTTAGTTTCTTCAGTTTTGGTCAGCACTGAATCCGGTCCCATTTTACGGGGTAAATCTGGAACCCTTAAATGTAGTCGATCCTGTAACGTCCCTCGCGGAACCTTAAAAACTCGACTGGCTTCTCTAATTTTCATTCCTTTTCTAATCGCCATCATAGCTTCTGTCAATTGTTCTTCTTTATACTGGTGGATTGGCCGCTTTGACATGATGGAAATCTAAAACGAGTGATTTTTAATCTAAAATAACTGTGCATAAATTAAACTGTGATTAAAAGGGCTTTAAGGTGCTTTTTAGTGCAACAGGACTGACGGCCGGTTACTGGATTCCTAGAACCATTGGTCGGCCACTAACATACAATTACATTTGTACGCGGCTGACTACTGGTAAAATACACTTTTCGTGTTAGAAAAGTTAAGCCTACAGTAATGAGCAAATTGAAATTAATTCGCTCCGTTAATTTCAGCTAAATCTAAGATATTCCCAAAAAAAAAAACTAGTAGTCAGACACTTATGGCTGAGCACTGAATCTACAATCAAAATTCGCAACCCAGTAGTCGGCCATATAAATTACAACATATTAAGCAAATAAAATGCATGTAATAGTTGATTTTATAGCAAAATAAACATTTTATCGTAACACAATATAATCATCCACCGCAAATAACAATATATAAACACAAAAACTTACTGAAAACTTGAACGGGTTTCCTTAAGAAAAAAACAGTAACAATAGCGCGTCTCGTCATGTCTATGACGGCAGTGCAAATGAACGAGCATAGCTCGTCTACTTGATAGTATATTGGTACGTATGTGTGCGTATTAGCCAATAAAGAAACAAGGATTCATTCAAACGATATTTTAGTGGTGTACACATAATTCAACACTATTTGTAGAGAAATAAAGTCTGTAAAGGCTGAGCACTGGTGCACGGCTGACTTCTGGGCATTTTACCCTATCAATTAATAAGAGATTTTCTGTGTCTTCATAAGATAATGTTTTTAAGTACTTATCAACTACTTGCTTACAATGGAAATATGTAAGTTCACACATGTTAATTAATGTATTTATTCTATTATAAAGTAAGAGACCTATAGGTATAGACAAAAAATCTGTTGGTATTGAATGGTGTCGAGATAACAGTGCATACTTATATATCTTACCGTCTTTTGTTAGTGATGTCATGACTGTAGGCCAGTGTTTTATGCTGTTTTAGCACTATATGCATGATGAAAGGCTGACGGACTATTAAAACATTGCAGGATTTATGTAAAAGGCAAGGCAGGTAGGGAGGAAATAGGAAAGGACGGAAAGTGGCTCTACGCCTTCACAGATAAAGTGGAACTATTTGGTATTTTTGAAAGCTTGTTTTCATTGTAATATGTCCTCAAAAAGATCAACGCATCCAAAGTTACATCACCTAAACGCGATCTAATTTTATTGCACAGCAGGCCAGCCGAAGAAAAAATTCTTTCAGGCTCAACACTGGTGGGTGGAATACTCATAAGATGGTCATAAGCTTGTGATAAATGTCGCCCACGATCGCCTCCATTCTTGAAAAGGTCCATCTCGACTCTTATATTTGTTTCAAGGTCGTCATTCTTCGTTGATCTAACACGTTCCTTCCTAATCTTCTGGAGTTCTGCATATAGTTCGTCGCTCTTCGTAAGATTACTTCTTTCTACTGCGGATTCGAAGTCCTCTTCTATTTCAATAACCTGATGAGCGTGTGAATGTTGGGCTGTTGTTGATGGCGGGGGACTAGTACGTTTTTGTAGTAGGTAATACAATCTTATTGCACATTTCGTTACTATTTGGGCGGGAAAGTGGCCACTCCGCTCCTGAACAGCTCACGCGTAGCGTCAGTGTTGCCAATTACCATATATGTATACGGATTTATGTGTATAAACTATAAATTACAGCTAATATGAAAAAAAAGGGTTTTATACGAATTTTTTATGATGTCAATTTACGATTTCAATAATTCCCGAAAGTACCGAAAATCCCGTTTCTTGTATTTTAATTCCCGGTTCTTTTACCGCTTCCAAATCGAATTTCGGTACCGGGATTTCCCGGTTCTATACACTAGTGACAAGGTACCCGGGTACCTCTCTGTGTTTTGTATGATAATGAAAAAAGTATTTACAATTTCGTACAAAAATTAAATAATAAACTGAAACGCTGTCCCCTTCTTCCCCTATTACAGGCAAGAAGTGGACAGGTCCAGTTAATGAATTTAAACAAAAGAAAACTACGGTAAAACTAAAGGATTAAAATAAAAACAATTTTTGAACAACGAGACTAATTTATTAAAATGAACGCCATAACAGGTCGTGGGTGACTGATCCTGGTTTCTTTGATAAATATTAAAATTGTTTACAATAAAGACAACGTAACTTTGGGCGAGACGTATCCCCGGTAGCAGCCGATCTGGTAGGCAGCGATGTGAAAGTTCCTCCGGGATGCTCGGCAGGTGTGGGTGAGCTCGGCGGGTCAATTCCCGTTGAGGTAAATTTCGGGTCTAGGGTAACTTTTTGGTAAAACCAAATCCTTGGACTCCAAATCGCCACCGAACCTGGAAATTAACAGATCCGGTGTAAGGGCGGTGTGCCTCTTTCCAAATCTGCCAATCGGGTAATGTCTCCAAATAACTAATCGTTACAATTAATATTATCCGATTGGCAGAGACATTTACAAAGGGAATCTATGAGAAAAGTAATCGAACAAAAGAAGAAAATTATTAATAATTTAAATAGGTAGGCAAATGTAAAAAGGGGAACATTATGAGCTACTAATTATAATTATTTCTATGCATCAAGTATTAGAGAAACATTACATTGGAAAAAGTAAAGGGAGCTGAGTAGAACAAATCCGAATATTCAGATTTAGCTATAAAAATTTTTTATTAAAAAGGTAGAAGGTAAGTACAAATAATATTTGCAATCTGAATACTCGGAATAAGCTTTGGGAAAAAACACAATAAATTATACACAATAATATAAAATAATTTAAATTATATAAATACAGAATAAAATAAATATATACCTATAATTACGAATAATATTATATGGAAGAAGGTAGTTATAGGTGCGTAGCTGGTACCTTGGAATCCGGATTATTACACAATAATTCCTTCTTATGTACCTTTAATTTTAATTAAATACGTTCATATTTAGGGCCCAACTCAAATATGAACTTAAATTAAGACTTCCACTAAGATAACGGTCATATTAAAATTGTGAGGTAGTCAAATAATCTAGATTCCATCGTAGTACCAAGTGAAATCCTAACTAAAATCTAAAGTAACAGTTAAATAATGGCATTCATGGATAGCGAATTAGAAATAAAGTATACAATTTATAATTAGGTAGCTATAACACGGTCAGCTAATGATATACAGTAGCTATCCAGAATCCAGACCAACGATAAGTGCTAGAACACTATTTAGCACAGCATAGAATGTATAAACATTTTAACGAAGCTACAACGCACCTATAATGCTACACGAAATAAATAGATAAAATATAACTATATATATTCACTCACTTACCTAGTTCGAAGTGGCGACACTTATCACAGTTAAATTAATTAGTTGCACAATTGCGACTATTTGAATTACAAAAACAGCAGAAAAGGTAATACTTATAATAAGTAAGGAACGAGGAATTAAAACTTAGGCTTCAAGTTAGTACCATTGGAGTCAACATGCCGCCTATACCATAATTACTGGCATCAGTGTGAACCTGAAATGGTAATTCAAATTTTGGACAATTAAGTATGGGAGTACTCATTCTAAAAATACGGTCGTCCGCAACACCACGCGCTTTACGCAACTCCTCGAGTCGCATAAGGAAAGACCGAACACAAGATTTTCCGTTAAATTTGAGCTTGAGGAGCTCGGATAAATTATTGCGGTCGCCTGTGTATTGTTTTTCACATGACTTCAGTTTAACAGCTACAAGAATTTTAATAACAACCAAACCAGTCCAAACTTAACAGTAAACAGTCTAAACTTAACCTTTAAGTATGGACGTCATTTTTTCTTAACACTACTGCGGACATGGAGTCTCACAGGCTCCTATATGCACACACTTTTTTTTTTGAGAATCTGATATAAGATTGCTTGAAAACTGATTGGATATTGAAGTTAAGGGATTTAGCAATAAAATAACGTGCTTATGTAATCAAATTTTATTTTAAAAATAATAGACATGTTAAAAATAAAAAATTATGGCACTTTTAAGTCAAAATTTACTTAGGTAACATTTTTAGATATTAAAAACAGCCAAACTTATTAATATAACAAAATAAGTCTTTTTTTCTCAAAATATAATGCATAAGGAACAAAAAACACAAAACACCTACTTCAGGTAACTAATACAAAAAAAAAATTAACAACAGTCTAATAACGCAGATTTATTGGGAGTCAGTGCACAAAGGTCTAGAACATTGGAGACACACAGGTTTCTTGCACCCAACACAAACATATATAGTCATCCTATGTTTTTTCGCGGGACAGATTCTACATGCTCTCCTGGACCCTTGAATGGTTTCTTGATCCTGGACACCTTCTGTAACCAATATTCTCTTCATTGTCAGACTGATCCAAAGCTAACAACTCACTCACTTCTTGTTCGAAAGTTGGATCTGCGACACGTAAAATTTTTCGCGCATGGCCTTGAACAGAACCCGTAGATCAGTGGTTCCCAAAGTGGTCCAGGTGGACCCCCAGGGGTCTACAGGAGACTCGACGGGGGTCTACGTTGGCGTGAAAAAATTGAGGTTCACAATTAATTTGTATGTGATGTAGGCCTGTAGGGGGTCCACCAGAACTAGTAAACTTTTAAAGGGGTCTACGAGAAATAAAACTTTGGGAACCTCTGCCGTAGATGTTCGTTTTGATTTAGAATTACCGGCATTATTTATTTTTGACATTTTGTACTACAAAATCTGAAACAAACATAATCGCCCTTATAAATATATTATATGACAATGGACGTGTAGCCTGACAGGCTCCAGTAATTTTTTTGATGGTTATTATTACTCACGTGATATTCACCGGACGACGCAACCTCCTCCCTTGTTGGTAGTTTGGCAACTAAAACAAAAGCTACTGAGCCGCTTAATCGCGGGGTGCGGGGGGTAATAGGTGAAACTATGAAAACGTAAACATTAAGTAGCCTGTGAGACTCCACGTCCATACTTAAAGGTTAACAATAAATATTAAAAAACAAAACAACAACAAAGCGAAAATATCAAAATTATCGGGACGTGTATCGGCAACGAAGATGCTAACCGTACTGTCGCACCGGAGAGTGCACGGAGAGGTGACAGGGGAAGCGGGAGGGGCACCGCATTCCAGCGAGGTGCACAGATATTCTGACCGGGTTGTAAACTCGTACAATACGAACACAGTAAACAGTCAAGTGTCAATATCAAGCACGGTGCATTGAATGGATTCAAGTGTTTCTTGCGTGCCGATAACCATATACCGCACTCCACCCCTCCCCCGCTTAACTAAAATAATAATATTCAAAATATGGGTAACGTTAAAACAGACCTTTATTGTTTACATTACGTCTAAACTGTATGAAGGTACCCGGGTACCTCGTCACTCTAATAAAGGTGTTTTATTTGTCACTCACATAAGGGTTAATAATAATGTGTGTAAGTTTATTGCTTTAAACACATGGAAACTTAGCATAACTTAGTAGGTAGGTATTTTGGAGCGGAAACGACGTGAGCTCTCGCTGTCTTACATGCCGGCCGACTGCCGTGCGCGCGCATTGCGTCGCGGAAGACGCGTTCGTCGAGCGAACGGACCGGTGTGGGGCGATCGCGAGCCGAACGCTACCGAAGGCGTCCGAGCGTAGCACGAAACGGCAACGCGCGAATATGAAACTGGACGCGCGTTACATGTGTAAAATTTGGGCTTCGTTTATAATTTTTTGTGATTTAATAATATACAATCAATAATAACATTTTTTTAGTTTTATTCGGCCCAATCTTTTAATTAAGTTTTTTCGACTTACTGTGTTTCAAACATTTTTTCAAGTATGAAGTCGTGGAGATAGCTCAATCAAATTTACATGGCAAATAGCTGACGAAATTGGCAAGTTTTTAAAAATAATTTTGGAGACATTTTTGGGATAAGTTTTTTTTTAATCGTTTCAAAAGAGATCTTTAATTTAAACATTTTAACAAACTTAGGATTCAACATTTTTTTAATGGCTTAATAGTAGCATATCGGCTCACAATTGCTTTTGTTTTTGCAAGTGCTACTGTTCACCTATTTCAGAAAAAAAAATCAAGCTTGTATCTCAACAATTGATATCTCTGTGACCAATAATGTTAAATAAGCCAAGGTTTAACAAAAAAATTTGAAAAAAAATCATATCTCGAAAACTACAAAAAGTCGCGGAACATACATGGGGGTAATTCGGGTACCCCTAGGGGTATTCTGTCCTTGGACTTCCGCTTGACACTATTTCTTGGGACATCCTGTATACACAGAGGGGTTGGGCAAAAGTGTGCAAAAGTGAGTAGACTGAACGTTTTTTTGTATGTATAGCTACATAAAAAATGCATTCATTAAAAACCTAACCAAATCATACTTTTCAGTACACCTGTGAAAATAAAAACGGATTGGGTGCTGGGACACATAGTAGAAGTAAAACTTCAACGGACAAGTTCCTCATGAAGTTTGATTTTTACCAGATTTTCTCTAGCCTCAACTTTGTTTCAAAGGCTTGAATATATGAATACATTTGAGTGACAACAGACCAGGGATCTTGCGGATCCACATTTTTCCACATCCGCGAATACGGATGCGCATGCGGATTTTAAGAGGCTCACATTCGCGGATGCGTATGCGGATGCGAATCTGTATAAAAACTAAAGTGTTGGTTTGGTAGGGTAAAAAACACAGTATTATTACTCTTATTAGCTCCACGTTGGTGGCTATTAAGCCCCGAATCGCCAACTTATGCCTGACAGACCATAACAAATCGCACCTTGGGGTGGTGACCGTTGCCAAAGCAAAAGCTTTGCGATTAATTTTTTTTAGTTTGTTTAAATTCACCTCCTTTTTTTGTTTAGTAGCGGTTTCATTTTGGGCTGCGAACATAGAAAGTAACATTAAAAAAGAACATCGACAAACAAGTTGTTAATGCTTTCATGTTAAATAAATGATTTTGAATTTTTTTATTCTGAAATTTTGAATTGAATTTTTTGCAATAAAACTTTAAATCAAAGATTTGAGTGTTTATTTTTTTCATTGCTCTATATTTTATTCTTATTTTAGAAATCATGAAGAAATCTTTATTATATATAAATTTTTTATTGCAATATAGAAACTTTATACAAAGGCAAACTTAATGCTACATAACATTCTCTTCCAGATAACGACTATTACTGGAGATAAGTAACAGATAATTGATGATAGAGATGAGATTTGATGATAAAATTACAAATAATTAATTATAAATTAAACAAAACAAACTATTACACATAATTAATTACAAATTAACAATTTAAACAATACACACCAGACAGTAACACACACAAGGACATGCAGTAAACAAAGATTGCAGCACCCAAGAACAAAATGAAATACATATGTATAGTCTACATGTATAGTTTATCAATGTGGATTAGTGTGGTGGACACATCATCAGCAAGTTTATTTATGCTTTGGGCAAACATACCTATAGACTGAGCTACTCGTATACTCTGTTGCCTTTCCACAAATGACCGTGCAACTTCTCGCAACGCTCGAATAGGCGTCTGCTACAAGTTGCTGCGCCTCTGCATGTCTACATTCTGCTTCTGCACGCCGCTCCTCGATGGCTACAAATCTATCCGTCAAGCTCGCCATTTGCGAATGGCGCTGTGATGGAGGAGATCTACGTAATAGCCGGCGGCGTGCAGCAGACCCAGCCGCGCGGGGTGACCGCCGCACACTCTGCGTTATCCTCCCATGCTTGTGCTGGAAATCAGATTAAGAGCCGGCAGTCAAATAAAAATCTCCCACGGTTGCTCCGCCCACATACCCCGCCACCCGCAAAACAAAGTTCTTACGCGTAAAATCTGCGAAGTTATAATTCAAAATTCGCGCTTTCGAGCAGGCGGGTCAATGCAAGGTCAAGCGCAGAGAACATAAAAACCACGGAGTCATTATTATAAGTAGTTGATTTCAAAGTAGTGTTGTTTTTTTTGCATAATATAATAAATTTAGTTACTAATACGAGTAAGTAATGTCATCATCTATATATCTATACAACGTGTTAATGAAAAAGCGCAAACCCTCAGACACCCCAACTTATTTTTATTATAAAAGAATTATATAAATTATTTAATTTAATTTTCGTGGATTTTTGACGAAGATATTAGTTTTTTTTGTTTTCTTGTCTTTATTGCAAATTAGTAAGTCTATGTTAACACGTTAACTGCCATGTCAGGCACCGGTGCTTGACAGACATGGTACCTGTTAAGGCCATGTCAGTCCCGGGTGACTGACGACACAGTATGTAATGTAAATGATCTCAGGGAGCTGTCTGGCACGTTTAGCTCGTTATTATCTATTAAAATTGACTGACAAGGCCCTGGAAAAACTATGTTCAACGTGGCCTAACGTTTTTATATTTAGAACTGGATTTATTTAGGTATTATTGGGAAAAATAAAATACGACACAATGAAACTATAAGAACTTTTTATTGTTTGATATAATCATATTTTGGGCTTATACAGATTAGAAAATTATAAAAAAAATGTAATTTAGAGTAATGTGCCAGTAGGCCAAGGAAAAGTTATTTATGTTCCTCGTTGAAGCAAGATAGGCAAAAATGTGGTTCATTAGGGCATTGTGGGCAATAAGTATTCACTTGCTTAGTCTTCTTTCTGGCATAATTTCTGTCTATTGTTTGAACATTTACTTTATAACACCGTGAACAGTACTTTCTAGATTTTTTAACAGGTCCTTCTTTCTTTTTTAGCTCATGCTTTTGCCTCCTATTTCTTTGCAATTGCATGTTAGGATTAGTGTTTTCTTTGCCCGATTCTGTTAGATATTTGCACAACTTTTTCCTATATTCTACTATCGCCAATTTAGTCTTCGTGGTTTCTTTATAAATTATGTAAGAATTGAGTAAAGCAGTGTTCAACAACAATTCAACAGCAAGTTTTCTGTACCATTTTACAGTTTTTCTCAAAGGTGTTGAGTATGCGATCATCTGATCAGATAGGTCTACAGAAGATTTTGCGTTGTTATAATCCACTACTATTTTTGGTTTTATTATTTCTTTGTCTCTTTTGTAAGTCCTTGTAAATCCAATAGAATGTTTCGTAGATAGTAAATAAACATCCCTTTTATCCTTCCATTTCATGCATGTCATACCATCTTCATTTTCTTTAGCTCTAAACTCTCCTTTCTTTATCTTTCCATTTATAACATCTTTAGGCAAATATTTTCTATTTTTACGTAAAGTACCCACAAGATGCGTTTCTTTGTCCAACAGTTTGCGTCCCAGATCGACGCTGGTATGGGTATTTCTTAATTTTGAACGAAAATGAAATAAATAATTTAAAAATGATATTCTAATAAAATTAATGTTACGATTGGATAAAATTGATCTTGGTTATCATGGTAAAAATAGTCGCTGAGCTCGCAGTCTTTTAGGGGCTAAAATATAAGGGTTGAAAAAAAATTGCCCTCCATGGAAGTGACTACAGGTCCAAGGAAGTGACATTTCAAACAAAAGAAGAGAATGTCACTTCCTTGGATCTTCGAATGTTGCACCAAAATCGTCCATGGAAAACCAAACATATATGTTTTTAAAATGAAATATCAGGGTTTTCATTCAAAATCTTTATTAATCTTAAAGAATACGTAACAAGGCAACAAAAATGTTGTTTTAAATTTTCAAACAAAAATAATCAACTAATTTTGGGCTTTCCCTTTTAAATCAGTAATATGCTTAGTCTTAGTAATCAGTCTCAAAATTTATATCAACTCTTAGACAATTAGGAACAAAATAATGTTAAGAATAATCATATGAATAAATGTCCATTAATTTACTTGAACAATGGTATTTATTCAATATTTTTGTATAATTGAAGTTCGTCTTTTTCAAAAAGTAGTTCTCCCCGTCTACCGGGTGTAGGCTCTTTTAAAATTGAAATCACGTCATCACGAGGTACAGGGAAAACATCCTCAGGTTCTATCCAATGAAAGACGGCGTGATCCTTGGTGTAATGTTTTTTTTTTGTAAATTTGATTCGGGGCTCAGCCCCATCAAATCCAATGACTTGACCGACGTAATGCTTTACTTGAATCTTTTTATTTTTAAACAAAAATTTTGCAATCACCCACATCCCATCTTTTAGTTCTCTACCTTTAATCGCTGAAATAGGTGACAAATTTTCACCTCCTTTATCCACTGGTAAATTCTCTTCGTCGTTTGTTTTTTTATCTCTATGATCGTCTTTATTGTCGAAAGGCGGCAAAATAGCATTCTCATCTTTGGAACTCAATATATGTTGCAATTGCGAAACATCAGTTGCCGTTGGGATGCTGATAAAATCGATAAAGCCTTTGCACAGAGAATAATGAGAGCAGACGCTACCAGGTTCACAAGACAAACATGTGAGTTTTCTCAAATAAATTCTTACTGGATTGTTGACGACCCAAGTGACCTGGTGAATTTTTAAGGTTCCGCTTATGCTTTTTCCTTGATTGGATAAAATTTGGTCTTTAGCTCTCATGTCACCTTCAGTAACGACAGCAATCGTGACGTTGGTTATATTTGCCTCAATGGATTTCATGAAGGCTATAAAATCAGGGATATCCTCGCCCTGAGCCACTATTCGATCTGCAGTCCTTTTGACTACAGCTCCGACCCCGTCCATCGGTCCCTTGCCGTGTCCAGCTTCGCTGAAGTTCCATGAAGCAATGTGTATTCCGTAGCGCCGAGTTATGTATTGAGTAAACAAAAAAAAGGCCTTTTTATTTCTATACTGCCCTGTTGGGCCATCACTCAACATATGCAAAGTTTTAAAAGGATGTGACAAATATATCAAGTCTAGAATTTTTTGCAAATGAGCAAATACCGCACTAGCGTCATGCCGCAAGCAATCCGACGCTGTACAAAAAGACTGACTTTTCAAGTCCCCAGTCTCAGGGCATCTGTAATAATACACGCCCGTATGTAAACTTATTTGCAGCCTTGAAGCACCGAAGTGAACAGCTTGAATTTCGTCAGAATACTTGCAGCAGTAATTTTCTGCAAAGTCTACTTGCATGAATATCTCATTGACAGAAAGATTAGTCTTTAACTGGGAAGTAGCTAAATACTGATGCGTGATTGTGTACTGGTGTCGCAGAAAATTTTCAAGAGCCTCAATAAACTTCAACAGTAATGTCTTCTTCGTTATTTTAATTTCTTTCTTAACTGTTCTCCGTACTTCTTTTTCCTTGCCTTTTATGATTCTGTTTTCCTTTATCATTGCCCATGATTTATAAGTAGTTTCAGTCGAGTCGTCAAAATCATTTATATTTGGAACTTTATCTTTACAAATTGTGCATTTACGTAACATACACGTTTCTGAATTGATGTCACATACTATAGTTTTACAGAGCTCCCTTAAATTCAGGTGGGAAATTATGTTGAGGTATTTTAATTTGTCGTACATGAGTTGCATATTTTCATGAACCACACAAAGGCATGTGTCTCTTTCAGAAATTTTTCTTCCTATTACCCAGAAAGGTCGTAGGCGGCAAAAAGAAGAAAAGCTAATTTTATAGATGTTTTCATTTTGGAATTTTTTGTGCAGGTTGAGCAGGGTGTCAGACAAGTATCTCTTTTGTTTTTTTATTTTATTTTTAGTTATGCAATCTTTCTTGCCGGGACACATTTTGCTATTGTCGTCTCTTTCAAGAAATTTTATAACTTCTGCTCGAATTTTTTTAGGCATTGATAGTCCGGTTTTTATCTTAATAGGGCTCCTTTTCTTAGTAATTCTATCCATATTTCTCTTTTCCTTAGTTCCTCTCAATATCTTGACTTGCAATGAATGTATTTTCTTTCTCATAGCTTCTATTGTCTCCTTTTGTTTTTTTATAATCAAATTTGTCAACTCCCGTCTTACTCTGGATGCTTGTACACCTTTTTTCTTTTGTCGACTCACTGACCCACTTTGTGATGAGCTTGGACTTTGTGGAATCGATTTGATAAAGTCTGAGCATGTTGAACTATCACTGGCACAACTAGACTGTGGACGAGTTACTACCTTAGAAACGCTTTCTAAAATGGACGGTGATTCTGGTCGCATCGGTAATATTCCCTCATCATCAGTAGTCTCTGGAGTGTTTTCTTTTAAGTGCTTTACCAGAGTTTTAGCCCGTTTTTGTTTGAGTCGACTCCTTGATTTGCGGTCTCTCCACTCTTTTCTCTGTTTGCGATGTTCTCTTGGTGACATTTCAGCAACCAGCTTTACTTGATTCTTCTTTCTTGCTCTATCTTTTTCTTTAGCAGCTTCGTATAAATCAGCATTTTCCTTTATGCGAGCCCTTCGCCTTTGCTCACATTCACGTTTTTGCTGACGAATTTCTTCCGCCGTTTTAGGACGCTTTTTAGATTTAGGTTTCCCCATCTGAAATAAAGTAAAAGCATATTAAGCCAAGCAACATACATATGTCAACCACCTCTGTAAAGCCAGCACAAACCTTCCCCATACTCAGTAAAATATTGTCACTTCCGTGTATCGCAAGTCACTTCCATGGCAACATTTTTATCCATGGAACCATGGAAGTGACCTCCACGGAAGTGACTTTTGGCGATATAAGCTCCGGAAACATAACCTCAAAAACACGAATGAACGTGCTCCAATTAACAATAACATTTTCACACCAAAACACATAAAAACCACACCAACTAATTGTATAATTGTAAAGTACATACCTTTGATGACCAACACGGTTGTGACTGCTTATGCTTGACGCTTTTTGAGAATTAATATGTGATTTTTCTTTTCTTACAAACACAACGCCGCCGACGGATATTGACAACTGGGAATGAAAGATGGCGTCTTGGGCCTTGTCTATGGCCAGTCACGTTCGGAAATGCGCGTGTTATTTTTCGTGTAGGACTTGTGTGACATTTATCCATGGACGGGACAAAAAAATTGATCACACATTTTATTTCAAAAAAATATATATATTGCTGCATCTTTATGAGCTTATGTTTACATATTTATGGAGGAAATGTATTTAACGTAATATTGGCTTAGTTGTCATACTTTCGTAGCAGCAGAAAAAAACACAGCATTTATTTTTGTTCACAAAACCTGTGTAATCACATCCACGGAAGGGAACTTTTAATTTATATTAAAATTAAAATAAAATATAATTCTTACAAAATTTTCAACTTTCTATTCATAAAAGAATTATGTTTTATACCTACTTTAATATCAAAAAGCGTAAACGTTTAATTTAGTTTCTACCAGCTAGAAATTTTAGAATCACAGTATTTTTTTAAAAAATTAAGAAATACCCGTATACCAGTTATCTGTATATAATGTATGACCTTTTTGAAGATATCCTTCCATAAGTGACATCACAACATTGGTTGGGGTTGTAGTTTCGGTCTCGCCTCTCTTTCCCGCGTATATTTGAATTCTGTTTGTGTAGCCTGGGTTAGTACATAATTTAAAAACTTTAATTCCATATTTGTGCCTCTTCAATTTGATATATTGTCGGAATATAATGCGTCCCCGAAATGGTACCAGAGACTCATCAATACAAAGATTTTCTTGAGGATAGTAATAAGTTTCAAAGTTGAGATTCAAAGTATCGACCAATTCACGTATTTTGAACAGACGGTCGCCGTATCTTTGGTTATCGTTGTTAGAAAAATGTACCATTCGTAATAAAATTTCAAACCTGTTACGAGACATAACTGTTCGCGGGAAAGATTGGCAGATCATGGGGTCTGTTGACCAATAATCAGCTAGTTTAGGCAATCTAACTATACCCATAAATAATATTAAACCAAAAAACCTTTTGATCTCGTCTTGGTTTGTATCGGACCAACTAAGCAATCGCGACCCTCGTTTTATTAGATTTTTTGAACTAAGTTTAGTAATTGTTTGAGCAGCAAATCGGTTAGTTTCCATAGCTATATCATGAAACACACTATCCGGAACTAACAAAGAATAGAAATCCTCAGGTTTTGATTTTGCCATCACATTTCTCAAACTATAAGGTTTCAAGCCAGGGCACTCTGTGAAAGGTATAATTCTTCTTTGCTTACCCGCTGGTTCATACCATAAATCAGTCTCAAGCCTTGTGCTGCTAACCTGCTGTTCTGGGTTTTCATCTTCGTCGTCACTTTCTATCACATACCGCCTCTTTCTGTTTCCTCGCCTATGCAAAATTACTTCTGTATCGTCACATATTTCACTACAACATGGAATTTCTAACAACGAGAAATCTCTTTGAGTCAGTTGTTTTTCTAGTTCGTCAATTGCTTGCAAATCTACCAATGATAATTCAAAATCACACGTATTATCAATAATTGACATTATTACAATAGCTATCGTCACACAAAAACACAAAAAACTAGAGCAATGGGTTCGCGCACTTACTTCCGCAACTAATTCGAAGTGACTAAATAAACACAGTAGGTACATACGCATCGCACGTGCCGGACAGGTCGCAACCTGCAAGGAGTGAACTACGACACGCGTAGGTACTTTTGTTCAAACGGCCGAGCGATACCGAGTGCATTTCCCGCGCAAATAAATTGGCGGCCGGCGGACGGTGCCTGACAAAATGCTTGACATGGCGCAATAGCTATGTTTTGTTTCGTTTGGGCCTCGTCAGTCACATATGCTTGACATTTTTTTTTTAGCTTCATTTTACATTATAATCACCGGAAACAAATTAAAATAGTCATAAAATGTGATTTACTTCAATATACAACCAAAAAACAAAAACAAAAAAAAACCGTCATCAAAATTTTACTATGGCAGTTAACGTGTTAATAACGCGCGAACTAGCGCGACGTTGCCGCTTGGCGTGCCGCCGCAATTCGCATTCAGTATAACTCATATTGCAACGTTGCCGCTTGGCGCCGACCGACGTAGTTAACCTTTTGGACGCCAGCGTTTTCTAGAGCTACTTCACGCCCGACGCCAAGCCCTATAAAACATAAATTTTCGCTAGTGATGGGGACGTCACTTTTTATGACCTAGTTATTTTTCCAAATTTGAGGTTATTAACAGTGGTTATTACAAAGTAAACTTAAATAAAACATCATTTCATAACAGTTTAGACCAGTTTTTATTGGAAACCCGAATAAAATTTCGTGAATAAAGAAAATAACTTTAATAAAATTATATTATTACAAATAAAAGTTCACAGCACTACGCGACACCTTTAGTGGTCCATGGCGTCACAGGTATGTTCAATTTAAGAAAAAATTGGGTTGGGATTACTGTACATCGATAAACACAAAACAATCTTTTTTAATTACTTTGTCGCCAAAATTACCAGTATTTGGCAATAATCGGTAGTTCTAATAATTTAATTAATACATAATAATGTAACTTGGTTTGAACTGATTTAGGTAGAAAAAAATATAATGATGCTTGGCACTAGTGGACATAAGCCTTTCAAGTTTAACTTAATAACATATTCTATATTAGTATACACTAGTTAGTATTTATATATAAGATAGGGACACTCTTGGCTTATTTTAAGTTTTTAATTGAATTCAAATTACATATTTGACGTAATTAGTGTAGACGTGTTGCTTGATGGTATAGCTGCGAGCACGGCGCCACACACAGAGCCACTTTACATACGGTGCACATAAAACGTGTGATTTTCCGTACACCACGAGAAGAACAAAATTTACACCTTAGTTTTTTACCATTTGGTATGTAATGAGGCATGTGAGCTGCTGAATTACCTGGCAAAATACGAGCAGGGTGGTCACGAGCTGACCGAGTGATCGTTTGTTCAAATACAGACTGCCCTTTATACTTTTGAATGATTTGGCGTATTACAGATTGCTGAAATATTTTCAAACGTAATTTATACTCGGGCACATTTGAATTCAAATGTTTATATATAAAAAAAGAATTCAGCAAGTGCATATCAATTATATGAAAAAATAACTTTTTATACCATTTAATTGTTTTTCGTAGACACTGAACGTTACTGATCATCATGTCTGCGGTATCGACACTTCCCATATTCTTAGTGTAATCAATGATACATTCTGGTTTCATTATGGGCAAACCCGAAGATCTATCAATTTTTTCAGTTGGACCCATTTCGTTTTTATGAATAGTAGTAAGCATGTGAATATTTTTTTATCACACCATTTTAACGCCATCATTGGATCGGAGTACTTGGCTTCTTTCTCACCCCTTTTCAACTTTTTGAATTTAGGCATGCCTGATCTGTTTTTGTTAACTGTACCACAAGTATGAATGCCATGTTGCTTTAAAAAAAATGATAGTTTGGGACTAGAATACCAATTGTCAATATAAAGTTTTCTGTTTGTCCCGAAAAATCTTTCTACTAGGGTTGAAACAACAGAACCACTTACACCTAAATCTGCGGAACGTCTTATTTCAGTTTCTGCACCGCAGTATATAATAAAATCTAATATGATTCCTGTCCTGACATCACACAACACGAAAAGTTTTATGCCGAAACGGTTTCGCTTTTTAGGTAAATATTGCTTAATTATCAGGCGCCCTTTAAAAGGCACTATACTTTCATCAATACAAAGCTTTTCATAAGGGATGAATGATTCTTGGTACTTCTGTCGAGCGAGATTCGCTACATCTATAACTTTTTTTAATATAGCGTCTCCTTCATTTCGTGGACCTGGCTTACTAAAATGCAACATACCAAGTATACAACAATAGCGGTTTCTTGGCATGAGGGTGGAAAAAATATCTGACTTCAACAAAGGATCAGTAGACAATGCTCTTCAATGGAATGACGACTATTCTGAGTCATCAGCATTGTTATAGCTAAAAACATGTACATTTCAGATATAGTTACATCACGCCAATTTTGGAATCTGGAATGTTGCCTTAAATCCACATTTCTAATAAAGCATTGATGGTACTTATTAGTAAAGTCGACTATCTTTTGTATTAATTCTATGTCAACGAAGTACTCAAAAATATCCAATTCTTTTGATGATGAAGAAAGATTAACGTTGGTAAAATTCCAGAACAAAAGTCATTGAAAGGTCTAACATCAGGAGTAAATGGCTCACTGATCCACTCAAAATTTAGATGTGGCTGACTCTCAGATCCCTCCTGTTGTTGAGTAGGTTCTTCTGATTCCTCTTGTGATCGTGAAGGTTCCTCAGAATACTCCTGTAAAATATAGTAAATATCATCATTATCCGAGCGTATATGGTTGTATCCTCAGCGGTACTTAAAATTAATTAAATAATTATTACCTCAATGATTTAACAATGTAATTATTTTCTGCAGTGTGACTGCCGTCTGGCCTCCGCAACTCAGAGGGTAAAACAGAACCAATCCTATGATAAGGCTAAAAACGCTAGATATCATTTTGGACCCACGACTGCTGCTTTTCAAATAATGGAATCATGTCTTATAATAGACTAGCGGCTTTGCCCGTGGTACATACATAGCCTATAGCACTTAGGGATAATAAAACTTTACAATGGTGAAAGAATTTTGGAAATCGGTCCAGTAGTTCCTGAGTTTATCGCGTTCAAACAAACGAACAAACTCCCTAGCTTTATAATATTACTAGCTGTTGCCCGCGACTTCGTCCGCGTCAACAAACAGAATAAAATATTTTAAAGTACTTCTGCGTAAATTATATTTTTTGTTTTATTTTCTTGTGGCAGAAGAACATACTGATTTTCTCCGCAACCCGATCTTGACAACGCGACATATAATTGGCCGTGTGAAAAGCAGTCTTGACGTAAGTCAATTCCAACGTGTTTAAACGTTTGCCCCTGTGATTTATTAATTGTTACAGCAAAAGATAACTTAACAGGGAATTGAATTCTTTTAAAATGTTGAATAACTTTTCCTAAGACGGTATTTTCATATCTCTCAAAATTTAGCTGGGCTGTTAAGGGTTCTGCATCAGGTTATCTAGACCTTCAATTTTATTACGTTATTAGAAAGTGCTTATCATGCTGAGCAACTTTTCCTAAGACGGTATTTTCATATCTCTCAAAGTTTAGCTGGGCTGCTAAGGGTTCTGCATCAGGCAGTCTAGACCTTCAATTTTTTTCTTTCATATCATTTCTACGTCATTTTATTCTTTCATACATATTTTTTGGATAACTTGAACCGTTTACGCAGCGCACGCAACGGAAGTCTCCAAAGTTGAATAATTTTCCCCGTTTTTTCCACATTTTCCTCTTATTCTTCGTCCCTATTGGTCGCACTGTGATGATATATAGCCTAAAGCCTTCCTCGATAAATGGACTATCCAACACAAAAAGAATTTTTTAATTCGACCCAGTAGTTCCGGAGATTAGCGCGTTCAATCAAACAAACAAACAAACAAACAAACTCTTCAGCTTTATAATATTAGTATAGATTAGTATAGCTAATCACTTCAGGCCTGCAATGATTTAACCATCCCTCCCTCGATTGCACGTAATTAAAATCTTCAAGTGCTTCTAGACAGCTACTTCACTAATATATTTATATTTTATCAAAAAATATATATATATATATTTATGTACGTACATAATAGCATATAAAATTCAAAGAAGAAGGATACTTACTTCATTATCCAAGTCATTGTTATCAAAATCCGAATCTGACTCAAAGTCTACATATTCCGAATCCACACCTTCTAAAATATCAATGATTTCTTGAACGGAAGACATAATTAATTATATTAAATTTTCACAGAATATTTTCGTTGAAACTGTATCCGCATAAAAGAATAATAAAGAATATAAATTAGAACAAGCAGCGTCGGTGATAGACCAATATTTGTTTTGTAAGGTAGTACTTAGTAAGATACAAAAATAAATATTCACCTACCCACGTGTTCCCAGCACTATTAGTTTATTAGTTCTGCTTGTGACGTCACAAGCGGGCGACTATAGTTGCCATTGGCGTAGAGATCACTATGCTTTAAAAATCTAGAAACTTCTATTAGGGATGACGGTATACTTATCGATAATAATAATAATAAAGCCTCTGAGTTTATTGGTTCAATGTGGTCGGTTTTGGTAATTCCTCCATCTTTATTTAGCATTATAGTGGAATAATTTCAAGTGTATTTTAAGTGTTGGTTCTAACAAGTGTTATCGTCATGAATAATGAAGATAAAGACTCAGATATCATTGAATCCAGTCAGGAGGAAGACCCAAGTTCCCCATCAATTTTGTGTCCCCGAAAAAGGAAAATTAAAACCAGCGAAGAAAAATCTTCACAAACAGATAGTAGCTATGTACAATATATTAAAGTTGGTGAAGATGACTTTCGTGCCGTTATGATAAATATCGAAGATGCACACTTTTTCAATGCACATCCTCGTGATCCGCGGAATGAATATTTTGCCGCTCTAATAGCGTTTGAAATGGAAAAGGTACGACCAGAGGATCGCACATTAGCATATATAAAAATACTTAACTACATTCGTGAAGTTAGAGGAGAACGTAGTATTGAGTCAAGTTGCCCGTCGCCAGAATACTGATGCAAATAATTAGAAGATTTAGTTGAAAGTTCAATAATGTTAAAAGTGATTTTAAATTAAAAAATATATATTTAAATGTGGTTATTATACTTTCATTTATTTAATAAACATTCATACCATGGGTCACTAAATAGCTGATAATTATCCCATCACTAGCTGACATCTAAAGTTGTCATCGGCGTCGTAAGTAGTGGAATAAATCGTGAGAATTTAATGCTAACTTAGGACAAACTTTTTTCTGATATAAATAAAATTTATAACACATATTGTATTTTTAAAACGTATATCAACATATAAGGAACATTTTAAACGCAATCAAATGTCAATAAATCGTCATTTAAGTAACAAAAATAATTAACAAAAACATAGCAATATTTTGGCAACTGAAGTTGTCAAAAGCGTCTTAGTCACGGGATCGTTTAGCAACTAAAGTTGTCGATGGCGTTCAAAAGGTTAATCATAGGTACGTAAGGTAAGTATCATTATCTTAAAAACAATTGATTCAAAAGTTTCTATCACTCACACTTCTTCCAGGCTTTGGACTGGTAACTTACCACAATGCTTATTTTATTATCATGACCGAAATAACAGGTAGCTGGCGTGTATAAAAGATTTGAATCAAGTTATTACATAAAATTTACATTACTTTCTACTTACAAGTTCAGATATTTACAGGAACGATTCAAATTGTCTACCACCACGTTGAATACACAGCCTAACACGTCTCCTCAGGTTATTTGTGAGTGAATTTAGCACTTCAGTGTCATTTTTAACAGTCACAAATGCCGTTCTAATTTTGGTTTCAAGTTCTGTCACATTACTTGGGGCATCACCACTGTCATACACTAATGTTTTTACACGTCCCCATGAAAAAAGTCTAAGGGTGTCAGGTCGGGAGATCGCGGAGGCCAAGCCACAGGCCCTCCGCGTCCAATCCAGCGCTCGCCATACTCATTGTCCAGGTATCGCCGCACACTCCACTGAAAATGAGCTGGAGCACCATCATGCTGATAGTACATCCTGCTAATGGTATTCAGAGGCACATCGTCATTTTCCAACCATTCAAGCATTAACGCCGGTAGAGTTTCTGTTAAAAACTCCATGTAACTTTCGCCATTAAGTCGCGGCAAAAATACAGGACCTAACACGTATGGCCCAATTATTCCCGCCCACACATTTAAAGAGAACCTGTGTTGAAATGAACTTTCCTCCATTAATAGGGGATTAACGTGTGCCCACATGTGTCGGTTGTGCTGGTTGAATAAACCTTCTCGTGTAAAAGTAAACTCGTCAGTCCCCAGAGTATGTGCCTGTTCAAATCATCAAGTAGCCATTGACAAAATGCAAGCACGTGTAGCACGTGAGAAGGTGCAGATAGGTCATTAGCCTCGCCGTAAGGATAGAGTTAAAAAGAGATAAAACACGGCGTAATTAAAATATTTTTTTGGTTAAAATTTGACCCCTATTTTTTATTAGTGGAATCGATTATACTCTCGATTCTGAACAAACTAATTTCAGGGTTTGCGCTTTTTCATTAACACGTTGTATACATATAATAAAATTGTAACGGATTAATGTTTGTGCACGCGAATCTCAGAAACGGCTGAACCGATTTCGATGCAGTTTTCAGGAATATATTGTGACAGGTCCCACTTAACATATAGGCAAACCACGCCATCTTTGGTTTATAAACAGATTGTGTACTGGCACCGAATCGGAAGCTAGCGTCAATTTTTTTTCTTTCTTTTATGTAGGTAGACCGTAAATTTTTTATTTTCTTGCTTATGTCTTGCAATGAAAGTGATGGCGTATTCAACGAGTCTCTGATTCTTGCATAGGCGTTATCTCTTGCTTCTCGACTTCTGTACGACTTATGTATGTGTAACTTTCCATAGAACTTCGTTTTCCCGATACTGTTCTACCAAGTGCGTCATTTCCGAGTCACTTAGTTTTCGAGAGGCCATTTTAATATGCACAATAGTGCGCGTGCGGCGGACTGGCTCGCGCTCTTCGAACTGAGCTGCGGGCGACGGGCGGGGCACGGCGCACTCGACACCGACAACGGGCTCGACCGAATACGGCCAAACGAATACCTGTTATATTAGTCGGTGACCGAATACGGCCTGCAGCCGAATACGATTTAACCGACTAATGTAAATGCGCCATAAGATTACAACTTACTTGAGACGAACGCGTAGGCACTATTGTATAAACATTGTAGAATTGAAAGATAATTATAAATATAGAGAAATATAGATTGCCTATGTAATCTTCGTGGGTGGGACTGCACTGCACCAGCGCTCCTTAGGAGCCACTGGTCGATACATGAGTAGAAATAGATTTTTGTTGATTTTGAGATGCCTATATTTTGATGTTAGTGACGGAAATGTCGGGGGTATCCTTATACTCTAAAATAGAGAGCTTAATCTTTTAACCAAAGAAATGTAGTAATATGGTCGAATGCGCAGTCGAGTGAATACTCCCTTAAGTGTGGCATGCGGCAGGGTGGGTTAACTTCGCCGAGGTTATTTAACCTTTTTGTAAACGACTTGATTGATGGGCTTAGCAATATGCATGTCGGTTGTCGGTCGGTTAATAAAATCAGTTATGCGGACAACATGGTGTTGCTGAGTCCATTCATCAGTGGTTTGAGAAAACTGCTCAAGTTTTGTGAAGCTTATGCTGTGCAACACGGTTTAAAATACAACGAGAGCAAAAACGAGTTCCTTCTTTTCAAAGGACAGAACAAGGAGCCTCTTTATGTTCCACCAGTGCTGCTGAATGGTGTACCATTGAAACGTTGCGCAGTTTAAGTATTTAGGTCACATAGTGATTGAACACATGAGGGACGAGCAGGATATCGAGAGGGAACGCAGGGCGTTGTCGGTTAGGGATAATATGTTGGCTCGTAGATTCGCACGTTGTACTGTAGGAGTTAAACTTACGCTTTTAAAGCTTACTGTCAAAGTTTTTACACGTGCGGACTATGAACCGATTTCACTCTCGGGGCCTACAATGCCTTGCGTGTCCAGTATAATAATGTTTTTAGGGCCATGTTGAGGCTCCCGCGCTTTTGTAGTGCTTCGGGCATGTTTGCGGATGCTGGCGTGGATGATTTCTACGCTATCATGCTTTAAAAGAGTGCCTCGCTAATGCAAAGACTCCGCGGGAGCACCAACATGATCCTGATGATGATTACGGACAGGATGGACGCGGCGGTCTTTGGGCGGTTCACAGACTTACACTTGATGGATTATAGGTGAAAAAGAAATAAATAACCTTGATTAACGTGGATAGATTTAATTTATTAAATACACTTGTACGTGCACACAACATCGCAGACCAGAGAGAGAGGGAGGTGACAGAGACAGAACATACTGTCTATTTGACATTGACACCTGACAGCTAACGTCAGTTAACATTAGGTTGCGTTTAGTTATTCACTCACATTACAATACCGGCCCTTAAACCAACATAAGTTAACCTTTTTGTTGGTCCATTTTTCTTCTGGAGTTACACCTCGAACAGCTTTAGTTGGTGTCCTATTCTTGATGTATACAGCTGTGTTTACAGCTTCAGCCCACAGCTTAGTATCCAGGCCAGCATCCTGGAGCATGCACCTCGCCTTTTCCACGATCGTGCGATTAGCCCTTTCGGCTACACCATTCTGCTCCGGACAATGTGGCACAGTTGTCTGGTGTCGAATACCACACTCCTGTAGGAAAAACTGTAGTTTAAAATTTATATATTCTCCACCATTGTCGCTCCTTAACGCTTTAAACTTTTTACCAGTTTCATTTTCTACCATAGCCTTGAAGAATTTAAACTTTTCACACACTTCAGATTTAGATTTTAGGAAGTAAACAAAAGTTTTTCGACTATAATCATCTATGAACGTTAGGAAGTATTTTGCCCCACTAAACGATGTGTCCGGCATTGGACCACATAGGTCAAAGTGCACTAGTCCCAACACTTCACTCGCCCTCGAGATTTCTTTGGAAAAGGTAATTTTGTTGCCTTTCCTTCTATACATGCACGACACGGTTGAAAGATATCACTATTATAATATTATAAATCATGTTGCTAAAAGCTTTTTTCTTATACGTAAAAGTTACTGGCAACAAAATACGTTAAGAAAATTTTAGAGATAATGTGTTGCTATGCCTTTTACCTCTTCCATCGGTGACACTTTAGCCACAATTTCCAACTCACGTGACTATACAATTAGAAAGGAATGAAAAAGGGCGGAAGTGTCAGCGATGTTGGGCTCAAAAAAAAGAAAGGATAGCAACATGATCTGTGCGGACTGTAACATAGGATTATGTATTCCATGTTACGGTCCGTACCATGTAAAAAATATGTTGCTACAATAAAAGCACGCAGAATGCATGTGGAGTAGCTGTGAAAGAAATGTGGTGTAAATGGGGACGTTGCGACAAAGATTGAGAAAGATTTGGGCATGTGGACAGGATGAATGAAAGTAGACTGACAGAGAAAGTGTACGGAGGAAGAGTGGATGAAAATGATGAAATCGTAAAGGATATGTTGAGGTGAGGCTGACAAAGAAAGTGTACAACGGAAAAGTGCATGGTGTAGGGGAATCCTACAAGTCGTAGGTAGATATACCTAGATAAACATAGGTCGCAGGAATTTATAGACAAATAGAATTGAAAGTGGACTGTATATTAAATATGATAACTAATTGGGCTAATAAACTAGGTACGGGAAACAATTCTCGGAACTTACGTGGGTTAATGAACTTATTACACCACTCACCTTTGTCATCCAGTGCTGGCTACTGCTGCTTCCAGGGCCCTGGTCTCGAGGTATCGCCTTCCCAGTTGTCGAATTAAGGGTTGTGTATTCGTCTTGTGCAGGTAGGTCGAGGGTGCACGGCACACGCGAAGTCGCGGTCGCGAATATAACGACGCGAACGGTCGAATTGCAAGTGCGAGCGGCTGGCGAACGCGGTCAGCACAGCCTAATAAATACGAATGCGGGTAGTATTATAATGTTACTACACCGCCAGTCTGCGAGTAGCCTACCCACATAAGCATCCGAAAAGAAAATAAAGGGAGCGTACATTCGCGATATTACCGAACACCGCCTACCGTGAAAATGGATATTTTAACTAAATCGAAGTCGAATAAGAACGCGAAAAATACGAACCGAAATTACGGGTAAGTGGGTCCTACATTAACGAACTACGAAACGAATATTATGTAATGAACATAAATAAATATATACATATTTTAAACGAAATAATTACGAATATATAAATACGAAAATTTAGACATAGGCAATGGTGACAAGCGGTGCACCGGTCGCTTGAGATAGCCTTGTTGGGTATTCAGAGTGACGGCCCGAATGACTCCATCCTTGGAGGGATGTAGTGAAACCCGTCCCAACTTCCATTGGAGTGGGTAAATTAGGGTCGTTAATAATAATAATAATAGTCTTTATTTGTATTAACCCTATACTTGACAAAGATTTTTTTTATAAAAATTTGTGGATATTTTTATATTTATTGGGTCTTTTGAATACAGACAATATATAAAAAATATAAAAAAAATAATTGCATGTATATTTTTGAAAATATAGCATGTGCCTTAAAATGCACATTGCCAGCTAGCTGAGTTATCACTGTCGAAAAAGGGTGTGCATTGAAATATACATTGTCATGTGCAGGAGAACAATAAAACAGATTTTTTTTTCAGACAATTTTTTTTATTTATGCAAAATGTAACTCAAAACTATTAAATTTCTTTAGTATCAACAATCACAGTTATTAAATAGAGACCAAAAATCAAGTCATCAACAACTGACTCAGCTTTGCCTTTATAGGCCAAGTCCACCTTTAAGAATTTATTGCTTATAAACTAAGTACGAGTTAAATTCAACGTAAACAGTTACAAAATTTCTGTAAATATTATAAATGCAATAATAAGAGATCAATATATCAGTCAAATCTACCATAATTACTATTTGACGTCTGAAATCCGTTGATCTCAGACATCAAATAGTAATAGAACATGGTGATGCTAAAAATTATAATAAAAATAAAATTGGTGTCACATCAATTAGCTGGACTTTGTGTGATAATCATAGAAACAGTTACGACCTTCGACTAAACAAAGCCGCACATTGCACTTCACACAAGTGAATTTCGTTTGGCATTTTATGCAATTCTTGCATCTACCTTTACTTGTAAAAGATGGCATGTGCCCAATTTGATCAAATCTACCACAATCAGATGTTTGAGGAGAAACAAAATAGGAACCCCTAGAAGAATTTGGCTTTTGCTTCGTTCTTTCAAAGGTGAGGAGTTCATTACTGACGTCAACTCGAAAATGCTTGAGTTTCAATCGTTTCGTATCTTTATTTTCGCGACGATAGATGAGCCATGCATTATTGACGCATATATCAAGAACCTGTGAGAACAAAGGTATATACCAACGATGTGCTCTCATTTCTGTCCGGTACAATGCTACGAGCATGTCCGCTAAATCTACTCCTCCCATGCTAGTGTTATATTCCTTTACGATGTTGGGACACGTTACATATTGTCTAGTCTTTGTGCTTTTACAGTATCGCAATATCTGTTGTACCGGGTATGAGTCAGTGTAAGTGCTGGCTGTAGTAACACATTTGTTATCAAACCACTTCACTATCGCAATTTTAGATTCATTCGAGACAACCTGGGCGAAAGATCCACGACCTCGTTTCTTCAAATTTTTATCAGTCGGTAGTTTAGCTGCAGCTCCACGAAGTCTATTTTGTCTGATAGTCCCTAAAGCAAATATGCCATATTCTTTTCTCAAATGTTGCAACAATTCCAGAGACGTAAAAAAATTATCGAAATAGAGCACCGAACAAGGTTTTGTTGAATTGATTGAGATAAAGCTAATACCACTTTTGCTGCTAAACCCATGGCATTTTCTTCATCAGTAAATACATGATTACGAAACGTATCTTCACCGCCGTAAACTAAAAAGTCATACACAATACCAGAGACTCCAGCACGAACAAAAATTTTGAAGCCCCATTTACGTGGCTTGTTCTGGATATATTGCTTACGACTACCAGCTCGTGTACCTTTATAAGGCACCATCATTTCGTCTATGCTAAAACGATTTTCCTCTTCAATTTTTAGGCAATTACGGCGTACACTATTCAAAAGTTGCCTTACTTTGAAATATCTGTCGCCGTCATCATGTAAATTATCTGCAAAGTGTAAATACCTTCGTATTTGTTGAAATCGTTTCAAGGGCATTATATCAGCTATTTTATTGTAACGCAACTTTTTAGCCCAATAGTCTGTATAAGCTGGTAGTTTCACTATGCCCATTAATAATTGGATAGCAATAAAATCTTTAATTTCGTCTTTTGTGACATTCAATGGTGCACCTTTCATTTGCATATAATACAAGTTAGTTTGATGAAGCATTAATTCTATGAGATCGTTATCAAAGAACATTAGAAAGTATTCTAAAGGAGACTTAATTGGCTGCGATGCTGATTGTATGAAAGTTTTATCTTCAATTTCTGCTTTACCCATAAATGTTTTTTTGCAAACCCATTTTGTGTCTATTCGCTTCAGTCGCACCATTTTCTTTTTTACAATAACAGTTGTAGATTTTTTCTTCGATCGTGTAACACTAGAGGGAGATGCAATATTACTTGGACCAGCTGACGGTGAAAATTGTGATGTGGCAAGTGTTTCGGTTAAGTTTGACGCACATGGAATTGGAACAGAAGCTAATATTGATGGTGAATTTGGGCTTTGATTATGTATCATCTCGTTCACTGAAGAACTTACAGTTGTTAGACACGTAGTTTCTTCTTCACTATCTGATAGTAAATTAAGATTCTCTAATGAAGATGGTAGTGATGGAGGGTCTGAAGATATGTCAGAATTTTCAATGATCCTGTTTTTGACAATTTGGCGTGCATGGTGAAGTTCATCTTCCGAATCATCACTTTTCTCTATGTCGGAACCGGCACCAGACTTAGGTACCAACGCCAAAATTTTTAAAGATCTTGTTGAAGGCTAGAACAATAAAAAAAAATCAAATTAAACAAGGAAACAAACATTGAAATTCATAATAGTATTTTAAAAATAATATTCTATCTAACCTGGCAATGTGTCTACAAATGCACACAGCTTAGTACCAGTAAGTATGTTGAACAACTGGCAATGTGCATTTAAAGATACATGAAAGTTGAAGAAACAAAATTGCCTAGTAATCTCATTCAAATTGATGAAATATTTTATTTATTTACAAGAATAACTCTTTATGTACTTATTTTATTCATTTTTATATTATTTCTGTAAGTAAATTATACGATTTCAATAGATTTTTACCTTGTATGTGGTAGACGCACGCGCACGCTCCGCCATCTTGCAATCTACTGACTGTCTTGAGTGTTGCCAGTTGTCATTAATATTTTTGTATGCAAAATAAGGATATGTATTCTTGGAACTTGGGCAAAACTGGTAAACAACACGCGTAGTTAAGACTGCAGAATTTTAAAAAAAATGTGTGTACGTAGATGCACATTGTCAAGTATAGGGTTAAACATGGTATGTTACAGGTGTATAATATAGTTAAGAAAGTGCACATGTTTAACAGTAATATATTGCATGCAAATCTTTGATAATTAGTTTAAATAATGAGTATTAAATAGAAATTACAAAAGGAAAATGAATTTTTAAAAAATATGAATTAAATTATAATTTTCTCTCAAGCAGCTCTATTACATTATAATAATTGTTTTCAGCTAGCCATCCGTATAGTCTCTTCTTGAATAAATTTTGATTGAGAGTCTTAATGCTGTCTGGAATTTTATTATATACCTACGAGTATATTATAATGCACATTTTACACAACTATTGCTATGTTTAACTGACCTAGATATAAACCAGCCTGCCATGCTATTCTCTAAGCTTTAACATCCTTACATCCTAGATTTCAACGTTGTAACATCGACGAACGGTGTGATCGGTATTCTCTAACGTCATCGTCTGCGCTGAAGCGACGCTAGCGCTACATCGATGTGAACGGCGCGAATTCGAACTACCTTCAATCGTTTTCAGTATGAAATTGGTATTCTCCAGACGCAAACATCGTTACCTTGAATTTAATCCTCGCTCTCGCCTTCGATTTTATCTGTCAAATTACATATCCTAAAGGTTGTAGCTTTTCTCGTGGATGTAGAATAAAATATTCAATACAACAAGTGTTATTTTATGTGAAATAAGAGTGAGTATAATTTTAACTTGATTTCCAATTGGATTCTTGTATTATTTAAAGTTAATGTTCATAAAAGTTTCATAATTTTATTCTAGATGGCCGCTCGTATTGCTTGCCTTTTGTTTTTGTTAGAAGAAGCTAACAGAGAGGATTTGATTAATAAAAGACGTCAGGCTCGCAATTTACGGAATATAAGTCTGCTTTCTACACACGAAGATTATGTGAAATCTTACAGGCTTACTGAAGAATTAATTACAATGTTGGAAGCAGACTTAGTGCCTTTATTTCCTTACCAACTTCGTGAAGGTGCGGTCTCTCATCGTAATAAGGTAATTCATACCTTAGTTATACCTAAAATTCGTCTATAGGAGCGCCTTAATAAGTAAAATATAATACAAGTGGATACCTATTTACACACCTACTCAAAATATTACAGATCCTCAGTGCTCTTTCGTTTTTGGCTTGTGGAAGTTACCAAAGGAGGATTGGTCAGAGAGTTAGCACATATATGTCGCAGCCTTCAGTCTCAAGAGCTCTTCACATTGTGTTGGATGCTCTTAACCATCCAACTATAGTGAGAAAATATATGAGGTTTCCCCAGATTGTTAGTGAAAGACAAGTCTTAAAAGAAAGGTAGGTACCTACTAACATCAATTATTACAAAGAAAAATTTGAATGACTGAAAGAAAATATTGTTATAATACCTATTAATAATAAATTTCATTTCAATGTTATGTAAACACAATTTACATCTATTTTTCAGGTTCTTTCACCAATTTAAAATACCAGGAGTTCTTGGATGTGTGGATGGCACTTTTGTTACTATGATTAGACCAAAAGAGCATGAGGAGAGGTATTTTTGCAGAAAAGGTTACCATGCTAGAAATGTTCTTATAGTGAGTGCACCTACCAACCTTATTTAGTGTGTATTTACCCTACCTTTCTGGACTAGGTACATCATAAGACTTTTAGGAACTACTGTTTAGGTGATGTATTTGTCTACGTTCTATTCCAGATAAATGACAGTGATTTAAATATATTGCATGTAGATGCAACATTTGGAGGGGCATCACACGATAACTTTATATTTAACACTTCTATAATAAAAACACACCTGGAGGAGCTATACAATACTGGAGAGACCACATATTTATTAGGTTTGTAAAATTATTTGGAAAGTACCTTTGCATTAAATTATGTTGCACTTTTGAATTTTTAACATAATTTTGTTTTTTACAGGTGATTCAGGTTATGCTCAAAGACCCTATCTACGGTGCGTTCCGTTTTGGGATGATAGCGTTCACAGCAATTACGTCGATTTCGCCGTTCCGAATTGAAATTCGTGTCACATCGCTACTCAAATCGGAATGCACTTTGAGCGCTTTGATTGAGCATTGTTTTGTTTATCGGTTTTTTGAGGTTAGTTTTTCGACAATTAATTCACCGTATTGTTTATATTGTCGTTCTTTATTAATACACAATACAAGGGATCACTAATACGCACGCACAGTAGAGGTGGAAATGGAGGAAGAGGAACAAACACAGTTACTTTTATTATCAGAGGATTCCGACAGCGATTTATGCCCACTGGAAGAAGAATCTTCGTCGAGCAGTGACGACGAAGAATTTCTCGTAGTATCTGTTGCACATGGTGGAACTAAACGAAGGATACCTCGTATTGAAAACTATGTGGAAAACGTAGTATCCAACTTTAATTCATTATAATTTAAGTCTCATTTCAGGTAGGTTTTATTAGACGTATGCCAAAGGTTCAATGTTGGTCGAGCTACAGCTTTACGAAGTGTACATCGTGTTTCCTACGCACTCCACTCACTGGCACCCAAATTTATTAAATGGCCTATAGGTGAATGTGCAAAAGAAGTAGCGAGGGATTTCGAAAGATATAGTGGATTTCCAAATGTCAGAGGAGCCATAGATGGAACCCATATACAAATTCGAGCACCACCTAATGATCCACAGTCATTTATAAATAGAAAAGGCACTCATTCCATCCAAGTGCAGGTGACATACCTACTACTATGTGATATAAAAACTTGATATTGTACATAACAGCTATTATCAATATTTTTGTTTGTTTCAGGCTGTTTGTACCCATAACTTGTTATTTACCAGTGTGTTCGCTGGAAATGTTGGCTGTGTCCATGATGCCCAGGTATTCAGGCTCTCACCCGTATGGCAATAAATACAATCACCAGAAATATATTTTGACAACGATACTCATTTGATTGGCGACGCTGCATATGGAATTCACCCAAATATAATGGTCCCTTTCAAAGATAATGGGCACTTGACCCAGCGTCAAATTTTTTTTAATTTTTGTCTGTCATCAGCGAGAATGTCCATTGAAAGAGCTTTCGGAGTTTGGAAGACACGATGGCGCAGTATACTAAATTGCTTGCCAATGGTGACTATAAAAAAAATTCCTGAATATTTGCTTGCTCTTGCAGTGCTGCATAACATTTGCATTTTAAGGGGTGACATAATTCAACCTGAAATTAATTTGCGGCTCCCACAAAGAGGCCACCTCAATGATGACAGAAGGCAGGAGGGAATAGAGAAGAGAGAAAGAATATCAAACAATCTTATCATTAGACATATAGGGTCATTTCGCCTGTTCGCGTCCATTTAGTGCAGTTGGCAAGTTTGACGACGATAATAAAAATGCCCCAGCACTCATTTCTATGACAAATTTGTGTAATGTATTCATTATATATTCTATTTTAAGATTAACTTTCAGTTGTATTAGAAACCTCTTGCGTTTTATTTTTAAATAGATAAATTTCAGAATTAGGCGTTATACCCATTTTGCGTCCACAAAATCCAAATTGCGTCCACCCGTGGACCATTTAGCGTCCAGCAGCTTAGAAAAGGAATATAGGGGTGATATTTTTAAGAATTAATAAAGGAAGATTGTATTTGAACAATTTCTTTATTTAAGAATATACTTCAACTATATTTTCAATAAAATCAACATTATCATTATTTAGAATTCACTTTAAAAAATAAAAATAAGTCTTCTCAACATTGGTTTAAGTAACTTAAAATTAGGCAAATAATTATTGCAACTTGAAGAATAAACAGTAATCAGTTCTGTTAATTTTACCCTAAAATCACAAGGAATGCTAAAGATCCGCCTTGATTATAATAAGTTTTTGGCAATATATATTTTGGTCTAATCATACAACTAAAAGAATTGTTGAATCAATAAATTACACAAGGGAACATAATTTTTGTTGAATGAAATATTACGACTAATATTATGTATTTTCGGGGTGCTGATTTCAGATCTGAAATCAGATTTTTTGTATCAGCTTTAGTTTTTGAGATTAAAAAAAAAACGTGTTTTTGAAAAAAATATATTTTATTTAAAAAAGAACTTTAGAAAAATAACCACTACACATCGAAAAATTTTCTTTTATAAGATTTTCTTGTTTGACTTGGTTCACAAGGGCTGTTTTTAATGCTCCAGCAGTAGTCCGCCATCATGTTGGCATTCCAATGACCCTGGTACCGCTCTTCCATAGTCCGAATATCTTGATGGAAACGTTCCCCTTGTTCTTCACTCAGATCACCTAGATTATCAGGGAAACGATCCAAATGGCTGTGGAGGAAGTGTACCTTAATGCTCATATTGCATCCAAGCTGCTGGAAGTGCGACAACATCTCCTCAATGTGCTTCGCATAGCATTTATCTTTCTTGTTTCCCAGAAAATTTTGTGCAATCCAAACGAATTTATTCCAGGCATTTTTTTCAATATCGGTCATGTAATTATGAAAGTTTTCATCCTTCATCAACCTTCTTATTTGGGGACCATCGAAAATTCCGGCTTTCAGTTTCTCGGTACTCAAATTATGGAACTTTTTAGAGATATATTGAAAACAATCACCATTCTTGTTCAGAGCTTTGACAAATTGTTTCATGAGCCCAAGTTTGATGTGCAAAGGTGGCAGTATTATGCGATCTCTAGGCACTAGTGGTTCATTTATCACATTCTGTTTTCCCGGAACCATAGCTTGCCTGGGGGGCCATTCTTTTCTAACCCAGTGCTGAGACTTAGCTCTGCTGTCCCACAGACAAATAAAACAAGGATATTTTGTATAGCCTCCTTGTTGTCCTAGAAGAAAATTCACCATTTTTAAATCTACACATATCAGCCACTTGTGTTCATTGTACTTGATTCTATTCATAACAGAAGCTACAGTATCATATTCTTCTTTGACTTTAGTTGAATGTGCAATCGGTATCGACCCCAGCTTATTGCCGTTATGCATAAGTACACATTTTAGGCTACGCTTACAGGAATCAATAAATAAACGCCATTCTTTTGGATCATATTCTTGTAATCCCATTGATTTCAATAAACCAGGAATATCTGAACAATAAACAAAGTTATCATCTTCAGAAAAAATGAAAGCAATTCTGTCTCTCTTTTACGATAGTACGAAATTCTTGTTTCTCGAGTTAAAAGATTTCTTTGCTTTAATCGAGAAGCTAGAATCTCTGATGCTTTTTTAGAAAGCCCAAGGTCTCTGACTAATGCGCTAAGCTCTTCCTGATTAAAGGGCCGGGGCTCAGAAGAAATATCTGGATTAAAATCAGCTGTCCCACTTTCGTCACTTGAAGACGAGTTTTCTTCTTCCAAGACGTGATCATTTTGTGTAGATGATGAAGCTTGTGGTGCTGACGCATCGCAGGAGTACAGGACTGGTCGGGTAACAGATAACAAGTTAGGGTAAAACCATTTGGCCCGGTTTCTTTTGTTAATCCCGTTTATATCAACAACGCAAAAATAACAATCGTCCTGATGATTTGAAGGTTCTCGCCAGATCATTGGTGCTTGGTACTTGAAATGGGGTCTTTTCCGATTCACCCATAATCTCAAAGACTCGACGCATGTTTTACATACCATTTTAGGCACCCAATACTTGTCGCGGGTGTCCAAAGGAAATCCAAAGTAATCAAAGTACACCCGTTTTACGAACTCCGACACACTTAGTCTATACTCTTTGAATGTATATTCACCACATATGTTACAGAAATAGTTGGGATCGTTTTTACAGATATTTCGTGACGACGACATTGTAAAAAAAAAATTTTTTTTTAATTGTACAACTCGGAATTATGAAAATTAAGTGCAACTAGTACAAAAACCCGTCAAATAGCTGTATCTCATAAACGGGAGCTGTTAGAAACCAAATGCGGGTAGATTTGAAATTAGCGACCTCGTATTAGTAAACAACATTCACAAAATGCCATGCAACAAAAAAAAAGTCTCATTTTGTTCCCTTGTGTTATCAGACAAGGTATGATTATTATAGACTTAGGAATTAAATTAATAACACAGGTCACATTCAAAAGACTTATCTTTAGCCTGTAAATAACTTAATCCTAAAAATCGCGTGCATTTCAGATGATACCATCTAATACACTTGTCACAGCCTATGTTTTTCTCATCGTCGTCTTCTACATCTGAAATTAATACATCGTCACATTTAGAACATTTCACTCGCTGCAAAGCTGGTAAATTTTCTTTCTCAAATTTCTCATTAACCGTTTCCTGTGTGATTTCTATATTCTTGTTTCGTTTTGGAGCAGTTTTACGAACCGTTTGAGAATCTTTCTTAGTCTTTTTCTGTTTTTGTTTTTCTACTCGTTCTAACTTTCTTTTTCGTATTGCTTCCTTCTTTTCATTCTTGGTTTGCTCTTTATCTTCATAATACTTTCTCCATGTAGCAGAAGATATGGATGCTGGAGTTCTTTGATTCTTTTTTCGTATTTCGTTAGAAATATCAGGTAGCATCAGGTGGTCTTTAAATGGATCAGAGGTTTTCTTTTGTGTTGCTGCTGAAGCTGGTTGTACTAGAGATTCTGTAGGTAAAAAGGATGGTAGGGATGTTGATGATGAAGTCAGCGGCAGTTCTGGAGTTAGTTGCTTGATGAGAGTTTCTTTTTCAACATTTAATATGGTTGGTGTTGATTCAGTATCTTCTAACGGTAGAATTAGAACGTCGTCTAAGGACACCACAGAGCTGACGTCGAGGTAACTGCCAGAAAGATGTAACGTCGAAAGGGACAAGTCAGGGACCGAATAGTTTTTGTTGGTGTCAGGAGTTGAATAATTATCTGGATAAACTGTGATTTTATCGTAGTCAATCTCAGAAGATGCTACAGTTCTATTGCTGGCGGTTATTTTTGATGTGCAAGGTTCGGTAATTTGTTTTGGTGCAGGTGCAGAATGTATTTCGGCTGATGCTGTTTGAACTTGTACAGTAGGATTAAAGTTAGCTCCATCATTTTTGGTTTCGGCGTCATCTTGAAATGAAGAGATTGTGATTTCGTGAGTTGCATCCAATTCGCAATCAATATGACTAAAAATAGTACAATTTTTTTCTATTGAAAGTTCCATATGTCGCTCCTTAAATACAAAAGCACCACAAGTCAAAGCAAACAAATTATAAAGGAGCGGCATTTGAAAAAATAATTTCGATGATTTATTGATTTTTGTTTATACTATGTGTACTATGTAGATGTTTTTGGTATCAAAAGATGCATAATTAAATTGCCTATTTTTAAGGGGGGAAACCAGTTTAGACCGATCAAAAAATCGACTTTTTTTTATTGCATAAATCGTTAGTATAACTCGTCAAGAATATGTGGTCAAAATTTGAAAGCAAAATTCGCATTATTTTCAATGCTATGAGGACCTGAGTGACCGCCCGTCGGTCCGGAGTCGAAGCGCGCGGTAGTTAGAACGGAGCGGTCGCTCAGTGACCCTTTTTCGGTTACCTGCCTCAATTATTCCTTAGTACCGCTGTACTATGGAATAATAGAGAGGGGGGCATCTCGGCAGATGTTGTTGTTTGACCTGGGGTAGAACTTTCTCGAACGTTTACGATATTTCGACAGAGCGTCGAGCTTGGCTAGTTCAGCTCCGGCTTTCTTACCGAGTGTCAATGTCAGGTTCCCGTGAGTTTACCGAACGACGTGGTAGACCACGTAAGAGATCATTCCATGGTAATCAACACACCAGAGTGATAAATGTATATATTAATAAAATTAATAATTTTATATAATTAATAAAAAATAATTACTGCCTCGAATCTCGTTTTCGCTACATTTTATTTCAAACGCGTTTTTCTCGAAACGACTTTTTTTCCACTTGTGGGCATTCTAGCTTGAAAAGTTATTGACCAATCGTTCTGAAATTTGGTGTGAACATTCTTTATTCAATTCATATCTAGATAAACCTAATTCTGGAATTATATGATTATTAAAAATATGTCTTTTTATGCGAAAAAGGTGAAAAAATATGGTATAAAAACATAACATTGTCTTCAAACACCTCAAAAAAATGCAATTTTCAATTTTTTTTTACACAATCAGGTTCATATTCTTAGGAAATATGTTGTTAACGAAAAAAAAAAAAATGTGATGATTACAGATGAAAATTGCTACCACAGGAATGCCCACCAGCAAAATACTCCGATGGTAATCGTCCATGGACAGCACGATCTAGCGACACTGTTTCCGGCGGAAATCGCTTGAAAAAATTCTCAAGTCTATTTCAAACCATGAATAAAATATTCTCAAATTCAAAAAAAATTCTGTTTATATTATCCATATGTAAAAAATTCACGAAAAACAACAAAATTTCGGCCTCCTAAACTGGTTTCCCCCCTTAATAAAGCAGTCTTAACCATATCTTGAATAGACTTTCGAAAAAATACATTAGTAGTTATTATAGTTAGTTTTGTATATAGATTTTGACTTCGAGAACATTAAAATTTTAAAAAGTAAACCACCACAATCAGGAAAATTTGAGTTTTATTTTCAGTTTACAACCTCATAAAATATCAATTTAAACATAAAAATGGCACATAAGTACTAAATTAGTACATAGTAAACTTGCTGAACGAAAACAATTATTTAAATCTTATCATGAGATCATCAATTAGGTCTAAAATTAATATTACCTATATTATTAGTAGGTAACGTAAAGTTGCAAAAACGTCCATTAAAAACCGGCATTACTTAAAGCGACATTATCAGTACAAATTTGTTATTTTAAAACATTAATTAGAGCTTAAAGTTGACATTAAACCTTAAAGATCGTTTGTGCAACTGAGCGTAAGAGTTATAAATTAAAGTTAAAAACAAAACAAACCTTTTTAAGCTATAAAAACTAAGATGCATTAAACTCTGGCATAGAATTAACAAAACAATAACAAGATTTATTGTATAAGTAATAATTTTTATGGACCCGGCTAAATACCTACAAAGGTCCCTAAAAGTTAAGACACTTAACAGGTCTCTGTTAAAACAATACGTAAGTACTTAAAAATATTTTCACATTGAGCTAACGTTCATCAAAATCTTTTTGAACAAGCTTATCTAAACAATAACTAAACAATAACTCAATTTAAATTTTTTTGACGAAACTATAATGACGATCAAATCAGCCTTTCGAAGATAGAGTAATACTTACTATTTGGTATTGGATTACTGAACCTAAAATGAACCTAGACTAATTTCTACGTTACAGGACTTAAAACTATTTTTTGTGATGTTTCAGGTAGACACGGCTTACATACATATAATAAACATTAGGTATCTTGTCTGAAAAGCTGTACTCGTATTAACAGTTCTGTTTAGTTTTATAATGACACTTAGGAGTAATATGCCTTCAAAATGAATTATATCCATGATATAAGGGTTAACCCTTAAATGCATGATTTTATGCATTATTTTTTTTTTAGACTGAGAAAAAATATATTTTGGAGCCATGAATATGCTGATTTAGGGAAAAATAATAAAAAAAATAGTTTTTTTTATTTTCATAGCTATTTTTATTAAAAACCATTTGTTGCAGAACTACAACACTATGCACTCACTAGACAATAACTACATATGAAAATTTTTTAAACAATTTTTGGTTGTGGTAAGACAAAGAGCTACTCCACACTTCTCACACCTGTTTTGCGTGTATCCCTTGCATCCAGGCATTTTGCATCTGCTGCGAACACAATTACCAGGCCAGTGACCAACATTATCAGTCCTTATGTCCTTAGGAGGAATATGTTGAGCTGGTCCTCTCCTTTTTTTTGCTTGTATTTCAACACTGTTGCTGGTACTTGGCCTTCCTCTTTTGTTGCAGAGTTCAAATGAGTTATTTACTTTGGCTAATACCTCAGCTAGTTCCAGTCTATAGTTACATAGGTTTAGAACTGATGAATTGGCTTCAGTTGTTTTTAAATTTTTATACACAAGCCAAGAATTTATTACCGTCATGTCCAATAAGTGGTAAAAGATACGAAGATACCACTTTCGGCTTCTCATTGCAATTCGGTACCTCCCAATAAAGCTATCCATTAGGTCCACCCGCCCATATGGGCATTATATTCCTTTATTATATGTGGGCATGAAATTTTAATTCTAGTCTTATTTGCCTTGTCAAATCTTTCTACTTGGCCCACAGGTTCAGCTCCAACATATGAAGATAGAAAAGTTACAACTTTATTGTCCTTCCAAGTAACTGCTGTCAAATCAATACCGTCAAATTCAGTCATCTGCTCTTCATAAGTTCCACGAGGAACAGATTTCTTCATCATTGTTTTTTTGTCCGGCAGTTTGCAGTTCACTAGCCTGTTAGATTGCACAGTACCTAGGCTATAGATTCCTTGTTTGGCAAGATAGGTAACTAAAGGTGTAAAAATTATCAAAATAAATTATATGATTTATATGCCTTGGGACACCTCTAGCAAGCCGGACTACAACATTTCCCACTGGCCCAAAATCTGGTTCATCTGGAAGCCGTTCATTCTCTTGGCCAGTATATATTTCAAATTTATGAGCATAACCTTTCACGCTGCACATCACATATAATTTAAACCCCCACTTATGGGGCTTATTAGGTAAATACTGCTTCATGAAGTGTGCCACTTTTGTGGCACACATCTGTTCATCAATTGAGAGTTTTTGTTCCATAGGAACTAAAGCAAATTTCTCATTTAGATGGCTAATTATAGGCCTTATCTTATGGAGCCTATCATGTTGTGGGTGTTCCTTGGGTAAATGTTTCTCGTTATTGTTGAAATGTAGAAATCTACGAATAGTCTCAAATCGGTTGACAGTCATTATGTCCTTGATTGGTTGAAAACCTACAGTATTTGACCAGTATAGCCGTACATTGGGATATTTTATAACAGACATGTATATCAGTATCGCCATAAACTTTCTTAGCTCAGTTTCAGATAAATTTAATGGTTTAGTCACATTTTTTTGAACGGAATACAAATTAGACTCTTAAGTAATAAAATGTGAAAAAATACTATAGGGAGTACCAGTAGTAGCCTCATCCTTCAGTTCAGGTGGGTATGTAGTGTCTCCATGAAAAGCTGTCTGGTCAGAATTCAAAACAATTTTTTTTACCTTCCATACGAGTCCTCTCATAGTTGCTCGGCGACTAGATTGACTTGTTGAGGGGAATGGAACCTGTGGCACTTGATCATTTGCTGTAGCTTCATTTATCAATGGCGGGTCTCCTGCCATGAATGGATCATTATCGGGGTCATCATTTTCCTCTTCTAATGGACTCTCAAGATCGTGAAGCAAATCGTCTCCATTTTCATAAAAATTCTCATTACCTTCTGTATCCGAGTCCTCAAGATCATCTTCCGAAATCTCTCCATCATTTATTAGAGCTAAATACTCTTCTATTTGCTTTTGATTCAAGTATGGCATCTGAAAACCAATAAAAGTGATAGTTAGTAACTAAACAGGGACATTTTCTAGTAAATGCATATTGTTGCAGATTTACAACAACAAAATAAACAAAATTTCCGAACACACCAAAAGTTTTTTTTATAACTTATAAATTGTACTGAAAAGAAGATGAATTATTACGTAAAATAACTAATTTTGTTTGAACGTACCTTCGAAAACCAAATAATTACACTGCAAAGCAAATACACAATTTTCATCCGCTCCAAAATTACGATCGGCTTTGATTTGTCAATGTCAATTTAATCACAACCGTAAAATAGCACCCAAACGTGGTGTAAATACCTATAGTGTTCTTACAAAATATTGTTCTGTAAAACCTTTGCAAACTACATCGAGCGTAAAGATCTTAAAGGCATAAAAATACTTATACTTAACATTATAAATCAGTTTCCAACAGTAAAGTATGCACTAATTCAGAGATTAGCATAAAAAGATTCATAATATTTAGGTACGACGTTTTTTTCGATTAGCTTTAGAATGCCTTGCTTCTTTGCTTCAGGAACTATAAGTTTTTCAGTGTAAAGTTTGTTTAGAGTCAAATTATTATCAGGTACTATTACCTTCGACTTAGTGCGGCGTTTTCTCATAGTAGATACTGAATTGAACTCTTCCTCTTCGTAGGATGTTTTAAAGAAAAATATGCCATTGCTTAGTTTATCCGCCTTCAGAATTTTTAAATCGGTCCACTTGAATTTATTGCCATCGTCATCTGTATTGTAGTTTCCTGTACACAGAGGTTTGAGGTCAAAAAAATTCTCATGTGTCAGTTCTTCAACAGTATAAGGCTTTCCCGTTTTCTTTGCGGTTTTAATAAGAGTAATGTATTGGTCTGGAACGTAAATTGGAGATGATTTCAATGCTCTTGTAATATTACGTTGGATGACAGAATGGACACAGTCCCCTTCATTCTGGGTGTGTCCTTTTATAAGGAACTTATGAGTAATACTCTTGATATTCGGCAATTCTTGAGACGCATATTGGTACATTGCCAGCATGAATTTATTCTTTTGCTGGTCACAGCAATTATCGCTATAGAAAGTGACATCACAAGGTTCCGTGGCATTATCATTCAATTTTCTCAGATACATAAGAACACAGGAGCCAATTTCATTAATACCTCGGGCTCCTTCTCCTTCATGCCAAACAAAACAAGTTGTGTCCTTTGTGCCGAGCTCGGTTATTGTGAAATTAAGTAGATTTAATTTAGACGTGTAATAGAAACTGGACACATCACCCCGCGGACAAGGCATCACAGCTTGAAGGTCGTACACAGCTACTACGAAGGTGTTACTCACAAGCTCTTTATCTTTATCTTTTTCAGCTCTAGCGAGGGTCTTTTGCTTCAAGTGCTCGTTGTATGTCTCTTGTAGTAACGATTTATCTTCGGCGTTTTGGTAAGCCATGCAATCTTCGCATTGATCCTTCTTAGGCTGCCAGAAAGATAAGTTGAAATCGTGTATAAATATGTTATAGTATACTTGATATGAAACGTGTGGTGCACCTTCAAATTCACATTTGTCTACGTAATGCCGATGTAGTGCCGCGACTGTAAGCCCGCCTTCAATATACTCCCGAGTTGATCGCGCCCTACAGTAGTGACTCTCTATGCGGGGTATTGAGTTAATGTGTGCTTTGACACCATCGGTCAGCTCTGAGTCTAGTGTCTTATGATTGTTATGCTTTCCCCTGTTATCTGTAAGGTGTACACCAGTTTCGGACTGCTTCTTGACAACGGTTCTGATAATAGTATCTGAGATCGCAAGGGTATTCATGAAGAATACTTTACATACCCGAGTTTTTTTTATTATTTCGAGTCAGATAAAATGCGTTATTGTAATTTTTGCGACTGCTACCTTCACGAACGTATCTATATTTTGGTTCTATCTTGATCATGTGCTCTTTAATAAACTGTCGTTGTATTTCCAGATTACCGAACTCCCAGAACTTTTCAAAGATATGTTTTCTTTCTTCAAACGTAAACTCTGTAGAACATTTAAGTTTACATTTACCGGAACATAAAGGACCCATTTTTTTTGCATCATAAACTTTCTTAGATTTGGACATAGATGTATAGGACATACCTTTGTTTTTCAAAAGCTTGCTCTGGTTTCGTTTCCATAAGAGTGGTTCTGCTCTTCTTTTACGAGACCTACTGCGCGATTCAACATCAATACTAGGACTCTGCTCGCCGACGCTAGATAGCTGCTCGTCAACACTAGGTGACTGATCATCAACTCTGGGTGACGGTGAATTATTATTATCAAATAAATTCTGGTTATCCACGGCTGATTGCGGAATATCTTGAAGGTCAGGTAACTGTATTTGTGGTTGTTGGTCTTCATCGGAATCTGACTGGGCTTTGCGGTTTTCAGAAAATGGATCTTCATAGGTAGGATCTTTAACACTATCGTCGGGTGAGATATCTTTTGTGGTATTTGCAGAACTGGAGCTACTTGATGAGCTGGAACTAGAACTGCCTGAAGAGCTTGTAGATTCATCAGAGGTGGAGTCACTGTCTGGGTCTGTTTCTTGGATGATTATAGATGGTTTTGGCGGCGTTGCTTGAATATCTTCGTAATCTACATCGGAGTTCAAAATATCTAAAGAAAACTGACTGTCTGGTATAGAGTTAGTATCATCAGCATCATATTCATGACTAGTGGACGCCCGCGACTTCGTCCGCGTGGACTGCAGAAAAAAACAAACTTTTATCTTTATAAAAAGTATAAAATAGGTATAGCCTACATAAAAAGTAGCCTGTCAATTTTTATTAAAATCGCTCCGGCTGTTTTTACGTGCAAGTAACAAACATCTATCCATTCATCCATACTCACAAACTTTCGCGTTTATAATATTAGTAGGATTCAGTAGGTCTAAGAATCGGCTACTATCTGTTTTTCATAACCCTTCCACGAAATAAGCGATATCCACGCGAGTCAGTCTAGACCTTCAATTTTTTTCTTTCATATCATTTCTACGTCATTTTATTCTTTCATACATATTTTTTGGATAACTTGAACCGTTTACGCAGCGCACGCAACGGAAGTCTCCAAAGTTGAATAATTTTTTCCGTTTTTTCCACATTTTCCTCTTATTCTTCGTCCCTATTGGTCGCACTGTGATGATATATAGCCTAAAGCCTTCCTCGATAAATGGACTATCCAACACAAAAAGAATTTTTTAATTCGACCCAGTAGTTCCGGAGATTAGCGCGTTCAATCAAACAAACAAACAAACAAACTCTTCAGCTTTATAATATTAATATATTAATTAATATTAATATAGCTGTTGCCCGCGACTTCGTCCGCGTCAACAAACAGAATAAAATATTTTAAAGTACTTCTGCGTAAATTATATTTTTTGTTTTATTTTCTTGTGGCAGAAGAACATACTGATTTTCTCCGCAACCCGATCTTGACAACGCGACATATAATTGGCCGTGTGAAAAGCAGTCTTGACGTAAGTCAATTCCAACGTGTTTAAACGTTTGCCCCTGTGATTTATTAATTGTTACAGCAAAAGATAACTTAACAGGGAATTGAATTCTTTTAAAATGTTGAATAACTTTTCCTGAGACGGTATTTTCATATCTCTCAAAATTTAGCTGGGCTGTTAAGGGTTCTGCATCAGGTTATCTAGACCTTCAATTTTATTACGTTATTAGAAAGTGCTTATCATGCTGAGCAACTTTTCCTAAGACGGTATTTTCATATCTCTCAAAGTTTAGCTGGGCTGCTAAGGGTTCTGCATCAGGCAGTCTAGACCTTCAATTTTTTTCTTTCATATCATTTCTACGTCATTTTATTCTTTCATACATATTTTTTGGATAACTTGAACCGTTTACGCAGCGCACGCAACGGAAGTCTCCAAAGTTGAATAATTTTCCCCGTTTTTTCCACATTTTCCTCTTATTCTTCGTCCCTATTGGTCGCACTGTGATGATATATAGCCTAAAGCCTTCCTCGATAAATGGACTATCCAACACAAAAAGAATTTTTTAATTCGACCCAGTAGTTCCGGAGATTAGCGCGTTCAATCAAACAAACAAACAAACAAACAAACAAACTCTTCAGCTTTATAATATTAGTATAGATTAGTATTAGTATAGATGAATAATTGTGTCAGTCTGAATGTCCCTTGAATAAATTTCACTAGGTTCCGTTATTGTCAGGGATTGTGATCCATCTCGGGGGTCATTTATAGGTGCTGTTACCATTTTCATAATACGGTGCGCCCTAGTTGTCATTCTGAAAAAAAAATACAAAAAATAGTTAAAATACCCGTATAAACCAATTTATCATCTCGTATAAGTGTCATGTACACTGGCCTGTAAAAACTAAGTACTACACTTTTTTAAACTATATATAGTTTTGCGGGCAGTAAGTATGATTCTATGTATTTATGTAAGTAAAATGAAATTGGTTATAATAGCTGTTCTAAATTAATTTGTTTAACCCATAATATTAGTCCAAAAACTACAAAATCTTTAAGTCAAAACAACATTAAAAGTAACAGTTGTTTTTTTTAATGTAAAATAAAATCTATTAAGAGATCACTTTCAAATACAAAGATGCCATATTTCCAAATATGGTACTTTAACATAAAGAAATATAAAAAAAATTAAAATTAATTTATGCTAAACTAACTCAATTCAAAATATGGTATTATTGCATACAAAAATAAGAGGAAATATCAAATTATTATATGCAAAACTAACCTATTTCGAAATATGGTACTATTGCATATAAAAATAAAAAGATACTTACGTGTATGTTATTGCAATACGAATATATTTTTGAATGTGGCACTTTTGAATATATGATTTCACCTAATATTTAGCAGTTATTTGGAATGTGGTAGTTTTTTACTAAAAATGCGCGTGCTCCTGCCGGAAGTCCGTTGGTAACTGGCAATGTGGTACTTTTGCACGAAACTCATTCACAGAAACGGTAGAAAACAAAACTAACGTTTGAGCGTTTACGGGTGTTTCTGATCGTAAACCGACGGCTGTTTTAGCGAAACTATATAGTATCATTAATTAAGATGCATTTTATGAAAAAAAAAACAATTTTGATTTTTTTTTGAAATGTGTGACTTTTGTATTTAAGGAGCGATGTGACGGCTCAGATTCAGTTTCGATAGAAATCTCCGCAAATCCTACTTCTGCAGGGAGAGACTTTTTTAGCCTATTTACTTCTTTCGTTATAGTTCTAATGTCAATATTTTTTTCTTTTAGTGTCGACTTCAGGTGTTTCAAAACTTTTTTAAAACTTTTAATGTCCGAGTGGGTAACAACTTTTGACTGTTGATCAACGGCCTGAACATTTTCCAAAGTGTTTCTTACACATTTAGTATAATCTGGACTATTAGCATCGAATGGATAAAGACCACATCGCCTAAATCCATTTTTGATGTTTTCGGGCATGTTAGGATGTTTCAATGCATCATTTAACAATGTGCAAAAGTTTGTTTTTGTGACGGCAGAATTCAAATTTTCGGGTTTTGATAGGAATGCGCGGACTGTAGATTTCCAATATGTCTTTACCGGTGCAAATACGCTAACGTCAGCTGGCTGTAGAATATGGGTGGTGTTGGGCGGAAGGGCATACAAAATAATTTCCAGTTGTTCACACATCTCACTTAACATTAAGGACATATGCGATTTATGCCCATCTACCAGCAAAAGCACTGGTTTTTTATGTTATTTTCCACTACCCATTTGTGAAACTCATTGATGATGTATTCAAAGAATACATCTCCTCTCATCCAACCTGTCTCCGATCTGCCTAAACACCATTCTGGAGGCATACTATTCACTACAGCTCTTGGTGGTCTAATATATGGAAACACGATACAAGGTGGACACATATCTCCATTCGCATTAAATGTTAATAATACTGTTATATTTTCTTTTTCATTACTTGGCTTTATTTGGTATAAGTTTTTGAACCCTCTTGGACCTAAAACTTTTCCTGTCTTTGGACAAAGAGCAAAACCACTTTCATCCCCGTTAAAAATTCTTCTCGGGTCACTCAAAATATCTTTTTGGTGTATACTGTCCAAATATTCATCTAATTCTCTAAACCACAATCTGATTGACTGTTCTGTCACTTGGGCTCTAGCTTTATTAATACCCTCTGCATTTTTAAGTGTGATTTCTTTATTTCTGGCAATTTTTGACCTGGACGATCATCTTTGAAATTATTTTTAAACTCTCCGTCTCGAATTATTTTTTGAACAGTATCCAACAATTCTTCCTTTTTCACTGGAAATCCACATTTAGAAATGTTAAGAAGCCATTCAACTACTTTTTTTTCACCATCTACTCCTAGCGCCGGTTCTGGTCCTGGTTTCTTTAGTCCATCGGGTCTGCGCCCACTGATTTTGTCCAATATTGTGGTCTTGGGAATAGCATATTCTTTGCATATTTGTCTTATCGATTTACTCTTCTCTCGAATTTCATTTAACGCCTTCTTCAAATATTCTTCTGTGTATGTTCTCTTTTTCTTCTTCTGTCTTGTATCCGAAGAACTCGTCTTAAATGAAAAAAAAATGAATGAAATTACTCATATCAATTGATAATTTAATTATAACCACATATATATCTTAATAAAAAATGTACATTAATATTAAACAGTACGTTTGAAATAATTTTTATAAGCAAGTATTTAACGAAAACAGTGGACGCAATTTGGTTTATTATTATAGGGGATAGGTATAGTTTGCGTGGACGCAAAGTGGAAGTTTTGTAAAATTCGATGTAGTAATTCGCGTCCACCTTATTTTATTCGTTAAATATAAAAAAAACATTACCAAATTCATAATAAACATTAAACCTTTTTTCATCATTAAAGTGTAGAAATAGCTATGTATCCTAAAATTCACATACTCATAAAACAATATAAAACTTACCATCAAACATGCCGCTGCACACTAATTTTTATCTAAACATGCAGCGCGTGTGCGCTTCCTTGTTGAACAGCCGAGACTAACTATTTTTTCTAAACAGGATTGGTTGGACGCACAGAACTTTTGTCTATGTGTGCGTGCCTCTTATAGATTGACGTATTAGCAGTAATGACTTTTCGTTTGATTGGTGTGTTAGTTGACTTGTTTTCGAGGGTTTTTAAAAGGAGATCGGCAAAATGGGCGCGAACTGGGCGATGGACGCGAACAGGCGAAATGACCCTATAGTTCTTTATTATTTTAATTAAACACCAATAGATATATAATACTTTGTTTTCTTATAGCCAGTAACCTTCAAACTAAGTTTAATTGTAATCAGTTGAATAAGTTTAATTGTAATCAGATGAGTGGAAATGAAAGCTTTGAGAAGTATATGTGGAGTCACTTTGAGATAGAATAAGAAATGAGGTGATCAGAAAGAAGTGTGGTATAAATGAGGACGTGGTGACGAAGATTGAGAAGGGTATGTTGAGGTGGTTTGGGCACGTGGAGAGGATGAGTGAAAGTAGACTGACAAAGGAAGAGTGGATGGAAGGGTTGGAAGGGGAAGACATCGCCGGACCTTTACCGATCAAATTGGTGAAATTCTAAAGAAAGGTTAGGTCAAGGGTACCCTAAACCGATGAACGTGCATGAAGAATATCATGAAAGAGGTGTGTCAGGATTGTAGCAAATGGTGATCTCTGCCTACCCCTCCGGAAAGAGGCGTGATTTTTATGTATGTATGTATGAATGGCATCCTATGCTTACTGTTTCCTGCAGACTATGGTGTGAATGAGGAAAGGAAAAAACAGATAAAATATTGTCTTGTTCTATCCTGTACCTAGGTACAGCAGAAGATAGAAAGCAGGTCTTGTACTTAAATAGGCATAATGAAGCTTAAATTACTAATAACGCTCAAAATAAAATAATCTCAGGCACCACTTACAATAACTAATATTAGAAAATGTAGTCTTCCGTAATAGTTAATCATAATTTTCTTTTTGCATTTTGAGTTTTTCTTCCCTTTTTTTTTTTGTCAGTGACTGAATCTTTTAAAATGGTTTCTAATTTTCTTTTACTTGTTTTTGGTTCTTCTGAGGCTACATTTAGGCTTATGTATGGAAGTGAAAGTTGGGTATGGCAGAAACCAAAACATCAAAGTCAAGTGAATGCAGTGGAAATGAGAGCATTGAGAAGTATGTGTGGAGTCACTTTGAAAGATAGGATAAGAAATGAGGTGATCAGAAAGAAGTGTGGTATAAATGAGGACGTGGTGACGAAGACTGAGAAGGGTATGTTGAGGTGGTTTGGGCATGATGAGAGGATGAGTGAAAGTAGACTGACAAAGAAAGTGTACAACGGAAGGGTTGGAAGGGGAAGACCTCGCCGGACTTTCACCGATCAAATTGGTGAAATTCTAAAGAAAGGTCAGGTCAAGAGTACCCTAAACCGATGAGCTTGCATGAAAAATATCATGAAAGTAGATGAAGCGAAAGAGGTGTGTCAGGATCGTAGCAAATGGAGATCCGTGATCTCTGCCTACCCCTCCGGGAAAGAGGCGTGATTATTGTGTATGTATATATGTATATGAGGCTACATTTGCAGGCCCTGCTTCTGACGCTGTTGCAACTGGATGAGCCCACCCAGTAGAACCAAACAACTCATTCATTCTCTGAAAAAGAAAATACATATTATTAGTCTTTAGTAACAGCACCAACAACTTAACATGCTGTGTAAAGCATGACTGCAGCCAGCATTGTGTAAAGCGTCCCCGAGACGGTCAATTGCGATTGACAATGTTTTACGTGAATGATCGTTTCAAATGACGGGCAATTGAAGCTTCTTTCAATGCGCATCATTCGCGCATGCCTCAGTTGTCGGTTGTCGCTCAATGGGGACGCGGCAAAGTCGTGTTGATTTTTAAATTAAAGAGGATAATGATTTCAAACACAGACGTTTTTGGCAATAACTCTTGCTGTTTCTAAAAAAAAAAGAAAAAAACCAGACGTTGGTCCAAGGAATGGTACAAATTAAGATATAGATTCACTCATGAGCATTCACAAAGAACTCTGCAAGAAACGGAGCCGGATGACTATAAAAATTTCATTCGAATGGACCAAGAGTCATTTGAGACATTAGTTTATATGTATATCCGCAATGATTTTGTAATATTTTTTAACGCAGTCGACCGTTTGTTTTTGTCTAGGTAGTCTTTGTTTTTTACTTTCCACAAGACAGGATAATCTCTATATAGCGATATTAAAAGTAATGTAAAATCGCGTTCTGTAATATCGGCGCCAGCGGCTAACGCCACGTCGAGTTCGTGTTCCGACACGTCCTCCATGTTCGGTGGCGCGATTATAAATAACAAAACGATTGTCAATTGCCGTCAATGTCTGTCAATACACGGCGCGTCAATTGCCTTCATTCAAAATTTTCATCATTTGCGGTCAATAACGTAGTCGTATTGACAATGGCTTCAATTGCTATGCGTAAACGGTCAATTTTCGTATCAATTGGCGTCATTCACGTAAACATTGTCAATCGCAATTGACCGTCTCGGGGATGCTTAACTTTTACAATCGGTTGACATCGAACTACTACTACTACTACAATCACTATTTTGCTAAGTTAAACATCAATTAATTATGTTGTATGTAGTTGTTGAATTAGGAAATCCCGGTGCACTTACCTCAAAATATGGCCAAGTCGCTCTGTCGTTACCAGATATCGAATTGTGATCAACAATTTTTTTGTACATTTTTTTTTAAACTATTTAATTTTGATTGGCACTGGCTGCCACTTACTATGTAGTTCCGGTTTGTTTGTCTTATTTTGGTAGCAATTTTATCAAAGACCTTTTTATGTCTCAAGCTACTGAATTCTTCTTTGAACTCTTCATATAAGCTCAGTAAGAGGAAAATGCATGATTCATTCCATATGAATAAATTTGACCCAGAGCCTGAGTGATCTGTAAGTAAATTAAACAAATAAGTAGGTACATAGGAAGTTAACGAAATCAGGCTGTTAGTTTTAACTGCAATTAGTTCAGAGGAGAATTTATAAAGAAGTAAGTCACATATATAAGTGTAAGCACAGAATACTAAATAGTTCGTGTAAGGATATGGATTTTATAATTGTAAACTCACCATTTCCATCAGCCTCTGTTATTGAAGACAGGTTGATTTCCGAGGGTGGTTGTTCAGTTTCTACTACTGCGATTTCCTGGGCCTCATTGCTATAAAACGCTTCTAATAATTGTTTTAAATAAGTAGAATCTGGAAAGAAAAGTACAAGACTAAGTATTCAGACGGCCGATACAGTCAAATATCCCAAAATCGGTTATTTCTTACCTCTTTGCGCTTTTTCAAGATCTTGTTCATTTAAAGATAGTTGTATAATCCTCCCTGTACCCTCATCGTGAACTGAAATAGTACTATGTTGTGTTTCCATTTTTTTTTTCATTTGTTATTGTTCATTTCAAAACACTACAACAGAACAGAAATGCAAGAACCATGCAAGAACTGTCAAAAGTGACAGGAGGTTCACAACGATTACGCCCGGGGGCAAAATCATCGTGAGCGCAATATGGCGGATGTAATGACGTCATCTGTGACGTCACGAGAGCTATCGTTGGCGCGCTCACAGTAAAACGGAATGGTTTTGTGATCGCTGTAATCGATTTCATCGCATTTCGGAACGCAGCGCTAATGACACCATGTAATAACCCAGCACCTGAATCTCCAGAATTTGTTGTAGTGCTCGAACAAGCTTCATAGTACAGCCAGAAATAGTGTAGAAAGAACTATTGGTGTGCTAAAAGGCAGGTTTAGGTGCCTCCTGGCTCATAGAGTTTTACACTATGATCCAGAAACAGTATCTAAAATAGTTGTGGCTTGTTCAGTGTTACATAATATCTGTAACCGAGCAGGGATGCCTGCTCCAACATTGCCCTCAAATTTGGAACAGGAGGAAGCCCGTGTTATGGGTTTACTAGAGACAGGCCATGGAAGGTCTACAGGTTCTGACAATTTAGATAGAGGTCGTGAGCGTCGCCAACACCTAATTAACATATTGTGGAGGGCAAGGAATTAATAATTATTTTAGTATTAGTAGTAGTAATTTAGGTAACATGTATTAATAGGGCATAATTTTATTAGTAGCAGTAATAATAGGTAGCATGTATTGATAAGGCATAATTTTTAAGAATTGCTTTGCATGAAAGAATATTATACAGTATTAGAATATTTAAATAATAGCGAGCCATGGAAGTGAATTGTTTTAGCATCCCCAAGTTACGCAATCTATGTTTTACTTTTGTATTTAGCTGTAATGTGCGGCGTGCAGAAGGGGAGTTTTTCAACGAAACACACAAGACAGTTTATGGTGACACAGTTTTTAATATAAGCAACTTATTTATTACACTTACATGTACAAACTTGCTTATTTCGGAGGACTTATAGCGCACTGTTATCTCAAGAGTAACTACTCTCGCCGAAGGTTGGAAGTCAACTGGCTCTAATGGTCCAGGAAGGAGTATTTAAACTATTCTGATATCTATCATTAACAAATAGACATATTTCGAGAATTTTACCACGACCTTCGTTCATAAACAATAATTACTAATTATCATGTAAACAAATTATGTTAGTGAGAAAGTTAAACACTATTAGGGTACATTACATTCCTCCCCCTTTAAGAATAAAAACACAGTTTTTATTTATAACTAATACAATAACTACTACTTAATCATTTCTAAATTACTTAATCATAATACAATTATTATTAATATTTCAATTATATATCCTACACGTATACATTTAAATTTAAAATTGAAACATTAGTTTTCATAGTCGTCAAAACTTAATTAAAATAACAAGATACATACATCATTATGAAAATATAATAAGATTTAAACAATTAATTTATTTTTAATTGAGCAATTCTGTTACTTCTTCGTAAAGGAGTAGTTACGGTTTCATTATTACTATTACTCGGTATTTCTTCTAATTCTACATCATCTATTGGGTTATTGTTCAGTTTAAATGTTATACAATTTGTAACTCTAGAACAGCATCTCTGTGAATCTTCTAAAGCTAACAGTCCATTTTGATGTGTACAAAGAAATTTACGTTTATAAAGGTATTTTCCTATGCGATATATTAAATAAAATCCAAGAATTTTTAAAATACTTAAGAAAGTGTATATAAAATAAACATTATTTACAATTCTATCATAAACAGGTTTTTGTTCTAAATTTGATATCATCTCTTCAACTTTATTAATTTTGTGACTAACTAAATTTAATTCTTCTAAATTTAACTTTTCGTGTGACTTTAATGATATAAATTCTAATTGAGAAATATTTTTATCTTTTATTTTCTTACAACAATCATCATTAATAATATCTATTTTGGGTAAAAATTAACTATGTTCACTCATAAGTCCTTTAGTTTCGGTTTGAAGAACAATATTGACAGTATATAATTTACAACTATCTTTAATGGATAATATACCAGTATCAACTAAATCAAAGTCAAAAGGTTCTTTATTCTTACAACTAAGTGTCGCAATTACTCTATTAGGAATTACATATAACCAATTATTTTCATTATACATTTTGTACCATTGTTCATTAACTATGTAAGCAATTCTAGTATCGCATTCACTCGGAATATTTGATTTTCCAAACATTAACTGTGTTTCACATGTTGGGTTACTATTTGTGGAGTATAATGGTGAATATAATCTACAAATATAATTATTAGATAATTTTTTGCAATTATTAAAATCATTAATATAAGTGTAATGTAACTTATTATTCGATATCAAAAAATATTTTTCCTTTGGTAAAATAAAAATAAATGTGTCATCCTTATTTCTAATTGGTACAGGTACAATATTATATATTTCATAATTAGTTTGCGTAATAAGTGGTGTTCTAATAACAAAAACTAGTTTATTGTTCATATAATACGAAACAAGATTAATTAGTGACAATAATTCTGCTGCATCATATACAGTAAGACTTAAAGGATATTTGGTTTGTAATGGCAAATATGGCACGGTTTTCTTAAGTTCTGCAATATACAGTGTGAGTCTGGATAAAGTGCACATATTGATGTGGGTGAAACTAGACTTATTTTTATCCACGGGAAAAATAAAAAAATAACTGTAGCATTTTTTTTCTTTTTTTCATAGACTTTTATTTTATGAATTACTATTTTAGGCAGTTAAGTATTAGAAAACGTTATAACTTTTGAACTAAGTGGTCTATAAAGTTGAAACAAAAACAGTAATGATCGCAAATAATACGCGGTACTGATAAAATTAAAAATGTATACACAAAAGTACCATAAATAAAAAAAACTTGTAGAACTTAAGTTTTTTTTCCTATTTTTTTGGTGTTTTCTCCAATAATTGGCAGATTTCTCAAATAAGTTTCCAATCAAAAATATTTTTTTATTATTTTAAGTTATTCTACATCGTATTAGCTTCCTAAAATAAAATTACCACGTTTCCAATCCCAACACAATGTTTGCTATAGGCGGTCAAACAAAGGCATTTATTATCTCACTTCCAGGTAGCGATCCTTTTTGAGAGTTATTATTGTAGTTATCCACGTTGGGTGCGGGGTGGCGGGGCGGGCTACCAAACCCAATGAATGGAATAACAATCATGTCTATTTTGAGTTAGTTATTTAGTTGCCACGAATTTTTCGCTGCCACAACTTGTCTACTTTGTGCTCTACATTAGTTTGTTACGCGATGCCTGTTTTGAGTGAATTCCCGAACAATCTCGCTGATCTACATTTTTATTATGGGATGTGTCGAGGAAGTGCAAGAGGTGCACGAATAGCTTATTTAGCTGCCTTTCCCAACAGAAGGCCGATACCGTCAGCCCGAAACTTCCAAGAGGTCCACAGAAGGTTGGCGAATAGTGGACTTGGTTTAATCCGCGATCAGCGAGAGCAGCCGCCTCAACATGTAATTAATGTGGCCACAGAAGAAGCCGTGTTGCGTGATTTATTTGCTAATCCAACTGTTAGCACCAGACGTTTGGCTTTACGACATAACATATCACAAAAATCGGCGTGGCGCATTTTGAGAAATGAAGGACTACATCCCTATCACTATCAAAGGGTGCAACATTTACATGATGATGTTGATTGGCGTCCCAGATGCGTTATGTCCGCTTGGATCCAGAGGAAAACTCGGGAAAATCCGGAGTTCCCAAAAACTATTCTTTGGATGGACGAAAGCCAATTCACGAGAGACGGTATTACAAACTGTCGTAACCTACACAAGTGGACCCGTAAGGGGGAAAATCCATATCTAAAAAGGTCGTCAACGTTTCAGCAACGGTTCTCAATAAATGTATGGGCAGCAATGCTCGATGATCTACTGATCGGTCCAGTAGTACTGCCGGCAAGATTAACCGGGGAACGGTTTTTAGAACTACTGAGAGATGAGTTACCGTTTTTATTAGAAGAAGTGCCTCTTCAAACACGTAGAAGAATGTTTGTTCAAATGGACGGTTGTCCTGCACATTATGCACGTGATGTGAGAACTTTTTTGGATGAAAATTATCCAAACCGTTGGATTGGTCGGGCAGGGCCTGTGGGATGGCCTGCGCGTTCCCCTGATATGACACCCCTTGATTACTTTTTATGGGGGACAATGAAGCAAAAAGTTTATAACTCCCCCATAAACACAGAGGCTGAACTGCAAGACAGAATCATGAATTGTTTTGCTGAATTAAAAACTGATGCCGAGATGATTCGCAGAGCCACGCAGCAAATTGTATTACGAGCAGGAGTGTGCTTGCAACAAAGAGGTGGACATTTTGAACATTTAATGCACTAGGTAACGTGCTTAGTTTAAGTTTTATGTGTTTAATTTTAAGCAGAATTAAGTATGATTTACGTATTTAGCTTATTAATGATTGATGTGATTATTATAATAAGTATTTTTATTTGTAATACCTGTAGAGGGCAAGTATTTAACCAGTTACGCCTCTGGACTGCCTTGGTTTGATCGCCCATACCAAACATTATGTCTGTATCAGAGACGTGGTAATTTTATTTTAGGAAGCTAATACGATGTAGAATAACTTAAAATAATAAAAAAATATTTTTGATTGGAAACTTATTTGAGAAATCTGCCAATTATTGGAGAAAACACTAAAAAAATAGGAAAAAAACTTAAGTTCTACAAGTTTTTTTTTATTTATGGTACTTTTGTGTATACATTTTTAATTTTATCAGTACCGCGTATTATTTGCGATCATTACTGTTTTTGTTTCAACTTTATAGACCACTTAGTTCAAAAGTTATAACGTTTTCTAATACTTAACTGCCTCAAATAGTAATTCATAAAATAAAAGTCTATGAAAAAAAGAAAAAAAATGCCACAGTTATTTTTTTATTTTTCCCGTGGATAAAAATAAGTCTAGCTTCACCCACATCAATATGTGCACTTTATCCAGACTCACACTGTATTGTTCTGGAGTAATGATTAATGGATGTAAAACATTATTCTTTGCAAATAATATTACATTAATAATAGTACAAATTTCATTGTTAATTTCTGAAGTCATCAATGTCAAAAGAGACATGTGTTCATCAATGTCCTGCTTGAGGTTTATCTATACTAATATTATAAAGAGGAAAACTTTGTTTGTTTGGTTGTAATGAATAGGCTCCGAAACTACTGGACCGATTTCAAAAATTCTTTCACCGTTAGAATCCTTATTGGACCTGGATGAACATAGGCTACAAGAATTTCCCGATATTCCCACGGGAAGGCGACCAACGGGAATTCTATATTTTTTACGAAAACCGCTATACATATGAAGCTGAAATCGGGCATATATGTTCATTGGGGACAGCGAGGGAGGACTAAAAACGGATTTCCCGAAATTCCCACGGGAAGGGGACAAACGGGAATTCATAATTTTTACGAAAACCGCTATACATATGAAGCTGAAATTGGGCATATAAGTTAATTAGGGACTGCGAGGAAGCACTAAGAACGGATTTCCAGAAATTCCCACGGGAAGGGGACCAACGGGAATTAATTATTTTTTACGAAAACGGTTATACATATGAATCTGAAGTTGGGCATATATATTTATTTGGGACCCCGAGGAAGCACTGAGAACGGATTTCCCGAAATTCCCACGGGAAGGGGACAAACGGGAATTCATAATTTTTACGAAAACCGCTATACATATGAAGCTGAAATTGGGCATATAAGTTCATTAGGGACTGCGAGGAAGCACTAAGAACGGATTTCCAGAAATTCCCACGGGAAGGGGACCAACGGGAATTAATTATTTTTTACGAAAACGGTTACACATATGAATCTGAAGTTGGGCATATATATTTATTTGGGACCCCGAGGAAATTCCCACGGGAAGGGAACCAACGGGCGTTCCAAATTTTTACGAAAACCGCTGTACCTACATATGAAGTTGTAGCTAATGTACTGATATGTACCGAAGCGAAGCGAGGGCGGGCCACTAGTATTAAATAAAATTTTATTTACATCTTTAGTATAATTAGTAAGAATATATAGATTTTTATTGAAAATTTTCTCATGAATGCTTAGATCAGTAATTGTGCTATTAAAATTAGAAATAGTTGTCTTTATCACATTAGTTTGAGTCTTTAACAATTTCAATAACTGATGTTCATTAGAATCTAAATTTATATAATATAACTCACTTGTCGAAATTATTTTGAGTTGCAACACCTTGTTGGCTGATAACTGCTTGTCTGCTATTTTGCACCTCGTCTGTTTCTGGAACCTTGTCTATTCCTTGGCACCTCGTCTGTTTCTTACAGCTCGATAACTTCTCCGTGGTTTGCACCCCGTTTGTTGTCGTTCTTGCCCACTGCTTTGCCGTACAGAATCGGTACACGAGTTTTTTAATTCGCGTTCTGTTACCGAATTTTGTGGAAACCAACGTGATTTGTCAGGCAGTCCACGTTTCTTTCGAGTCCACAGTTTTCACGATCCCACACTTCTGACACCAATTGTAATGTGCGGCGTGCAGAAGGGGAGTTTTTCAACGAAACACACAAGACAGTTTATGGTGACACAGTTTTTAATATAAGCAACTTATTTATTACACTTACATGTACAAACTTGCTTATTTCGGAGGACTTATAGCGCACTGTTATCTCAGAGTAACTACTCTCGCCGAAGGTTGGAAGTCAACTGGCTCTAGTGGTCCAGGAAGGAGTATTTAAACTATTCTGATATCTATCATTAACAAATAGACATATTTCGAGAATTTTACCACGACCTTCGTTCATAAACAATAATTACTAATTATCATGTAAACAAATTATGTTAGTGAGAAAGTTAAACACTATTAGGGTACATTACATAGCTTAGTAGGTATAGATTATAGGTGTTGGTGAATGTGACCAGAAGGGCTATTGTGTATCTAGCATGACTTCTTCAATCTAACTCTATTACCAGATATAGGTATTATATATTTAAGTTCTGAATGCTACGTTTGCTCTTCTGTTCACTTTTTAACATCGACTTGTACTATTGTACACAAATATATTTGTTTATATTTTACACTTTAGTTTACTAGACACTTATTTGACATTGACTTGTACTCTGTGTACACATTTTTTTATTTATACAGTTTTAATTTGACATGGACCTGTACTTACACTGTGTAAGTGGGTATGTCATTTATATGAATTTATACATACTAAGTGAGTTGAGTGTTACTATGATTATCTGATATCTAATCCAAGATTCTTTTGTTAATATGTTACTTAGTTTTGACTGTGTCGCTGGGAGCTTTCTTGCTATTTCTTCTTCCAAGCAATGACACTTCACTGAAATAGTGTAATAGTAATAAAATCATGCGGTGTGTCAGACCTAATGTTGGTTTTGCTATAAAGTAGAACTGTCTAGCAGCTCTCCTGGATTTCGTCTTTAGGCGACCTTTACTCTTATTAGCTCCATGGCTATTAAGCCCCGAATCGCCAACTTATGCCTGACAGACCGTAACAAATCGCACCTTGGGGTGTTGCCAAAGCAAAAGCTTTGCGATTTTTTTTTAGTTTCTTTAAATTCACCTCCTTTTTTGTTTGGTAGCGGTTTCATTTTGGGGTGGGAACATAGAAACAGTGAGAACATAGAGACAAACAAGTTGTTAATGCTTTCATGTCTAATAAATTAATTTGTTTTTTTTTTTTATTTAGAATTGAATTTTTTGAAATAAAACTTTAAATCAAAGATTTGAGTATTTGTTTTATTCATTGCTCTATATTTTGTTCTTATTTTAAAAATCATGAAGAAAGCTTTATTTACTTATAAATTCTTTATTGCAATATAGAAACTTTATACAAAGGCAAACTTAATGCTACATAACATTATCTTCCAGATAACCACTATTACTGAAGATAAGTTACAGGGTAGTACTCAGACATATAAATCTTAAATTGAACTTTGATGGTAAAATTACAAATAATTAATTACAAATTAATAAGTTAAACAATACAAACTATTACACATAAGTACAAATTATTAACAATTTAAACAATACACACTAGACAGTAACACACACAAGGACATGCAGTAAACAAAGATTGCAGCACCCAAGAACAAAATGAAATACATATCGATGGCCCCAACGAATAAACGTGCAAACGAAAAACGACAAGTTTTCAGGAAAATATAAAAACGTTTGAAATCATATAACTTTAATTACATAATAAATAGATAAATATAATGTGTAATCAAATTAAAAGTAAAAAAAATATCTTTCAGCTCATATTATTTATTATAAAAAAATATTATCAGTTTTCTCCATATTCAAGAAAAAACGTATTATTTTATTATTATAGTGAATTATATGTGACTTGTTAACGGTATTGTATTACTGCATGTTTATTCGTGTCATAAATGAAGCATAAACAAGTGTAGCGAAATGTTGCACGCTTATTCTACGTAAATATTTTTTTTCCTGAGCCGTGCTCTGGCCATCTACACACTTATTCTTGTATATTTTGTTGCTTTTTAATGTTTGTAAAGATAAAGGCCCGTATATTAGTGTTAACAAGATCGATTCATTATTTATGTAATACATTAGTGCATGTTATAACAATGTAAGTTAGTTAATAATTTTTGTTAAAGGGTCAATAAAAGAAAAGATTGTTAATAAGAATAATTATTATTTATTCAATTTAGAATGAAGTAGGTCCCTATCAGGTATTACTTACTTGTATTTTACTGTAATACTTTAAAAAAAACGTGAAAAATCTAACAGAAAATAACAAAATAAGTAGGTAGGTAGGTACTAATCCTCCTCGCCACTATCGTTGGTAACCGAGGTGGGTTCTAATGGCACTAGATTTCTATAAAAACACTGGTAATGGTTTGGTATGGCTCCTGAGTCGCACAGACTTATTAAATCCCTATATAAAGGAAGAGGTATGGGTAACATTCCAGTGTATGCGAGTTTTAGGTCTTCAGCGTCTTCTATAGGTTCTCCTCGTCGTCTTCTTGAATTAGTCCTCGTGATAGTTTGCATCTCTTGTAATTCGTCTTCAAAACTGTATCTAAAGTAAATTGTATCAGGATGATTATAAGAGAAAACTACTTCTTTTATTTTGCTCCAGTAAATTTTATCGCCATCTGTATCTTTTAACCAATTCTTTCCTTTTATTAACTCTTTAAAATCTATGAAATCAGCTTGTGTCATTTGTTTTACTTGATACTTGTGCCCGGTAACTTTGGCATTCTCTATCAAGGAATACATTTGATCAGGTGTGTAAATAGTATGCTTTTTCTTGGAACGCTCAATAGCAGCATGCATAGAATCACCCTCCGATTGGCTATGACCTTTCTCCAAAAACCTATGAGTTATTTTTATGCTAAATTTCTTTACCGCTAAAGAAAACATGGCGAATACGAAACGATTACGATTTTGCCCTGTACATGAATCAGAATAAAAGGATATATTTTTTATTCCTAATTCAACGTGTACCTGGATAAATGACCAAAGACAACTTGCTATTTCTATCGCACCCCTTTTCGCAATCTGACAATGCCAGATGTAGCAATAACCTTTCTTCTCTATGATATTATAAATTGTGAAATTGTATACAGGATACTTCCGTTTATAATGAAATATGCCTACTTCACTTTGGGGAATATTCAACACTTTTTCCAGATCAAAACATGCTACAACACTATCATCTGAACAAAAATTTTCTTTTTCTTGTTCCTTTAATTGCCTTACCAGTTGCTTTTCTTTCAAGTGCTTTTCATAATCAGCTTTTAATTGTTCTTTTCTAACATCATCAGAAGTTTGGTAAATTGAACATATTTCACATAAATCTTTTTTAGGTTTGTGGAAGGATAGGTTAAACTTTGTATTAAATATTATTTCATATTGGCGTTTAGTTGCTTTGCATGTTTGATTGTACTGGTTGTTTGTGTCTATCCATTCTAAATATAGTCGGTGCATTTTAGAGACATTCAAAGTTTCACACAGATATTGCTTTTGGCTATCTTTACGAGTATAGTGTGACTCAACTCTTTCAAATAGATTTATGTGGTCGATTATACTTTTCTCAGTCTGTTCTGACATTCTTCTTGGCCTATTCTTATGAGTTCCTCTGTAGTCTTTTAAATAATTGTCATCTCCCAATTTATCAATAGCTGTGTATACTACTTGCTGTGTAATGGACAAGGTATTTAAAAACATAATCTTACAAACTTTAATCATGGAATTAGTATAATCGAGTAGTTGATATGTTAATGTTTGTGTACGATTATTTTTACGTTCAACTGTAATTTTTTTGACGTTATTTTTCTTTACATGGCGATTTATAAAATCCCACTGTCTTTCATGGTCCCCGATAGCCCAAAAATTCTGAAAAATTTTACTTCTCATATTTTGATGTATCTTTTCGTAACATTTTAATTTGCAGTTGCATGGTGGTCCAATAGATTTTTCTACGTTTTGTTTTTTAGTTCTAACACTTTCATAACTTTTACCAGAATTTTTAAGAGTTTTATTTTTGTGATCTTTCCATAAACTAGGATCTATTTTTCTCTTTTTCGTAAGCTGTTCAATAGGAGCTACGAGTCTTTCCTCCGATTCTGTAGTTACAATATCCTGTGATATATTTTGTGTTTCAATACTATGTAAAACATCATCTAGATCGGAAATACTTCTTAGATCGTAATCCTTATTAATGTATAAAACAGTCGGCGTGGCTATAAAATCTATTTTTTGTTGGGTTGATGGAGTCATTATTATTGAATCAGTAGTCTGTAAATCATCATTATTATTCATAGATTGCGATGGCGCAGGGTATTCCATCTCAGGTAGTAATGGTTCAATAACATTATGAGAAATATCTAAAATTTCACTTGTTGGTACATTTGGTGGTGATATATTATTATCGTGTGGCGATACACTTGCTACTATTAATGGGGCCGGCGAAATAAAATCATCAGATTCTGAGTTGACTTCATTGAGGTCTGATATGCCATCAATAGGGAAAGAACTTCGCGAAAGATATGTGAAAGTTTCTGAAACAAATTACTCAAATTACTACATTACTATGCTTTCAATAACTATTTACTTATATCTACAAAGAGTATTAATCAACACACCACCCCTTCTTCATACCACACACTGTTCAAGAATTGGGACCACTGGAGGTGTAAGAAAAGGAAATCCCAATCAAGCTAACTATTCTCCTTCTAAAAAACCTAGCCATTATGTAGGTATAAGTCGTACCTCCTAGTATAAGTTGGTATTAAACTACTTTTTGTTTTATGGATGAGAAAAGTTTCCTCATTCCGTACCCTGGATAACTTAGGGTCTATGTATGACACCCATGCTTTACGTGCAGCTTACGTGAGTTAACCGCACGTAAAGCGTGCATGTCATATGCACGGAATACGCATAACTTTATTTGTAGGTTGCATACATTCGTCATTTGACGCGTCTGTGGATAGTAGGCCTTAGCCTTCTTTTATCAGTGAGTATTAGGTACGTGCTTTAAGGTAAACAATGAACATCGGAAACAAGTAAAACATTATGTACAAAAATTATTTTAAAAAAGTAATTTAGTTTTAAAAGCCTCGTCTTCTAATTTCATCTTAATTGCAAATAAATAATACCAACGAAATTGCTAAGAAAATGTCAAAAAAGCGATTTATTAAAAAAAAATCGATGCTGGTTCTTTACCTTGAAATAGGTACTGTAGGCAATTATTTTTCATTGAAAATCATACTTTGTTAAAATATTTAATTCTTACCTGATGAAGAAAAACCTGCCTGCTTTTCAATTTCATTTTGTTCTTCAAATACAATACTACTGTCATCTTCATTAATATTCTCTGAAAAAAAAATAGTGTAACATGCTACGACCCCATTTTATCGTTTTACAGAGAAGAACTTAAAAAATATATACTCTATACAACATCAGCTGATCTTGTAAAAACAATAATCCTTCTAAAGAGCATAGTTACATAATAGGTAGGTAGATACAAATTAGTTAAATAATAGGCAACCGCCGCGCGGTGCCTGTGTCAGGTGATTTTCGTTCTTATTACAATGAACTAAAAAGGTTTGTCTGTCGGAGTAAAACAGATTCCGAGTCGACATAATATGTACCACCTGTTATAGTGTCAAGGGAAGAAATAATAAAAATCCAATTTCCATTAATTAAAGTGTATATCCCCTTACTTACACAAGTGGTTAATCAGTATGTAGGTACTTACCTTCGTATCTTCTATAGTTCGCTAATTCTAATATCTTTCTGCAACGACTTGAAGCACCTTTGTGTCTATTCATAATTATACTTATCGCTCATTAATGATTTAATATGAATATTAAGAACGATGCGTGTGCCCAGTAAACAAACGAAATTATGTAATAACTCCAATAAATTCACATCCGGACTGACCTTCCGGGGTCTAGCGATGTCACGCGCATCTTACATACCCCGCCCCCGCTTCACCCCTTGTCTATACTAACGAGCGATTGCAATAGACACTATTGGAAAAGTATCCGTTTATTAAACGGTTACTACCAATAACATAAAATTCATGAACGAAGAATATTAGTGCTTAAACCTTTACAAAATTAGAAAGAACAAGAGAAATTAGTGAAAGATAATGGAATAGATGTAATTATTATATTCAAAGTTTTGCCGTGTGCAATGAAGCATTACTAATAAAAGTTGCTTCCATTTTTACACGAATAATCGTGTAAGAGTTATTACCCAAAGGAGAGGATAGACACGAGCGGCAGATAGATTTAACACGTTTATTCTGGTGTACTCAAAGAAACAAATAATATGCAATAGGCGCATGTTTTGTTATTCATGTGATATGAAAATATTTTTTTCCGTAAAATAAACGAATATTGTGCTATAAAAGCCTTATTTTAAGTCTTAAAATATTCAAAAAAATTATATAGGTGTATCATAGACCATATAAACGAAAAATATGAAAAAAAAAATTTTGGGTAAGAGCTCTTGCACGTTTCTTCGTTGGGGCCATCGATATAGTCACTATGGGTGCGCCCACCACCGGGCCCTACACCTAGGGTTGCCAACATTTCATCAGCGAAATATAGTATTTTACAAAATAAGGTGTAAAAAAATATAGTACATCTAAAAAAAATATAGTATTTTATGGGAAAAAACAGAAAAAGAGACAAATATCTATTTGTTAATTATTTATTTTTATAAAAACTATATTTTTTAGCACTTCTTGCACTGTGTAACAGTTTTTTGTTTAAAATAAAAGTGTCATATGCTTTGTCACATTCAATTTTTAAATTAATATAAATGAAAAGCTCATTTTTTATTAATGATATACTACTTCTGTTTCTTTCATCTCGCCACTTCGAATTCATAACCGAAAATATCCTTTCTGTGAATGCCGAAGTGGCGGGAATAGAGAGCAGGAATGAAATTACTTTAAATAAATTTCGTAAGTCATTTTCAGTATTTTTAAAAATATGCTGCCATTTTTGGCCTGTAGTTTTGTCAGTAAAGTCACTACAGTCTTTTACTTTAGCAAAGATTTCATTCAATATCGTTATTTCAGAGTAAAGGTCGTCCATTTTGATACATAATTTTTCTTGTAAATTTAGAACTTCTAATATTGTCTCACAGTCATTAAATGAAATCTCCTTTTTTAAATTTAATTTTTGGATTTTACATAACCAATTGCTTTCGCCAAAATCAAACCATTTATTAAGATAGTCTAAACATTTATCAATAAATAACAAAAAATTCTTTTGAATTGCATAACTTTCTGTGGGGGATTTTGCTTCTAATGATTGCAACATTTTTTTGGTTTCGTAACCAAAAAAAATATCCTTTTTACGTTGTTCTAGGGCCGATTTTAAAATTGACATAATATTATACACATCTATGACTGTGATGTTATTGCCTTCAAGTTGTTTAACAGCTTTATGAAAGTTATGTAAAAAATGACTCGCGAAATGCAAAAAGATTAGAACTTTACTGTTTCCATTACTTTCGTTCATCATCAAAATATTTTGAATATGTGTAGGACATTCCTCACCTAAGCTAAAAAAATAATCACTCAAAGCCTTCCAATTCAAAAGTATGTTGTCCACGCAAGGAAGCAATGAAAGCCACCTAGTACCAACATGTCGTTTCAGCTCATGCCATTCACCTTCAACAGCAGCAACAAATTTCTTAAGCTCTTCTCTACGGACTGCAGAAACGGAGAAATGGCTGTAGATTTTTAAAATAATATTTTCAACATCAATGCTTAAAAAATTCATTGCATGCTTCACTGTGTTATGAACTATGTGTGCATGACAATTACCCATAACCAAATTAGGAACTACTCGTTCAATATTTTTATAAAGAGAATGGTGAATACCAAAATTCGCATTGGTATTATCCGCACTCAGACCAGACACTCTATCAAAGGAAAGGTTGTGGTGGGATAGTGAATTGTTTATAGCATCAAACATACCGTTTGCAGATTCATCACAATTTTCGTAAAAGTCTAATAACTTGTTTTGTATCCCATTCTCAATATCAAAATATTGTACAACTAGAGGAAATAATTTAATATTTTTTCTGTTACTTGCATCAGTTTGCAAACAAAAATATAAATGAGGAGCATTTAAGTCATTCAGTAAAGTTTGTAATGCATAAGGTCCCAAAACCTCATTAACCAGTGCTTCCATTTTAGTGCGTCCTAATTTAATGTTAAAAGCGATTTTAGAATCGACATAAATGATTTTGTTTAATTTTACAGTACAGTCCATGCTGTTATAAGAAAGATTGTGTTTTACAGTATGGTAGGTTAAAGCAAGTTCACTGGCTGAAATCTTGTCATCACAAGTAAGAGAAGCAGAAGTAGATGAAGAGCCCGTCGAACCAAAAAATCTGTCTAATGTAGAAGTTTTCTTGTAAAATTCAGTTTTGAGTTTGTGGTGCTTTGTTTCACCATGTTGTTTAATCTGCAATGAATTATGAGTAAAACATTTTAAGTACCACTTATCATGCAAATCAAATCAGTTGGCAATTTCATTGAATAAAAATAAAACAACAGACAGAAGATGCAAGAATTTAACATAACCAAATAGATCTAACCTGGCCAATGCCACTTTTCCCCACAGAAAATGTTATATTACATGGTTTACATTTCGCATTATAAATATTTTGGGGATCTTCAGTAATCCAGTCATACTCTCTTTCCCACTCCGGTTTAAATTTTTGGAGTCTTTTTGTTATTTTTCGTTTTTTAATCGGCGTTAGCGGCGCACTAGAATTTGACGCACTTTCGTTGTCACTACCACTTTCCATACCTGATTTATTTAGGATTTCCACTTTTTAAATGAAATAACAACATCTAATTGAAAACAATTCTGCCGATAAATAAATAAAGCAGACCAAAATCTCGTTTGACGACGTCAAAATTGACGTCAATTTGACATTGACAAGTTCGTTACGCTAGCGTTCGGATACACGTTATCGCCTATCGGGTACCTACTTTAAAGGCGCGTTCTTATTTTTTTTAAATGAAGGATTTGGTTGTTAGATTTGTCGGTGTTGAATATATAGTATTTTTACGTACTATATATTTTTTCAACAGTATATAGTACGCAGACCCGAAATATAGTACAATACTATATATTATAGTACGGTTGGCAACCCTACCTACACCCTCCACTGACCCTCGTCACCCATAGTGAATGTTTGAACTTCCGAATTGTAACGCCTAATACAATTTCATTTATACATATAGTCTACATGTATATATAGGTTATTAATGTGGATTAGTGCTTCGGGTGGACACAGCATCAACAAGTTTATTTATGCTTTGGGCAAACAAACCTATAGACTGAGCTATACTCTGTTGCCCTTCCACAAATGACCGTGCAACTTCTCGCAACGCTTGACTATAGGCGTCTGCTACAAGTTGCTGCGCCTCTGCATGCCTACATTCTGCTTCTGCACGCCGCTCCTCGATGGCTACAAATCTATCCGTCAAGCTCGCCATTTGCGAATGGCGCTGTGATGGAGGAGATCTACGTAATAGCCGGCGGCGTGCAGCAGACCCGGCCGCGCGGGGTGACCGCCGCACACTCTGCGTTATCCTCCCACGTCGTGCTTGTGCTGGAAATCAGATTAATGTCTCAATCAAACTGCTTGATTTCCCATATTCAAGTCATATAGAAGTCATTATAAAGTCTTACTTGGTGTAGTATTTTCAGGATGTAAAAGAGGTGGTGGTGGTGGTTCTGTCTGAACATTTGTACTCTCAATTGTAACCTGAAAATAATGTATAAAGTGTTATAATAAGAATTGAAAATGTCCATAACACTATAAACTCCAAGTACACAGTTACATTAAGTTATCAAAAAAACTAGTCATACCGTTTCATCAGCAGAATGTCTTGCTGATGGTGCAGGTACCATGTGAGTTGGATCAAGTTGAGATGAAACTGCATCTATATTATTATTGTCCTCGTCAAATACCATAATAGAACTCTGAAAGAAATTTAAACACATTATTTCACTTGTGTTGATTTCATATACCAATGAGACAATTAATTTTATTGTAGTTATTAAAATGTTCCTAATATTGTGTTTATCTAGATAAGAAAACTTACTTGCACAATGCTATCAGACTGCTGCTGATCATTGTCATTATTTCCTCCAGTATTTTCATCACGGATAAGATGGGTAAGTTATTATCCTGAAAAAAATATTAAACTATATTCAGTACATTATGTATTTATATAATAATACAAACAAGTACATTATACAAATATAAGTGCATGTGATGAATATTATACATACATGGAATGGATCTATTTCTAAATGACGATCTCCAGTGGCAAAACTTTCGCCTCCCATGAGGGCTAATATTTTTTGCTCAATTAGAGACATCTCGGGTACCTCATCCAACCCACCACCAGTACGACGTCTAGCAACTGCTATAGCATTAGCTTTCCTCTTAACTACACCCTTTTTATCCTTCCAATACTACAATATTATAGGTAATATTATTTAAACACTATATTAATATACATATAAACATGATAATGTTTAGTGTATGGTACCTACATCATGATTGAGTAATTTAAATACTTGCATACCTTACACCACTGCTGCCACTCCTTAACGCAGCCACTGCCATCACTGTTAAGGGCGTGCGCAATATCAGTCCACGCTTCGCGACTTTTATTCCGAGCATTGGCCGTACGCGCATCAGTGTTGGCAACCGTACGATAATTATCGTACATGCACGATAATTTGATACTAGCGTACGATATACGATTGCGATTCATTATCGTACACAAATGTACGATAATTTTCGAATTGTAATGGATTTCGATAGTTTCGTTCACTCATATATAGATAAGAAATATATAAATATATATCTCGTTGAATATTACATATTTTGTCAATTTATGTGTTAATGAATAAATTTTATAATCGACTGATCAACTTTGGAGCCATTTTATTTTTGTAAAACTTTTGAAACACAAATTTTTGCGCCATTTTCTACGCAATGTACCCATGTGAAAATCATAAAATTCTAAAAAGGACATGACGAGCGGCTGAGCGCAATATAAGTTCGTAATAATATCTATTTTATTAATAATTAACGTTTTTTTTATGTCATTCAAAAGTATACGATAATTTTTCGTCAGGTACGATAATTTTCCGCCCCTGGTACGATCAGCGCATCATTCTAGGTTGCCAACACTGACGCGCATGTCCAGTGGCTAGCCACCTTCGTGTATCCATATAATCTACCAGCTTTTCTAGCTGGGACATTGAAGGCACTGAGTTCCGAGACACTGTAAAATGAAATGTAACAAGAGCAGTTAAGAATGATCGTCCTTAATATAGGATACAAAAGATGCAAATATATGTACTTACTGACTTATTTTCAGAAGATCTTATCAAAGTGACCAACCAAAACGACGACGACCGACCGACAAACTGATATTTCATGGAATTCATGTCGAACACTTTTAAAAACTTAAGTGGTTGGCTAAGAATTTAAAACTCGGAATTTTGAGTACGTAAGTCCCACTCAAGTGGGACCAAAATTGGTAGGTACCTGCTAAACTAACAGTATTTTTTTCCGCATTAGAGTTTTGTTTTTGTTCATATTTACAAACATTCCGGACGACTGATGATGACATTTCACAATATCTTTCAGAACATTTAGTGCATGGCATAGAACTAATCAATATTCAGCCTATGAATTTTCGATTTTCTAGGCTATTCAATTTTAATTCAGTTCAAAAAGGGCAGATAAATGCTATTAAAGATCATTGTTATTCAAATTTTATAAAATAATTCATAAAAATAGACGAAAAACGGCAATAAAGTTTTCATCGATAAATATGTACCTTATGTACGCTTAGGGTTGCCAACATTTCATCAGCGAAATATAGTATTTTACAAAATAAGGTGTAAAAAAATATAGTACATCTAAAAAAAATATAGTATTTTATGGGAAAAAACAGAAAAAGAGACAAATATCTATTTGTTAATTATTTATTTTTATAAAAACTATATTTTTTAGCACTTCTTGCACTGTGTAACAGTTTTTTGTTTAAAATAAAAGTGTCATATGCTTTGTCACATTCAATTTTTAAATTAATATAAATGAAAAGCTCATTTTTTATTAATGATATACTACTTCTGTTTCTTTCATCTCGCCACTTCGAATTCATAACCGAAAATATCCTTTCTGTGAATGCCGAAGTGGCGGGAATAGAGAGCAGGAATGAAATTACTTTAAATAAATTTCGTAAGTCATTTTCAGTATTTTTAAAAATATGCTGCCATTTTTGGCCTGTAGTTTTGTCAGTAAAGTCACTACAGTCTTTTACTTTAGCAAAGATTTCATTCAATATCGTTATTTCAGAGTAAAGGTCGTCCATTTTGATACATAATTTTTCTTGTAAATTTAGAACTTCTAATATTGTCTCACAGTCATTAAATGAAATCTCCTTTTTTAAATTTAATTTTTGGATTTTACATAACCAATTGCTTTCGCCAAAATCAAACCATTTATTAAGATAGTCTAAACATTTATCAATAAATAACAAAAAATTCTTTTGAATTGCATAACTTTCTGTGGGGGATTTTGCTTCTAATGATTGCAACATTTTTTGGTTTCGTAACCAAAAAAATATCCTTTTTACGTTGTTCTAGGGCCGATTTTAAAATTGACATAATATTATACACATCTATGACTGTGATGTTATTGCCTTCAAGTTGTTTAACAGCTTTATGAAAGTTATGTAAAAAATGACTCGCGAAATGCAAAAAGATTAGAACTTTACTGTTTCCATTACTTTCGTTCATCATCAAAATATTTTGAATATGTGTAGGACATTCCTCACCTAAGCTAAAAAAATAATCACTCAAAGCCTTCCAATTCAAAAGTATGTTGTCCACGCAAGGAAGCAATGAAAGCCACCTAGTACCAACATGTCGTTTCAGCTCATGCCATTCACCTTCAACAGCAGCAACAAATTTCTTAAGCTCTTCTCTACGGACTGCAGAAACGGAGAAATGGCTGTAGATTTTTAAAATAATATTTTCAACATCAATGCTTAAAAAATTCATTGCATGCTTCACTGTGTTATGAACTATGTGTGCATGACAATTACCCATAACCAAATTAGGAACTACTCGTTCAATATTTTTATAAAGAGAATGGTGAATACCAAAATTCGCATTGGTATTATCCGCACTCAGACCAGACACTCTATCAAAGGAAAGGTTGTGGTGGGATAGTGAATTGTTTATAGCATCAAACATACCGTTTGCAGATTCATCACAATTTTCGTAAAAGTCTAATAACTTGTTTTGTATCCCATTCTCAATATCAAAATATTGTACAACTAGAGGAAATAATTTAATATTTTTTCTGTTACTTGCATCAGTTTGCAAACAAAAATATAAATGAGGAGCATTTAAGTCATTCAGTAAAGTTTGTAATGCATAAGGTCCCAAAACCTCATTAACCAGTGCTTCCATTTTAGTGCGTCCTAATTTAATGTTAAAAGCGATTTTAGAATCGACATAAATGATTTTGTTTAATTTTACAGTACAGTCCATGCTGTTATAAGAAAGATTGTGTTTTACAGTATGGTAGGTTAAAGCAAGTTCACTGGCTGAAATCTTGTCATCACAAGTAAGAGAAGCAGAAGTAGATGAAGAGCCCGTCGAACCAAAAAATCTGTCTAATGTAGAAGTTTTCTTGTAAAATTCAGTTTTGAGTTTGTGGTGCTTTGTTTCACCATGTTGTTTAATCTGCAATGAATTATGAGTAAAACATTTTAAGTACCACTTATCATGCAAATCAAATCAGTTGGCAATTTCATTGAATAAAAATAAAACAACAGACAGAAGATGCAAGAATTTAACATAACCAAATAGATCTAACCTGGCCAATGCCACTTTTCCCCACAGAAAATGTTATATTACATGGTTTACATTTCGCATTATAAATATTTTGGGATCTTCAGTAATCCAGTCATACTCTCTTTCCCACTCCGGTTTAAATTTTTGGAGTCTTTTTGTTATTTTTCGTTTTTTAATCGGCGTTAGCGGCGCACTAGAATTTGACGCACTTTCGTTGTCACTACCACTTTCCATACCTGATTTATTTAGGATTTCCACTTTTTAAATGAAATAACAACATCTAATTGAAAACAATTCTGCCGATAAATAAATAAAGCAGACCAAAATCTCGTTTGACGACGTCAAAATTGACGTCAATTTGACATTGACAAGTTCGTTACGCTAGCGTTCGGATACACGTTATCGCCTATCGGGTACCTACTTTAAAGGCGCGTTCTTATTTTTTTTAAATGAAGGATTTGGTTGTTAGATTTGTCGGTGTTGAATATATAGTATTTTTACGTACTATATATTTTTTCAACAGTATATAGTACGCAGACCCGAAATATAGTACAATACTATATATTATAGTACGGTTGGCAACCCTACCTACACCCTCCACTGACCCTCGTCACCCATAGTGAATGTTTGAACTTCCGAATTGTAACGCCTAATACAATTTCATTTATACATATAGTCTACATGTATATATAGGTTATTAATGTGGATTAGTGCTTCGGGTGGACACAGCATCAACAAGTTTATTTATGCTTTGGGCAAACAAACCTATAGACTGAGCTATACTCTGTTGCCCTTCCACAAATGACCGTGCAACTTCTCGCAACGCTTGACTATAGGCGTCTGCTACAAGTTGCTGCGCCTCTGCATGCCTACATTCTGCTTCTGCACGCCGCTCCTCGATGGCTACAAATCTATCCGTCAAGCTCGCCATTTGCGAATGGCGCTGTGATGGAGGAGATCTACGTAATAGCCGGCGGCGTGCAGCAGACCCGGCCGCGCGGGGTGACCGCCGCACACTCTGCGTTATCCTCCCACGTCGTGCTTGTGCTGGAAATCAGATTAATGTCTCAATCAAACTGCTTGATTTCCCATATTCAAGTCATATAGAAGTCATTATAAAGTCTTACTTGGTGTAGTATTTTCAGGATGTAAAAGAGGTGGTGGTGGTGGTTCTGTCTGAACATTTGTACTCTCAATTGTAACCTGAAAATAATGTATAAAGTGTTATAATAAGAATTGAAAATGTCCATAACACTATAAACTCCAAGTACACAGTTACATTAAGTTATCAAAAAAACTAGTCATACCGTTTCATCAGCAGAATGTCTTGCTGATGGTGCAGGTACCATGTGAGTTGGATCAAGTTGAGATGAAACTGCATCTATATTAATGTTGTCCTCGTCAAATACCATAATAGAACTCTGAAAGAAATTTAAACACATTATTTCACTTGTGTTGATTTCATATACCAATGAGACAATTAATTTTATTGTAGTTATTAAAATGTTCCTAATATTGTGTTTATCTAGATAAGAAAACTTACTTGCACAATGCTATCAGACTGCTGCTGATCATTGTCATTATTTCCTCCAGTATTTTCATCACGGATAAGATGGGTAAGTTATTATCCTGAAAAAAATATTAAACTATATTCAGTACATTATGTATTTATATAATAATACAAACAAGTACATTATACAAATATAAGTGCATGTGATGAATATTATACATACATGGAATGGATCTATTTCTAAATGACGATCTCCAGTGGCAAAACTTTCGCCTCCCATGAGGGCTAATATTTTTTGCTCAATTAGAGACATCTCGGGTACCTCATCCAACCCACCACCAGTACGACGTCTAGCAACTGCTATAGCATTAGCTTTCCTCTTAACTACACCCTTTTTATCCTTCCAATACTACAATATTATAGGTAATATTATTTAAACACTATATTAATATACATATAAACATGATAATGTTTAGTGTATGGTACCTACATCATGATTGAGTAATTTAAATACTTGCATACCTTACACCACTGCTGCCACTCCTTAACGCAGCCACTGCCATCACTGTTAAGGGCGTGCGCAATATCAGTCCACGCTTCGCGACTTTTATTCCGAGCATTGGCCGTACGCGCATCAGTGTTGGCAACCGTACGATAATTATCGTACATGCACGATAATTTGATACTAGCGTACGATATACGATTGCGATTCATTATCGTACACAAATGTACGATAATTTTCGAATTGTAATGGATTTCGATAGTTTCGTTCACTCATATATAGATAAGAAATATATAAATATATATCTCGTTGAATATTACATATTTTGTCAATTTATGTGTTAATGAATAAATTTTATAATCGACTGATCAACTTTGGAGCCATTTTATTTTTGTAAAACTTTTGAAACACAAATTTTTGCGCCATTTTCTACGCAATGTACCCATGTGAAAATCATAAAATTCTAAAAAGGACATGACGAGCGGCTGAGCGCAATATAAGTTCGTAATAATATCTATTTTATTAATAATTAACGTTTTTTTTATGTCATTCAAAAGTATACGATAATTTTTCGTCAGGTACGATAATTTTCCGCCCCTGGTACGATCAGCGCATCATTCTAGGTTGCCAACACTGACGCGCATGTCCAGTGGCTAGCCACCTTCGTGTATCCATATAATCTACCAGCTTTTCTAGCTGGGACATTGAAGGCACTGAGTTCCGAGACACTGTAAAATGAAATGTAACAAGAGCAGTTAAGAATGATCGTCCTTAATATAGGATACAAAAGATGCAAATATATGTACTTACTGACTTATTTTCAGAAGATCTTATCAAAGTGACCAACCAAAACGACGACGACCGACCGACAAACTGATATTTCATGGAATTCATGTCGAACACTTTTAAAAACTTAAGTGGTTGGCTAAGAATTTAAAACTCGGAATTTTGAGTACGTAAGTCCCACTCAAGTGGGACCAAAATTGGTAGGTACCTGCTAAACTAACAGTATTTTTTTCCGCATTAGAGTTTTGTTTTTGTTCATATTTACAAACATTCCGGACGACTGATGATGACATTTCACAATATCTTTCAGAACATTTAGTGCATGGCATAGAACTAATCAATATTCAGCCTATGAATTTTCGATTTTCTAGGCTATTCAATTTTAATTCAGTTCAAAAAGGGCAGATAAATGCTATTAAAGATCATTGTTATTCAAATTTTATAAAATAATTCATAAAAATAGACGAAAAACGGCAATAAAGTTTTCATCGATAAATATGTACCTTATGTACGCTTAGGGTTGCCAACATTTCATCAGCGAAATATAGTATTTTACAAAATAAGGTGTAAAAAAATATAGTACATCTAAAAAAATATAGTATTTTATGGGAAAAAACAGAAAAAGAGACAAATATCTATTTGTTAATTATTTATTTTTATAAAAACTATATTTTTAGCACTTCTTGCACTGTGTAACAGTTTTTTTTGTTTAAAATAAAAGTGTCATATGCTTTGTCACATTCAATTTTTAAATTAATATAAATGAAAAGCTCATTTTTTATTAATGATATACTACTTCTGTTTCTTTCATCTCGCCACTTCGAATTCATAACCGAAAATATCCTTTCTGTGAATGCCGAAGTGGCGGGAATAGAGAGCAGGAATGAAATTACTTTAAATAAATTTCGTAAGTCATTTTCAGTATTTTTAAAAATATGCTGCCATTTTTGGCCTGTAGTTTTGTCAGTAAAGTCACTACAGTCTTTTACTTTAGCAAAGATTTCATTCAATATCGTTATTTCAGAGTAAAGGTCGTCCATTTTGATACATAATTTTTCTTGTAAATTTAGAACTTCTAATATTGTCTCACAGTCATTAAATGAAATCTCCTTTTTTAAATTTAATTTTTGGATTTTACATAACCAATTGCTTTCGCCAAAATCAAACCATTTATTAAGATAGTCTAAACATTTATCAATAAATAACAAAAAATTCTTTTGAATTGCATAACTTTCTGTGGGGGATTTTGCTTCTAATGATTGCAACATTTTTTTGGTTTCGTAACCAAAAAAAATATCCTTTTTACGTTGTTCTAGGGCCGATTTTAAAATTGACATAATATTATACACATCTATGACTGTGATGTTATTGCCTTCAAGTTGTTTAACAGCTTTATGAAAGTTATGTAAAAAATGACTCGCGAAATGCAAAAAGATTAGAACTTTACTGTTTCCATTACTTTCGTTCATCATCAAAATATTTTGAATATGTGTAGGACATTCCTCACCTAAGCTAAAAAAATAATCACTCAAAGCCTTCCAATTCAAAAGTATGTTGTCCACGCAAGGAAGCAATGAAAGCCACCTAGTACCAACATGTCGTTTCAGCTCATGCCATTCACCTTCAACAGCAGCAACAAATTTCTTAAGCTCTTCTCTACGGACTGCAGAAACGGAGAAATGGCTGTAGATTTTTAAAATAATATTTTCAACATCAATGCTTAAAAAATTCATTGCATGCTTCACTGTGTTATGAACTATGTGTGCATGACAATTACCCATAACCAAATTAGGAACTACTCGTTCAATATTTTTATAAAGAGAATGGTGAATACCAAAATTCGCATTGGTATTATCCGCACTCAGACCAGACACTCTATCAAAGGAAAGGTTGTGGTGGGATAGTGAATTGTTTATAGCATCAAACATACCGTTTGCAGATTCATCACAATTTTCGTAAAAGTCTAATAACTTGTTTTGTATCCCATTCTCAATATCAAAATATTGTACAACTAGAGGAAATAATTTAATATTTTTTCTGTTACTTGCATCAGTTTGCAAACAAAAATATAAATGAGGAGCATTTAAGTCATTCAGTAAAGTTTGTAATGCATAAGGTCCCAAAACCTCATTAACCAGTGCTTCCATTTTAGTGCGTCCTAATTTAATGTTAAAAGCGATTTTAGAATCGACATAAATGATTTTGTTTAATTTTACAGTACAGTCCATGCTGTTATAAGAAAGATTGTGTTTTACAGTATGGTAGGTTAAAGCAAGTTCACTGGCTGAAATCTTGTCATCACAAGTAAGAGAAGCAGAAGTAGATGAAGAGCCCGTCGAACCAAAAAATCTGTCTAATGTAGAAGTTTTCTTGTAAAATTCAGTTTTGAGTTTGTGGTGCTTTGTTTCACCATGTTGTTTAATCTGCAATGAATTATGAGTAAAACATTTTAAGTACCACTTATCATGCAAATCAAATCAGTTGGCAATTTCATTGAATAAAAATAAAACAACAGACAGAAGATGCAAGAATTTAACATAACCAAAAAGATCTAACCTGGCCAATGCCACTTTTCCCCACAGAAAATGTTATATTACATGGTTTACATTTCGCATTATAAATATTTTGGGGATCTTCAGTAATCCAGTCATACTCTCTTTCCCACTCCGGTTTAAATTTTTGGAGTCTTTTTGTTATTTTTCGTTTTTTAATCGGCGTTAGCGGCGCACTAGAATTTGACGCACTTTCGTTGTCACTACCACTTTCCATACCTGATTTATTTAGGATTTCCACTTTTTAAATGAAATAACAACATCTAATTGAAAACAATTCTGCCGATAAATAAATAAAGCAGACCAAAATCTCGTTTGACGACGTCAAAATTGACGTCAATTTGAAATTGACAAGTTCGTTACGCTAGCGTTCGGATACACGTTATCGCCTATCGGGTACCTACTTTAAAGGCGCGTTCTTATTTTTTTTTTAATGAAGGATTTGGTTGTTAGATTTGTCGGTGTTGAATATATAGTATTTTTACGTACTATATATTTTTTCAACAGTATATAGTACGCAGACCCGAAATATAGTACAATACTATATATTATAGTACGGTTGGCAACCCTATGTACGCTACATCTCTATTACATCCTAGACAACATCGTTACATCCACGCATCGTAGAGATCGACCATGACAATTTGTCGCTTAGAGAATACCAAACCTTACAACGTTGTCAGCGTGGTCGATGTCTTAGATGTCGCATCCGTGAGCTTCATCGATGTTACATCGGTGAAGTGACGCTTAGAGAATAGCACTACTGTTCGGATTTCTCTTTAATCTAGTATTAACATTACCAGCTCTCTCAAACAAATGTCTATTCTTAAACACAAAATTACAAATCTCATAAATGTACAGTGATGGCAATGGTAGCAATCCAAGACTCGAGAATAATGGTTTACAGGATTCACGAGGAGACACCCCGCATATTGCTCTAATACACTTTTTTGTGCGATAAATGCGTCATTACTATTAGTACTGGTTCCCCACAATATCAGTCCATAGCGCAGTATAGATTCAATATATGCGCGATAAGTGGTAACCGCTGTTTTTCTATTTGTTACGTTTTTTTTTCCTAAGGGCCTAAATGAAACGATGGATTCTTTTCCGTAAGTCAGCTACATGCATGTTCCAATTGAGGTTGTTATCAATTTTAACACCCAAAAATGTGGTTTCATTTACCTCTCTCAATTTTTCTATATTTAGTTTAAAATTGCAATTTATGTGCTTCGATTTATTAAATTGGATAAAGTTTGATTTATTCAAATTGATTTTCAACTTATTGCAGCCACTGGATACTGTTGTCAATAGTTTTATTAATATCAGTATCGTGGTCATAAACAGAAGTAGTTTCGCTAAATGCTTTATTGAGATCTGTCTCCGAGTATATACCAGACCACAATATGCTATTTAGATATACTTTTTTTCGCAAGTTTTTATAGCTGTAATCTTGTCATGAACGGTCATATGCGTCAGTAAAGCAACTACTCTGACTCAAATCTTCCAACGGTGTCACCGGACGATGTGCCGGAACACGGCTAGGCCGTTTGGCGGCACGACTTAGTCCGGTGGGTGGTAACTAACCACGGCCGAAGCCTACCATCAGTGTGTTGCTGCCTGCTTTGCACTACCCGGGGCCTACGTGTGGGGTATCGGAAAAAATAGGGGTACTCCCACGGACGGGGGCAGCTCAGTCCCCAAAATTAATTCGTATATATTTTCCCACTCACAGTTAGTAAAGGCAATATCTGAATTCAATCAACCAAAGCCTTTATGAAAACGTTTTTAATTTAAAAAACCGGCCTAACATGGCAGAAATGCTACTCCAACGGGTTTTTCCATCTAAAAGCAAGGAGAACTCATGTCTAAAATCAGCTTTGACATGGTTTTCAAGGATGTCGTCATTTTTCGTTGGAGAGTTTTTGAAAATTTGAATAGCAAGTGCAATGCACAATTGATGGTATGACTTAAGGGATTTCCCAAATGAGACCATAAGGCTGCAGCCGTCTGTGGTTTGAGCGATGATATCATGAGTTAGAGATACTCCGTAATCATTGAACTTGGCCTCGATCAGTTGTACGCATGAGGCTGCATTCATAGATCCATGAATCCGTATTAGCCCTAGATTTCGAAAAGCGCAGTCTCTTTCGAAATTTGGCTAATGCTAAGCGAGCCCAATTCTATTGAGATTAGACATTCATCGAGTGATATGAAGAATTTCTTTCCATCTGATAAAATAGTTTTTATCTCGTTGATTATTTCCAGCCTCCTTTTATCACACTCTTTGACATCAAATCATGTTTTGGAATGGTGTCAGTAGTTGTAGGTAATTTGTTGCCGGTCTTTCCAAAAAGCTGCTTTAAATCTTGCGCAAACGTTCTAAGAGGGATTCCGTCTATTGCAGGCATACGTGACACCATCACCTGCATACTTGGATTTGCATCGGACTCAAAGTAGTAAATTAACTTAGTTTTCTTTTTTGGTACTTCAAGAATTTCTTTCGAAGTAGATGCACTATCTTGAGGTTTTGTTGTTGGAGTCGTGATCGTCGCAGTCTCTATGTCATACTTGTAAAGATTTTTCAAATGTCTTTGCATACTGCTGGTACTGCCGCCGGCTGATTTCATTACTTTTTGGCATGTTTTACATTTCGCTTCACTTTATTTTTGTTTCTTAGAAAGTAGTGCCACACAGATGATTTGTCTCCTTTACTAGTCACTGCTTCAAAATCCATGTTTTCATGTAAAGCCAACAAAAGTGTTCATCTGAAACACAACGTAGGTTTTTTATTTAATAATAAATGTATTTTTCACAATTTACTTGGATAGTAGTATAGAACGGCATATCATAAATTCATTAGAAATAGTATAAGAGTATCTAGTAATAGGCTACACGTATAGGTTTACGTGTAGCTTAGCCTCAGCTAGCGCCATAATAATCGGAAGAAAAGGAGTTCCGGAATTGCTTCACCCGCGTGTACTGTCGTAATGGTTAGCTGTACTAAAATACAATGTTCTACTTTTACATATCAATAAAAATTATCTACTCAGTGCGTACCTACCTACTCAAATCTGCCCATAACAAAATTTATCCCAGACATTTTATGAGAAATAAAACAACTCATTTTTTTATAATGTCGCGTAAGTAGTTTATTAATTGTGTGAAGAGAAAGAAGAATCTACAAATTGACAATTAATTTAAAAAAAGGAAATTAAATTAACAGTAGTTGCGATTTTTCTTGCATGTTTTATTGAAACCTTGAGAATTTTCAGAAACAAAAAGCTTTTTTATACGATCTTTTCTAATCTGTGGTACGATCCTGTCAAAAATAAAGTTGGCAACACTGGTTGTCCCCAAAATGAGTTGATAACAATTTATCAACTCTTAATTTCAGCGCTTTTACTGGCGCACCCATCGGAATAGCAGTTGGGGAAATATCTACCGTGGTTTTATTTTTCTTGCAAATGCTTTAAATTTATCTAAATCAATTTTGTAGTAAAGTTCTCCTCTTATGCCAACCATTTCGTTGGATTTGCTGGCTCTTATCAAATAAAACCTATTGCATTTAAAAAATTATATTCCGTGCTCGAAATTACGCCTACACCACGACTAAAATTTCGCGCGACTTTTAGTAAGTTCGATGCAGTTCCTTGCTAAGACGAACGTGTAAAATGGACATCAGAACCAGTGGCGGCTACTGACATCTTTAGATGGGAGTTCACACTTCACATTTTTTTTTTATGAGCGCTTTCAAAATTTCAGTTTCGAAACGCTGCGCATGTTCACCAATGTTCACTCCCTTAACGAATGAAACTATCCTTATTCTTATTAAAATCAGATGACCTAATGAAACACATTAAAGACAACCATATCGCGTTCTAACTCGGACTAAGCGACATCTAGTGACCGCATGCGCACACTACGACTCCCATTAAGGGAGCGGCGCCTCAGATTAGGCAAATTTTTCATACGAATCTTCTGTTACACGCGCCGGTCTATGTCGGTATGTCTCTTTCGCACTCATTTAATACAGTACTAGGAATCGTACCAAATTTCGTTTCATTGAAGCGCGATCGCTAGCGCTCCACTCGATACATAAGATTACAACTTACTTGAGACGAACGCGTAGACACTATTGTATAATCATAGTAGAATTGAATGATAATTAAAAATATAGATTGCCTATGACATAGGCCCTATGTGTATGTAATCTTCGTGGGTGGGAGTGCACTGCACCAGCGCTCCTTAGGACGTGCCGCCAGTGATCAGAACTACTTACCTTTTTGTTTTCTCTCAGCAACGTTGCATTGTTCCCACGTAAAATATATTTGTATATATATATTGCCTCCCACAATCTTGTTTTCAATACTCGATCGTGGTACTTAGGATCAAATTCGTCCCACAAGCATGGTCTCCTATGCATCAGAGTGATTAATTGTTCTATTTCAATGTCGTCATTTTCTGCTAACTCCTGCTCGCCTGCCGATCGGGCGTGAGACGAATCGCGCGACAATACCGTTGTCAGTGAGCGAAACGCGCGAATTTAATTTCGCCGTGCGGCCATAGTCATACTACTTCATATTGCACAAAATTTTCGCGCGGAAATAAATCGCACCGCGTCGCGTTAATTTTTCATCAAATCACAGATTTTTTTTCCGCGCGAATTTTTTACCGCCAGTGCGGCTCCTCCTATAAGATTCAAAATTCGCGCGGAGTAATATCGCTGTGCGGACTTTGTCAACAAAGGCTTGAAAAAAATTTAATTTCGGTGTATAATTCCAAGTTTCCTTAATTCAAATGCACACAGTTCTTAGCTAGTTGATTTAAGGAAAATAAACTTTACAAGCTTTTGGTTGATGGCGCCTACTATTCGATTGAGGAATTTTTGAATGCTAAATTGGCAAAAACTATATAATTGTAATCGGACTCCTGTGTATTTAATAAGACATCGCTTAAATTATTTGATATGTCTTCTATGGATGGATTTGGCGAAGTCTGGCTATGGATGCTTGTAGATGATGCATTGCGAGTTGTTTGATAAGTCGCTGTAGCTTGTTGCGATCTTTGATAGCTACTTTGAAATGCTGTTTGGTAGCCGCTGTATGACGGACGGTTGATTATATTGATATGTGCGTTGATTGAAATCTGTCAATATTTGCATAACGCGACTTTGATAGGTCAGTGTTTGGTGGTCGTAAAATTTCAGAAACGGTAAAATTTATTTAAAAATTGATACATGTCTGTTTTCTGCAGTTTTCAAAGTTTCGAGAATTTGTTTCTCAAATTTTCAGACTTCTTTTCAATATACTATTGTCAGTTACGTTTAGTGCGTTTTTTTTTTAAAAAAAAACATCATCTGTTTGTACAAATGATATTCTTTCAAATTTTTCGCACCAGCTCCAGATTTGTTTGCAAGCTATTTCTTTTATATGTATTTCATGTGGTTTTCTTTTATATTTTTCCATTTTTAATTATGTACAGCAGGATAGTAGTCCTCCGCCAATTGCACCAAAATGTAACTTAGTTAATGTCTATTTATTATTGACTGTAATAGTGTCATTTTCTCTCTGTGATGCTTTTCCCTTTGTCCCAATAATCGATCATAATTTTGTTTTTGCATTTTGAGTTTTTTTTCTGTATTTTTTTGTCAGTGCTTGAGTCTTTTAAAATGGTTTCTAATTTTCTTTTAGTTGTTCTTGGTTCTTCTGAGGCTACATTTACAGGCCCTGCTACTGAAGCTGTTACTACTGGATGAGCCCACCCAGTAGAACCAAATAACTCATAATTTTTTTGAAAAATTGCTAAATAAACTCGAACGTCTACAGAATTTCAGTATCCGATTTATATCCGGAATACGTAAAGTTGATCACGTATCTCACTTTCGTAAAGAGTTAAAATGGCTCCCGATTCGTTTTCACCGGAATACTCATTTATTAACACACCTTTAAAAAAAAATTATCGCCTTTCTTCGTTATATCTCTGAGCGCTTTAAATGTCTGTTTTCATGAGATCGGCCTCTCCGATCCAATATGGCATCACTGCTACAAACTCCCCGATTTAATTCTGGGGCTTTTGGGTATTCTTTCTCGGTTCAGGCGGTTAAGCTCTGAAATGAATTATACAGGATATACACCATACATACGGTTTAGAGATTGTCGCACCAAAGAGTAAAGTAATCATACGGAAAAAGAGAGCTGCCCTCGGGATTTTTATGCATGTATGGTTGAAGCGCCATCTAGATCTTGTAACGAGAATTAAGCTGATATATACACGTATACATACCTATACTGTCTATATTAATGCCTATATTAAGATGTTTTTTCTAAGCCATGTTTTCAATAGTGAGCATTTTATGCATATTTTGTTGACCATGAAATAACAAGATATTGAGTGAGTTGCAACAGAAATAACAAAATAGCTCCCTATTGAAAACATCCTCTAAAATATAAGATAAGGAAATAAAAGCAATGTTTCTATTCTAATAATTCTATTTTTGTAATTTTACCTCACTATTGAAAACATCCTATAATAAGAAAATAACATGCAATGTCATTTTCTATTTTTGTAATTTTTATGCTTATTACAATAATCCTGGGCAGCTAATTTTGTTTCATCGTCGTCTCCATTATAATATTTGATCTTACCACATAAAATCCGATACATTGATCTACACCAACTATAAATAATTAGGTTTATTGTTTTCTCGAGAAACATTTTTTAAATCCGTTTTATTTATATTTAAAAGGATCTGAAAGTAATAAATTAATAAAGGACATAATTGTATATCGTACTTTTACCTTTGGCACATTCTTCCTAAGAAAGGAAACGGCGATATTTTGGACATCATTAAAATGTTTTTGTATTTTCTCATTAGGATATATCAACCACTTCTTATTTTCGTATTCTTTGGCGCTAATATGTTGTCTAGCAATGACTGCCTACAACTTTTACAATTTTTTACAATATTTTTCAGATAGATAGATAGATAGATTTTTATTCTCATAACTGGGTACATACATTTGTTGATACATATTTAATTTTTGATCCAACAGTTTGTCCATTTCGGACGTACAATAGTCATATACAATATATAATATTAAATAACTTATTCCTGAGTTATTCATTATTAGAGTTCATGTATACAATTTTAAAATTCCGATAAATCATAAAAAGATTTCTGTATTAGCCATTTTTAATGCATTCTTAAATTTCATGTCATCCAGTGATTTTATCGATCTCGGCAAATTATTAAATATGTTAATCCCGTTTATATAAGTGCTTTTTTTTTCAGTATGCAACTGGAAGCTTTCACAGCACAAATGTCATATGTATATTGTGATCGGACATTTCTTCTTCTGTTACTGATTTTATTATTATAATCCATATTATTCCTTACAAACAAGCATATTTCTAATATATATATATACATGTTAATGTCAGATAATTATTCGTTACAAATATAGATCTCAGTGATGTCATATTATCTAATTGGTAAATAATACGCAAGCACTCTTTTTGCAATATAAATGTCTTATAAATGAAATTGTATTAGGCGTTACAATTCGGAAGTTCAAACATTCACTATGGGTGCGCCCACCACCGGACCCTACACCGTCCACTGACCCTCGGATCTGATAACTACGAAAACAGGCACTTGCACTAACTACAATCGCCACGAGAAACCAGACCCGAGCACCTAATCAATACGGATTCCAGCAGAAAAAGAATACAGGTCAATTAATTAGTAAATTCACTAACGAAGTAAATTATTATCTCCATAATAAACAACATGTCTTAGTAATATTTGTAGACTTCAGTAAGGCATTTGAAACACTGAATTATGCAACATTGTATAGTAAGTTAGAGCAGAATGGTATACAGGGCCCACTGCTAGAATGGTTCAAAGATTATCACAAAGGACGATTCACGTCAGTGAGCATTGTTGATAAACGCAGTAAACAAATACCTACCGAAAATTGGTTCAGCACAAGGATCAATACTTGCACCGACCGAGTACCTTATGTACGTCAACGATATGTGCAATATCTTCAAAGGAGGCTCTGTATACCAGTTTGCAGATGACACTTGCCTATTGTTTGCACACAAAAATATAGAAGAGGCGCAAACGAGGCTACAGACAAACTATGATACATTATGTAAATGGGCGCACGATATTGGGTTAGTTATCAACGAACAAAAAACTAAACTAATGCATATACATTCCCCATACCTAAGAGCTAAAATAACACCCAGGATCGTGGCCCACGAGCACCAATGTATGCACCAAAATAATATATGTACCAGCAAATGCAATAGCCTGGAAATGGTCAGTGAACATATGTATCTAGGTATGTTAATAGATAATAATTTCAACTGGGGGGCGCACACCGAACATAAACTTCCCTATAAGATACTAAGACTGCTTTACCTATCTTTGGCTGACTCAGTAATAGGCTATGGGCTAAGTAGCTATGGCAGAACATATAATACATACATAGATAACATATATAAATTGCAACTTAGCATTCTAAAAAAGATTGTACCATCCAAGATAAAAATTAAATATAAAGAGAATAACAAAGCACTATTTGAATACTGTAAAGTCATTGACATATACAATAAAACAAAGTTGTTGATATTGTGCGAACAAGAGTTAAATATTGCTAATTTAACACGCCGTACGCGGCCAGGTTCATTACGAACACTATCTTATATACCTACATTTGTGATTCCTCGATTCAATAACAATTACGGCAGGCGAACTGACGCATGCTTGCTGCCGCGGGTACTCAATGAGCTACCATATGAGGTCATTGAGTCCCTGTTGGTTGTCCCCACCATAAACAGATATTAAAAAAGTATTTCCTACAACAATGTAAAACCGGTCCCACATGTAACGAGGAATAGAAAGTAAGTAGTATTAATAAGTACTTAGATATAAGTGGTGGGGGACAAGGGTCACGCATAAACCACCCAGGGATTATGTGACCCTTCATTAAAATTGTAAAAAAAAACCTATATTATATAATAAATAAAAAAATATATATATATAATATAACCTAATAGTTTTTGATTTCGGAATAGTGCAATGTATTGTCTTGCGTGCTCGGGTCTGGTTTCTCGTGGCGATTGTAGTTAGTGCAAGTGCCTGTTTTCGCAGTTATGAGTTATCAGATCCGAGGGTCAGTGGAGGGTGTAGGGCCCGGTGGTGGGCGCACCCATAGACTCAACTATATATAACATATAACCCCTATAACTATAACATATAACCAGAAATCCCAAGAAAAATATAAGAGTGGTTACAAAAGATCCGCTGATAATACAACCATGGACGAGTCAAAAAGGCGTAGATATTGACATGAAATTCAGAGCGGGACGGTTAGCATGATTTCTAAAACTATGGATCGAAATGGAAGCACCAAGTTTTCTCATACGTATCATACAAGGGTATCGCATACCTTTTGCCCAAAGACCGCCTCTTGTATTCCCAAAAATTACATCCAGTGCATACGAAACCCAAAAGTCAAAGACTATGACATAAATAATAAGTCGAATTAAGAAATAGGGCATCCTGGAAATCGTTCAACCCTCAGCGACGGTACTGCTCGTCCAATTTTCAACTTAAAAGCACTCAACAATTATATTATCACGGAACGTTTCAGTCTGCTGAACGTCCAGAGACTGCCAGATTTTCTCCAGCCCCAAGATTGGTTATGCAAAACAGATATTTCACAAGCTTACTTCCACCTTCCTGTATCAAAGACTCACAGAAGATATTTGCGACTTACATACAACGGCGAGTTGTTAGAAATGACATGTTTGCCATTTGGGCTAAGCACGGCTCCCAAAGTTTTTGCATCTCTAACCAATTGGGTTGCTCAGATTATGAGACAAGAAGGAATAAGAGTAATCATATATCTAGACGATTTTCTGCTTGCTCACCAGGACAAGTGTGTTCTTCAAACTCATGCCAACAGACTTCTAGAGATATTGACCAAGTTGGGTTGGATGGTCAACCATCAAAAATCTATTCTATGCCCTCAAAAAGATTTGGTATTCTTGGGAATTCATTGGGATACGTGGCAAAACCAAAAAAGTCTTCCCAGAGACAAGAGACAAACTCTGAAAAACAAACTCATATATGTGATGACAGCCAAAACGGTAGGACTAAAACAACTTCAGAGCCTGGTGGGCTTACTAAATTTTGCCAGTTTCGCTGTTCCAAAGGGAAGGCTACACTATCGAGCTACACTGAATTTTCTAAACATTGTCATAAAGCGAAGAGCAGTAACGCGGTACACAGTTCCGGATGCTGTAAGGAAAGATCTGCATTGGTGGCTGCAGAATTATTGCAGGGCCTCCATAGTTCATGTGCCCCCTCCCACTCACTTTTTAACGACCGATGTTACAGACCTGGCTTGGGGAGCCCAGTTAAACAATCAACCGTTATGGGGGACATGGTCGGTCTCAGAGAAGCCGCTACACTGCAACATAAAAGAAATGTTGGCAATATTAAAGGTTTTAGAAGGGCATTGTCAGCTCCTGGAAGGTTCGACGATCTTGACCCAATGCGACAACAAGACGGTGATAGCGTATTTACGGAACGAAGGCGGAACTCGATCGACTCAGCTCCTAAACCTGACGTTCAAAGTTTTTCGTATCCTAACAATTATTATTCATTATTCCTAATACTACCTAAAATTTTCCTTTCAATGTTTTTATTTAATTTAGTCAAAAAATTTCCAGTATGAAATTTTTGCTTACTATCACAAATAGCATTGTCAACCTTACTCTGAACAAATTTCACAACACTATTATCCAATGTAATTTCGGACACTAATTCATTTATCTTACCCAAAGTATAATTATCATCCTTATCACCGATGCATGATTTATTGTCAAGTTTGGTCAATTCATCCAGATCCACCTCATGCACATCAGTTATAAGTGGATTGTCAATAGAATCACTATTACATGCCACCAGGGTTATAATCTCATCAAATGTATACGTCTTAGCTATATCCAATTGATCAACAGTATATACCTTCTTCAACCCTATTTTAGTATATATAGTATATCTAATGTTGGACATAACCTGTGACCTCGTTATTTTTTTAATACATAAATCAATTATCTTTGCCATGAATGTTCGCGACTCCAACTCTCGATCCTGCTTAATTTCATTCACAATGGCAGCAACAGTATTGCTCGCGTCATATCTCTTAGTGAAGGCTATTATATAAATTGCACAAGTCAAATCATACAGTTTATCTACGCTTAATTTATAGTCCGGTATAAATAGGTCTACACCATTCATTGTTGTTTTAGAGTTAAAATTTGCAGCATGCTTATATAGCTCACCAAAAGTAAACTTAGAAGCCTCCGCTTTCATAGCTGCATTGTATATAGTATTATACAACTCTCTATGTACCTTCAAAAAATTTTTTTTTAATTTTTTCAAATTTTTTTTTTTTCATACGTATAATACTGAACAATTATTTGGTCTTTATCATTCATATAAAAATTATGACTCAACTTGTGCGTCTCCTTCTTAGATAACATATCCAAATTTGAACATCTAGTTATTCTAAAGAAACACAAACCATTTCTGCAACTATCGATCTCCAAGAGCCAACCACTACCATTGTACATCAACAAAGAGCCCGATACCAAAGCTATATATGTATCCCAATGATGTGTATACTGTCATTGTCTCTACGCGTATAATTATCACAAATTTCTTTAGAATTTTTTTTTTTTCTCAACTCCTCATGGATAAAAATGTCAGATTTAGTCTTACGTGCCGTGTCCTGCAAACTCAAAACTGGACAACAGCAATGTACATTATATATATATATATATATATATATATTTTTTTTTTTTTTATTATTTGTTTAGGATCTGCACCGACTTCTCCGTAAATGAAATCATAGGCAGCATCTCTCGAGATTAAATTATAATCATACTCCATCATTTCATCCAAGACCATATTCTCCAGGATTCTACTATTAGCTTGATAAGCATGATCATGATTGAGCGTATTAATAGGATCCATCTCTAGTCTAAATTGTCTAAAACTAGACTGCAATCTATCAAATTCTTTAGCATCAGACATGTAATATTTAAGCTTTATCTTCTTCTCCTTCGATTTATAATCATACAATGAATTCATGAGACTACCGTGCACTATTGTTCCAATCGACTCCATAACCTGATCATTTATTATTCTATTTTTAGCCTCTGCTTCAATAGCTCTTATATCAATACCCAAAGTCGGTGCGACTTTACGTATATCATGCATGTCGAGTGTATCATTACCACCAATACTAAGTTTCAACATCTCCTGACATCCATATATATCCGAAAGAAATTTACCAAGATCAGTACTCACCAATAAATTTCCCTCAAGATGTAGAATTCTTTTAAACGTACATATATTAAAAAAATCCAATCCATACAATAGTATACCTTTCATTTTATTAATCACATTATTAACCTTACACAGTATCAATTCCCTAATAGCATTACTTAACCTCAAATTATTCAGTTTTGCAGTCATCTTCAAGAAACTAACCAAATCACAATCTACAATTAGCCCTATCATTATGTCAAAATACTTCTTCAAGGTTATTTGCGGTTTGTTAATTAAACGTTTCAAAATTTTTTTTTTATATTATCATAGCCCAAATTATTAACATTTTTAAATAATTTTATATATCTACAATTTAAATGCAAATTCAATTTTAGGTCTTCATAATAACAGAAACCATCAGACTTACCATCTGCAGTATTGATGGTTATTACATTCCTATAATTACCCAATGCCCTATGCATTTCAACAATACTATCCTTCAAAAAAAAAATCCGTCACCTATGGGTATAGTAGCAAACAGATATTCATACACAAACTCCGAAACCTTCATTCTACATGACATATGATCAACATGTAACACGAAACGATCAGTCATGTACGGTTTTAATATCCTGTAATCCTGCTGTGACGAGACTGCCAATATTCTCGCAACCTCTCTAACCGGTGGATAATTACCTAGTTCTGTATATATTACAGGTATATCATATTCAAAATTTTTTACATACTTACTAAGACATAAAAATATTTTTTTTACGTTATCTGGTAACAAACTGTTAATATCTTGAAAATTTTTTAAATAGCAAGCCATAGCGAAAATTCGTAATCGAATAAAACAAAATACAATAAAATCCGGTACTCCAGTAATAAAATCCGGTACTCCGGAAGACTTAAAATTGTAAGAAATTAATTCGATTATGATTGAATGAATGATGTGCTATATACAATACAGTATATAGCACATCATTCAAGTTGAATCTGTTTCATATCCCAGGCTAATACAACTGCCATGCAGATCATCTATCATGGAATCGAGTACCACCCGAATGGCATCTACTTCCAAAGGCTACAGAGTTAGTGTTCAAGAAATGGGGGAACCTGCTATAGACCTCTTTGCTTCGGAAAGGGCTCATGTTATCCAATATTATGCTTCTCTGGACCTCAAGGATCCCAAAGCGCTATTCCACGATGCGTTCTCCCGCAAGTGGGACTACAAACTAGCTTGGTTATTTCCACCCCCGTTCTTAATACCCAGAGTACTAGCTCACCTCAACTCGGCGAGGAGCATTTACCTGATGTTAGTCCCACGATGGGAAAGAGTTTTCTGGAGAGCAGATCTGAAAGCTCGTGCACCAGCAGCCCCGTTTAGCCTATTTCAGCTGGACAGAGTATTAATCGACGTGTCGACCGGGATGCCTCCAGCGAACGTCCAGGATATGACGTTAGAGGTTTGGAAGATTGGGGGTGGTCTAGGAATTTGATTGGTTGGAATGATAATCAGATAAACCTTTTACAATCATCTTGGCGTCCATCTACTCGTAGAACTTACTCTGCCGCTTGAAAGCAATGGTGTTCCTGGTGTGTAAGCCTTAACATTGATTCGTGTAACCCTGACGATTCCGAGGTAGCCAGATAGCCAGATTTTTAGCTGATTTATACCTAGTACATAAGTTGTCGTATAATACTATTGTTTTATACAAATCGGTTATTGCTACATTATGCAATGCAGACAGTCCTAGATCTGCTAGATGTTGGATACAATAATTTAATACCTTTGCCTATCATGTATATTTTGAGGTTATTAAAAAAAGAATAAACTATCTGATTTCGCTCATAGTACGGTGTATTATTTAAAATTCTATATTTAATTAAAATAAGTGCTTAACGTACAGTAAAACTAAAATTAACATGGTAGCAGAGCGCTAGATACGTTCCACTACAAAAAAGACGCTAAAACTAACAAAAAAGTGACATTATTATTAAGATTAATAAGGATTTTCAATCCAAACTTTGTGCTGAAAAATGGCCGAAGAATTCTCGAATATACAAAGACTCTGTGACGAAGAAGATTTTCAAATCTGGAAATTTCAAATAAACATCCACTTCAAAAGTCATGGCATATACGAGATCGTACATGATGAAACCATAAAAGGTACAAACATGCCAGAATTTAGTAGAAAAGATGCCCTAGCGCAAAGAATGCTAATATGCCCGTTTGAAAAAAAAACATCAAATGTTATTAATGACATGTGAAAATGCAAGCAGTATGTACAAAAAACTATGTTTAATCTTTGAGCAAAATAGTGACCAGCAAAAATGTAAGCTTCTACAAGATTTCTACAAGTATAGCTACAACAAGAACTTGGATATTACCCACCATCTAAGTTCACTAGAAAACCTAGCTTATCAATTAAACTCACTAAATGAGAAAATAACAGAAAACATGTTACTGTCCAAAATTTTATCAATACTACCTGAACATTATAACAGTTTTATTACTGCATGGGAATCAAGTCCTAAAATTAAGAAAACAATACTTAATTTGACTGCAAGATTACTTACCGAAGAAAAATGCATGAATGCACCAAATCAAGAAAATAGAATTGCCTATAAAGTAAGCGAAAAATACAAAAATAGATATTACCCAAATAAAGTATACTCCAAAATTTGTAAGAAAAATAACCATATAGAAAAAGATTGCTATTTTAACAAGAATAATACCAGAAAAGAAAATAATAAAAGTAAAATGTACTGCCAGATCTGTAAGAAAGATAACCATATAGAACGCGACTGTTTCTTCAACAAAAAACATAACAGAAATATGAAGAAAGATATGACGGCGCATACGCAGTGGCGCCATCTATTTCAATTTAATTTAAAGAGAATATACTTGTGCTGACATCTTACTTTTAATATGATTACTAAATTGTCGATTATTAACGAGAGTGAGTTGCACTCTGGCGGAACGTCGGTACGACACGGGCCGCCATCTTCTACGTAGTCTATGCTACTGTACGGATCACGGTGTGTGTCGATCGGGCGGATCGCCTACGTTCGTAATCTTATTTAATCTTGCTCAAACTAAGTTTAATTATTGTTATTGCTTATCGAAAGTGAATACACCGATTTGATTCAACAAATAACTAATTTATTTCTTTTATACTACCCGCTTTAAATTCTATTAAGTTCCTACGCCTACATGATGAATACTTTCGATGGTGAACTGAACAATAGTGATAGAAGAGATGATGATGATGTATTAGAGCCTTCAGATAAATTAGCTTTTCTTACTACATCATATGATACAAATGATGCTGAAGAATTTATTATTGACTCAAGCTGTACATCACATATGACAGCGAATGAAAATTGCTTTAGTAACATTGAAAAATATACCAGCAATATATCAACAGCGAAGAAAAATACAAAAATATGTTCTGAAGGAAGAGGATGCATAGAAACTAATACTTGTACTCTTAAAAATGTTTTATATATTCCACAAATGATGAAAAATGAAGAAGATGAGAGATGAAAAAACACCTTTTGAAATGTGGACAAAACAGAGACCAAATCTTAAAAATTTACAAACATTTGGAATCGATGCCTACAGTAAAAAATTGGGAAACCTAAGAAAATTAATTATGGTTGGTTATGCTCCCAATGGCTATAACTAAACCATTAAATAAAATAAAATTTAATAAATTTGCTTCAAAGATTATATTGTAAATGGGAGAAAGATTGTTAAATATAAAGGACATATATTTATTGTCAATGTTAAACTTAAAATACTATACTAGCATACTTATTCTTAACTGAAACTTAAAATGTAAGAAAGTTTGGCTTATTGTTTGATTGTGAAACGCTGTCCCCTTCTTCCCCTATTACAGGCAAGAAGTGGACAGGTTCAGTTAATGAATTTAAACAAAAGAAAACTACGGTAAAACTAAAGGATTAAAATAAAAAAACAATTTTTGAACATCGAGACTAATTTATTAAAATGAACGCGATAACAGGTCGTGGGTGACTGATCCTGGTTTCTTTGATAAATATTAAAATTGTTTACAAGTGAGACCACGTAACTTTGGGCGAGACGTATCCCCGGTAGCAGCCGATCTGGTAGGCAGCGATGCGAAAAGTCCGCCGGGATGCTCGGCAGGTGTGGGTGAGCTCGGCGGGTCAATTCCCGTTAAGGTAATTTTCGGGTCTAGGGTAACTTGATGGTACAACCGAATCTTTGGAATAATCCGAATCCAAATCCGAATCGCCACCGAACCTAGTTCGAAGTGGCGACACTTATCACAGTTAAATTAATTAGTTGCACAATTGCGACTATTTGAATTACTTGAAAAACAGCAGAAAAGGTAATACTTATAATAAGTAAGGAACAAGGAATTAAACTTAGGCTTCAAATTAGTTCCTAACCCTTTGAGACAAGCTTTGGTAATGAGCTGATCCCGCGCCCGAGGCAACAAGCCTTGTCATGTATCTAACCCGCACGGTTCTTGACCTCAGCCTAGAATGGCCTTGCAATTGGTTAATATTTCAATGTCCCCGCCCGGCGTGAATTTTGGAGATTTCATTACCATAAAAGGTAATCTTGGTGCCAAAAAGACGAAATCCCGGCAAGACTGGCAACGCCCAAAACGTTTTCGAAATATAACGGCGGCACCATGTCGCGGGAAATTTAAACAACGCGACAATTGAAGAAAGTTTTTTTAAGTTATATATTTTTTTTGTTGTTAAAACTTAATATTATAGTATACTCGTAATAATATACATAACTCAAAGGCATATAAAATTAAGGGGTTGTGTTGGATACAATAATTTAATACCTTTGCCTATCATGTATATTTTGAGGTTATTAAAAAAAAGAATAAACTCTCTGATTTCGCTCATAGTACGGTGTATTATTTAAAATCCTATATTTATTTTAAAATAAGTGCTTAACGTACAGTAAAACTAAAATTAACACTAGACAGTCCTCCTTTATGGCAAAACCAACATTAGGTCTGACACACCGCATGATTCTACTATTACTGTTACGATCAAGAAAGCTCCCAGCGACACAGTCAAAACTAAGTAACATATTAACAAAAGAATCTTACATTAGATTAGATATAATATAATCATAGTAACACTTAACTCACTTAGTGTGTATAAATTCAATTAGCATAACACAATGTGTTAATTCACTATGGGTGCGCCCACCACCGGGCCCTACACCCTCCACTGACCCTCGGATCTGATAACTCATAATTGCGACAACAGGCACTTGCACTAACTACAATCGCCATGAGAAACCAGACCCGAGCACCTAGCATGCAAGACGATACATTGCACCATTCCGAAATCAAAAACTAGATAAATAATCTACATATGTTTCGCCAACAACCGTGGCATCCTCAGGATTATAGAAATTAGTAAATTAGTAAACCACTAATTACTATGAACCTCTAAAACCCAACACATTACTTACACAGAATTAACTACCCTCTACTAAGTATTAAAAAATATATAAATAATTACCCACCATTATTTATATTTCAAATAAATATATACTATTTGTGCACACAAACCAAATAGTATTGGGTGAATTAGTTAAATTTAAATGAAAAAATTCAAAAATTCACCAAAATATTGATAAATTAGTAAAGAAAACAAGGATGTATGGAACAACATATTCCATTGCCCACAAAAACAAAAATTGTTATTGACATTGACAAGCCACTACATTCTAAGGTTACTGTTTATTTATTTATTCTAGCCAATGAGTTTAATAGCGGAGACGAAAATTCAACCTGTTCATTTAAAAGGTTTACACCAGAATATTTGGCTTTCAAAATCTCCAACTGTTCCAAAATAGATAGACGAATGCCCTTTTCACACGTATACAGACTAACAAAACTGTGGTCATCTGGAATTTTATGATTTGAAACTAACAAGTGTTTGGCAAAATGTGATTTTTCAGGGAAATTGTTCCTATAAGCTGCCAAATGTTCTTGGTATCTAATCTTGAAGTTACGACCCGTTTGACCTATATAAACAGAATTACAGTCAGGACAGTGCAAGCTATAAACTCCTGATTAGCCTGATTTTTGTGGGCAATGGAATATGTTGTTCCATACATCCTTGTTTTCTTTACTAATTTATCAATATTTTGGTGAATTTTTGAATTTTTTCATTTAAATTTAACTAATTCACCCAATACTATTTGGTTTGTGTGCACAAATAGTATATATTTATTTGAAATATAAATAATGGTGGGTAATTATTTATATATTTTTTAATACTTAGTAGAGGGTAGTTAATTCTGTGTAAGTAATGTGTTGGGTTTTAGAGGTTCATAGTAATTAGTGGTTTACTAATTTACTAATTTCTATAATCCTGAGGATGCCACGGTTGTTGGCGAAACATATGTAGATTATTTATCTAGTTTTTGATTTCGGAATGGTGCAATGTATCGTCTTGCATGCTAGGTGCTCGGGTCTGGTTTCTCATGGCGATTGTAGTTAGTGCAAGTGCCTGTTGTCGCAATTATGAGTTATCAGATCCGAGGGTCAGTGGAGGGTGTAGGGCCCGGTGGTGGGCGCACCCATAGTGAATGTTTGAACTTCCGAATTGTAACGCCTAATACAATTTCATTTACAATGTGTTAAGTCCATTTCAAATAAAAACTGCATAAATAAAAAAAAATGTGTACACAGAGTACAAGTCAATGTCAAATAAGATGGTAGCTGGATGGCAGCGGCCACGCCAACCAGCTCTGAAATATTGTATTTCACCACCTGGATAAAGTAACGCGGCATGAGTATATAATAGTTCTCCAAAAGGTCACAGTGTTGTGTAATGCCCTATGGCTGTAGTGAAACCTTAAAAGTAATCAGGTTACAGGCATCCATGTTGATGTCAGCATCTTCATCATCAACAGACCTAGTAGGGAAATAATACCTATGACATTCATGCTTTATACACCTATAAAACAATTATTATGTTCAACAAACAAATAATATGCCAACTGTATCCTTTGGAAAACTATTGATACTCAACTTAGAAACCGGCTGACGAATTATTTATGTGGGATTAAACGCACGCGCCGCTTCTCTCCTTCACAAATGAAAATCGCCATCTTACCTTTACTTTCTTTATTTCCTAGCGGAAGTAATATGTAATGCCGGAAATAGTATGGAATATACACCAGAGACTAGAGAGAATGTCTTAGGACGACTTCATACTATACATTCGTTCACACTCACCTAAGATCTCGTGCTTGCCGCGACACTCCCGGCCGGCGACACGTCGGAGAGAAGAAGGAGGGTGTTTATGTCTTGACTCCATTCCTCGATTTTACAGCGGCCGACCGTCTAATTCTCGTACCAGGTCCTTCTTCATAAGGTTCGCTCACGTTAGGAAGTGTAGTAGATTCTGGTATTGAGATTACTCCGTCTTCATGGGGCTCTTGTTGATCCATAATAAGATCATTGCTTTCATGTCCTCTAAGGAGTATTCTTCCTTCCGTTTCTGGCATGTGATCAGATGTCGGTACAAATGCTCTGTACTCATCATTTTAGGTGTTTTCAGTGCTTTTGCCATTGTTTGCTGGTACTTTTCGTCGGGTGTCTTCTTTGTCATTAAAGGTATTCACGTCAGACCGTAAAATATCATCCATCTCTAGCGGATAAAGATGAGCAATGGAACGTACATACTCATTCTTACTGTCATATACTTATAATGTAAAACTGGGCTGTATGATTAGGTTGTATTTGACATGTACTTTCTTTGCCGGTAATTTGGAGGTTATATCACCCAACAATGAGTAAACGTTTTGCTACTTAGCGCGTGTGTTTTATTTGGGACCTATTAGTGGCGACGAGGATTAAAATGGACAAAAAAGCAATTACAATACATGAATTCAACCCAGAAACCGATAACTGGGACTACTATATAGACAGATTGAGTTTTTGTTTTGAAGCAAACGGAATTATTGTGGACAATACCAAACGAGCAAATTTCTTTACATTGTGTGGTTCACAAGTGTTTGAGACAATTCGTGAAAGACATGTCAATGAAGTATTAACTAAATCACTTACTCAGTTATAAATCGCGTTTATTTCGCTAAAAATATTACGAGGTACATGGGTTAGTCTTTTAACATCTCAGTAGACAATATAGAGCGGGCCCTTTCAAAAGCATATAACCCAACCTCACTAACACAAAACCATAGAGTAAATAGAATGTCCATGACTGGTAAACTCCAGTCATATCGGCAACGATTGGTAGCGTTCGGATTCCTCTATTCGCCACTAGATGGTGATATGCGCTGGTAAAGATGCAACTCCACATTTTAGACAGGTGTTGCCAACACGGCCATGCTGCACGGTGTCTGTCTCAGGCACCACACGAGTCTAGATAAAATTCTGAAACATTAAATACCATTTTAATCAATCTTGCATTATTTATTTTATAATTCTTGTGGCACCTCCCGAGTAGGAAAGTTATTAGGTCTATATTATGATTCGCCAGACCTTGCAAGCCTTAGAAGCAAAAGTTCCGAAATGTCATTCGCACTTAAAGGGCATTACGCCAACACTTAAGCGACCAGATAGACCATATTTCTAATGGAATAACTAAGACCATCCGCACTTAAAGGATATTTCATCAACACTTAAGCGACCAGATTGATCATTTTCATAAAAGTAACTAGGACCGTCCGCACTTAAAGGACATTTCGTCAACACTTAAGAGACCAGATTCGTCCTCCAATAAAATACCTAAATACAAACTAACTAAAGATCATCTGCGCTTAAAGGGCATTCTCACCAGCACTTAAGAGACCAGATTGATCTTATTCTTGAATACTTTGAGGTAGGTACCATCTGCACTTAAAGAGCATTTCGCTAACACTTAAGAGATCAGATTAGACCTGTTCATAAAGGAGAATGGGCACTTTTATATGGGTTGCGTCCCAACACTTGTAACAGATTGCGACAAGTATAAACTGGTTTACCGAGTCTCCATTACGATAAATAATCGAAGTTTTTATTATAATTGTGTGCAAGGTAAAAGTTATTGAGGGGCAAAAGTCAAAGGATTTTTCTAATAAAACTGCCAAGTTATGTTTTTTTACATATTTATTACACAATACTACATACATCAGTGGCTTACAATGATTAATATTGGTTATTATCAATAATTATTTCATCCAAAAACGTTGCCGGTAACAAAATGCGCGGCTGGTGTCGTGCCCAACCAAGGTACCATATTATACTCATGATGTGAGCACAAGTGCCCACTGTTCGCTTTCCTGTCAAGCAGGAGCAATAATAATGCGCAATGGCTTCTCTCGCCGTTTGTGCTCTATTATTTGTTAAAATATACGAGTAGTAAACCCTACCCGATATATGACGGGATTTTATTCTCCCCCTTAAAAGAACACCATCTGAAATGTCTATGTTATATTGTGCAAGGTTTGGAATTGGTCCTGTGCATATTTCTATAGTGTACACACCATTTCTAATATGTTCACTTAAATATGATTGCGCAAGTTTAATTTGGTAAGTGCCTAAGAATATTAATAAAAGGTCTTCCTGTGTCAAAACTGGACACTGCAACTCGTTGTGTTCCGCAGTTATAGTTCGAAACGTAGCCCGCTGTCTATTTATATTATTCTCGATGACATAATTACTTAAGTGATTTGGTGTATGAATCCTTTGATTTAAAACGTCAATTATTTCTTGAGCTCTGGGATGGTCTCTCAATGGCGCTCTAAAAGTATTTAATAACGCGTCTATGAACATATGTGTCATTCCTCTATTGAAATATTCTTCTCTGAATATTTTATAATCTCTCTTGATCCAGCCATTTATAACTTCTATAACTCACCTCACAATTGTTACCAACCTCGACTTGTTTGCGTCAACTGTTCTTAATTGGCTTTCACCTCTATCTTTTGTAGGGGGCATATGAGCTTGATAGCCCCAAGATTCTATAGTTGTTGTCGAGTCTCTAAAACCCCTGTCTAAGATAAATACGTCATTATTTTGTAGAACATAATGCATGGGGTTTATTTCATTTTGAATATAATTATTCATGATTGTCGCGTCCGAAGTTGTGGCAGCATGTGGACCAGTTACTTCAACAATGTAACCGTCCGTGCATGTTATGCATTACTTATATACTAAAATACATGTCTAAGAAACATGCCTTTTTATAAAAAAAAATATGACATTAATATTTTTATATAACTTTTTTAGTTATAAGTATAAATGTATCTTATTAGTATGTAGGTAAAGCAAATGCATATTAGCAAAATCTATCTATCAGAGCTTATCAATAACATCTATCTAAATAAGTCACACGGTACAAGTAACTTGAGTAAGGAGATGCGCTCACATTGCATTACATTGTTTACAGTAACCATGACCATATATGTAATGCAATCACATTCCTGTGTCACCTTTTGCATTTTTTCTATGCAGCTTATTTTTATAGAGTTATAGTATAAAAAATATTACAATAAAAAACTGATTAAGAAATTATACTATTTCTTAAACAAATTTAAAAAGTTTTGCAAAATAAAATGATAATCTAGTATGGGAAAAGAAAATGCTAAATTTCCATAAAAAATATATTGAAATATACTGAATTAAATTTTTCTAAACAAAGAAAAAATTATATGAACATACTTATTAAAATAATATATTTCTGCGTCACTACGAAAAATATATACTAGAATATCAAATAAAATATATTGACATTCTATAAAATAACTATCTACTACTTATGTAATATTAATATATGTACGTACATTGTACAAAAGTATTAAATATAAAAAAAAAACTTAATAATTGTCGTAATACACTAAAAGGTATCTACTATTTTGTTATAGCCGAGTTTATGTCAACATCAAGGAAATTTAATATAAGTAATTAAATTATAAATTCTCATTTTACAATACTGTAACACAATATAATACAAAGGTACATAAGGAACACCCAGTATTGATATTTTCCCTTGGACCTCAATAGATGGCGCCACTACATTAGAGATAGAACGCGATATCCTTTCCATCTTTAGATTAATGACCTCAATGCCTGTAACTAATTTTGTTGTGAGCTTCTCAGTACCAAGCACGCTTTACGCTTTCACCATTGTTGAGACGTATAAGTGTCGTGATACTAGAGATTTCGATATCCACTGCTGTTTTTAGGTACTTCCTGTCGTTGGGATATTTATGAGCAGCAAACGATATCGTTCGGCTACTTTTGTGCCTGTATGTAATTAATGAACGTAATAAACTAGGCATGGGCTAATCATATCCGGGAAAGGATTGAACATGTAGTATATCACTCCGACTAAGGATATATATCCTTTTAACATATCCAACTCCGCGTGCATATCCGGGAACGAAGAGATTTAAGTGAAGCGAGATATGACTGGGATTGGTTTGGTTAGGTTGTTGTAGTGTCCTTTTAACAGATCCAACTCCGCGTACATATCCGGGAATGAAGAGATTAAGCGAACCGAGATATAATTGGGATGATCTATCCAAATAATAATTAGAATATTTTGATAGGCGTATTTTAAAATCACTAAATAGGTACACTAAAACTATTGTCCTAAAAATAATTCCAAATCCAAACAGCTTTTATTTACATTAAAAACAAAATACTTAAGATCAAATATAAAACGGAATGAATAGAAATTTTGAAAATTATAATTACGAAAACAAATATTTATACTAAACGGCATGCCTGTCGCTCGTGAGTATTCGTATATACTCGTGTAATGTCGTTACATTCGCGCTCATGCGTCTACTGCGATAGTACCGCGTGTTCCGGCGCATTCGCATTCCGTCTCGCTCACTTATTCTTATCTTCGGCATTATTCGGTAGGTCGGAGTGGGTCGGATATAGGATATGGTAACTTTCTTTAAAGTGAAGGAGTTGATTCATATCCACCTCTGGATATATATCCGAGGATATAGTTGTGTCCGGAGTTACCCATGTCTATAATAAACCCTTGCCATAATTTAAACTGGGCTGTTTCAACTTCACCTCCGTCCTCTGACGCTACACTGGCGCCCTACACGTGAGGCCAGGCATGCCTATCGACGTGACGTCATCGCGACCTGCTACGAACTACGCTATACGTCAGCAGACCCGCACTACACATACATTGATGAGTGGAAGAGTATTTGATACGAAGCCTAAAACATTGACACCAAGATACATTACACGTTCTGGAAGAATTACTACAGTACCACTAACAACAAAGAAGATAGCTACAAAAATGATATCGCCGGAACAGTTCACACAGCTTTTGGATAAGATGCCAAGACCACCACCGCCAACCAAGGGTTCATTTATAAACTGTACTTACAGTTTTAATGGGGAGAAGAACGCTGAGATTGTAGAAGCATTTCTGTCCGCCATCAATATTTTTAAGCGTTCCGCTGACATCGGCGAGGTAACTGCGCTTAGCGAACTTCCCATCCTGCTAAAAGGCGAAGCTGGAGTATAGTGGCTGGGTGTCAAAAGCGACATGACATCATGGTCAGAATTTGAGTCACGCCTACGTGAAAACTTCGCTCCCATTCGCGAACCATATTTGCTATACCATGACATTTTCCAAAAGAAGCAATCACCAGAGACATCTACTGAAGACTTCGTGCGCCGCAAGAGAATGTTATTTGTCCAGTTGCCCAGTCCAGGCCACGCAGAAGCCCAACAAATAGACATGATCTACGGACTGCTTCGCCTCGATATCCGAGACAAGATACCGCGAGCAGTCATTCGGGATTTTAAGCAGCTATTAAATGCATCCCGAGCAGTCGAACATGTGCTCACTGAAAAGCACGGAGCAGTACAACTTAAATCTGATGACAGCAAAATGGATACTCGTTCGACTCCAATTCGTAGGGGTCGATGCAGATACTGTAAGAACTATGGCCACACAACTGAGAATTGTAAGAAGTTGTCATCACGACGAGAGAGTTCAGTCGCAGCTAAGCCTGATGGGGTAGAAGCAGTTACCCAATTCCCAGCACCATCTACACCGCGATTTAAGTGTTATGCTTGCGGTACTCCTGGGGTAGTGAGGAGCAACTGCCCAACTTGTCATGCCACCAAAACGCATAAACCTCAACCAGAGCTTGGGTTTTGCTCGGTATCTACGACAACTGATGCCAGAGATCGTCCTGTTGTCTACGTCGAGATTGGTGGTATAGGCGGCTCAGGATATTTGGATACCTGTGCCAAATCTAGCATTGCATCCTACACCTTATACTGTCAACTGCGGAAGAAAGGATATGTCTTCAAGCAGTTAGGAGTCGGTATAACGTTGGCCGATGGAATTCGGAAGAAGCAAAACGTACTTGTGACTCAGGCTCCTGTGTCGCTCCATACGCACACCGTGCTCACAACGTTTCTTGTATTCCCAGAATCACTTCACAACCTCACACTCCTCGGTGTCGGATTTATACAAGATGTCCATATCGTCCTTAACTTACCTCAGGCCATATGGCACTTTATAGAAGAGCCCTCTGAAAAATTCGAGCTATACGAAGAGAGTTTCGTTTTTGGTGGTGTGAACCTTGACACTACGAGTATCATGCCCGATGAAGTTTCGCTCTCACCATCATTGCCCGAGGAAAGCCAAACGAAATGAAATGAAATGATATTTATTTGCATTAAATGTGGTACATTTGGTAAAGGTGTTGGTTAAAATGTCACAATACAGGTCTCACACATTTAGTCGTCTCCGACATGCAACATAGGTAGTAGGTACATATTACAGCTGCTTAAAATAATGGCTACACACAAATTGTATTAAATTCAGCTTACTTGCCATGTCATGCTATTTATTGTCACCTTATCAAATAATTATATAAAATTACACAAATTTTTACCTATTCATACAGTTTATAAACATTATCTGTCGCTTTCACGTCCATATGGTCCATTGATTAGACTGGATCTTTCGTCGCCCCCTAAGAAAAGGGCCAATGTCCCATTCTCTGCGAACTACTCGCCCATAATGGATGCACTTTATGAAGATGCCAAAATGAGTCTCCAGAATTATGATGAAGAGAGTTGTGACTAGGGTTCATTCCCGGGAATTCTCGAGCCGAGAATTCCCGGCAAATCGTTGGGCTTTGTTCCCGGGAAATTAAGGTCGAGAAAACTCGAGAACTCGAGAAATCATGTGCCTATATAGAAATTAAATCGCCGTTTGTTGTGTTGCGTGGCGACACTGGCGACGCGGGCCAAAGCGCAGCGGCACCCTTTGATCTCGCTGCAAGCGCTCTGCGGCGTCGTTTTTACACGTTCATTCGTGTTTCGACTCTAGCCAAGTATAGTTTACGTAGTGAGTGTTTCACAGATTACGTGATAAATTAAAATCAAACAGGTAAAAAAGGTCTTTTCACTTTTATTGACACATCATGGCTTTATTATTCATATTATTTTTATCAAAAATATAATCTAAATATGATCTTAAATTTTACTAGGTACGAGTACCTATCTGTTCGTTTCTATTATTTTTTAGTCAAACTTTAATACATAAAATAACTAACGATACATTAATTATACTACTTAGTCTAATTATATTAACTATTTTTGTAAAATAACAACACACAAGCTTAGTTTTTAATTATTCTGATATGTTTTTCTTATGTAAGTAATTTGAAATTAATTAATGTGTCATTTTAAATTTCCGAGACGAATATTGCCAGTTGTGTTGTGTGTGTATCACATATTACTCCAAGGGCTTATTCCTAATTTGAATTGCGTTTGTTATAGATTTTACCGAAACATCACTATAACGATGGAAGCATCAAAAGTATGGAAACATAAAAAAAAAAATAAGGAATCTGCAAATGCGCAATGCCTAAAGTGCCCAAAAACCATTGCTTGCAAAGGTTCAAATACTAGCGGGTTGGTGAGACATTGAGCACATGTGCATAAAATCAATGTTACTAAATGCGGGACCCAAGAAGAATTCGAATCTGTAGCTACAAGTTTAGGTGTAAGTGCACCGAAAAAAAGCAGGCCTGGGTATGAAAGTATGCAGCAACAGAAACTAAACTTCAAAACTCCACCGATACAATCATTGGGTGAAATATTGGCGAGGCTTGCTGCAAAAGACGGCTTCACCATAAATGGAATCACAAAAGGTGAATTCATTCGTGATTCACTTTCTGCTAAAGGATATAAACTGCCCATGTGTGTTAATGATGTTATGAATCTGATACTAAAATACTATGAGGATAAGGAAAAAGAAATTATAAGACACAGCTGACCGGTCGCTCGGCGCCGCCGGGGTAGCGGTGCGCCAGCACGGCCCCAAGCCCGTACGCGCTGCTGTCCACCGCCAGCACGAGCGGCCGCCCCTCTTCATAGTGAGCCAGCACACGTTCGCTCAACAGCGCTTGTTTCGCTTCACTAAAAGCGCTCTCACACTTCAAATCCCATTTCCAGTCCACATCTTTCTTTAAAAGTTCATACAGAGGATGCAACAAAGTACTCAAATTTTGTATAAATTTCGCATAATAGTTTAACATGCCTAAAAAGCTTTTAAGTTGTGTTACATTTTCCGGTCTTGGGGCACTGGAAATGGCCTCGAGTTTTGATGGGTCTGGCCTTAGACCGTCCTTATCTATAATAAATCCTAGATATTTAACGCTATTCTGTAAGAACGAACATTTACTTAATTTTAAAGTTAGGCCCATATTACGTAACCTATCAAGTACTGCTCTCAGATTGCCCATATGTTCTTTTGTGTTTCGTCCCGTGACGCACAAATCGTCCAAGAAAACCACGGTACCTGGAACCCCTCTCAAGGTTTCCTCCATGATTTTCTGGAACTTTTCTGGAATGCACGAGAGACCGTAGGGTGTGCGCCGGTATGCGAACGTCCCTATGTGAGTGGTTATCGCGGTACACTTCTGGGAGTCCTCAGTTAACAGACATTGTTCATATGCATGTTTTAAATCTAATTTACTATATTTCTCCCCCCCACTTAGGTTAGCGAATAACTCGTCAATGCGAGGCAAGGGATAGTAATCCCGTTTTAACTTAGGATTTATTGTGATCTTATAATCCCCACATATACGGACGTCGCCGTTCTCCTTAACGACAGGTACAATCGAGGTCCCATAGTCCGAATGATCTACACTATATATAGACCCATCCCCCTCTAGACGTGCAAGTTCCCGTTCGACTCGACCCTTCAATGCAATTGGTACGGGCCGCGCGCGTACATACACTGGTGACTCATCTGAGAGCTGTAGTCGAATGGTTTTTTTACAAGTACCTAATTTTTCAGAAAATACCTCAGGATATTCAACACAAAGCTGGCTCACAAATTGGCTCTCAGTGATTTCATGTAGGTTAATCTGTGTTACCTTCATTGCTTTTATCCAGTCACGCCCTATTAAAGGACGACCACCTTGCTTGATAACATAAAGTGATAAGTCATTGACCTTTACCTTTGATAGAATAACATCTACGGTTATAAAACCCAGAGATTCTATCGGTGAACCAGAGTAACTACGTAGTAATAAGTTATCTGAATGCAACTTTTTATGAAAAAAACTACTTATCCTCGTGGCGCCCAGAGATATTTTGGCTCTTCCTTGACTATGGCCCGACTGTTCTTCTCATAGGACATAATTGTTATAGTCATATCAGCTCAAGGTTTTGAGTTGAAAATTGTATGTGTTAGAGTTATTGGTTTAAATTGAAACTTTTAGGGTATAGTTATTGTAATATCGTTAGCCGGTATCGATAAATAAGACACAGCGTACTCGTTTAGTTTCTATATTAGAATGACACACACAAGTAGCAACATTAAAACTATCATACCTTCAACCTATACATTATTAATATATTATGAAGTACCCACTATACTACAGTCCCTCCCCTTAAACTGCTGAAAATACACATTTATATATTTAAAGTATGTAACAATTTGAAATAAGACCAGTACAAAGATTACACAATAGCCGACAATCAATTGACACAGTTAATTGCCTTTTAACTTCTTAATTTAAAACTTATATCTAGGTGGTTTTTCTAATCTACACTTCCTGATCGGCCGGGACTGGGGCGGGGTGGCATAACATTCATCCGATGCGGGGGTGGGAGGGGAATTCATTTCCGTATCTATAACAGGTTCGCCCTCACTGGACATGGGTAGCGCTAGCGCATCTGTACTCGATTCGTCATTATCTGAAGTAGGTGGTGGTACCTCCGTTGGTACCGGTAACACTAACTCGGGCGTTGCATCCGCAGCCGATGAAGGAGTAACCAAGGAACTACGTACCGACCTACGCCTTAACTGGTCGACATGCCTATGCGAGTCCCTACCTACCGCGTCTGTTATCTGGTAATCTGTAGTACCTAGTCGGTCTATCACTTTACCGGGCAACCACTTTGAAGAACCCTGATACTGACGCACCCACACATCTTCACCAGGTGTAAAAGCTCGGTCTCCGCCTTTACTAACGTATTTTTTACCAGCTTGACCTTGTTTTACCTTTTCCTCCCTATTTGGCCTGAGTAAGTCAAGTTTAGTACGTAGACTCCTACCTAACATAAGTGCCGCCGGGCTTTCTTTGGTAGTGCAATGCTCTGTATTTCTATAATGCAATAAATATTTATTTAAAAATGAATGTATATCTGCCTTTTGTCTAATTGCCTTCCGAATCGCTTTCTTAATAGTTCGTACTGCATTTTCGGCGGCCCCGTTTGAGGCCGGGTGATACGGTGCCGAAAATAAGTGTTCAATACCATTGTTCTTAACAAAATTTAAAAACTCTTTTCCCGAAAATGGGGGACCGTTATCTGTTACTAATTGTTTCGGTAGGCCCCACCTCGCAAATACTTCCTCTAATTTCGAAATAGTATATTTAGCTGCTGTACTAGGAACGGGATAAACCTCTATCCATTTTGTTCTAGCATCAATTATAATTAAATATAATTTATCTTGAAAAGGTCCCAAAAAATCTAAATGAATTCTGGACCAAGGCTTGGCCGGCCATGGCCACGGCGCGGGCGCGTGCCGTCGCGGCGCGTCCGCCTCCGCCGCGCACACCGCGCAGGCCGCGCACAGCGCCTCCACGGCCTCGTCGAGGCCGGGCCACCATACGTAGCTCCTGGCCATAGCCTTTGTCTTACTCATGCCCATGTGTGCCTCGTGTAGCTCCCTCAAGACTCGATCCCTACACCGCTCGGGTATGATCACGCGATAGCCCCACATGACACAACCTAGCTCTTCGTATAATTCCTTTTTTCGATTAAAATACGGTTGTAACTCTCTAATCTCATTATTTTCGGGCCACCCTTCCCTAATGTATAATAAAACTCTGCTTAAAAATGGGTCATGTGAAGTTTGTTGTTTTATAACGTTATAATCTAATAATAATTCCTCCTGCGCAAAATGTAAATATGTTTGTTCGGGCGGGTCTAGCGATGATTCATTAGTACCTGTACTACGCACACTATTAGGCGTATCTATAGGCAACCGAGATAAGCCGTCCGCTCCGTTCTGTTTCGTATGGACGTATTCAATATCGTAAGTATATGCAGACATAATAATTGCCCAACGTTGCATACGACTAGCAGCCATGGCCGGTATTCCTTGTTTGGGTCCAAAAATACTAACGAGTGGCCTATGATCTGTTTTAAGTGTGAACCGTCTACCATATAAGTATTGATGAAGCTTTTGTAAACAATACACGATCGCCAGCGCCTCTCTATCAATTTGTGAATAATGTTTTTCCGCGTCCGAAAGTGCCCGCGACACATACACCACGGGTCGCTCCGCGCCGCGCTCGCCCGCCGGTGTCGGCTGCGTCAGCACCCCGCCAATGCCTTTAGCACTGGCGTCGCAGGTCAGCGTTAGGGGTGCGTCAGGGTCATAATGTGCCAGTACCTCCGCACTTGTTAAAATATTCTTAATATTTACAAACGCGTCCTCACATTTCCTTGTCCAATTCCACGGCGCACCCTTTTTTAGTAATTTATAAAGGGGATACAAAACAGTACTAATCGATTTAACAAATTTCGCATAGAAATTTACTAACCCTAAAAATGATCTCAGTTGAGAAACATCCGTGGGCCGTGGAATTTTCGTGATAGCAGATACTTTATCCTTATCAACTTGAACGCCTTGACTAGAAATAATATAACCTAAATATTTAACTTGATCCACTAAAAATGAACATTTACTTTTCTTTAGTTTCATTCCATGGTCTTGTAATCTTTTAAAAACTTGTTCCAAAATAGCTAAATGTTCTGATATACCCCCTTTTGTACCTATAATTATATCATCTAAAAATATTTCTATTCCCGGAATACCATCGAGGAGTTTGCACATAATTCTTTGGAAAATACCTGGACTCGAGGATAGTCCAAAAACTAACCGATTATACTTAAATAAACCTTTGTGTGTATTAATTACTGTAAGGTCTTTAGAGCTATCTAGTTCGATCTGATTATACGCCTGGGATAAATCAATTTTCGAAAATATCTGCGATCCGTTAAGCCTCACTAACAATTCCTCTATTTTTGGTAAGGGATATCTGTCGACCAGTAAGACAGGGTTCAAGGTTACTTTGTAATCTGCACAGATACGTAGTCCTCCATCCGCTTTACGTACCGGTACCAGCGGCGTCGCCCAGTCCGAGCTGTCGACTGGCTCGATGATACCGTCCCGCAGCATAGCGTCCAGCTCGGCGTCCACCTGAGCCCTGAGCGCATAGGGCAGCGGCCGTGCGCGACAGAACACCGGCGTCGCCCCCTCCCGCACCCGCAGGACCGCCTTGCCGCCCGTGAACCGACCCAGTCCACCGCTAAACAATTGTTTATATCTGTTGATCAAAATATTTAACTCTTTATTATTCACATTATTATCCGACACAATTTTATTCAAAGCGCTATTGAAAGATGGAATTTTTATTCCTAACTCAGATAGCCACTGTCTCCCCAATAAGGAAGTTGTTCCCTTATCGATTACAAACAACTCTAAAATTTTTGATACATTTTTATAACTTACTTCGGGAAAGATAATACCTAACGGTTTTATTTTACTACCGTCATAAAATTTAAAAATTACTTTGCTTTCCATAATGCTATGCTTTTGAAAATATTTGTCATACATTTCTTTACTTATACAGGAAACAGCCGAACCAGTATCAATTTCCATTTTTAGGGGAGTGTCATCAACAATAATTTGTAAACTTACAGGTTTATAATGGTTTAAGCTTAGTTGGTGTAATTCCTCTTCTAGCTCAGCCACAGATGAATCTTCGTCCGAATCTCGCTCCACGTGTGCTGATAACGATGACGACTGAACATTATGGATCTGGCGAGACCGCCCGCCCCCGCCATCAGGGCCTCCGCGCCTCGCCGCCTTCGGGCACACCCGGCGCAGATGACCTGTCTTCTTACATTTGCTACATACAAATGTCTTATAGCGACAGCTTTCCGTGTCGTGTCCTGCTACCCCGCAGGCTCCGCAGTTCCGAGACTTCCAAGCCGAGCCTTGCCGCCCGCGCTCTGTCCTCGTACCTATTTTGTGGACACCGTCCATCATGTCAGTCTTAGCTGCCGTTGACATATCCACGACTGCCGCATCACGTTCCGCCGCTTCCAGGGCGTAAGATAACTTTAGCGCACCGTTATAATTTAAATTGTCTTCCGCGAACAAACGTTGCCGAATGACGTCACTATACACTCCACAAACAAGCTGATCACGCAAATTATCGTCCAAGCTGCCCCCAAATTCACAATATTTGGATAATTTCTTCAACTCTGATAAATACTGCGCAATAGTTTCGTCTGTCCGTTGACGCCTCTGCCGAAAACGGTATCGCTCCGCCATTATCGACGGCCGCGGTTGAAGGTGTTCGCGCAAAAGTGCTACCGCTGCATCATAGGTCTTCTCCGCCGGTTTAGCAGGACTGGCTAAACTGCTAAGTAATTCGTAGGTTTCATCACCGATGGCCGTTATCAACGTAGGTAACCACAAGTCCCTTTCCACTTTATTCACTTTAAAGTACATCTCCAGACGTTCTACATACAGCGACCAGTTGCCGGAACGCACATCAAACTCTGAGATTTTTCCAAAGGACATCACGATTAATTTATTATTTCTCGTCGCCAATGTAATATCGTTAGCCGGTATCGATAAATAAGACACAGCGTACTCGTTTAGTTTCTATATTAGAATGACACACACAAGTAGCAACATTAAAACTATCATACCTTCAACCTATACATTATTAATATATTATGAAGTACCCACTATACTACAGTTATGATAAAATTAGCATTGGTTTTTAACTTCAATTATTTGTCTACCTTTTGTTCTTTATAAAGGCTATTGGGCCGCAATTACTAGACTAAAGAGTGTTATTAAGTGATATAAAATTATAAAAAAGTTATAGGATATATTATGTTTATTTCTGTTTTTTTTTTTTAATTAAATGACTCCACTTTTCTTTTTTCTATAACAGGTTTAATTAACTTATCAGTCTCCCATTACAAGTCTTATGATCACAAATTCTTAACCTTCTATAAATACGAAATTAAAGTCTATTAATCAATAGAAGGACATAATCAAAATAACCTTACATAATTAACAATTATAACAAAGACAATGTTACAAAATATCAAAAACAATATGAAATTACTAGACTCTAATTTAAATCTTAAGGACCAGCCTGAAACTTAACACTTAATATCTAGGTATCTGCAATTTTCCTGACATAGTAATCATTATTCCAATTTTTCAATCTTTTATAGTTTATGAATGGAAATCTTTGAAACAATTTCTGTTTCTTGTAAAACATAAATATATATTGCACTTTGTGCACATCACATTAGTCTTCATCTTATGACATCGTCTGCACCGTTTTTGAATCTCTGTCATTTCCGGTAGGTGCTTGGCACCTTTTCGTCTCAATCTTTCAGACGGAATTTGGACTAACGTGGGACGTCCTCTACCTCTCGTCTGTTCTTGGTTTTCATCTTCTGAGTAACTATCTGTATCTGTAACTGTATATCCTTCTATCAAACTTTCCCCGAAGTCCAACTTGAAGTCTCGCAGTTGAACGATTTGTCTGGTGGGGACTCCTTGTGAAATTTTGTGAGATTTATAGACTAGCCAAGAGTTTGACAGGGCAAAGTCGACCATGTGACTAAAAATGCGCTGTGTCCATTTAGCAGTTCTGTAGCGGTTGGGGCACACTGACAATAATCTGTCGGCCAAATCTACCCCGCCCATGTTATCATTGTAAGCTTTTACGACAATAGGTCTTTGTATTTGCACATAGCTTTTTTGAGCCTTACACCATCTTCTGCACGTGTCCATGGGTTTGTTTGCGTGAATTGTTGATATCAAAGTTACCGCTTTGTTGTCGTACCATCTAGTCAAAGCTAAATCACCTTTTCGGTTAACTAATACCTGTGTTGTTCCTCTGCCTTCAGTTTTCATTTGTCTGTCTTCTTTTAACATATTTCTGACATCTGACGGAACCCTATTTTTCATTATTGTGCCAGCGCAGAATAGATTATTAATTAAAAGTTCTTCCGCAAGCTTTATGCTAGTAAAGTACCTGTCAAAATAAAGTATATGACTAGGAATGAGGTTTTCGGTCAAATCAAGCACAGCTTTCATACCAAGTCTAAAATCAGTATCATCATAATTCGGATATGTCGTTTGTCCCTGATAAATTTTAAAATTACAGACCATCCCGTTAGGGTTTGCGAGTACAAATGCTTTCAGGCCTGTTGGATTAGGCTTACCCGGTATATACTGCTTGATGCCGCATTGCCCTGTGAAAGGTACAATCATCTCGTCAATAGATAAACATTTCTGTTTTACTTGCTTGCGACATCCATTCACAACTTTTTCAAGCAAAGGTCGGACTTTCCACAGCTTGTATTTGGAGCGGTCCTCTCGGCTAACATCATCGTCATAAACAAACTTAAGTGAATTTCTTAATTGCAGAAATCTATTTCTAGGCATATTGTCTGCGATCAATGGGATTCGGTATTTGATTTCCCAATACATTCTAATTCTAGGAAAATTTATACTAGCCATAACCATTGTGATGCCCAGATAGACATAAAGCTCCGATTCGATGAGATACAGATTTTTCCCAAATTTTTTTAAGTACGTCTGATTAGATTTGGCAACAATGGTTTGAATTAAATCATGATCAACATATTGTCGAAAATAATCAAAACTATCAGCAAAGTTTTCAGGCTCAAAATCTAGGTAGGCAGGCTGGGTAAACTGTATATCAGTTGGTATAAAATCATCTTCAGTCCAATCTGGTCTTTCAGGATTGTCCCTGATATTAAACTCAGCTTGGTGGATGTTTACACGTCCCCTACTTCTAGATGCTCCTCCACGAGAACGAACACGGCCAGAGCCAGGGCGCCTAGCTCTCCCTCTGCGAGTACGCGGTGACATTGCAAAAATTACGCTACCATCAACCTCATCTGACTCAATATTTACGCGTCTACTACCTCGGGTTGATCCTCCATGAGTACGTACATGACCACGGCGACTATATATGCCTCCGCGAACTCGTGGTCCATTTCTGGTACTTAAATCGGGTAGAGGATTTTCATCTTCAGAGCTGGTTTCTGACGAGCTGTTATTTGCGTTATCACCATGATCTACTACAAAATCTGCATCTAATTCTCCTTCGTCTTCGAACTCAGAATTTTCGAGAGTGCCATCATCCAAAACGGCTTGTATTTCATCATCCCGTAAACCTGTGAACAAAACACCTTTATGTGTATAGGCACCTACAGTCATCCTGAACCAGGCTCACAATAATACAAAAAAACAGTACTTAACATATACCATGTACTCTACAGACTAGACGTACAAAAAACGTACATGTTTATCTCAATAATACCCTCAAAATGGTCAGAAGTGGTACCATGTGGTTTTATCGGCCCTTGGTGCTGTGGCTACCCCGTAAGGGATTAAGGCGTGATTCTATGTATGTTTGTAATATTTCACAAAACAACATAAAATATTGCCACAAATAAAACCATTAATATTTTTTATATACTAACTAACTTGATTAATAGTGTCTGATTATTGGTTTCTTACTATTGTATACCAATATACTTACATTTGATGTTATTTTTATCCTTTGGTATGTATACTATTTATCTATGCTTATCTATGTTTATGTGTTTTATTTAGGTATTTATGTTTATGTAGTCTATTAAGGTATTTTTGTTTATTTTAGGTTTATGTCTTTTCTTTTATTTAATTATTTAGTTTATTGGTCTGTTTGTGTGCACACATACCTACCTCTTATGTTAATTTCTCTTTCACGGTTGGTTTGCTGGAAGAAATCTCTTTTAGAGATAAGCACGCCTTTGTACATTTTCTTTGTCATAAACTTTATTTGTGAAAACTTTACTGTGTACAATAAAGCATAATAATAATAATAACTTTGACCCAACAGACTTCACAAAGGACATATTATTTCAAACCGAGATGTCGCAGGATTTAAGCTCTGTAACTGTGAAATAATTGATTACATTTGAGTAATACCTATACATTAACAATTTTCTTGCATAAAAACATACTTGACAGTCACTGATTATCATGAAAATATACGATTTACTTACCATGTCTTCGTGAGGCATCCATACCGCCGTTTATTTTCTTAAAAATGACATCTGTCAACTGTCACAGACAATGGTAGCATACCGGAAATTGTTTCCTAATGCTGCGTTCCAAAATATATTAAAAGTATTTCTATAACCCGCCAAATTTTAAAAAATCTATACAGAGTTTTTTAATATGGGCTATTGAAAGGCGCGTGAGCTGTTATTGAAAATTAGTTATTAAAAGTTCTGGGCTGGAGTTGCTATGTTTATTTTGGTTTAACAAAAGGCGCGTGGGCGCCACGAGGTTATATACAGTTTCTCATTAATTGCCGAAATGCGACTGCCTGTGTCGATTTCACATTCTAACTCGATGTTGTCCACGATCACTTTTATTAAGTATGGTTTGTTACCTTGTGCCGACACTTGGATGTTGAACATCTCGTCCTCCGACTCATCACTTAGATAATTCTGTCGATTACCGAACCGATCACCACTACCGCGCACTTGCTTACACATCACTTTAACCCCTTACCGCATGATTTTTTTTTTCTCAACGAAAAAAATATATGTTATAGAAAATAAAAAATTAAAAGACACGTATTTCACCTTTTTTGAGTTTATTGAATACATAATGAAAATAAAAGGCTTTTTTGTTTGGTACATATTTGTTCCAGTGAGCATAAAAACAAAATTAAAATAATATATTGTTAACATTATATTGTATGAAAAAGCATAAAACAATTTCTTTTGTCATTTAGACAAAGGCTCACTTTGCATTTTTGACACTCAATGTGTGATCTACCAATACATTCTGGTACCTTACAGCGCTGTCTAGTAGTGTAGATAGGAAAATGATCTATTTTATCTAGCCGAACATCCCTGGATGGCATAACAGCAATCGCTCCTCTCGATTTTTTTGCTTCAATAGCATTCTCCAAGTCATAAGAAGGTCGTCCTCTTTTGCCACTCGTAGATGGTTTACCAGTTTGACATAAACCTTCAGCTACTGCGCATTCAAAATCTGCTAAAGGCAGTGATGGTTCCGAATCATCTAAGGCTCGTCTGTATAGTAACCAGGCGTTGACTGTCACCATATCTATCATATGGAAAAATATCCGATGGTAGAACTTCTTTGACCTTATCTGGATCCGGTAATAGCCAAGAAGAGCATCCAATAAGTCCACTCCACCCATATGCCTATTATAAATCATTACGGATTTAGGACACGATATATTTTGGTACGTTTTTTCTTTTTTATTGAAACGTCGAACTTCAGATGATGGTTTACTGCCGACGTAAGTTGAAGCCAAATTCACCACCCTATTATCGTACCAGGTTACTATAGAAACATCTGTATTGTCGACAGTGGTTAGTTTTTCAACTGTTGCCCCTCTTCCCTTTTTTTTTAAAATCTTTTTCTGCTGGAACCTTGTAACCTGGAATCCGGTTAGCTTTTATTGTGCCTAATGGCAATATTGCTTTTTCGTTTAGATAAGTCAAAAGTGGTAGCGACGTGTACCAATTATCGAAGAATAACTTGTAGTTGTAACCTTCTGGTATTGTTCTTGAAAGTCGAACGACAACATCACTGGAAGTACTAATCTTGGGCAAATCAATATCAGATTGTATTGGACCTTGAGCTCCAGTATAAATCTCAAAATCGTAGCTGAATCCAGAACTGCCGCTAAGAACAAAGTTTTTGTACCCCCATTTATGAGGTTTTTTTGGGTTATATTGCCGCATAGATGACCTGCTTTTAGTGGGTATTATTTGTTCATCCACTGCCATGTACTCTTCTTTAGGAACTGTCAGAAATCTCAGTCTAATATGATCTAAAAACGGTTGAATTTTATGAAGCGGATTGTAACCTATCTGGCCTTTCGGTATTTGTGTAGAATTATCGTTAAAATGAATAAAACGTTTGATTTCTTCAAACCGATTACAGGACATTATTGTACTGACTTTGGGGTGCCCTAAGTTCTCGCTCCAATAGCATCTCGTTGATGGTAATTGTATTATAGACATATAAAGACATATGCCAACGAATTGTTCCAATTCTTTTATAGTAATAGTACTGATTTTTTCAGGTCGTTTTTCGATGGCATATTTATTGGTTTGTTGGTAGATATGTGCAAAAATTTCATCAGTAAACAAATATTTGAAAATCTGTAATGGTGTCTCTAAAGCCGTGATCTCTGGGTGCAAAGTTGAATATCCAGTAAATAGTAATTCAGACTCATCCCTTTCTAAAAATCCGTCTCTCCATCGAGGCTTTTCAGCCCTTACAGCCCTCGTTGAAGTGGAGGGCAATTGAGATAAAGGTACATTATCTTCAGGTTCAGACTCCGATTCATCAGATTCTGGAACATATCGAGGTGGTAGAGCCTTTCGGCCTCTATTTCTCCGATGTTCGTCATCTGATAGATCTTCGTCCAAACTGTCGTCCGGAAAATCATTGATTATCGTATGGATACCCCCATAAAACCTACGCGGGTCCATTTCGGCAAGTTTTCTGCAATAATATTTATATATAAGTAAATAACAATCATTGTAAAAGACACGATAGAAAACGAGACATTTCTGCATGTTGTTCCAAATTTGATCCATACCATTAACTATGAATAACTTTTATTATTTTATATATAAAGTGATAAATCCTTACCTTACACTAATCTCTAGATGTTGTTTCTTACTATTTTATTTATTTGATAACAGTAACACGTAGTTTTATATTTATTTCAGAATTTAAAAAACTGGGAATGCGCGTTTTACTGGTCGCAACCTGTTGCTGTAGTTTTGTGACCGATTTTGTTCATAAAATATATCGCTAGATGACGCTGTTCTGAATAATATGGAACGTCAATGTTACTTATTTGGTACGTCATGCACAAAACGACAAAAAAGATATTCTATAGGAAAATATTTCAGAAATTATGGTTTGGTCTAAATATGACCCACAATGCGGTAAAGGGTTAATATGTCCCCTCTGATAGCACCCATCACAATTATAATACATGTACCGACACTTGTTCGGCCGATGCGCCTTGCCGCAGCGCCAACAAGTTGCCTCTGCGCCGGAGCCGGCGCTGCCACCACCGCCACGCTGGCCGCGGGCGCCGCCGCCGCCTCGGGCTCCGCGCCGTGCGCTCGCCTGGTGCAGGCCCTCGCCCGCCTCGCTGCCGCCGCCGCCCGTGGTCGTCGCCGTGCCTGCGCTACTTGCGCCGGCCACGCCGCTCACCTCCGCGTGCTTCTCTGCAGCCTCCAGTGCAAACGCTAGCTCCACTGCCTCTTTGTAGCTGATGTTTCTCTCTGCAAATATTCTTGATCGCATCGTATCCGTCACCAGGCCTGAAACGAACTGGTCACGCAAGTTTTCTTCTAGGTTGCCTCCAAAACTGCCAGATGTTTGAGGTCCTGTAAGTATTGCGTCAGCGATTCGCCCGCGCGCTGTCTTCGTAACCGGAATACGTGGCGCTCGGCGATCTCAGACCGTTTCGGCTCGAGATGATCCGTAACTAATTTCACTAGTTCTGTGTATGTTTTATTTTCCGGTAGGTCTGGTGAACACAAATCACACATTAACTCGTATGTCGCTTCCCCGACAACCGTTATCAATGTGGCCACTTTTAGTTCCGATTTAATTTCGTTGAGCAGGATGAATTGGTTTAGGCGCCTGACATACGCGGCCCATTGTTTAGAATTTAAATCAAAAGGCTCAATCTTTCCAACCGGCATTATTACAGCACAAATTTGATAATAATACAATAAAATTATAGTAAACCTCGTGAACCGTGGATTTTCCACGCGCGATCGCAAAACACTTGTGCGAACAAAAATGATCCCGATACTCGTCGCCAATGTAACGTCAATGAAAGGCGGGAGCTAATAGCAAACTGGTTTATCGGTATAACGTTTGGATACACCACAATTTGTTCTTCAGGTAACCGGCTAAGTATGAGTATTGACGAGTGGACAAGCATACGTAACAAACGCTATTTTAGTGTTATTTGTCATATTACAGAAACAACACATTATAATTTGGGGTTAGTCTATATACCCGGTAAATGTGGGGCCGTTGAAGTAAGACAAATAGTGGAGGAACACTTGAAACATTTTGGAGTGAAATTTGAGAGTGATGTTGTTGCCGTAAAAAGCGATGGGCCAAACGTAATGAAAAAATTTGGCAGAGAAAGCCCCTGTGAAATGGTGTAAATCATGCCATCCATTTAGCTATTCTTGACACATTTTGCAAAAAACAGTCAGAAGTTATAGCTGCTAGGAATGCCTTGCATAACGATGACGAATACAGCAGCTCCGATGAAACCAGCAGCACTGATAACGATGATGAATCTTATATATCTAATGAAGAACCTAAACCGCAAATAATCGATGACATAAACAATGTAGTGACTGAGACCCGATCGATTATAAGGTTTTTTACATTTATTTTCTATAAAATTATTAATAAAGAAATGGAAAAAATTCCTCACCCGGGTGGGAATCGAACCCACGACCTCTGCATTCCGCGTGTCAGCGCTCTCACCACTGAGCCACCGGGTCAATTACTCGGATGACGAATTTTACCATCTCTTTTCTAAATTACATATTGGCGACGTTATTTTTCATCCCGATAGCTATACACTAGCCAAATCTCGGCAAACAAAGCTGAATCCCTCAGCACAATGTTTAAAGATGAAACGATCAACCATATCCTAACGGATTATATTAATGGAGAAGTGTTTTTTATAAATTTATCTTAGTCAAGGTATAATATATTATAAAATTATTAATAAAGAAATGGAAAAAAAAATTCTACATGAATTTAAAATATTGACGTTTTCTTTCGTGTTATTTTTTTTTTGTTTTATACATAGAAGCTATTTTTGTTTACAAGTTTTAAGTTGTTTTTTTTTCTAAATAACCAGCCAAAAATGGTGCTGTGATTGTAATTTAATTATAAGTTAAGATATTCGTTTTCTTTCTTGTTGATTTTTTGTTTAGTTTAATAGAAGCTACTTTTGTTTATAAGTTCTAAATAACCAGCCAAAAATGGTGCTGTCATTATAATTATGAGTCTGAATAATATTATTACTGTATTTTTTTAAAAAAAGTTAATTAGCTTATTCATAAATTAATATTTTTGAATATAATCAATAAAAGTTTTATAATTAATTTGATACTTTTATTTGAGAGGAAAACCACTGAATTTGTTGACGTTATTGGAACCGAATAATATGAGAAAACATACGTAAATGGAAATTTCTCGACAACCCGAGAAGCTTCGAGAAATTAGCCTCGAGAATTCTCGAGACCCGAGAAATTGAAAAGCTCGAGAAATCATGAACCCTAGTTGTGACCCTGGTGGATTCGACTAGCAACTGTTTCCCTCGACGTCGATATCCTAGATGGACGTCCAGGAGTTGGAAAGTTTATTAGAGAAGAATCAGGATATCTTTGAATCTAACGGCGCACCAGTTGTTATTATATTATTAGCACCATAACAGTTGTTATGACTGACCATCAAGCCCTTAAATGGCTCATGTCTCTTAACTCTTTCAGGCCGCGTGGTGCCGGCAGAGTAGAATTCGTACCACCCCATGTCTGCCCGTGGGTATCGTACGAGGCGATTAAGGGCTTCCGGGAGGTGGGCAGCAGCGCCTCCCGTGTTGACAACATACTCCAAAATGCGAACTGCGGTCACCAACCCGCCTGCCCAGCGTGGTGACTATGGGCAAATACCCCCCATGGCAGTCTTGTGGCGTGCCCTGGTGGAGGCCTACGTCCAGCAGTGGACTGTAATAGGCTGATGATGATGATGATGATGATGATCATGAAAGTTCGATTCATGCTTGACAAGATACGACCGAATATACCGCCAAATGAAAGAATGACAACTCAATTTAGTTGAATTGAATATTGCACTTACGTAATTTTAATTGCGTGTTTTATAAAAAAAATAACAGGTAAGTAAGTTAGCTTTTATCTTCAATGTTTTTTATTAACTTTATTCTCATTTATCTGTTTTATATATATTTACATGAAAATACTACTACTCTTAAGTTTTTTGCAGTGTATTCACATCGAAATGCGTAAATTATCATTAATATTTTGTATCAATAGTCATGGTGGTTAGTGGCACTAACCACCTCATTTTTCGAAAACCTTAATAAATAATTTTTTTTCCTACTTTATATGATTTTTTTATTATTAATAATGCTAAAACTTACGAGTACATACATATGTTAAAAATATTCTTAATCTAAAAGCGTGACGGAAAGAGTTAAATCGCCGACGGGGCGATTAGCCCGTTGGGCTCTACTATTGCAACCATACGACATCACTATGAAATATATCTCTGGACGCGTAAACGTCGTTGCAGATTCCTTGTCCCGTCCTAGTTGTGATCCATCTTCAGAACAAAATTGCGGAATTTGTACTGTGGTGGTAGATATGCCTTCGAAAAGTAAGGAAGTTATAAAGAAGGAACAACTCAAAGATGAAGAAATTGAAAATATTATACGTAGCTTTGAAAGCACAGACGAAGAAAATGCTAGATACTGTAGTAGAAAAGGTTATTTTATGAATGACAACCTTTTGTATCGTTATAACCCAGACGCTGATGTAGGAACCAGTCAGTTGGTCATTCCCAAGCAAGAACAAGCTAGCATCATTACTGCTTATCATAACCAAGCTACTGCTGGACATTATGGAGTTGACAAAACTTTTAAACGGATAGCATGGCCCTATTTTTGGAAAGGAATGAGAAAACAAATAGAAACTCATGTACGCAATTGCCTCCAATGCCAACGCTATAAAGCTACAAATCAGAAACCCACTGGTTTACTTCAAACTACAGCCCAGAATCAGCGTTTTGAGGTACTCGCATTTGATCTGTTCGGACCGTTGCCCCGAACACCTGGTAATCATAACTGGATCATTCGCACTGGAGCGAGCAACCGCAGAGGACTGTGCTAAAGTATTGCTAGATGAAATAATACTGAGGTATGGTGTCCCTCGTCGATTTATCAGCGACAATGATACACAATTTGTTAGTAACGTCATGCAGCAATTGACTTATTGTCTTAATATTTAACATGGTTTCACTCCAGTGTACCATCCTGAAACAAACCCAGTTGAGAGACGAAATCGTGACCTAAAGACTCAGCTGGCTATCCTTGTTGGAGATGATCACACAACATGGGCTGAAAAACTGCCTAGCATACGCTTTGCAATGAATACTGCGCAATCATGTTCCACGGGTTATACCCCTGCTTATCTCACGTTTGGACTCGTTGGACGTCTCCTGCCCCATGGCCACATTGTCACTTTCGCTGACGACACAGCTTTGCTATTCTCAGCCACAAATTGGGAAGCAACATATAAATATGCACAGGAGGGATTTGATTCGGTGAATAGGTGGCTTCGTCAACACCTTCTAACATTAAATGCTGATAAAACTAAATATATTCGATTTTCAATGCGAAATACATCTTGGCAACAATTTTCTACCCCCATATTTGCTCACGGCTGTACCCAAGATTCAAAATCTATAAAATATCTTGGCATTACCTTGGATAATACCCTGAGCTTTAGAACCTACATTGACGTATTATGTTCTAGGATCCGAAAGCTGATATATGTTTTTAAAAAGGTACGATATGCGTGTGACTTCACTTTGCGCAAACAGATCTACCTTGCACTTGCGCAGTCAATACTATCATACTGTATTACTACATGGGGAGGTGCACCAAAAACCACATTAAAGCCACTTGAAGTAGCTCAACGAGCTATACTTAAAATAAGCAATTCGCTTAAATATCTAACCCCCACGACCATAGTATACCAACATTGTGGAGTACTGACTGTGCGACAAATCTATATTCTAAGAGCTGTCCTCGCTCAACATAAAGAGTATACCCCGAACTTAGCTGCAAGTGCTCGACGTAAATACACCGTCTTTGACACATTAGCTACGAGACGAGGCTACACGCAGGGGTTCTTTTGTTTCTTAGGGGGCTTCCTCTACAACCGTGTTAACGAGTCACAACATATTCACCAGCTGAAAAGTTCTGACTGTAAAAAAACTGTCACAGACTGGTTGCTGACTATGAACTATTAAGCGTCCCCGAGACGGTCAATTGCGATTGACAATGTTTACGTGAATGACGCCAATGAGGGTTTTTTTAAATGGCGTCCACGAGGTGGCAGCACTGAGGCGTCAGGTCCAGGCACCTGTCAAAGCGCTTATCTTTTACTAAGAACCGTGAACGATTTTATCGATTTTTTATTTTATAATTAAAGCAGGGCATTATTGTTTTACAATTAAAATGCCGCAATGTTGTGCAGTGCCGATGTGCTCAAATAAAACGGGAGGCCATAAGTTTCCAAAAGATAAAACTCGTTTAAAACAATGGCTTATAGCCATTCGCAGAGATAAATTTACGCCTACAAATAATAGCCTCGTATGCAAAAACCACTTCAATAAAGATGACTACGAGCTACCGAAAGACTCAGTATTAGAAAAACGTAAGTATTTTTGCTTTTCTTTGAGTAAATCAGGTTAGAATTTGGTTATTTTGTATGAGTACCATCTCAGATTACAGAAGTACTAACCTATTTTTGCTTCTACTTTCATCATTTACAGCCCTGAGAAGTCCACTGTTGGACATAGGCCTCCCCCAACTTTATTACTAGTTAATTTACTGAACTACTTAGTAAAACCATATTTATTTTTATTATTTATTTCAGCCAGACCAGTGTTGAAAAAAAAAGCTGTGCCAAGTAAATTTTCATGGAATGAAGCAACCTATATGATTTGGTACACCGCAGAAGTAAAGAGCGATATCAGCGATGCTTGGATCGAAATATTAAGAAGAAAAGTGGATTAAAAAATGCAAAGGAAACAAAGGACATGGAATCTGATAGTACATATATGGATTCTTTTGACAGTACTGAAGTGGAAATTATGTGTGTAAATGAACAGAACGATGTTGGAACTCAATCCGATTTGTGTGAATGTCAATGTCCTATGAGTTTACCTAATGACAAGGAAAAAAGGTTTTTAATTGACAATGTGCTGTATGTGAATAATCCAGTCCAAGTAATGTTTTTTACTGGATTCCAGAACTTCGATCACTTTAAATTCGTATTCAATCTTTTTGCAGACGAAGTAAATAATTTGAAATACTATCTTCATATGAAAACTTCGAAGAAACATGTCTTAAGTCCGTGTGATGAATTTCTACTGACAGAGATAAAATTAAGGCGAAACACGTTATTCACAGAACTGGCTATTTTAACGTGAATAAAACATTATTAAGCCACATTTTCATAACATGGATCAATTATTTACATTTTCATAACATGGATTAATTATTAGGAAACACATTTTCCACTATTCTTCGCGCTCTAGACAATCTGTAGTTAAAAATCCGTCTTTCGTCTGTCAAAACGGACTTGTTATAAGGCTTCATAAAATTTGGAGTCAGTTGGAATGCTTCATCACCTACTAGTACGAATGGAAAGTTTTTGTCGGTTCCTGGTAGCTCGCATGGGTCTGGAATATGAAATTGATTATGTTCTGAAAACAGTGGCCAAAACGTAGTATTTTTCAAAACCCCTCCGTCTGATATTCGTCCATTTGCACCAACATCTACCATCATAAATTGATAATTAGCATTGACAATCGCCATGAGGACAATACTGTATGTGCCTTTATAGTTATAATAGTAAGATCCAGATTTTGCAGGTTTTTCTATTTCGATGTGTTTACCATCCACGGCACCTATGCAATTATGAAAATTCCATCGTCTTCCGAATTCTTGTGCTACTTTTTTCCAATCTTCTGGAGTTCTGGGTACCTGTCACAAATAAAAGTGTTATACAAAGCGTATAATGTTTGTGTTATTTTTGTTACAGGCGTCGTCACCCTTACAACAAAAAGAGGTTACACAAAAGAATAACAAAAAAAAAACCTAACAGTGGACATAGCAACAAATTATTTTAAGAGACCTGACAGTGAATATGACATAATAGCAAGAAGCTGGGCTATCAAATTAAATCGCTTGATACCCGAACAAAGACGTTACGCTGAAAAAAATATTAATGATGTACTTTTTAAAGGCGAAATGGGCACATTAACCAGGCATGGGGTTCGTTTTCTGTCAGCCAGTTCACCGTCGTATTCTTTCGAAAACTCCCCTGGTGTTTATTCGTCGCCGTCACCTAATTCATTATTTGCAACTTCCACTTTACAGCTGCCAAACCAGTACCCTAATACTAATACACTTGCGTCTCATCCATCACCTACACCACATCAATCATCCACACCACCCCAATCACCCGCACCACATCAATCACGCATACTATGTCAAACACCTGCGCTGTCGCCTATATCATACCAATATCAACCACGTCGGTCACCAATAACACAAACTATACTTACACCAAATCGCTCACAAATGCCGTTATCGAATACCTATAGCTACCCATATTGAACCTATATTTATAAATTATCAAAAAGGCTGATTAGATTACGCTCGGTTTACATTTGTCAAGCGTTTAGCGAAGTAGGCAAGTACAGTGAGCAAGGACAGTGGTGTGACATATGCGGACTCGCCTGTCCGATCGGTTCACACCGCTGTACTTGCCTACTACGCTAAACGCTTGAATAATGTAAACCGGGCATTAGGCTAAGTACCTACCCGAAATTACCTTTAGAATAGAAATAAATGATTATAACATACCTGAATGTTATCTTTTAATTTTTGGATTATTGCCTCACACGTCTCAATTATAATCATTTCCAGTGTTCGAGGAGCAACAGCACACGTAAACTTTAAGTCTTCCAAATCCATACCAGTTACTAAATATCTTAATGTTATGGATAGCCTTTGACTAGCGGGAATAGCCTGCCGCATATTGGTATCTTTTTTTTCAATATTCGGCCGGATTAACTCCAATAATGTCTCAAATGACTTGGTCCATTCTAATGAAATTTTTATAGTCATCCGGCTCCGTTTCTTGCAGAGTTCTTTGTAAATGCTCATGAGTGAATCTATATCTTAATTTGTACCATTCCTTGGACCAACGTCTGGTTTTTTTCTTTTTTTTTAGAAACAGCAAGAGTTATTGCCAAAAACGCCATGTCTGTGTTTGAAATCAATATCCTCTTTAATTTAAAAATCAACACGACTTTGCCGCGTCCCCATTCAGCGACAACTGAGGCATGCGCGAATCAGGCGCATTGAAAGAAGCTTCAATTGCCCGTCATTTGAAACGATCATTCACGTAAAACATTGTCAATCGCAATTGGCCGTCTCGGGGACGCTTTAAGGTATTTTATTTCATTTTCAGTTACCAAATGATATGGAAAATTATATGGAGTATCATGTGATGGGGTCAGTGTCGCAGATTCGCATGAAACGTGGTTGTGTTCCCTTAAAATTTGTATGTCAACCAGATAGAAGAAAACGAACTTCCGACTCAAACGAAAGACCATATATTGTGAAAAAGCAAAGAAGAGAAGTAATTGAAGGATATGAGCAAGAATTACAAAAAACAACAAGCAAAACTATTGCTACAGAACAGCTATAACTTGAAGACCCTTCACCCGGAACATCAGCGATGGTGGAAAATATTACAAAAGATGCACCTAAGATGGTAAATAAATCTATTCAAGTGTACATGACAAATAAGTTTAGAAGTAAAGTTGTTCAAACAGAAATTAATTCAGTAGATCAGATGACATCACCGTTGAAACCCTTTTGTCGGTCTGCTTTTACTTCACCATTTCAAATCAAAAGTGGCATAACTGTCAAACCATCAACATCCACCTTGCAGAAATGTACCGAAATTAATAGGTATTCATGCAGATTCTGACAGTGATATTTCATACACACCATCTGTGGGGCACAGTGAATCACCATCAGTCATATCTTTAAAAATTAAATCGTCTACAGACTGTAGCGAATTAATTGAAGATGATAAGAAACAAGAGGCATCAAGAATTTTGGTATACACATTGCAAAAAATAGTAAATAACTCACGGTCATACATTGGAGTTCCTAACAGTTGTTACTATCTAATAGATTTAATTGTAAAAAAGTTAAATGTTCCTGAATTCCATATAGTAATGTGCTTAAAAAAATTAAATTAAATAATAGTTTCAGAGAGCTATCTGATGATTTTTCTATTTCTCCAACATATTATTATGCCAGCAAGATATTTCTGAAAATTATACCACTGGTAGCTATGTAGTTTGACCTTTTCTTGTCGCATTAGATAAAGATTCCATAAGAAAAAATTTGCCTATGGCCTTTAGGCATAAATATTATTAAGTAAGTTGTATTATAGACTGCCTAGAAATTGAGATACAAAAGCCATCAAAAGCATTAAACCAGCCTCTCTCATGGTCAGAATACAAAAAAGGAACACCATCAAGTATCTTGTGTCTTGTACTCCTAATGGCTTAGTTAATTATATTTCTCCTGGATATGGAGGAAGAATTACAGACACATGCTTGGTTGAAACTTGTGATTTTAAAAAGTGTTTGTTACCAGGTATGTGTGAGATGGCTGACAGGGGGTTAAAAAATGTAGAACAATATTTGAGAATGCAGGGAGTGCACTTAGTACGGCCTCCAAATGTTGCAACTGGTTTGAAGCTATCAAAACATGAGGCAAGGGAAACAAAACAAATTGCAAGCTTAAGAATTCATGTGGAGAGAGTGATTAGACGCTTACGTGAATTCAGTATGTTAAAGCCACATGCATGTGTAAATTTAAATCTTGTCAAAGTACTTGATGATGTTATTACCATTGCCTGCGGATTGATTAACTTGCAAGATTCTTTGATCAAATAAAAACATACATACGAGTACTTACCTATATTAAGCTACAACTAGAATGTGTGGTATATATATAGGTACAATGTCAAATCGGTTATTACTTTCGTTAAAATAACTATAGCTATAGAACTGTCAAAAACTTTCTACCTGTAAACTGCTCTCTAGAAACCATTGCCCTGTTACTATTTCAGAAAAAGTAAATGTAGGTGTATATTTATATTGTAGGTAAGTATAATATGAGATCAACAGCTAAGGTTATCATAAAACAAATAAAACTATAATTTATCTTTAAAATAAAAACTGGCTTTTTATTTATTTACACTTTTATACAATACTGGATGTACATTATCCTTCCACAATGGAACTATAACCTCAAGAAAATCTGATATATATTTTTCATTGTACATAATCTCTATTATATTGACTTTCTTATTGACACTGTAGTTGCAGTCAGCTACACAGAAGTAGCCTTTTTGAAGTCCTGTTAGCAACATTTGGAGTTGTATTTGCACGTAAAACTTCTGGGTTGGTTTCCCATTATTCACATAATTTTTCATTGTTTTTTCATTCATGGGACACTTAATTTCAATTATGCTATTTTCACAGATCCCATCAGGAGAACCTGCTAGCATGGGATAGTTTTTAGACACAATTAAGCCAAATATTTTAATTTTTTTTCCCAGTTTGTCACTAACAGTTTTCCTTACATCATCCTCCAATATTCTACCACGTTTCATGGCTGTAGTGTCAGGTATTTTTCCACCCATTATCACTGCCATCAGAGTGCCATCACTAGTTTTACACCTACTAAATTCATAGGCTCTTGAAGCGGTGACTCTGCCATACCTTAATTCATACCAAAGCCTGGTTTTATGTTGCTCCCTTGTTTTTTCTTCTATGTTGTTGATGTCAGCATCAGAAATAATCACTTTTTTCAAAAATTTATCACAAGATTTGTCTCCATATTTAAGCACTAAATTGTCCATAGATAGACTGAGTGTATCCAAAACATTCATTTTGGCATTTTATTAATTCACACTTGGTAAGCTTTCTTCTCTTCCCTTCTAAAAACTTGCTGCCCTTAGCTAATTCCTTAGCAGTGATGTATTTAAGAGTACTCCCAACTCTGGAAAGCTTCGATTTCATCCAATAACATTCTATGGATGTGCAAGACGGGTCCTCACTCCTACGATGAACCCACATTAAGAATGCCATGGCATGTTTGCAGCCTCCTTGTGAAGCAACACAATCATGACATTCTACTGACTCAATTGTTTCTTCTTGTTCGTTGACTACCAGAGACACTACATACAACTTTGCATGTACTTTATGTTCTGGGCAGATTTTTGCTTTAATTGTGCACAAATTTCCTTCGCGTTTAAGCTGAACATAGCTTACAGCATCATCACCATAAGATGCCCTAGCGGACCTGAAATAAATAAAGCAATGGTAAATATTTAGTTATAAAAATGAATATTTATCATAAACATAACCTCTAATTGTAACATTGGATATTACACTGAAATTTTATACATGTACTTATTTTTATGATAACTGATTAACTGTTCTAAATTCTGCTGAACAAAAGTCTTTGTTTGATGCCAAAAACGTTCCTAGCATTAACAAGTCGATCCTTGGTAAATTTGCGCTGGAAGCCTTTGTAAAACCTTGTTCCATGACTCAGTGTTATGTAATCAATTTGCACAGAAGAAATTGATGTTAAAAACAAAATAAAAACAGTGTATAATGAATTTTAATGATAACAACGAGCGAAAGTAGTACTGACAAGTAGTAAACAAAAAACAAGAACACTAACGTGACGTCACGCGTTCTGATTGGCGTTCAACATTTCATGGCGGATTGCCGTATTTTGTGTTTTTATTTTATTAATATAATATTAATCCTGCTTTTATTTAGAAAAAGAATCAGTGTTTTATAATCTAGCATTTAGGTATATTATACAAACAAATTATTTAAATGAAACTTACTTGCTGTCATCTACCCTATTATAGTATATCTTACATTTAGTTTTTTGAGTACCCATTTTATTTCGTAATTACATATTTATTTATTACTACTGGCCATTTCTCATTTTTATTTATTTCATTTATTATGAGTCGACTCTTTTATTATTATAATCATTAGTGCACAAGTATATTATCTACTTATTTAACATTTTATTTATGAGGTTCACATTTTAAGACACTATTAAGTCACCAACAATTCTCACGGGAAAAAACTCGTTTCTTCCATGATCGAACGAAGGATTTGAACACTCTATATACTTTTACTTTCCTTCATTATAATAACATTTTGTTTATTATACAATAATTATTTATTAGACTTATGTATAGGTACATTTCATTTGTGTCGATACATATCAAACGTGCCTAAGTCCACTATAGTAACGAATGAATGTTTTTCATTGGCCGGATTCTTTGTACAAAAAATGAAATATTGTTTTGGATTAAACCAGCTTAAGTCCTCTGTAACTGGTAGAAAATAAGGCTCAAAATTCGTTTTGTTTTCATACAAACCTAAGTCACCACGTCATTGGAAATCAAACTCGCCTAAGTCCGATTCGACCAATGACAGACAGCCCTGCACAGTGTCATGGCCGCAGTTGTTGGCTTTGTGTCGTGGTGTTTGTTTCGTGCGCTTGCGTTTTTATAGAATTATGGAGCAAGAAATAAATGTAGTGAGGTCTGAATTAGCTAAAAAGAAGTTAAAACTCCAGACAAATGAAAAACGGAAGAAGAAACAACGAGATTTGTAAGTAATACGTTGTAATTTCACTTTGTTTTGGGTAGGGCGATGTGACATTAAATTTTGCATGTCCATGAACAGGGTCCGGACTCAGATTACTATCGGCCATCCATGTGATTGTTGTGTGTTTTACCTGACTGCCAAAAAAGGGTGATGTTTTTTATTACAATGCAATCAGGCTGGTTAATACTTAAATAACTTAATAGTAAGGGTTTTGCACTCGGTATTTAGTACCTATATATTGATTGGTATTAGTACCTATATCGGTATTTTTCTTTAAGATAAGGTAGACAATGTTTTAGCAAATTTTTAGTTTGCACCGAAATCACTTATTTGGGTTTGTGTTTGAATGAGTGTATACCACGAGATGTCACGTAATAGGTTGTACGCCTCTTTAAGCGATAGCGACACAATGTAAATTAGTTTACGGCGTAGAAAGTTACACATTTAATTTTATACCTGCATTTGAAGATTATTTCAATTTATTTCCAGGTACTCTGCAAAAACCTTGCCAGAAAAACCAAAGTGTCAACACAACAAAAAGAGTGTGTACAAATGTGCAACGTTGACTTCTAATGATGTTTTTTATTTCCACAAAAAGTTTTACCGTAATCCTGACAAGATAAGTCAAGATAATTATATTTTACAAAATATGCTATTGGCTCCTGTTAAAAGAAAACGCCCTAGAAATAACAGTCGAAATGGACGCGCTTTCTCAAAACAGTATTTTGTTACTAAGCACAGTAGTAAAGAAAAAGTTCTTGTCTGCCTCGCTGCATTTTGTGGCATTTTAAAAATCAAACAAGGCCGTATTAAAGGCGTTTCCAATCGATACGCAGCGACAGGAGAAACAGCTTTCGAAAAGCGTGGAGGAGACCGTAAATGTCATGCTTATCGGTCTAAGAGAGAAGCTGTACAGAATTTCATAAAAAAATTTCGGCCATTAGATAGTCACTATTGCAGAGGCAAAGTTAAACAAAGAATATATCTGGATCCCAGTCTAAATATATGTAAACTATACAGGATGTATGAAGACGAATCGATGCCGGGATATTCAGTGACTAAAAGTTTTTTTAGGAAGGTATTCAATACCTCTTTTAATATTGGATTTGGGTCTCCGCGCCAAGACGTCTGTTCAGACTGTTTGCAGTTGCTAGAAAAGCTAAAAATAACTCAAAACGAAAGTGAAAAACAGAGTTTGCGAACACAATATAGAATACACAAAATAAGGGCAAAATGCTTCTTTGAGAAATTAAAGGAAGATGATCCAGAACTGCTCATTTTGTCCTTTGACTGCCAGAAAAATTTACCTCTACCAAAAGTACCCGACCAGTCGGCGTATTATTCGCGACAACTGTACATTTATAATTTTACAATTGTTGAGGGAAATTCTCACGCAAGTCTGACTAAAGATAATGTTTTTTCGTATATATGGACTGAAGACATGGCAGCCAAGGGTTCTAATGAAATATCGTCTTGTTTATATCACTGCCTGAACCGAGTAAACCTTGATGGCAAAAAGAAGATAAGGCTTGTTGCTGACGGTTGCGGCGGCCAAAATAAGAATTCGATATTGCTGGGAATGGTTGCTAAATGGCTGCATGAAACAACACAAAACATAGAAGAAGTAGAAATAGTATATCCTGTCACTGGACATAGTTTCATCCCACCCGATCGGGTATTTGCTTTTGTGGAAAAACAAATAAAACGACTAGAAACTATATCTAATCCTCAGACCTATATTGATATCATGAGATCTAATGCGACTATCTGGCGTTTAGTCACTGAGGTACCAATTTTTGATTGGAAGACTACATGCAAAGATGTGTTAAAAACCACTCAAACGTTGCACTTTCAAATAAGTAAAACGAAGCGTATTATCTTAAATAGAACAGGTCGTCGGCAAATCTTAGTTCGAGGAGAAATATCATACAGAAATAACATATGCAATCCACTGAGCATAACTAAACGTGGGAAACATATATCCGGAATCCGACCAAACATAATAGAAGCACGATTTAATATTAAAACTGAAAAACTAACAGATGTTAAAAAACTACTCGAAAAACATTTTGGTGAAGCTTGGAGTGACTTGCCTGATTTACAATACTACAAAACTGTACTGGCTCATAACGAAAACTTGCCGGAACAACAAGAAGATGAAGATGATCCTGAGTACTTGCCAGAAGAAATTTTGAATTTTGTTTAACGTATTAATCGTTATCGTTTACTGGATCAGGGTTTACTGAATTTTCGCCTTCTGATTATAATAAATGTACCTATTATATAATTTGATATTGATATGATTGTAAGACTTTACAATGTTAGTACCTAACTACGTAGGAAGGAATATAAAGTACTTATAAGTAAAGAATTCTTGTGGCATTTTTATTGTTGAACCTTTCTTTTCTAATAGCTGATAAGCATACAATCATAATGACAATACCTATTTAAATTGGTTTATGACTTTGAACCGAAATAAATAAAAAATATGCGTGTTTCTTTTATTCCTAAGATTCAAAACCTAAATACGTCCCTTTATTACTCAATTACATCGAACCGGCCTAAGTCACATTGTATTTCTTCAGATTCGCTTAAGTCCAATAACAGTTGCTTTCAAACAAGCTTAACCCATTAGCGCCCTCTGTACTAAATAAACGACACCATTTCAAATCTGTAATAAAAGTTTGTTGTCTATTATTTAGACTAATTAATACTTTAAATAAATGATAGATGGCGTCAGCTTCTATGAGAGCATAAAAAAAGTTAAGAAAGTAATCGGTTACCCGCCATTTTTTGACATTTTCGTGCGCGAATATTTGAGTTGCTCAGGTAAGTCAATTATTTTATCTTTTTAAATAGGTTAACGTATGTTTTTTAGTGTAATTATGCATTTGATTTTTAAATAGGGTATTACACGATTTTTTGAAAACTGTTTAAAATCAATCCTGGGGTCGTAGTGAACCAGTAAAATTTTTATAAAAATTTTATAAACCCGGAAAATGCCTTAAAAACCTATTTTCATTTTTACTCAAAATTTTCGCGCGAAAAACACTAGCCGCCATACTGTCTCGGCCCGTGACGTCATTCGTTAGTAAGCCGCCTTGCAGTGTGTGGTAAACAATGTAAACAATACGTTCAACTGCGAATACTGAGTAAGATATGTGAAAATAATGAGTGCTTATGTATAGCATTGGTGTCTTGTGCCTAATTGCAAAAACACAAGTATAAAAACTCCTCAGAAATTGTGGATTCCATTGCCAACTGAAATCAAAATGAGAAACACTTGGTTGAAGCTGGCAAAAAGATATCTAAAATCATTGTCCACTAAGACTAGACTGTATTTCTGTGAAGATCACTTTGATGTAAGTATTTATACGTTATAAATGGTTTACTTACGAGCATTATCGAATGAAAAAAACTCAAAATCTTCATGTTAAAATTACCAAAAAAAAACTTCATATTTTGTAATGTATAGGTTAGGTATGCTCTGTAAATATACCTATGTGATGAGTTGAATATTTCATAAATATGTATAATATTTACTATTTTAGCTGGAAAATTATATGCGATATAAAATAATGGGTTCTGTTAAAAGAGTTCAAATGAAACCAAATTGCATACCATCCAGATTTGATTGCCATGCAGGTTATGTTAAGAAGATTGTGATTGTAAACACAGGTATTATAGTATTGTACCAAGGTACATGATGTGATGTTAGATAAAACTTGCTACGATAGGTACTTACATTGTTGTTTTCACGTTTCTCAATTCGGCAGAACAGAAATCCGGATTGGAGGCAAAAAATTTCGCCACTATTTACTATCGGTAGATTGGTACTATCGGCCTTTACATAACCGTCTTCCATAATGAGATGTTAAATAAACGATAAAAGTCCACAAAAGTGATATTATGATGAAAACTAAAGAAGAGACTACCAAATTCGACTTTGTTTACTATATGCCTTACGTCACATTAGAATCCAAAATGGCGGATGGCGTTTCAGATTCGTTTTAAGCATTTGGAGAACAGATTAAAAAACTCGACTTTTCAAATTTAATTATAAAAATTTAATTGCATTTTTATGAATAGATATCGACGTTTCCCGTTTACTTTATACAATATCTATTCTATACATGCATTTCTATATTTTTTCTTACATGGTGTATAATACCCTATTATGATAGTAAGTTACTGTATTAGATAAAATATCTATAATTTATCACGTATCTTGTGAGTTGGATTACGATATACCTTGATGTCGTTTTTTTAGTACAGTGGGCTTTAGTGTTATATTGTATTTGCAGAAAAAAATGAAGCGATTCAGTGCTGCAAATCATTATCGCGGGCTTGAGGAAGCTGTAAACGCCATTGAGGAGGATGAGAGTGATAACGAGTATGACCTTATTATTTTACCGCCTGGACCTGATGTATTGACGGACGAAGAAGAAGAAGAAGAGGACTTACAAACGTCAACACTACCGAAAGATATTCCTGGAACAATCGAGGTAACACGTCGACGACGTCATTCATCTGAAACGTCCGAATGGGAAGATAGTGACGATGAACCTTTGTCGAACAAAAGAAGGCGTCCCAATGCAAGTGATGTTTTACCGACGTGGAGGAAATGTTCACCATCTTATTCATCTTTTTCCCAACCATATGAAAATAGTACACGTTCATCACAAAAAACTCAACTAATCGAACAGCTAAAAAATCTTTCACCAGTAGAAGTCTTTGATAGAGTATTTGATGCCGAAGTTTATGATTTGATCCTAAGTAACACACAGCTTTATGCAGGACAAAATAACAGACATGGATTTGTGTTAGATAGAGAAGATTTGCGCAGATTTCTGGGAATTCTTATTTTATCAGGATATCACAGATTGCCGAGAGAGCGTCAGTATTGGAGTTATGATGAAGATCTTGGAGTACCTCTTGTTGCCCGGTCCATGTCTCGAAACAGATTCCTTGATATAAAAAGAAATCTGCATTTAGTAGACAATAGTTTAGCATCTACTTCAAATGACAAGATGTTCAAAGTGAGGCCCTTGGTCGAAACTCTAAATCAAAAATTTTGTCAAAATGGTGTTCTCCATGAAGACATATCGATAGACGAATCGATGATAAAGTATTACGGTCACCATCCATCAAAACAATACATCAGGGGTAAACCGATCAGATTCGGTTATAAAAACTGGGTGGCCGCTAGTGCTGATGGTTACTGCTATGTATTTGATTTATACTGTGGCAAATCTATTGAAGCTACGAACAGACCGCTCGGGACTCGAGTGGTTACCTCATTGTTAGATAAAATGCCACTAGTACCTGCTGAGCATAACATTTATTTTGACAACTTCTTTTCTAGTTATGACTTGTTTATCAAACTAAAAGAGAGTGGGTTCAGAGCAACGGGAACAATAAGAGACAATCGGACAAAAAAATGCCCTCTTACTTCCGTGAAGGACATGAAAAAATCTGAAAGAGCTCATTTTGATTACCGGTTTGATACAAATAACGAGGTTTTGCTTGTCAGATGGAAGGACAACAGTGTATGCACTATTGGTACGAATTTTGACACAGTTGAACCTGTGGGAAAAGTCAAACGGTGGTGTTCACAAAGCAGACAGAAGGTTGATGTGAATATTCCACATCTATTTCAAACCTATAACAAGTGCATGGGCGGCGTCGATGTTATGGATGCATCTATTTCAATGTATCGAGTGAGTATACGTGGAAAAAAGTGGTGGTGGTCTATTTTCACCTACTTGCTTGATATGTGTGTATCTAACGCTTGGCGTCTGCACAGCATGAGCAGCGAAGAACGGTTTGACCAGCTGGATTTTCGGCGACACGTAGCGAGGCATTATCTACAGCGTAACAACATTATCAAAAGCCGTCCATCCGGTACTGAAATAGCAGGACCTGTTGCGGTTTCGGCTCCGCTGGGTCGGTAATCTATGAATTAGTATACGAATTAATACTAGGTACTTACCTGGGGTTCAGTCCTCAGGTTCACCAGCCCAATATCCCGTGTGATGTCGTTATACTAAACTCGTGAGCTATGAAAATGTGTGCTTAAAATAACATAATATACTATAAATATTGGGTTGTGTTTCCCGCTGGAATCCGTATTCCGTATTAGGCACTCCACTTGTGAGATCTTCCGAACAGATCTTACCACCGTACCGAAATTCCCGATTTCCTACAGTCCCGGAGACTGGTTTTCGCATCCGAGGCGACCACAGGACTTTACAGCACCGTAAGCTGAAAAATCTGCGTTTATTTCACGTTTTAATGTCCGACAGTAATTAAAACCGACCTGTTTACAAATATGCACGCGACCGCCATGCGAGTTTTTTTTTTTTAACTAAATCGACGCGTGGCGTAGGCAAAAGCATCGCAAAACCATACTGCCAAAAAGCGAGGATTCCGAACATCCCCCCGTCCTCCAAAACCGGGACTCGGTTTTGGACTTAATCCACTGGCAGTCGAGATAGAGTCGCGACTGCCCTACGTAACACTGAGTTTCCCGATGAAACTTCAGCGTACCTTGGAACGCCGTCAGAGCCAGGGTAGAGTTTGACGATGCGTCCCTTGCGCCATAGCAAAGGAGGCAAATTAACGTCCTTAATTAAAACCAGATCCCCCGCCCGTGGAGGGACAGATTTATCCGTCCATTTGACCCGTTGTTGCAGAATATGCAGATACTCTAAGACAAACCGTTTATTAAAATGCTGAGTCATCTGCTGCAACATTTCAAACCGTGTGAGCCGATGAGGGCGTACCTCATCGAAGGAGTACTCAGGTAGAGCCACCAGCGGCTGTCCTATCAAAAAATGACCCGGTGTCAAAGCTTCTAAGTCGTTAGGATCCGAAGAGAGTGGGCACAAGGGGCGAGAATTGAGAGTAGCCTCTACTCTACAAAATACCGTAGTAAGCTCCTCATAAGTCAGGATTGTGTCACCGATGACACGCCTCAAATGCGTTTTGGCAGATTTTACCGCTGCCTCAAAAATACCCCCCCAGTGGGGACACGCAGGAGGACTAAATTTCCATGTAATGCCCCGAATGGCCAAAGCGTGGCTAATGTCCGAATTAGCACCCGTGAGAAACTTATGTACTTCCGTTAAGTACCTATCTGCGCCCTGAAAATTTGTGCCGTTATCCGACCGTATCAAAGTAGGCAATCCGCGCCGTGAAACAAATCGACTTAGAGCCGCAATAAAAGCTTCCGTGGAAAGTGCCGAAACCACTTCCAAATGTACCGCCTTTGTGGACAGACAGACAAAAACACATAAATACGCTTTATGAGTTTTAGCGTTTCGTAGAGTCGAAACTTTAACCGTAAACGGGCCCGCAAAGTCCAGTCCGACACCGGAAAATACCCTATCTATATTTACCCGATCGCTGGGCAAATCTCCCATAATTGGTTGCATAGTGGCAGCCTTCAACCGATAGCATGGCATGCATTTAAATATAACCGACCGTATACACCGTCGCGCCGACAATATCCAAAAGTCGCGCTGTAAAATGGCAAGTAACGCATTGCAACCCGCGTGCGCGTTACTTACGTGTCTGTCCACTACCAAAAGCCTAACTAAAGCTCCGTCTTTAGGCAACAATAAAGGGTGCCGTACACCATAAGGCAGCTTAGCGTTTCTAAGCCTGCCACCGACTCTGATGAAACCGTTTTCATCGAGGAAGGGATTGAGCTTTTGTAAAGCTCCCGTTAACCGAACCGACCGTTGTAAAGAGTCCATTTCCGAGGGGAAGCTTTCTCCCTGGACATACTTTACCCAATACAAAAGCGCCGCTCGCCGTTCGAGCGGAGATAGAGTACATGAAAGCTCTCTCTGAGCTTTATCCGTTAGCCGTGCGTTATGGATAAACCGCTTTATCCACCCAGTAACCGCCAATAATTTATTCAAACTACTGAACCGCTCTAATAATTGAAGCAAGCACGACTTGGCTATCCGTCCAAGCATATACCGAGCGAATGGGAATGCTCTTGCCTAAGGTGGCACAAATATGATTTACTAAACGAGTTAATAGAGCGGCTCCCGACAACTCTAACTTAGGTATAGTGAGGAGAGTCCGTATAGGGGCGACCTTACTCTTTGCCGTCACTAAACTAACCGTGACGTTACCGTAAACGTCCACTGCACGCAAATATATTACTGCTGCGTAACCCGATGTTGACGCATCGCAGAAAGCGTGTAGAGAAGCAGTAAACCTACCACTAGGTACAAACTTGCGCGGTACCGTTACTCGCGTAATATTACCTAAACTCCTTAAAAATATAAGCCAGTCCGATAAAAGCTCGCCGGCGAGCATCTCGTCCCATGAAAGCTCCGCAGCCCATAGACGCTGTAAGAAACATTTTGCCCAGAATATAACTGGCGCAATCCAACCGTTGGGGTCAAAAATCCGAGCGACAGTGGACAGGACACTCCGTTTTGTCCAAAGCTCCACTGTTACGTCCGCAAACCGAAAGGAGAACGCATCTGGGACTGGCATATATTGCACACCTAACACCGATGTAGTGTGCGGCGAGTCTGGGTCCACGAACAACAGCGGATCCTGTACGTGGTCTTCCGGTAGACCCTCTAGTACCCGTGGGCTGTTGCTCAGCCATTTCCGTAACTCATAACCCGCCGTACCGAGCAGGCGTATAAGCTCATCCCGTAAAATGAGAGCTTCCCGTTCCGACGCCGCACCTGTCACAATATCATCGACATAAATGTCGGTCTCTAGCGCAGCCGAAGCGCGCGGGAATCGAACCCGCTCCTGTTCTGCTAACTCTAGCAGGCACCGAATTGCCATCCATGGGCTAGACTTAAGACCGTAAGTGTTAGTGTTGAGCTCATACACTAATAAAGGCCGCGAGGGATCTTCGCGCCATAAAATTAATTGATACCGTCTATCATCCGTATGTATCTCCGTTTGCCGAAACATCATTCGCACATCCGTAACAAACACGACCTGATGCCTCCGAAAGGCTGTAATGACAACCGAAATGTCCGTTTGCAGCTTTGCACCCGAGTGCAGAATTTTATTAAGTGACACACCGCTAGTGGTGGGAGCCGACCCGTCAAACACCACACGTATCTTGTCGCTACCTGTTTTAAATACCGCGTGATGTGGAATGATGTAATGTTCCGTGTTGGCATAGTCCGTAGTTGAAGGCGACATGTGCCCCAAAGCTTCATATTCCCGCATGAAGTCTATATATTTATTTTTAAATACAGGATCGCGGCGCATTCGACGTTCCATAGACAGAAACCGTTTTTCTGCCGTACCGTAAGACAATCCCAGCTCCGGGCGTGGGTTTAAAAAAGGTAACCTAGTTACAAACCGACCGTTCGGCAATCTATATGTATTAGATACAAAAAAACGTTCACACTCCTCCTCAAGAGGATCCGTGCGTGCGACCGTGGGAACTTCCTCAACTTCCCAGAATCTCTGTAACACTTCCGCAAGTGAGATTCCCGTAAAAAATGACTGACCCGTGTCAGCAGAGTAAAGTTGGGCCGGTCCCATAATTACATAACCGAAATTGGTAGGGAGTGCGACTAGACCGTTGTCGTGAATCACCCTAATTGTGCCCGAGCACAATATCCTACTCAAAACATCAACACCTAACAAAAGTTCTATTGACTCCGATTTAAAGAACCTTTTGTCAGCTAAATGCAATTCCGAAACTGCATTACATATTTCTTGCGATAAGTCGCTATGGGGATGACGACCCAAAATGTCATCCAATACCACCGCCGTAACCGAGATGACAGGTGAGGAAACCGATTCCCCCATAAAATTAAACCGAACCTGTCCATATACAGTAGACACCACCTGACCACCGATGCCCCTAATGGTGTTACTATGCCGAAAAATAGGTAAGCCTAGACGCCTCGCAAAACCGAGTGTAACAATACTTCCCTGAGACCCACTATCGAGCAATGCCCGCGCATTCACATAATGACCGTCACTATTCTTTACCGTTACACCGATAGTAGGAAGCAAAACCGTATGCGAGAAGGCTGTATTGTGCGAGGCGCGGCCGAGATCCTATTGTGGGAATGATGGCCCACCGTTGGGCACTGGATTGTAGGCGGGCACCGGCGCCGGCCTACCTTTCCTGTATCTTCCGTTAGGGACACGTGCGCCCGGATGCGCCCGTGAAACCTGATATGCCGCCGGGGGCACCGCATAACACTGGTGGGCCGAGCCGAAATGCGACCAATAAGGCGGATTTCCCGCAATCACTCGCGGCCGTTCCGCGATGGGCGGCGAAAACGCAGCAGCCCGCGCTGCATACGATGCCGCTGTCACGCGACGCTCAATGTCCGGCTCCGACGCCGGCGCGTGACGCGCGTCTTCGCGCCCCCGCCCATTCCGAGGCGATGGGGGCGAGATGGGGGTGTGGGTGCGCCTTCGACCGTTCGAGGGGGAACCCATGCGAGGGGGGTCCATCCGTGGGACCAACTGCCCTCCCGTCCGTCCGTGTCGCGCGGGCTCGAACCGCGCGCCGCTCTGATTCATGCAGAGCGAGGCATGATGCCTCCCGCCACAATGGGCACATGGGCGAGGAGATCCGCACTCTCCCGCAAAATGTGGGCCAAAACAGAACCAACATACGCCAGCCCGCCGTGTTTTATTGCGCCTATCCCGCGTAGGTGCTCGAATAAATTCATCACATCTCGTGACGTGATGAGCCGCACTACCGCAAAAAAAGCAATCACTAGCGGCCCGTGCCGCATAGATGTGTCGCTGGGCGGGACGGGGAGTCGCACGTGCGCGAGTGGGCTCAGACCGACTGGGCCCAGCAGGCGTGCTTGGCGCCGTCGCCATAGTGTCAACGACCCGCGACTCCGCCTCCAGGAACTCGAGGAACTCCGAAAACTTAGGCAGATCGGCTACCGAGCCGATACTGCCTCCGTAACGCTGCTCAAACCGTAACTTCACGTCCGTGGGCAGCTTACCCAGCACGGCGTGAAGCAACATATAGGACCACTGGTCCACTGGGAGTCCCAATTTCTCCAGACCGTGATACGCCACCCGTAGTGGGTTCAAAAACTCGCTCCGTAGCGAGGACATCCGTATAACGCGCGGCAACGAGTAAATCCGATCCAACTGGACATCCGTAAGCAGTCGCACATTATTATAACGAGACTTCAGCAAGTCCCGAGCTATGCCGTAATTCTCGTCGGTGACGTCCAGGTGTGCTACGAGCTCCCGAGGCTCTCCCGACAGCACACTCAATAAATGCCACAATTTCTGAGCCGGCGCCAAACTCCGTTGCGCATGTACCACCGAATCAAACAGTCCTATAAAGGACGGCCACTGACCGTAATCCCCATCAAAGGGCTGTAACCGTAAGTCAGGGAGTTTAGAAACTCCTGACAGTTGAGGGTTGGGACTATACTCCGACTTGAGTCCCCCTGAGCACTTCTCCGACGAAGATGCCGCCTCCATAAGCTGATCGTTCAGCACGTGAATCTTATCATAATCAGCCGTCACCGATTCGACCCTGGCTTTGACGACGGGGTCCGTTAAATTATCCTCCGCCGCCAGGAAGGTACAATAGTCATCTTCTAGAGCCGTAATCCTAGAGGGAGCCTTCTCCAACCGATAGAGGAAGGCGCCAACCTGATCTGAGCGGCCTATATACAAAACTGCCTGCGCAAACCACCGTAAATTGGCCTTAATTCGAGATGCCGCTGCCGTCGACATCCTGAATAACAACAATAAAGTAACAAACAACCACTAATAACCAAAAATAAAACAATAATATTCCGAAATATAAACAAACCGTAATAATCCAATAGTATTCAAAAACCGCAATAGAATAACAAACATACACTAAACCGGATAGTGTATAAAGATGCACTTATCTGTGCCCGGTGCACAGATAAGAAAAACACCTGCGTATCGCGCAGCTACGTACCTACCACGCCGCCGGCGCGTGATCTGGTACAACCGATTTATGTCTACCTTCGACAAATTAATAATTTTAACACTTTTCACGATTACCAACAGAAACCCAATGCCCAAAGCCCTTTTAAAACCACGCTCTGCTACCAAAAATGTTGCGGTTTCGGCTCCGCTGGGTCGGTAATCTATGAATTAGTATACGAATTAATACTAGGTACTTACCTGGGGTTCAGTCCTCAGGTTCACCAGCCCAATATCCCGTGTGATGTCGTTATACTAAACTCGTGAGCTATGAAAATGTGTGCTTAAAATAACATAATATACTATAAATATTGGGTTGTGTTTCCCGCTGGAATCCGTATTCCGTATTAGGCACTCCACTTGTGAGATCTTCCGAACAGATCTTACCACCGTACCGAAATTCCCGATTTCCTACAGTCCCGGAGACTGGTTTTCGCATCCGAGGCGACCACAGGACTTTACAGCACCGTAAGCTGAAAAATCTGCGTTTATTTCACGTTTTAATGTCCGACAGTAATTAAAACCGACCTGTTTACAAATATGCACGCGACCGCCATGCGAGTTTTTTTTTTTTAACTAAATCGACGCGTGGCGTAGGCAAAAGCATCGCAAAACCATACTGCCAAAAAGCGAGGATTCCGAACAGGACCTTTCCCAAAAAACAACGGACATAACCCTAAGAAGCTGCCCAAACAACTGAGATGTATTTTGTGTCACACGCGTATAAAATGGCAGTGTAGCCAGTGCCAGAAGACATTGTGTATTGATAAAGATTGTTTCGCCAAGTATCATGCATAAGCGCCCGCTGTACTATAAAAAGTACGGCTCCAAATATATATATATATTTATTTCATTTTCTTTTTAACATTTCAATACGTCTTTATAGTGCCTAAGTACCCTATTTAATAAAGCTATATTAATAAAAACATTACTCGTTTTAATTTGGGCGTTAATGGGTTAAATCCACATAGTTTCCATCAAAAGTGCTTAAGTCCAAAATAAAAACCGGTTTAATTTAAAATCTGACGGTTGTTTCACCCATTTTTTTGACAATGTTGCCAGTAGACATTATTATGAGAGTGTTGGTAGTATTGCTCAGTATTCAAGACTCATGGATAAAGCAAACAGAAACAAACGCGTTTTCCCAGAAGTTGTTTATGCGTGACTTAGGTGCGTTTGATATGTATCGACACATTTGTCATTTTACACATTTTTATTTGTATTTCCATTTTTATATAAAAAAATTCGTATAAAGTCTTGGGTTTATAATAGTTCAAACTCATGGGTGATCAAACCAATCGTTTTTAGAAAAAAATATTAACTAAAGTCCTTACTCATACACTACTTCTTGTACAATAATTGTTTTTGTCATATCCGGTACATTCAAGATAATAATATATCTTTTAACATTCTTACAGAACACTTATATTATTCAATTTTTTTAATGCAATAAAATACTCATAGCTTTTATAATAGCTAGTAAAACTACGTATTTATATATCAATTATTACCGTGCACTGTATTTTAAACACAAACAACTTAAATATTAAGACATATTTCTTAAAAACAAAACATAATTATAACAATGTAAATTGTCAATAAATTTTTATATAAAAAACACTTCACTTCAATCACTTTTAAAAAATCCCGTCACTTCAATCACTTAAGAAAAACCATTAATAGTACTTCTTCTTTTCTTCACCTTTTGGGAAATTTCTTCACTCGGCAGCACCACATCAAACACGAACTTCTCCCGGCACCAAGCATAGTCATAGTCTTTTATTTTCACTTACGTATTTTTATTTAGATTCATTGATTATTCGGTTTATTATATTTATTTTAGTCTCTAGCTAATAAGAATAAGTATCTTCTTATTTACTTTATTTGTTATTTAATTTAGTGATGGGCAAATGGAAAAAAATATCGATATTTATCGTATCGATATTTTTTAAATATATCGGTATATATCACCCAAGAAATATCGATATTTCGACATTTTTTGCCCAATTTGCTATTATTTATAAAAATTGCCAAAATTATCGAAATTTTAAAGCAAATACACATCTGGCTGTTTCAACATAAGTTTTATTATTTATTAATTTTTTTTTCAAATTCCTCGACATAAAAAAAAGAAACAAAATAATAAAAAAACATTATTCAAACCAGTATTTGTCTGATATTGACATCAGGAGTACTCTTTGTTTGATGTGTTCCCCTGTTAATCTGCTCCTATGATTTGGCACAGTCAAATTTACCACTGAAGCTACCCTTTCAGATGACACTGAAGATGCTTGACAAATAAAATATTTTAGAGCGATATCTGAGAGAACCGGCGTGAAATGTTGACAATTTACCCAGAACTTTATTGGATCAGATTTTCTTTCTAAAAGTGGTTGGTCCAAATACTGCTTCAGTTCATTGGGGACACAGCTACTGCTTGGAACCTCTGACGAAGCTATGCTCAGATTTAATAATTTCTCATGTCTGGACCAGATAGAGGACCCACTAGCTTGTTCTGATGCTGCTTGATCAGGATTTTTATCTGGAGAACGTTGTCCTCTACGCCGATGTTCTGCATGAATCTCAGCACTAATTTTGGATATAGCATTTGACACGACAATTGGCGAGGTAAAGTGGATACGCTTGAACCGAGGGTCCAAAATAGTAGCTACTGAGAGAAAAAGATTTCTTTCTAAAGGAGCCAGTTAGTCTTCAACTTTTTTGAGTAAAGCATGTCAAAGCAAGAATTCCATCTAGTGCTGACAGCTTGTATCAATGTCAACACCTCACCTTCTTTTTTTCCACATGATTCTTGTTCGGCTCGTAATTGGTCCATAGCATTAACTGACTGCTTAAGGGGGTCGTCTAGTGTGTCAGGTCAAAAAAAGCGATTTCTTTTTCATAAAACACATATAAAACATGCGTAGAAGATGTGAGTAAAAGCATTTTTCGAAATTCAAAGCCGAAAGGGGTCGTCTAGTGTGTAATTCAAAAAAATATCATTCTTTTTCAGATTTTTCGAGATTCAAACCCATACAGCTACAGCTGTACACCGGAGTAGGAGTACGGAGCGTGTGAAGCCCGCTCCACGTAGTCTTCCTCGCTCGATAAACTTTCGAAAAATAATTAAAAATTGATAAAAAGGGAAGTCACTCTGAACCAGTTCATATAGATCGGACAAGGAAACGGAAATTCAGTGGAAATCGGTACACAAGGCTATTGCGTCTATGGCCACAGTGCTGACGCGTGAAAGCGCTCCAGTCGGAGTATTGGTATTATCCGATTTTGGGATTTTACTACAGCACTCTGGGCATTTCCAATTACGCCTACGGTCCTGGTCAGGTCCATAAAAGGCGTAAAAACGTTTGGGTGTTATGTTAATGCATTTAATATCGTATTTCGAAGCACAAGCAGTACATTCCAAAAATTCCCTATTTATTATTGTACCACTACAACCCGCGCACTTTCCATAATCAGGCGCCATTACAGTGTTTGCCCGTCTGATGTAAACAAGACCTGGGTTCGAGTGGGCACTCAAGTGATGGCGCTAGTGTCGCGTTCGGAATTGCGCCGTATGATGAGTGTCACCCGTAGCCCGGCAAGTTGCGTAGGTCAGGAACAACGATTTTATGAAAAATGTTTTTCTTTATATTTCACGTATTACAACTCCGATTTTGCTGGAGTAAACACACGTAGGATGTCGGTTTCTCAGGCTTTCCAACTATGTATAACACAGTGTCACAATACCACTTTTAACTATATTTTGCAGTAATTTTTCGGAGTAAATAAAACACAGTGTTGTTTGGGTAACTGTCTCTACATACAATTTCATTGGATCACAAAATTTTACATTAAATGATTCAGTTATTTCTAATAAAAAGTACTTCCGTTACTGCCTCTGACATAGCAGTGTACTCTGCGAAAGTTGAACATTTAGTTACTGTATTTTGTTTACGTGTTTTCCAAAAAATTTAATTTCCAAACAATCTGATAACAAAACCAGTTGTAGATTTTCTATCCACATTATCTCCTGCATAGTCAGAATCTACCATACAATCTAATATTTCAGAATCCACTCTATCATAGTAAGTTAACTTTAGATCCAGTGTAGCCAACCCTACAGTTTTAACTGTAGATCTACAGTTTTTTGGAAATTCTCTCAGTTTTTAGTTTAGGCCTCGATATCTACAGTTTTGTGCTTATGATTCTAGCGCCACCTTTATTTGCTACGTGGTAGTCCGTGCACTCAGCTTCAGTAAAACCAACTATCATCGAACCTGAGGCAATAGTCATCAATCGATTTAATAGATGGCGTTAGTATTGGACAGTCGTAGATTGTTTCGGTCAATGTCTGTTTTACTGACATTCTATTTTTCTTACTGGGGAATCCCCGCAGATGCTTTGACAATCGAGATATATGTACTTGACTGTGCATTCCGTCATTCGTCAGATTAAATTCTTTGTTGTTCGGTAAACGTTATAAGTTGAGCAAAAAGTTACGATTATGCAAATCTGTAGTAGTGATAGTGAGTCAGATGTTGACAAATCCCCAGCAAGAAAAAAGAAAGCAGTGAGATACGAGCAAAAATTTATTGACTCTTGGCTCGACGATGAAAAATTTTGTGGATGGCTCGCAAAAAGTAAAAAAGGTAACACATATTTTTACTGCTCTGTAAATGCGGAATTCGAGAATTGACGCGACACAAAAATTCATCAATACACCAAATAAACTGTAGAATAATACAAAAGCAACCTAAGCTTACGTCTTTATTTGCATCTTCATCAAAATCACAGGAACCGAAGCAAATGGCAAAAGCCGGCGAAATCAAATTAGCATGTTTAATTGCGGAACATAACCTTGGATTTAATGTTGCCTCACATCTGACTAATTTAGTAAAATCGGTGTGTCCAGATTCAAAAACTGCTGAACATTTGTCTATGAGCCGAACAAAAGCAAGATCTATTGTAGTAAATGTAACAGGAAAAACCGCCGAAGAAAACTTGATAAAAAAATTAAGAGAAAATGAGTTTTCATTGCTGGTAGATGAGAGTACTGATAAGTCGACAATCAAGCATAATAGCGAGGATAGTCAACACACATTATGAAGTAGAAGATAAATTTCTAACTTTGATACCGATCACCGACGGCTCAGCGAAAGTTTTGTACACAAAAACTGTTGAATATTTTAATGAGAAAGAAATTCCATACAAAAATAATTTGTTAGGATTTGCATCTGATGGCGCCAATGTCATGTTCGGAGCAAATAACTCGATGATCACTCATTTGAAGAATAATGTACCTAATCTTTTCACTATGAAATGTATATGCCATTAATTTGCGCTTTGCGCATCAAACGACTTTTGATTTTAAATTTGATTAAAACTTCGATAATCACATAAATTTTCTTGTTTTTAATTTCCTCTCTAAAATGTATTCTATTCATTACCATCATTACATTATAAAAATGAGTCATATACTATCAAAGACGGCAGTGTCCACTCATTTAGGAAATTGTACTATGAATGCCATTTTATTTGTCTATGGACGTTGCATGCATTGGAAAAATCTGTGCGTGCCAAAAACGGCTTTGTCACAGCCAAAACTCAATTTTAATAAACTAGTTTGTGTCAAGCCCAGCAGAGTCCGTAGTATTCCGAAACAAATATGGCAGTGTCCGCGTCAGCCAATCAGAGCACTGCATCTAGTATGGCGGACCGACGCGCAGCTTAGGTGAATTGTCTGTTGTTTTTCGTGGTTTAAATTAGTTATTTGCTGTTCATTAACCCAGATTGATAGTAAACCTCAAGATATGGAGTATAGAGCGTCCCCTTGCACTTCAGGAAAGACGCGGAAACGCGTAGCTAAACCAGAAAACTGGAAAAGAAACATCGCAAAAAGGAAGCGGTAAGTTACTTTGACTGAGCATGTTTGATACTATATTGTTTGATACTGTTTGATACAAATATTTTTGTACATTCAAAACTTGTAACAAGTTGTTGTGTTGTGTCAAATACTCTCTACGAACATAAGCGGACAAACGTAAGATAGACAGATCACACGCTTTTCTGTAGGTACATACATCATCATTGTTTCTTCTTATTTTTAGGGTTCCGTACGTCTGAATACAAAAACGGAACCCTTATAGGATCACTCGTGTGTCTGTCCGTCCGTCGCTTACAGTCAATTATTTCCGAATCTATGAGACCGATTAAGTTGAAATTTGGTACACATATCAATTCCTGTGACCCAAACACAGAGGTGTGACGTGAGCAGATGAAATCTGTATATGGGGGGTCATTTTTGGGGGGAAGGGGAAAATTAAAAAAAAAATTCTGAAAACTGCATCGTGTGGCATATCAAATGAAAGGTCTTGTTGAGAAGATCTTAAATGTATTTTTTTGTAATTTTAAAATAAATAGTTTCCAAGTTATTCAAGAAAATAGACGAAAAAAACCATTCCCCCCCCCCCCCTTATCTCCGAAACTACTGAACCTAAAATTTTGAAAAAAATACAGAAATTTGTTTTCTCCTTATAGATTATAGGAAAACCTATAAGAAGTCCACGATATTAAAATAACATGGTAAATCACTCAATATTGTGCGTACCAACTTTTTGTCAGATTTAAAAAAACATGATAGGTAACATCGTACGGAACCCTCTTCACGCGAGTTCAACTCGCACTTGTCGGCTTTTTAGGTACTCATCTGTACAACTGCCCATAAAACCTACGTGTCAACATAAGTCCCCGGGACCCTATAAATGCAATTCGTTGACTATGCAAGATTTGATGACATTCCATAACAATTTTTACAAACATCCGAGTAAAGAAATTCAAGATGCATTTTTACTTAACTGTTGTGTTCCAAAAAAACCAACACGAAAAAGACCACGCTAAGGAAATCATCAGTCAAAGAAATTCCAAACGGAATTCAATGTTTACAGTAAGATGCAAAAGAAGAAAATCCGCGTATGCCAAACAGCATTTCTGGGCATCTTACACATTACAAAACATCGCGTGCAGTATATTGCAAAGTCATTTGTGGAATCTGGAGGACAAGTGGTTAAAGAAAAGAGAGGAGGAGACCGCAAATATAGAAAATTTTCCGAGAAGAAAAAAGCAGTGATGCTATTTATCAATATGTTTCATGTGGATGAGCCGCATTACTGTCGAGGACACTCTGAGAGGCGTCATTTGCCTGCTGAGCTTTCTATCAATAAAATGTGGAAAATGTACAACAAGCAGCTTGGGTTGGAAGAAGATCTGAAAGTAAAGAAAGGATATTTCCGAAGAATATTTAATACCAATTACAACCTCGGCTTTGGCAGCCCCAGGACGGATGTGTGTTCTTTTTGTCTTCGGCTCATTGAACAAATAAAAAGGGAGAGTAATGAAACAGCAAAACAACGACTACGTGTAGAATGGAGAGTCCACAAGTTAAAAGCTAAAGCATTATTTGCCTTAGTAAAAGAAGAACAAGCAGACTTGAAAACTCTATCTTTTGATTGTCAAAAAAATCTCCCACTGCCAAAAACTCCTGATCAAATAACATACTATTCTCGGCAGGTGTACCTGTATAATTGCACGGTTGTAGAAGGTTCATCAAAGTCTCCACTAACCCCAGAAAATGTTTTTGCCTATTGCTGGACTGAAGACGAATATGCTAAAGGTGCCAATGAAATTGCGTCCATAATATACCATCGACTAAGAAACACTGACTTTACTGGTATATCAACTATAAGGCTGATAGCCGATGGATGTCCAGGACAAAACAAAAACTCTATCATGCTGACAATGTGCTCCAAATGGCTAGTCACTTCGGCTCCAATTAATGTGCATGAAATACAAATAGTTTTTCCTGTCGTTGGCCATTCCTTCATACCTCTGGACCGAGTATTTGCTCATGCAGAAAAGGAGAGCAGAAAATTAGAGTGCATTATAACTCCAGAAAACTACCTGGATATAATTGGAGCACATAGCACTATTGTGCGTTTGGGCACTGACTGTGAGGTGTTCAACTTTAAGAAAAGTATGGCTACTACAATGAAAGATGTTGGATCCTGGCACTTTCAGTTTAAGACATGCAAGAGATTTTTCATTAAACGATCTGTTAAGCCAGGAAATGTCGTAATAAATGGTGAGGTAAACTTTAACAACCGTGAGGGAGTTTTTAAAAAAGTTACCCGAAAAAACAAAAATGTCTGCGATATAAACCCCGACGCAATCGAAATGAAATCGGTAAAACTAAAACCCGCAAAATTAGTGGACGTCAAAAAGCTCCTTTGTTGCCATTTTGGTGAAGATTGGGAAAACCAAGAGGGATTAAGTTTTTACAAAAAGATTCTTCAAGCTCCCACGGAAGAAGAAGAAAATGATTCGTCTAAAGCCTTCTGCGAGCGACGAACAGAAGAAAATTGTTTTATTTAAAGCAATTCTTATCCGTCTGATAGAGTTATATAGCGATCTTCTAATCACACGATCATTTTTAAATAAAACTTTGAACTTATATTAATGCAAGTTTTTGTTTGTAAAAATAAAGTTATAAAACTTCTGCTATTTTGTTCATAAAAGAGAATGGGTACTTTTGTATGAGACCTGTAATTTTAATGTGACTCAATAGCAATATGTAATCAATTATATATTTTTCACTGATTGATTATGACATTAATTTATTTTTACCGACTTCACCCTACGTACTCATAAGTATCAAAATCATAATTGCGACTATGACAGCCAAGAAACATGGCCGACATTTGTATCAAAGACGGCAGTGTCCATGGCTGTTCCAATCATATACGGCAGTGTCCAAATGACTCTATCAAAACCGGCAGTGTCCGTCAGATTTTTGCAATTAACGAGTTTAATTAGCCAAGATTGTATAAATTTACAGGTCTAAAGTGTTTTGTAAAGCTTTTAGCTAAAGATGTAATTTTTTTTAAAATAGCTTACTGATAAAATGTAATACTAATCGTTTTTTTCGCTTACCTTAAAGTGTGTTCCAATGGACACTGCCGCCTTTGATAGTATATGACTCAAATATTAAGCTGTAGATTTACTGTTTATTAATTTGATATTTACAGTTTTCTACAGTTTTTTTTAGTATATCTACAGTCTGGCCTTGTGCCTGTACTAATATACAATAATTCACCTATTATATTTCTGTACTTAATTCTATCATCTACTTCTATAGCTTGTTCTAATTTTAAATTTGTCTCCATTGGAGTCTCATATAACTTGCTATCTTTCAGATCATATTTTGCTGCCAAAGATTCAATATATTTTGTTTGGTTTAGAGTTATTATACTTTTGTCATCACTATAATCAATATCTATGCCAATGTAGTTTTTAATTTTTCCTAAATCTTTCATTGCAAATCTATTAATTAAACGAGTTTTTACATCCTCAATTTTATTTTTATCTTTACAACAAATTAAAAGATCATCAACAAATATCAATATGTATATTGGATCTTTGCTTGCTCTATTAACATATAAACAGTAATCATAGTTACTTCTAACAAAATTTTGTGTTAAAATAAATTTATCAAACACTCATACCATACTCTAGGGCTTTCTTTGAGACCATAGAGTGCCTTTTGCAATTTGTAAACTTTGTTATCGCCAGTTTCATAACCTTCCAGTTGATTTATATATACTTCTGACTTTATATGAGCATTTAAAAAAGCTGTCTCTCTATCCATCTGTTCTACAAATAAGTTACCTTTACAACTGTATGACAATAAAATTTTCAAAGTTTTCATTTTTCCTACCGGTGAGTAAACATTTTCAGTGTATTCATTTAGTTGGCATCCCCTTACAACTAATCTAGCTTTATAATCATTATTGTTTTTCCTTCTAAAAACCGACTTTACATCAATTACCTTTTTATCTTTTGGCTTTTCAACAATTTGCCAAGTATTATTTTTATTTAAACTATTTATTTCTGAGTCCATGGCCATTTGCCATTGTTTTTGATCATTGGAGTTTATCGCCTCCTCAAATGTATTTGGTACATTTGCATCAATATAGTTAACATATATAAAATGTGAAACTGGATTACCATATCTAGAAACTGGAATTCTCATTCTTTTTTATGATATTTCATCCCCGTCTTTATTATCATTTGAGTTATCATCATCTACAAGACCCTTCAAGGCATTATTAGTATCAGTCTCACCTGCATCTACATAACTTTCATCACTTTTATAATTTGTTTTGCCTATTTTATCTATAGCTTCGTCAATTTCCATGTCTTTGTCTTTCTCTAAGCAAATCAGTTTTGTATATTCCTCAATTACCTGTACATGCCTAGCATTTATAATCCTATTATTTATTAGAACTCTATAACTATTTTCATTATAACTCACTAAAACTCCCTCTTGTGCTTTATCATCCCATTTACTTTTTCTTAAAACTTCAGGAACCCTAACAAAAACTCTACTTCCATAAATTTTTAAATGCTCTACATTTGGTTTTGTTTAAAAAAATATCTCATAAGGAGTTTTATTTTCTACTGTATTTGCAATTGTGCGATTTTTTAAATATGCTGCTGTTTTTATATCTTCAGGCCAATACCTTCTATGAATTTTAGCTTCCCTCATCAAAAACCTACCTATGTCCATAGCAGATCTATTATATCTTTCCGCTACTCCATTTAATTCATGGACGTAGGGTGGACATGGTAATAACCCTTTAATAATCTAATATAATCTAATATACCTTTTTGCCTTATAAAATTATAAATATCCTTGTTTAAGTATTCTTTGCCATTATCACACTGAATTTTCTTAACTCTTTTGTTGAATTTATTTTCTATTAAATTTACAAATTCTATAAAACAATTAGTAACTTCAGTTTTACTTTTAATACAAAATATCCTTGTACATTTACTATAGTCTCAATGAATGTTACGAAGTATTTTTCTCCTCCATAACCAGTTGTATTATGTGGACCGTTTAAATCAGTATGAATTAATTCTAAAACTTCAGTAGTCTTTGTTCTATTATTCTCAAAAGGTACATTAGACATTTTACTTTTAATACAATTTGAACATTTCATATCTGTGTTTTCAATCTTATCAGGCAAACCGTCTACTAATTTATTATTTACTAACTTATTTAAGTACTGAAAATTTACATGACCAAGTGCCCTATGCCATTTCTCTTTCTGAGTTAAATTTACAGAGTATGTATACATATTTTCATTTTTTGTTACAAAACTTTTTATACAGTACAAATTATTTATTTTCTCAGCAACAACTATTAATTCTCTAAGGCCATTATAAATTTTTGCATATTCGTTTTTGGCTACTACTGTGCAACTTTTAGTTATCTTTGAAAAACTTTACAAATTTTGCTTAATACCTTCAACAATATAAACATTAAAAATATGTATCATTGTTTATTATATGGTCGGTCAGTACACCAACTATCTAAGAGCCAATCAATTTCACTGTTATTGTAACACTCCTCTGTTTTAACACACCCACATACCTGGCTTACTTCCGGATTACATACTTCAGCTGTCCATGACTCCGATGAAAAATTGTTTGAAGATTCACCACTGGACTGACCTTGACCTCTGGAATAATTTTGACCCCGGAACTGACTTTGACTTCTGAAATTACTTTGACCTCTACCTCGTCTATGACCTCTGTAGAATCCACCTCTGTTGTATTCTCTCTATAGTCCTCGCTGACCTCTCACACTTGATTATATCTCTGACCATGCCAACAGTCCTTCTTGAGATGACCAGTCTTTCCACAAATAAAGCATTGGGCTATGGTTTTGGTTGCAAATGTACTCACATTATTTTTCTTGTCATCGCTAGTGGCCATATTTTTCTCTTTTATTTTGTTCACTATGGGTGCGCCCACCACCGGGCCCTACACCCTCCACTGACCCTCGGATCTGATAACTCATAATTGCGACAACAGGCACTTGCACTAACTACAATCGCCATGAGAAACCAGACCCGAGCACCTAGCATGCAAGACGATACATTGCACCATTCCGAAATCAAAAACTAGATAAATAATCTACATATATTTCGCCAACAACCGTGGCATCCTCAGGATTATAGAAATTACAGTCGAAACCGATTATAACGACATCGTTTACAACGACCGATCGGTTATTACAGCCAGATTGTAAGGTCCCACCCAAATCTCTAGTAAACTATTCAGTAAACATACCGCCTATAACTACATCGGATACAGCGACATATCGCTTACAACGACTAAACTTTATCGATATTCATCGACTATAACGACCAACCGCTTCTTGTCCCAGCAAAACAAAACAATACGAACGATTTTAAATCTTATTGATAAGCATTGAAGGAATGTTTAGGCGTATTATTACCTACGCACTTTCTCCCACCTCATCCGAACCTCTTGCCGGCCATTTGACCTTGAATATTTTACACCAATTGTTTAGTGCGCTAAATGACTGCGTGAGTGACAGCTTGATTTATAAGTGTTGGTTTTGATTAGGCCGTGCATTTATGCGTTATCATGTTGCAAAAAAAGAGGAAAGTGTTTTCTATTGAAGAAAAATCTCATGTCATATGGAGATTAGAAAATGGTGAGTCGAATAGTGAAATTGCAAAGGAATGTGGAGTTTCGCACTCTACGATTTCAACGATTTGGAAGAATAGAGATAAAATAAAAGTTCTTTTCGAAAACAACTCTTTAAAACTTAAACGAGCGAGGACAAGTGAACATAAAGTTATAGAAGATGCTTTATTAACATGGTTTAAGCATCAGAGGGCAAACAACGTCCCAATAAGTGGTCCGATTCTGCAACAAAAAGCCAATGACTTTGCTCGTCTTATGGGTAAGGAAAATTTTGAGTGTTCGTCGTCTTGGGTACAACGTTTTCGTGCTCGTCATAATATTGTGGCAGGAAAAGTTTGCGGTGAAGCGGCTGGCATTCCTGAAGGAGTGTCTGAAGAGTGGCTCTCTCATAAGTGGCCTGCACTGTGCGAAGGATACACACCTGATGAAATCTTTAATGCTGATGAAACAGGATTGTTTTACAATTTAACCCCTGACAAAACACTTAAATTCAAAGGCGAGGAATGCAAGGGCGGAAAGTTGTCCAAAACAAGAATTACAGTATTGGTTGCGGCAAATATGACTGGTTCATGTAAAAGAAAACTTTTGGTGATAGGAAAAGCTAAAAAACCACGTTGCTTTAAGAACATTCAATCTTTGCCTGTAACTTATGAAAACAACACTAGGTCCTGGATGACATCGCAAATTTTTGAAAAATGGCTGCGTAGCTGGGATGCACAATTGAAGTCTGGAGGAAACAAAATTCTTCTCCTAGTAGACAACTGTCCCGCTCACCCTGTAGTCTCTAATCTGAAATGCATAAAGCTTGTGTTTTTACCGCCCAATGTCACCTCTGTTTTACAGCCCATGGACCAAGGAGTGATAAGAGCTTTAAAAACACAATACAGAAAACTTCAAGTGCTACAAATGATACAGAATATTGAAAACAAAGATACTAAAAGTCTTTGTGTTCTGGATGCAATTCTACTGATATCGGAAGCTTGGGAAAAGGTCACACAGACCACTATAGCCAACTGCTTTCGCCATGCAGGTTTCAAAGATCTCTCTCCATCACAAGCGGAGGACGACGATGATATTCCGCTAGCGAGAATGATACAATCTACAGATGAAGATGACAACGTACCACTTGCTAAATTGGTTGCTTAATTGCAAAGATCTACTGCTACAGAACAAAGAATTGAGATCGAGGAATTTATTGGAATAGATGACAGTGTCGCCGTGTGCGCCTTAGCTACTGAGGAAGAAATTCTTGCAGAAGCTGAAAGTAACAATCGTAACACTGACGAAGAAAACGAAGACCAGCAAGACCCTGAAGAGCAGTTTCAGCCAACAACAATTTCCGAGGCTCTTAGCGCTATAAAGACACAAACATATGCTTTTGATTCTACTGACTTCCTAATTCTAGACTGACGCATTTTTATTGGTCCTGCAAAATCTAAAGCAATTTTTTGAAATGGCCTGGAAATATTAACCCTACTAGCCGGGAGAGATCCCATCAGCTGACTAGCTGCGTTACTCTTTAATTTAAAACAAGTTATGCATTTGTGTATTACTTTTTTTACTTCTCTCATACCATGGACTATCCAAAATCTTTGATTGATAGTTGACAAAACAAACTTGGGCCCTGCATGGAGAGCTTTTATATGCTCACTTTCTATTATTAAATGTGTGATACGAGAATCTCTAGGCAAAATAAGTGGGTGTTTTTTATTTTACCCTTATCATACCATTATCATCAATAAATGGAGATAGGGGCTTTAAATTACCTTTAACACATTTATGATTGCATTTTAAATCATGAAATTCATCTTTAAAGTACTTTTGCTGCTCATATTTTATTATCAAAATTAATGAGTCATTTAATTCTTTGCTAGATTTATTAATATATTATATTATATTAATGTAGTTTAATTTATTTTTATTATTTCTATTAGACCTGACATTGTGAATAAACCGCCTTATGTACGATAATATACGTTGCATTTTATTGATGTCTGAAAATTTGTCTAGGAAATCTAAATTAATTGGTTGTTGATCTAGATTTGAAACCATACAAGCCATTGGACTGGAAAATGCTAAGCAAACTCTTACTTCTGGTAATTCGCTACTGACTGGTAAGTGAGGTAAGTTTGTTAATTTATACTGGCAACTGTGCAACATACTTGGGCCTCCCCACCACAAAGGATGATTGTGCAGATCACTAGGAAGGACACCTCTGCTCAAACAATCAGCGGGATTATGCTCAGAACGTATGTAGGACCAATTGAATTGTGATGTAAGCTGTGTGATGACTTTCACTCGATTGGCTACATAGGTATTGAGTGTAGTAATGTTTGTTTTGATCCATGCAAGTACTATTTGCGAATCTGAGTACAAATGAACATTGTCAATTTGTAGTTTTTTCTGTAGTGTGTCATGCACTCTGACGACTAGTTTCGCGAGCATCACTGCAGCGTTGAGCTCAAGTCTTGGTACAGTTAACCTATTGAATTGTATCAGGCGTCACTATTCGGAAGTTCAAATCTCTATTGAGGGATCGCCCACCACCGGGCCCTATACCCTCCGCTGACCCTCGGATCTGCCTACTCATGATCACGAACACAAGACACTACAGTCGCAACGAGAAGCCAGATCCAAGCACCTAGCATGCAACCATAAATACATAGCTGCTAATCCGAAAACCAATTAAAATTTTAATCGACATATGTTTCGCCAACACCCGTGGCATCATCAGGATTAGTTTTCCATGTTAGTTCTATCTACCGAACCAACTAACTAACAACTAAAACCAATGTATTGCAAATCATTTTTATACCCTCAATCAACATAAAAAAATAAATGTTAATACCTACATATTAGTTTAGAAATGTAAAATTATTATAGATAAATAAATATTAAAAATATACATTAGTTATTAATTGTTAAATTATTAGAAGAAAAATAAATTTATAATAATATTAAATATATATAAAAAAAGACCATATCAAGGCTGTACGACAAAGGTAATGACTTTGTCGTACAGCCTTGATATGGTCTTTTTTTATATATATTTAATATTATTATAAATTTATTTTTCTTCTAATAATTTAACAATTAATAACTAATGTATATTTTTAATATTTATTTATCTATAATAATTTTACATTTCTAAACTAATATGTAGGTATTAACATTTATTTTTTTATGTTGATTGAGGGTATAAAAATGATTTGCAATACATTGGTTTTAGTTGTTAGTTAGTTGGTTCGGTAGATAGAACTAACATGGAAAACTAATCCTGATGATGCCACGGGTGTTGGCGAAACATATGTCGATTAAAATTTTAATTGGTTTTCGGATTAGCAGCTATGTATTTATGGTTGCATGCTAGGTGCTTGGATCTGGCTTCTCGTTGCGACTGTAGTGTCTTGTGTTCGTGATCATGAGTAGGCAGATCCGAGGGTCAGCGGAGGGTATAGGGCCCGGTGGTGGGCGATCCCTCAATAGAGTTAACCTATTATCTGAACAGAGCGTGCATTGCATAGATTGACATGACGTGGTATAGAAATAGGCGACATGGCTTGTAAGCTATTAAAAAATTCTTTCCATAATCCAAGTAATTCATTTGCAGGCTGTGCATCCCAATCTATACATGCTTGCCATAGCTTTTGCAATATCACCTTTGCGGTTACCACAATCGGACCGGCTAGACCTTGAGGATCATAAAATTGACCAATAAAGCTCAAAATTTGGCGTTTTGTTAAAGGCATGTTGGTGCGAGAGTTGGGAGATGAAAGCATGAATGAGTCTGTTTTTATATTATAGCTAACACCTAAAGTCTTTAGAGAAGCATTTTCTTTACCTAATTCTATATTGTCAAAGTGTTGTTGCGATTTTGGAATGTCATTCAACAATAAAGCAGAATTTGAATACTATTTATGCAGATGAAAACCACCAATTTTCAATAAATCGCAAAGCTGTTTTTTGGATTCAATCAATAAGTCAATTGAATCTTGTGAAACTAAAGCATCATCCACATACATACAATTATCAATAATAAAAGCAGCCGAAGGGTATTTCTCTTTATATCTGTTGGCCAACTCCTTTAGACAGCGGGTTGCTAAATAAGAGGAACTTTTGAGACCGTATGTGACCGTTTTTAATTGTATACATTTAATATTGTCCTGGGGGTGGTCCCTCCAAAGGATATTTTGTAATGATCTGTACCTTGGACTAAGGAGTACCTGCCTGAACATTTGTTTTATATCTGTTACAAAAATATATTCACCTGTCCTAAACAAGAACAAAATATCTAATAAATCTTTCTAAACAACAGGTCCATTTAAAAGCAGTTCATTTAGAAACATCTTTTTATTGCTTTTCATAGAGCCATCGAAAACCGCGCGACATTTAGTTGTCTTTTTGTCTGGCCTAAGAACTGCATGGTGTGGTAGAAAATACACAGGGTCAGAATAAAGATTGTACTTACTTATGTCTACAAATGTAACGTGGCCCTTAGATAGATAATCATGAATAAATTCTGTATATAGCTAATGCAATTCTAGATCCTTTTGTAATTTAATTTCTAGATTTAAATACCGCTTGAAAGCCAAGTTAAAAGTTTGAACAAGTGTGTCATTGATTGACTCTATTGGTAATTTAAGTGGAAGGGCTACTTCAAATTTGTTATTTTGTACATCTAGCTTTACAGTATCACAAAATATTTTTTCACAGATCTCATGTTCAGGCACCTTTTCTGGGAAAAATTCTGGAACTTTCTCAGATTCCCAGAATTGGGATAGAGTTTCATTTATTGAACTGTCACATGTATTTCAAAATAAAGAAGTTACCTGGTGTACATGCGGAACCGTTGAAACGGAGCCTGCAATGACATGACCAAACTCAGTGTGTAGTACAGGTACCTGCTGGCTTTCCCCATTCCTTGATAAACTGCTTATTGTTTTGGGATGCTCAGTTGGTAACAACACCTGAAAGAATATGTCAGCACCCAATAAAATGTGTATTACACTAGGCTCGTTGAAGGTTTTATCAGCTAATATAATATGCTGAGGCAAGACAAAATTTCCAGGTGGTATGTGAGTCTGTGGTAGCTTAGTAGTTATTTTATCCAATATATGACATGTGACGGATATTTTAAAATTCTTTACAAGTGACTGTATCTGCAGTTGTACATATTTATTGACTTCATTAACCTTATTGCCAATTCCTACTACTGGAGTATTGAATTTTTTAGGCTGTAATTGCAATAAATCAACTAGCTCACTTGTAACAAATGATATTTGAGACCCACTATCAAGTAGGGCCTTAACATGCACTTCAGTTTCATTGCTCGCCATGAGTTTTACTCTAGCTGTAGGCAATAAAACTTGTGTCATGCTAGATTTCATGAACAAAGTGACAGGTGATTGCATTTCATTTTGATGAAGAAGTGTGTTGTGCTTTTCTTTGCATACTTCACATTTAAAGTAATACCTGCATTTGTTATTGTGATTTCTTAAACAAATCTGACATAAATTGTTATTAGTAACAAACTTTAACCTCTCCTCTGATGTCATCAGCTTGAATTTTGGACATAAAAATAATTTGTGTGGTAACTTACATAAAACACAGGCTAATGGAGGTGGCGGTGTCTTGAAAGATGTTCCTGCAGCACCCTTAACAACCGTGTTAGTAGCCCTTAAATTAGGGGCTTAGACCTGAGTTTTCTCGGAATTTTCCAATGCAAGGGCTCGTCTTTCTAGAAAATTAATCAACATACTAACTGTAGGTTTATCTTCTCTGATAAGCTGAAATTCCCTATTGCAATAAACATCTAGTTTCCTTGTGAGAATACATAGAAGTATAGAATCCCAAGAAATTATGTCATGACTCAAATTTTTTAATGCAGCTAACTGCTGTTTGATACATGATACAAATGACCTAATGTTGCTTGCTGTAGATTTAATAATAGGACTCAAATCCAGTAATATGTTTATGTGTTCATTTGTAATTTTGTATGCATTGTCGTACCGATCCTTGAGTAACAAACTAGCTTCTGCATAACTTTCAGACAACAATGGTAAATTTTTTATAAGATCAAATGGTTCACCTTGTAGAAAACTACGCAAGTAGAATAGCCTTTGTACATCTTGCAAACTCGGGTTATTGTCGACTAATGCATCAAATAATCCAACAAAAGGTTTAAATTCTGAGTACTTACCCATGAAGGTTGGTATATTAATTTCGGGAAACTTAGTTGCTTGGAATGTTGTAGTTTTAGTACGGTTTACATTGTCCAACTTTTGGACAAGCCTTTTGATGTTAGTTAGCGTTTCCGAATATTTCCTATCAATAGCCCCGCCATCGTCCGAATTAGGATCGATGGCGCATATTTCGAGGTTAATCATTTCGAACTTTTCGAACGTGCACCTCAATCGCTCCTCTCTGGTTTGGAGGCATTGGCGATCGAGCTCAGTTTCTAGCGTATCATTAAGGAAATTAATATGTTTTGTTAGGGCGCTCTTGAGCGCCGAGCGTTTTCTTATTAAACTTGTTAACTTGGGATCACTGTCTTTAGGATCACTTTCTGAAACCGACATTTTTTGATGGCTTATACTAATTTAATAATAATATTAATGTCCAACTAAATACAGAAATTCAAAAATCCTGCACAGAACGACAACCTGTTGAACGCACACGACGCTAAAATGGCGGACAGTCCGGAGTCCGGGCGGGCGATGACAAGGGAACTATCGCCACCGTGGCAAATAGGAGAACTAATTGAAGCCAACACACACCGCTTACACCGGATACACTGCAGAGTCCTCTTGCGGCGAACAGCTTGCAACACGTCACAATATTGAAGATTGAATGATAAAAAATAATTTATATGACATTACAGCTTCCGTTATTGTACTGCAGAGACATCTAGTAACGAGTAGGTTGCGTTGTCTTGGTGACGTCACATCCAGTCTTCTGTTCTATCTTCAATGCTTGCACCGGAAGTTCGTATGTTTGATAAACATATTGATTTTGTTCCGAAAATTTGAAAAAAAAAATGGATGAAACTTCCAGAAATTTTCTGGTCTTCTGGCTAATAATTGTGGAATAGTTCACGGAGACATTTTGTGATCGGCTACACTGTTGACGAAAGTGTTTCGCGAGCGGGAAAAAGTCCGTTGACACGTTAAACACAGCCTGAACAACACTGATTTTTGCACATCACAAAACACTATTAACACTCACAGGCCTTTGTAAATATATCGAAAGACCATATGTAGGAATGTATAGCATCCATAGGCTGCTTGGAGCGCAAATGACAAGGTCCATGAGTTTTATATCTCTGTTTTATTTCACTTGGAAGCATACACCAGACGCCATCACAAAACCGACGCCGTAACCGGAAAAAAGAAAAAGTGTTGCCACATACAGAACTATTTAACTTAATACTAACATGTTGGAGTTGCCAACACTCTTCCAGCCCAGTTTTTATACAACATATTAATTACTTATGATGATGATGATTAACGGATTAAGACAGATGGGCGACTATGTAGTTGAATGGCAGCCCATCTCACACAGGGTGATTTTTGGTCTTCAACGTTCCCGAAAACTACAGAATCTCCTCATCATCACAATCATTTTTCTCCATGGAAGCATACCTGGAAAGTGTCTAGTTTCCAAAATAAGTAAATTGACTGCGTTTTTCTGCATAAATGCACATAGGCGCGCGTAGCAAGATTTTTTCAGGAGAAATAATTAATATCTGTCTATAAAAAAACTAGCATAAATACTAGATTTTTTTTTCCCAGCATTTTTTTTGGCATAAACTTACTTTATTTGATGTATAGAATACGTACCCTTCGTTAATGGTGGCCACAAAAAAACACCCTGTATAGAGCCCTACTTTATTGTAGGGAATTAGCATGAAATGGAACAGAATACAGAGTGAGGGAGATAGGGAATGAGGGGGACAGAGAGGGAAGAGAGTAGTTAGACAAGCTGTGAGTGCGTGCGTTGGTAAAAAGTGTATTTAATTAAAATAAACGAGTTTAAGTCAGTTGTTGTCTTCTTCTTTGTCAATATCCCACATTTTGGGGGCTCGTCCGGGATATGACAAAGTGAGGAGCTACAACGTGGTATATGCAACGACGACGTGGAAAGACGAATTTCGCCGCTAACACGTGCTCACCAAAAAAGTGGAACGAACGCGCGCGCCGACTTCGAGTAGCTACAAGACAAAATTATTGTGAAGACGACAGTGAATTTTACGACGCAGAAGACGAAAACCTTAAGATGACGGACAAGGAATCGCTGAATCTCAATCTTTTTCTACTCGACGACGCCATCCCAAAGTTCACCGGCACCGACAAGACTTACACGGCATCAAGATGGACGCAGGACGTAGAGGATAACGCCGAAATTTTTTGTTTGACGCCGCAACAAAAAATGTTGATTGCAAGACGCTGTTTAACTGGTACCGCAGCTATGTGGTTACGAGCGGAAAAAACTTTTAAAACCTACGACGAACTTAAAACTGCCATTCTCAAAGAATTCCCTGAAACGACAAACACGAAGGAAATACACGAACTTATGGCGCGAAGGAAAAAACGCAAAGATGAGACATGTTATCAATATTTGCTGGAAATTAAGGAACTAGGAAAGAGAGGAAAACTGGCCGACTACGTCGCGATCCAATACATTATCGACGGCGTAGAGGATCATGAAGCTAATAAAACGCTACTCTACGGTGCTACAACATACTCCGAACTAAAAGATAAATTCAAAATGTATGAGACGCTCAAGAATAATATTAGGAAAAATTTTACTGAAACAAGGAATACGAGATACGACGCACAACCGCAGCGACAGAATTCTGCAAAACGGTGTTACAACTGTGGGGAAATGAATCATATGTCATCGAGTTGCCCAGGGCAAGGCAGCAGAAAATGCTTTAATTGCAATAATTTCGGCCATATTGCGACTGAGTGTCCCGAGAAGACGACAACGACGGCATCCCGATCTGTATAGATTGTTAACCATCTATACCATCCTACATATATAACCGTTCTCAGGCTGTAGTTGTTAACGGATTCACTTCTACCTGGAACCTAATTCCATCAAGCGTACCGCAGGGATCTTTGCTGGGTCCTCTGTTGTTCATCATATTTATAAATGATGTTAGTAAATGTTTCAACCACTCAGAATTTCATCTTTATGCGGATGACATGAAAATTTTCAAAAATATAAATAATGTTCATGATTGTCTTCTACTGCAGCGTGATTTGTATACATTTGAACAATACTGTATAAAAAATAAGCTAGATTTAAACGTTCCAAGTGTTATGCTATAACGTTCACTCGTAAATTAAGATTTATTAAGAATAAATATTTATTTAAAAAATCAGGCAATAAGTCCAGTTGACAATCTTAGAGATCTAGGAGTCATCCAGGACTCCAAGCTTATTTTGATCAACTCATAGATCACATGGTAAAAAAGGCAACGCGTTCACTAGGTTTTACAATAAGATTCTGTAAAGACTTCACTAGCGTGAAACCGATCAAAGTACTTTATTGTAGTTATGTGCGCAATATCCTTGAGTATTGCTCTGAATTATGGAATCCTTGTTATGATTTTTATATCGATAGAATTTGAATCCGTGCAAAAGAAGTTCTTGCGATATCTTCAATTGAGGCCACCAGAACCAGAGTGGCCCAAACCACAATTTGTGAAAATATTAGTTAAGCACGACAATGCTCAAAGCCAGAGTGGCTCAAAGGTAATTTCAGTAAACAATCATAGATGACGTAAAAAAATATGTTGTGGCATCTTGATTCTTATTAAAATATTAATAGAGCATAGTGGCCCAGACCACGTGGGTCATTATGGTATTTATCCGCCATTACGGCTCATGTGACTTGGGCCACTCTGGTCTTTGATACTTACGTGTAAACATTTTTGTTATTGTAGTTATAAAATCGGAGTTTTTACGCTATAAGTGTGTATAGATTAGTTATTAATCTAAGTGTAAGTGCGGGAAGATGTTATAAGGTTAAGAGGTAAGAATCCATGTTATTAGTCAAATAAAATCATTTTTTTCTCGTCATCAAATAAATTCTAACCTATAAACATAGCCTATAAATTAACTTAACTTTTACTATTTTTGTTTGGGCCAGATCCAGTAAAAGCAAAAAATGAGTGCTACTGAGAATGAAGTCACTGACAATGTTGACGATGACTTACGTGGTAAGCATACGCTTTTATTAAAGCTCCGAAGTAAAACTAAATTCAATGGTAAAAAATGTGTGATTTTATTTCGCAAATTAGTCTATTTTCGGTTATTAGTTCTTGGACAGATCTTTTGAAAAAATCGGTCAAGTGCGAGTCGGGTTCTCGCTCGCGAAGGGTTCCGTATCAATATTGAGAAAAATGGTTGCGGAACCCTAAAAATATGAGGATACTTACCTATGTGAAGGAGTTTTAATGTTAAGTTTTCGTTAGAGAGGTTGTTATTTACTTTTCTAATTTGTAAACATATTTAGCTATTAATTTACATTTATTTTGCAGATATATTTGGATTGAGTCCGGTGGAGCCCTATGAGGATTCGGGTTCTGAGTATGTCCCAGAACAACGTAGCAGAAGCTCATCAAGGAGTTTACAAGACATTCTTGGAGGCTCATCTACTGACGTCAATGAAGAGGGTCAGTCATCTGTTTCTACAAACAAAGATACAAGAAAGCGTATGCGCAAAGAAAACTTATGGAAAAAGAATATGAGAAAAAATAAACGAGCTAGGGGTGAGGCCTACGTAAATACTAAAGGCGTTCTCATTCCCGATAAACAAATAGACACAGGTATTCAATGCTCCTGTAATCAAAAATGCCATGAGAAAATTGACCATGACAGACAAAAACAACTTTTTTCGAAGTTTTATGCCCTAGCAAATTTTGATTTGCAAAGTTCATACCTATATTCACTCATACAAGTCGTGATAAAAGCAAGGACTTATGTGAGAGTTAGAGATGCTACATCGGATCAGGAAGCTGGAAACATCACGTCGAAGACCAAGGAGTTTTCTCGATTGTATCACGTACCAGAGGCGAATGGAAAACATATTCGTGTGTGCAAGACATTTTTTAAGCAAGTTTTCAAAGTATCGGACGGACGCCTTACAAGGGTTTTGAAAAATAAGCCTAATGGCGATCCCGCTCCCACTGATAAGAGAGGAAGGCATATTCCATCGAATAAAACAAAAGTAAACGGGGTAAAGGATTTTATCAATACTTTTCCGAAATACGATTCTCACTACACAAGACACAAAAGTGAAACGAGACAGTACTTGCCTCCTCACTTAAATTTGTCAATAATGTATTCTGAATACAAAAGTAAAGTTGAAGGACCAGTTTCAAAATACATATTCGAAAAAATATTTAATGAAAATTTCAACCTCTCATTTCATGCTCCAGTAACTGACTCATGTAAGCGATGTGACAATTTCAAAGTAAAAATTGACGCTTGCGATAACAACGACCATTCTAAAAAAAATTAACTTACTATTGCCAAATAACTTCATTTGCGAAAAGCAGAGTCTGCGATGAAAAATTTGAAACTTGACATGCAAAACGCGAAGCAGGATAACGATACTACCGTCATAATCTTTGACTTAATGAAGACTCTCCCAACACCAGTAATTTCAACTGGTATTTGCTACTACAAGCGTCAGTTGTGGACCTACTGTTTAGGCATTCACAACGCTGGTACAGACGAAATGTATATGTATGTCTGGGATGAATCGACAGCATCATTGGTGGCAAAATATTTTTTTGGTGTATACCTATACAGGGTGTTTTTTGTGGCCACCTTTAACGAAGGGTACGTACATGAAATAAAGTAAGTTTATGCCAAAAAAAATACTGGGAATTTTTTTTTTATGAAAAAAATTTTTAAATTCCTTGATCGTGCGAAATTTATAGTGTCTAGTGTTTATGTTAGTTTTTTTATAGACAGATATTAATTATTTTTCGTGAAAAAATCCTGCTACGCGCGTCTATGTGCATTTATGCAGAAAAACGCAGTCTATTTACTCAACTTTGGACCCTAATATTTTGGAAACCAGACACTTCCCAGGTATGCTTCCATGTAGAAAAATGATCGTGATGATGAGGAGATTCCGTAGTTTTCGGGAACGTTGACGACCAAAAATCACCCTGTATATTCACGATAAAAAAAGCTTTGCTTAAATATCCCACTGTCACTGTGACGTCCATAGTTACCAATGTCAACCACTAAAAATTTATAGTATGGATCTACTATTGCAAGTAAAACAATAGAATGGAAGTTTTTGTAACAGAAGTACTCAGAGCCACTATTAGGAGGGCATTTTATAGCAATGTGTTTCCCATCGATACTTCCGACGCAGTTCGGGAAATTCCACATTTCTCTATAACCGATTTCTGATTGTTTCTACGTATTCTCATATGGGGTTGGAATATATACTGGTTGTATCAACTTCCATATAGCGTTGCAAACTTCTTTTATAATACTACCAACAGTACTTCGCCCTACACGGAATGAAAAGGCAATAGTTTGCTGAGAATCCCCTGTAGCTAAATATCTGGAAAGAAAGATAAATATTGTTATTTCTGGGCTCTTCGTTGTTAGTATTATATTATCTACAATTATAATTATGCTAGGCATACACATTACTATAGTGTGCGAGGTGCGCGCTAGTCAAAACCTGAGGTATGTGAGCGGTAAAGGTAGCCACCTTTGTCTACCTGCCCTCGCCCATACCTGAGGCGGTGACTAACGCGCACCGCGCATATTATGTAGTCGAAAAAAAATTGAAATAACGTCATATTGCCTTTTCTTTATAATGCTAGTATAAATTTTACATTTGATTCAGGTGAGGTGTTGCGTACAAAATGGAAAGGTTTAAAAGATGGATATACAAAATATAAAAAACAAACTAAAGGTAGCACAGGTAGTGCTAAGACATACACTAACTGGTGTTGGGGCCCGCATTTGGCGTTCCTGGATAATTTTATAAAACAAAGAGAATCTACATCTAATGTCTATACAGCTGCACAAGATAGTAGAAGTAGTTCATCATTTTCGCAATCAACTTTTCACACTGAATCACCATCACAACAAATAGCCGCAAACACAACGCATATGCCACTAGCGTCCCCTCAGGAAGAGACCTCTCAAGAACAATCGGAACCAATCCCATGGACATCCGTTATACCCACATCAGCATCCTCGACACCTGAGCCTTCTGCATCTCGAGAACGCGAATCACGGCGACTAAATGTTGCAAAATCTAATGAGAACGATATCGACAAAGTGTTAAATTTTATGCGAAACAAGCGTATAAAAACATCCGATGCTGTGGACGATCTTTTTAACAGTTATGCAAAAACATTTAAGAAATTTTCTATAACAACTCAGACATCGTTGCAAGTGGAACTGGCAAAATTATTTGCTGATGCAGAACTGCGTGAACATAATAATATGAATAATTCACCAGTATATTCGCTTATAAGCGTTGATTCGGATAGCAATCAATATACTCTTCACCAGCACATGACCACATGTGTGCGGGACAGCCTGGTTGTTATACCTTTGATGGACTGTCTCGCCAAGATGTCGATTAACTGGACTGTATATTTAAATGAATAGCGCGCATTTGGTATAATATAAGAAAGTCAAGAAAAACACAATATTAGAACTTCACTTGTATTGTGCACACACTAATAGAAATATAGGAAAAACAGAAATTATAGCCTGTGTCGTAATATGTCCTTATACGAAGCTAAGCTAGGACTTACTAGAAGGCGCAGTTAAAAAAGGAACATTAACTTTTTAAGTGTAATTTTATATGAGTCATATAAAAGCAAAGGCAGCAATATCCATTTTTTTTGGAATGGCAACTTTAAACACAGTCCGTCAGTTGAATGCCATCTTTATATAATTGAAATAACATATACCTGCAAAACTATCAATATCCCCTTTAAAATCGTCATTTAAAGTGCAGGTTAGCGTCAAATACAGCAACATCCTAGGTTGTTTACTGCTAAAACAGCAACTTCCCTCTCGACCAATCAGACGTCCGCATTACTCACGATTCAATATGGCGATTTTGTCTAACAACAACGTGAGCGTGCAATTTTCATTATAGATTTAAACTATAAAAAGTATTGATTTCTCTAAAAAGATTGTAATTATAGCCAAATGGATTGTTACCCGACCCCCGTGGATAATAATTCCAGTAGGAAAAGAAAAGCTGAGCCCGCAAAATGGAAAAAAACTTGGCCAAAAGGCAGAGGTAAGTTTGTACTGGTTATAGCATGACTGACAAAGTTTGATCGTTGTTTATTACGCGGATATTTTTCACGTTTTTTAAATATATTTTTTTTAGCAAGTATGTATATTTAAGGGCTCTAACGATTTTGATGAAATTTGCAATGTTTACGGGGGGTGAAAAATTGATCTAGCTAGGTCCCATGTCTGAGAAAATTCGTTTTCTCCGTATTTGCATGCAAAAAGGTTTGCTCGCACAATATTTTTCTTAATTTCGTCACCGCTGGCGCTGATGATCGTCGATTGAAACCCTAACTTTGTACAGGGTTTTTCAGTGGTTTTTTAAGGTTGTTGGTTTTTTTTTCTGTTAAGGACTTTCTCTATTAGCATCCGAGCAGAGCTCGACCAGCTGTTATTTAGTTTAGGTAAAACTGCCTGTCTAAATTTATATTTTTTGTTGTAGATATTCGGCTAAAACACTGCCAAAAAGATTGCTGTGTACACACAAGAAAACTTTTAAATGCATGTCTCTAAAAATGAGCGATGTTAAACATTTTTTCGAAACTTTTTATGCGCAGCCTGATAAACAGAAGCAAGATGCTATATTGCTAAAACATTGCACACCTGTTACGGTAAAGCGTCGTCGTCGTAATTGTAACTCAAACTATGCGAACCAAACATTTCAAACCAAGTATTACATTTATAGTCAATCAGAAAAGAAGAAGGTACAGGTGTGTCAACGTTATTTTTTGACAATTTTGCAAATAACGAAGTACAGGGTCCAAAGTATTATGAAGGAATATTACCACACCGGGAAACTATTATGCGAAAATAGAGGCGGCGATCGTATTTCCATGAAATATACAACGAAAAGAGATGCAATGATGAGCTTCATCAATAAGATTCCATGTGAAGAACCCCATTATTGTCGAGGAAATACAAAAGGTTCTATCTTTCTTCGGAGTTATCAATCAACAAACTATGGAAAATGTATAATTCAGAAGCTACGGATGTTTTAAAAGTTAAAAAGTCGTATTTCCGACGTATCTTTAATACAAAATATAATCTTTCATTTGGCTCTCCAAGAACAGACGTATGCGCCACTTGCTTAAGATTTTCTGAAGAAATGAAAGTAGAAAAAGATGACAATGCACGCCTTAGCTTAATGACTGCCCAAAGATTACATAAATTAAAAGCCAAATCTTTCTTTGAAAAAGTCAAGGAAGAAAAAACAGGTCTGTTAACATTATCTTTTGACTGCGAAAAAAATTTGAACTTACTGAAAGTACCAGACCAGGTAGCATATTATCTGAGAAATGTTTACCTCTACAATTTCACAATCGTAGTAGGCTCATCAAAAAGTAAATTAGTTCCTGAAAATGTTTTCGCATACTGCTGGACTGAGGAGAGTTATCCCAAAGCTGCTAATGAAATAGCTTCTGCCGTATATAATAGGCTAAAAAATACAGACTTAACTTCCATCACCAAAGTACGACTTATGGCAGATGGATGTGCGGGTCAAAATAAGAACACTATTATGCTGGCCATGTTATCTAAATGGTTAACCGAAGCACCACAAAATGTCAAAGAAATTGAATTCATATTTCCGGTAGTGGGTCATTCATATATACAGTGGACATCTCCACTATAAAACTGACGATGGAGTCTACAAAAATGTCTGCAAAAAAGGAAAATCAAGCTCCATGCTAAATCCATCAAAAATAAATCCTTCGTGTATGTTAACTGATGCAAAGAAAAAGGATCCTTAACACTGTTAAAAAGCCATTGGGGGAATGATTGGCAACAAAACAAAGAATTATTTTTTTTCAAGACTCTGTTAAATGACGCAGAAATTCAAGTTGAAGGCGCTGGAGACAATGAAGAGTTATGCGAACTACAGGAAGAAATAGGTGACTTGCATGTGTGATTTTTTATTAGCCTGTATTGTCCTGGGCCAAGGCGGGCAAGGGGGAACCCCACTCTTTCCATTTTTCTCGGTGGTTCTTCTTGCCAATTCAAGAAGAAGTCATGTGATTTTTTGTTAAATAAAAATAATTTATGTACCATGTAAAGCATTTTAAAGATTTAAGTATTATTAAAAATGTCATTACAATTTAACTACGTTTTTTTACTTCTCATTCCTAAACATATCATACCTAAGTATCAAGATTACTTACACTTCTTGCACCCTAAATCAACCACTGCAAAAACAGCAACATCCTAAACGAATTTAAGCAAAAGCAGCAATATCCAAGTATTGGTCGCAAAAACAGCATTATCCAAAATTAATTATGTTGCTTTATGGCGAAGTTCTATTCTGCTTTTTATAAATCTAAGATTATTCTTCAACTAAAAACATATAAAACAATAACCTAAATAGTTACAAGAGGGTGAATAAGACAGTCACGTCTACCATTTGTCGCCTTCGCCTAGGACATGCTTGCACACCTGTTCACTTGGCTAAGATCCGAGTAAAAGACAGTTCTCTGTGCGAGTGTGGTCTGGACGAAGGTAATGTAGAACATATATTTTTTAATTGTCCCAAGCTATCTTCTTCTCTTTATAACTTCCTCCCTCCTGACGTCCCTCTCCCTACTAATTTTCAATGTTTACTAACTTTTACTAACTCCCCCATAATGAAAGCCCTGGCCAAATTTATCAAAATTAACAATATTAAACTCTAGTCTCCTAAGCAGACTTGTAATTATTAACTATTTATTTGGCCATCCATATTTATATATTATATTGTTATACTCGTACTAAGTCCATTTTGTGCAATATATGTTGTGATGTTTTAATGTGTTTTCCCTTGTTTTAGGTCCAAATAGTTGGGTAACTGGGCACCTATAATATTAAGTTAAAATAAATATTCCCCCCTTTTTTTTTTACATTGCCCAATCCCCAACGTGTTTTTCTTCTCTACGTGACATTGGCGGAATTATTGTGCTTGACACGATCATAAAGGCCATAAACAAAAATAGAATAGAATAGAACCTAAATAGTTGCAATAAGAAATGACCGGAAAAAACCGTTTCTTGCATTTTAATTAAACTGGATGTTGCTGCTTTTGCTTTTATATGACTCATATGTTGCCTGCAACAACATGTTCACCATCTGTTACCACTGAAATAGAACCACCATCACCATCACCGACACCTATAAACTTGGCAACCCCAACTACTTCTCAGATGCATACTGAAAACATTTATGAAATAGGATTTTAAATTGATTGAAATAATAATAAATACATACCTTATACAAATTGCCAGTCTTTCTCTACTACATATCGGACGTCTCCAGTTAGTGTAATTTTTTGATATTTCTGGTTTCAAAATTTCATGTATTTCTTCAAAACAGTCTTTGTTCATACGAAAATAAATGTAAAATCTGTCTTCATGTGATTCAAGCTCCTTGAAAAGTCGATAATACTCTCCTTGTATTTCTCGTTTTTTATTTATATCATGTACCCATACTCTTTGCTTTTTTTTCTTTTCCTTCAATAATAAAACAGTAAAAAGTAATAAATCGTCGTCTTCTGAATCCGATCCACTCCACATTGTTGCGTGCACCATGCACCAAGACTGGCGTGTGTCGCTGCTTCGAATGGAAGTGGAACTGGATTCTCAGGAAACCGAATGCGTGGTTCGGTTCGCTTTCTACAGTTCGGCACGCATTCGGTTCCCTGTACTCTAGTTTGACCTCTCCGCTTCGGTTCGCGTTCACCACGGTTTGCCACGTATTCGGTTCGCTGTTCTGTTTGACGAAGCCTTTAATGTGTTTTTGTAATAGTTGCTATATGTGAAAACTTGTCAATGGCTTATAGACATATAACCTGTTATATTTTTTATGTGTACAAAGCTGTAAGTTTTCCTAAAACAATAAAATAAAATAAAATACAGAAAAGGCAGATTCACAGACTCAGCGCTGCATATGGTAGTGCATAAGATAGAATCTGCCCTAACCAACAAAGCCTCCACACTTGCTGCCTTTATAGACATCGAAGGAGCATTTGATAAAACTATGCATGACAGCATAAACCACGCCTTAATGAAGTTTGATGTAGAACCAGTTGTGAGAAGCTGGATTACTCAGGTGGTCAGTAAACGGGCGGTTCAGATAGTGGTGAACACTACTCTCAGAGCAAAAGTAGTCAGAGGCTGCCCACAGGGAGGGGTACTATCACCACTTCTATGGAACAAAGTAGTTGACAGTCTCATTACAAGGTTAAATGAAACTGGATACACTACTATTGGTTATGCGGACGACCTAGCAATACTGATAAATGGGAACGCGGAAAACACTTTGTGGTTAATGCGCTCCGCTCTTCAGATTGTAGAAAAATGGTGTGACGAACATCAATTCGACGGTTCCTACGTACAATCACGTAATTGCAAAATGCAAATTTTACAGGAGAGCGTTTTTAAGTTTTAAACGAATATAACGCCAATTCTATTCGTCGTAAAGTGATAAAATTTGGTAGTTAAGTTTTATTTAGGGTATATTTTAAGAAAAATAAGAATTTTTAAATAAAAGGTAATGATTTATGTATTATTTGTCATTTACTTATTTCTACGTTGGGACGTTTTAAATGAATAATGACTTAAATGGCACTTAATAACTTTTACGTCGGAATGTATCTTATCAACAATGACATAAGTGGTACTTAAATGAAATGAAATGAAATGTTTATGGAATGTGACATTAGGTAAAGTTTGCAGTTGTAGATGCATAAAGTAGTATCACTGAATGTCTACCTTTTCCAGGCGTACACTCACTTGCAAAGAAAGCACAGTTAAAATCATAAATTAAAATCAATTAATGCATAATCCACTCAAACAATAAAAGTCAGTTCCTATGAGTATAGTATTAAATGTCTATAGGTATTAAGATTATAAAATTAAATGTCATCAATAAGATCGATAAATAAATAAATAAATTCAATTCAATGTCCTTAATTACTCGTACAACGACTACGTCTTATTTATAATTAAGAAATTCATGTACACTATAGAAACATTGTTCTCGAAGCCAGGACCTCACAAGCTTTTTAAATACAATTAATTTCTTTTTATCTTTAAATCTATCGGGCAGTTTATTAAAAATTGTTATACACATTATAAAACTATTCTTACATGTCAATGTTAATTTTGCAGGAGGTTTATAAAGTTTATTAACGTAATATGATCTTAGACTTCTATTGCATAGTACATCTTTTTTTAGTTGGAATAAGTCCCTATGTTTAAATACAAATATGCAGACTTCCAAAATATACAGGCAGGGCACAGTCAAAATATTGTATTTCTTAAAATATGGCAGACAGGAATCATCCTGATATAAATTAAATATTATACATGTAGTAATAAAAACTTATACGTGGTAGTATTGCATTTTATTAAATACTTAACTAACACATATTAAATTATACGTGGTAATCATATGGACATTTTTTCCGTAACTACTCAGGATGCATTTGAATTTACATATTATTATTATTTATTTAATATATGTATAAGGTTTTTAAAATGATTTAACTTATTTTTAACGTACATACTTATATAAATTTCAATTGACATACCTACTTAGGTATATATTTTTATTTTTAATACGAGTCGTAGGTAGATTGACTATACTTACCAATAAAAATCCGTTCAAAATAAAAGTACAGTTTAAAAATGAATATTTTTAAATTAACAAAACTAGTTTCTCAAAACCTTAATCATAAATCAAATATCAAGAACAATCATGAATCATCACAAACAGAAATCTATCCTTAAAACTTTGTCGTTAAACAACCAAAAATATTAATATCTAATTCTAAAAGCTTTTTCAATAATATAACCTTTACCTATACCTATACTTATTATATATATATATATTGAAGTAAGGATTCGAGATAAAAGGAAACTCAGATTGATCAATTAAACCTATATTGGCAGAACTACAGTTTTACAGAGATTCACTATTACATGTAATCTATACTAATATTATAAAGAGGAAAACTTTGTTTGTTTGGTTGTAATGAATAGGCTCCGAAACTACTGGACCGATTTCAAAAATTCTTTCACCATTAGAATCCTTATTGGACCTGGATGAACATAGGCTATAAGAATTTCCCGATATTCCCACGGGAAGGCGACCAACGGGAATTTAATATTTTTTACGAAAACCGCTATACATATGAAGCTGAAATCGGGCATATATGTTCATTGGGGACAACGAGGAAGGACTAAAAACGGATTTCCCGAAATTCCCACGGGAAGGGGACTAACGGGAATTCATAATTTTTACGAGAACCGCTATACATATGAAGCTGAAATCGGGCATATATGTTCATTGGGGACAACGAGGAAGGACTAAAAACGGATTTCCCGAAATTCCCAAGGGAAGGGGACAAATGGGAATTCAAACGGATTTCCCGATATTCCCACGGGAAGGGGACAAACGGGAATTCATTTTTTTTACGACAACTGCGATACATATGAATTTGAAATTGGACCTGTATGTTCATTAGGGACTGCGAGGGAGCACTAAGAACGGATTTCCCGAAATTCCTATGGGAAGGGGAGTTACGGGAATTTAATTTTTTTACGAAAACAGCTATTTATACGAAGCTGAAATCGGATTAGGGCTACAAGGAAGCTCTAAGAACGGATTTCCCGAAATTCCCACGGGAAGGGGACCAACGGGAGTTCCAAATTTAAACGAAAACCGCTGTACCTACATATAAAGTTGTATCTATGTATTGATATGTACCGAAGCGAAGCGAGGGCGGGCCACTATAACTTATAAGCGTACAAAGCATGTATGTTTGGAGTGAAAATATGTATGAAGCCTAAAAAAGGCGTTAACTATTTTACAAGTTACTGAGTATAACAAAATCGTATAACTGCGTAAGAATGTATAAGAAAACAAAAGTATAGCATAACCATGAATTTAACTTTATACATAAAACGAAACTAAGAAAGACAAATAAAGTTTATGCTAAACCAATTTGAACATAATCTAGCGTAACTAAGAAAAGATAGAAGCAAACAAAATACTATAAACTAAACAAAGCTTAAGTGAGATAAATAGACAAAATTAGCGATAAGCGCAAGAAGTCGGTAGTACTCTTAACTCGACAAGGTCCCGTGTCAACGGAAACAATGGCGCGCTAGTAATAATACCGCTCGTAGGTGCGTCCGACAGCCCGGGATATTGTTCCAAGTCGTTGGAAGCAAAGGCCCGCGCGTGACGAACTGGCGCAGGGGCAGCGAGCGCGCGCTTTTATACCCTTATACGCGTGTGCGTGCGCGTGGCTATTAACACTATACATGTAAAGCGCTTAGGTCTGCATCTGACGCGCGGGGTTTGCGCGGGAATTTATGTTACAATATATTATATATATATATATATATATTGTTATAACATTTATAAGTATTTAAAAAAATTAAACAAAAACAATTTCTAACACAAAAACACCTTTAATGAACATGATTATAAATCAATTATTTATCTTTTTGCATTAAAACTATTCATCTCTAAACTTACTATTATTTTTGAAATATTAACTCCATTTCGTATAGTTTACAAATTATATACTTTTAATGCGAAAGGGCGAATTATTATCAACAACCCTTATATATTTATAATTCACAATAAAATACTTAAATTTGTAATTTATACTATCAAATACAAAAACACATACCTACCCACTTGAAATATGGAATCAAATTCTGTGAATTGACACATAACAATCTTCAAAACTCTGAGATAAGAGGAATATAATTTTAAATTACACAATAATTTTTAATTAACAATTAATCATGCAATGTTAGGCAAATTTTGCAGATTACCTTAAAAAAGTAAGATTTAATTAAAAGATATGTGGACAGATCAGGTATAAACTATTACCCAATATAATAGTTCCTCAAAAACATAACAATTATTCAATCTTGAAAAGTTGTGGTTAAAGTATCAAAAATAGACATACTTCTAGAAGCTTATTCAAAATATAAATGTAGTTTAAAACAAAAACAATTTGTTATAAAATTATTAATAAACAAATTGTTAACCCTTTCAGACCCGTCAAACACGATAGTGCATTTTTATTATTAAAATTCCCGCGTCTAACCAAATCAACTTTTCGGGCCGAAACCCGAGCGCGACGATCGTGCATGAACTTCGCTACGCACGCATTGTAATTTTTTGTTCAATTTATTCGTTAGTCAGCTTTGGTCGAGCGACAAAGATGGCCGTATTTTTCGACGACGGGAGCGGTACACGTAAGTTATTTAATTTCTTTTGTTTTGTAACTTTTAAGTCAAGTCATTGTTATGATCTAGTTGATGTGATGATGATACATGCTTTTAATTAGTTTTTGCTAGTAATCTATGCAAATTGCGAGTAATATTCCCATCAAAAAATTAAAAGTCACGATAGTGATGTTTGGGTTCAACTTCACTTTAGCCGAGTTTAGGTTACTTTATTATTTTCTTAAATTATTAGGTTTTTTTTTTCGTTTTAATAGGTAGAGAGCTGACTTCAGATTTGGTACTGCAGCTGCTTGGAGATGGGAACGAATCGGAAGTGGAAGGTTTGGATGATGATGGATTAACCCTCCAAAGGCCATGCAGCCCTTCACCTCCACCAGCACCGTCCCCGACACCAACTATTCGGCCTCCACCTCAACCCAGACGTAGGAACGCAATTCGCGCTGTTGTGAGACGAAGACTGTGGAGGCAGGTACAATTTAATCAAAAACATCATAATTATCCACAACGTGAGCCATGTGCAATTAGATCTCCGTTACAATATTTTGAAGATTACTTTGATACCGAGTTTTTTGAGCAATGTGCTATGAACACTAACAACTATTATATACGCAAAACTGGTCGTATTTTGAATACGAATACAGTAGAAATCAAAAAGCTCATTGGTATCCATTTAATTATGGGATGTATCCCTTACCCGAGGCTGCACATGTATTGGCGAGATGATTTGCGCTTAGAAAAAGTAGCCAACATCATGGGCAGGGAACGATTTAAGACATTGCGTTCAGCACTTCACGTCGTTGATAGCGATATTCCTCCGCCAGGCAATACAAACTCACTTTGGAAAGTGCAGCCCATAATCAGTAAAGTTAAACAAACTTGTGATAGACTAGAAAGGCAGCCAGGTTACTATTCCATCGACGAACAGATGATCCCGTTCAGTGGAGTGTGTCCTCGTGGGCTCCGTCAAGTAATCAAAACCAAACCTAGACCTCAAGGTTTAAAAGTGTTTGTTGCTACTACCCATGATGGTCTCATGATCGATTTTGAAGTATACAGAGGAGCTAACACCCCAATTGGCGACAGGTCTCTGGGTGTTGGAGCGTCGGTTATATCGCATCTGTCAAAATGCATCCCTCCTGGAAGCTGCATTTGTTTTGATCGCTACTTCACCTCCGTACCTCTGTTAGAAAGACTGAACAGCATCGGATTACATGGGACAGGGACCATAATGATGAACCGGATACCTGACAGAAACAACATCGATTTTAAACAGGATCGTCGCATGCAACGAGGTGAATCACAACAATTCGTGTGCGATGATGTCGTCGTCGTAAAATGGATGGACAATAAGTCTGTGCTTGTTGCCTCGAACTGCACATCTGCAGATGACTTAACATCAGTCCGTCGATGGGACAAAAACAGAGGGGCTTTCATAGATGTTCCCGCACCCAACATAATCGATAGCTACAACAAACACATGGGTGGCGTGGATGTTTTAGATCAGTCAATTGAATACTACCGGACTTTCATGAAAACGAGAAAATGGTCACTAAAAGTTATCCTCCATTTCTTCGACCTTACCGTATCAAATGCCTGGCGTTTGTACAAATTAGAGTGCAAAGCATCTTCCATCCCTAGTAATAAAGTGATGGACTTGCTTGAGTTTCGCATGCAAATCGCTGATGGGCTTACAAACACTCCTAATCGTCAAAGACGAACTAGTCGGAGCGATGACGAGTCGGCTGAAGAACTCAACACTAGTTCGAGGTACAGGCGATCAAACCAGCCATCTCAGGCTAAAAGGTACGACGGCTACGACCATCTTCCGAGCTTTGAAGAGATCGACAATCCTCGCGCCTGTCGACTGGAGATGTGCAAAAGTCGATCAAAAATAAAATGCCAAAAATGTGATGTGTACCTTTGCCTTTCAAGAAAACAAAATTGTTTTGCAGGCTATCACAAAAAATAAATATATTTAAGATATTTCAAAAGTCTGATTGAAGCAAATCAAAAGACTGATTTATTAGAAGGATTATGTTTTTGTTTGATCTCAGTTATAGCGTTACCAAGTCTATTTGTTAAATTTATATTACATAATAATATCTCTTTAATATAATTATTTAAAATAATTATAAATACGAGTACTAAAGTAATAAACGTTGATTTTCCTATGCATTCTGTTTTAATTTCTAAAAAAACAATACATTAAAACCCTTAAGCCCAAGAACGTCACGACCGTGCACTGGTGCAGATAAAACCCGAACGTCACGATCGTGTAGGGGTCGTGTACCCCCCTGGGGGGTAGCTAGATTTTTTTTGTTTTTTTTTTCAGAATCAATTTAAGGGTTAAATACATAACATAAACAAAAAAATATAAATTTCTAAAAAATATATTTTGGGCCTGAAAGGGTTAAACAAAAACATTTAAGTATAAAAGTATCAACATAATTATTATCATTTAAACTATAACCTCAGTCGTATTTCAAATAAACAATAATCCTTTCTCTATTCAGTCGCTAAAATATCAGTCTTACAGTTTTCCTGATATTTAAATATTACCATTATAATAAATAACAATCTACAAATCTTTATTCTTAGTTATAGATAGTACTTATAATCGAAATAGAAGCTATATCTTTAAGATTTACTCTTCATTGGACTCGATTTGCTCTAATTGGTCATCACCAGCTGTAAGAGAGTTAAAAAATCCATGATACTGTTTAGGAATTACGTTGTGCTCGCAAAGGTACTTGAGATCTGCTATTTTTAAACGATTAATTGGTAAACTTCCAGTGTAAGCCTGTGTAAATTCTTCGCTTATTGGATTCTGATTAGGACGCCTAAGATTTTGAGCACGGCATACAATTATACGTTGGTAAGTTTCATCAAATTGGTTTTTGTAATTTATAACATCTGACTCGGAACAGGATATCTTAATCTCTCTAATCTGCGACCACATAATTTTTTGATTCTTCTCATTCTTAGTCCAGTTTTTTCCAGGTAATAACTTTTAAAATTCTAAAATGTCTTCACTTGTAATTTCTTTTACTTCATAAGGATCTCCTGTTTCTTTGGCCCATCTCACTAATGCGTATCACTGTTCGGGAGTGTAAATATGTTTGTTCTTAGCACATCGTTCTATTAATGCATGAATGCTGTCATTTTCATTTTGTGTATGGCCTTTCTCGAGGAAACGGTGAGTTATTTTTACTTTAAATTCATTGGCAGCTAATAAAAACATCATAAAGACGATCCTGTTTCTGTTCTGACCTCCACAGTTGTCTGAATATAAGTTTATATTAATTATACCTTTTGAAGATTGTTCTCTGATAAATTGGTAGACGCAGCTAGCCACTTCATTTGCCCCTCGTTTAGCAGTACCTTTATGCCATATACATTTGCCGGTTTTCCGACCCATTTCAAAAATTGTAAAATTATAAACGTTTAATTTCTTTTTATAATACAAGATACTACTTTCCGCATGAGCTGAATGAACCTTTTGAAAATCGAACGCTGCTGTCACAGTAGTTTCTGGTGACCTCAGAGCAGATAATTTGTCTTCATATTTGAAACTGCGTGCCAGATCCTTATTTCGCATGTGGTTATCGAATCGTTTTTGATCAATTTGATTTATTGGCTTAGGAAGGTTTTTGTATGCTGTACACTCATCACACTGATCCTTTTTCGGCCTGTGGAACTCAATGTTAAAGTGTTCGTTTGTTATATTAGTGTACTACTGTATTTGTGTCTTAGCTCTGTTGGCATCTGAACCTACCCACTCTTCATACAGGTTAAACATTTTAGTCATGGTTAAATCACTGTCCAAATATAATTTTGAGGAGTCTTTCCGAGTATAATGTGCTTCAACTGGGTTAAACGATTTCACATGATCACAAACGCTTTGAATCATTGCGTCATTTTTGACCATATGGTGATTTTTATGCTTTCTTCTCAGATCATTTTGTACCAACAGCCCATCACCGTTATCAATTTTATTTGACGCTGTTCGCACAACGCCTTCACCGATAGCAAAGGTGTGCAAAAACATCGTTTTAGCATACTAAAACACGTTCCTTTTTACCAACACTTATATCTTTTGGCAAGTAGTATTTTACAGAATATTTTCTTATCGAATGGCCCTCTGTTGTCAAACGTCTCTTTCTAATTCTCTCACACCAACGAGATAAAAGTTCCCACTATTGCACACGATTATCAAGGGACCAAAATCGTTTAAAGAGTATTTGTCTTACATTTTATAATACTTATTCTTTACATTTTTATCGACATTTATTATCACAACCAGTCAGCAAAGATTTTTCCGATCTCTTTTTTCCTCCCCGACTGACGTAACTGAAGCCCTGATTTTTCAGCATTTTTCTTTGAGTGTCTAGCCATTCGTGTTTTTTTACTTTACGTAATTTACCCTGATCAGTTTTCTTCTTTGCTTTTCTCTTTCTCTTGGTCTGTCTTCTTTCTGTGTCACTATTTTCAGATGTATCTTCTCCCTGAGACGGCACATAAGTTTCGTCATAAACCGGTGAGTTTGCGCAAATCGAGGAATTAGGGGTATTGATGTTGGAAAAACTAAAATTATCAGCTTCGATATTACGGAGTATTGTCGATATTGACGGAGATGCTAAAGGGGGTACTTGTATCTAAGGACGGCTCTATGTTAATGTTTATTATTTCTTCATCTTCATCAATAATGTTCCTTTGGTCGCAACTGGATGATGATCGCAACACAACGTCTCTATTATCAACATTAATATTTTGATAATCGCATGGCAAAGAGATGGAGAATGTGATGATTTCGGAGATTCTTCGACCATGTTAATTGGTTCTATGTAGGGGAACCTGTTATACCTTGGACAGTTTTTTAGTTATACAAAAGTTTGTTCAAAACAAACTCAAATAATAGATTTTCTACGTTAGTTAATAAACAGAGTTTTCCGTGTAGTGCGTGTGTATGTATTTCATCTCTTTGTATTGCAGTACAATACATACCTATACATATTTGTAATTTGGAATGTTTAAGAACCATTAATATAAAGCATATGTGATTCCTAGAAAATGTTTTATTTACCTAAATAGGAAAAACAAACTTTCTCAAATTATAATACATATGTATTCGTAAGTTTGGTACATATGTACTTAAGAAATAATCCTGCCGTTTTGTACGTCGTCCGGTTAGTACGACATAGTATCGCCGGTCCCTTGAAGGTCGCTATATCCAGATTCTACTGTATATTTTTTATTGTGATTTGACGTACAGCACACAAATCATATTTGCATATTTCGAAATTCCAATTATTTGGGTACTCACCACCAAAATATCAGAAATGTATATTTCATACTTACAGAGATTTTAATTTTTTTTAAAAAAAAAGGTAAATAAGGCCAAGGTACAACATACCCTATGTACCTGGGCCAGTACTACGGTGTACCTAGGACACATGGAGAATTTGGGGGTAATTTAAGCAAATTATTAAGTTTTCTTAACCAAAATCGTTTTATTCGGTCTATTACAATATTTAACAAAACACTTTAGAAATTCTGAACAAAATTAAAATAATATTCGTGGTTTTTTGTTTGCTTTTCAAACAAAATCTCTAAACCAAAACAACTAACTTTTAACCACTGTTTTGCTACATCACAAACTTTAAAATTAGTAGGCACATAGACCTAGGTAGGTACATTTGAACATATCACATAATATAATATAGCAAATCAATATAACCTATAATATAGCAAATAGAAAATAAAATGTTTAAACAATTAACTTTATAAATTATTATTTCTCTCTTAAACTTTTTAATCAGTTATTAGGACTAGCTTTTATAAGAACACTATCAATATAAAGATATATTATTTAGCCTTAAGCATTTAGTAGAAATCCCAGTACTTCTGTATCTCTGGAACATAATAAATTTCTGTTCTTGTTAACTTTTTGGGGGTGTTAATTTTTTCTATAATGTCACTCATCGGGTACAGATTCAAATCCTCTTTTTCAGGCCATTTCCAGTTTTTAAGTGATTTTTGCATTGATTTCAGTAATACACCCTCTTCAGATATTGAATCTACCTTTCCGACAAAATAGGAACCTTCATATAGAAATATAACATAGTCTTCAATGTTGTAATTTTCTTTATTAACATGTTCAGCCTGCAGGTTCTCATCTTCGCTGTCATTGTCGGAGGCACCTTCAGATGTGTCACTCTGTAAATAGTTGGTAGAATTTTCACTGGTTTCTGTTTCGGATAGAATTCTTCTTTTTATCTTTTTTGCATTATTGAATCTGTTTTTATTCATAAATTTACTTTTTGCCAAAAGATTGATGGACTCTGCTTGATTAAATTTGGTTGAAACATGTTTTTTAGTCTTTATATTTTCAATTTCTTGCTTTTCTGGTGTATCGGTCAAAATTCTGGATCTTCCTTTTTGTCTTCCTTTTCGTGTTTCTTTACGAGGTTCGGCTATTGGGTGAGGGCGTATTATAGCCGGCGATGTCAAAGTTGGCGATTTTCCATCTATAACTTCGAAACCTGAAGCAGTCGGCTGACTAAAAGGCACCTGATCAATAATTCTGGTTGGTGATTTTTCGATAAGTGGACGATCGGAATAGGATGCAGGCATAAAATCAGCATCTGTATAGATATTTTCATTTAAAGGATGGAGACCAGTTGAACTAAAACCTTTGCAAATATTGTTAGGTGTGAAGGCAAGGGGAAAAGCTTTTCCCACCAAGCCAGCAATATCATATACCGTAATCTGGGGTGTCTTGCAACTATGGGGTGATAAACAACATCTTCGAAAAAAAAATCTGGTCACAAATTATCTATGATAACGGTCCTGATTCGAAAATATAATGTGTTTTAGTTTTTGAACGAACTTCATATTTTTATGTTGGCAGCACTTCGTTTTGACAGCTGTCTTACTTTTGTACATTTTCGTCGCCAAACGAACACTACCTGTTGAAACCGGTTACGCTGATGTAAAAACTTTGAAAATATTCACTTGAAAGTTCCATAATTGGTTGTATTTGTCTACGTGCCATTTAATTATTTAGTTTTGAACATATATCTACAAAAACGTAAGTATTACTATTATTAGTTTTCCAGATAAGTTAATTAATATTTTTAGGTTACTTTTCGTGTTAAAAATGGGGTGAATAACAACAACTTATGGGGTCATTCACAACAACTCATGGGGGCATTCACAACAGCTGATCAGGTTATTTATTATTATTAGTTTTGAGTTAAAAATAACATTTAAATGATCTATTTTAAATATGTTGTTACATATATTTAATGCGCTTTTAATATTGTTGTAGATTTGAAGTGGACAATGCCTAGAAATTACAAGCCGGATCCTCGGAGTAAGAAGCATATTTCGTATAATAAAGACGACATTGAGAGGGCTTTGGAAGATAAAAGGGTAAATAATATGTCTTACAGGTCGGCAGCAGCCAAACATAAGATAGAGTATACAGTCCTGTTTATGCACGCTACTCGAATTAATGTAAAAAAACTTGGTGGTCAGACAGTTCTTGGGCCTGATGTAGAAAATATTATAATTGAACATATTAATACATGCTCTGAGTGGGGATATTCTATGGATCAGTATGACTTACGACTTCTGGTAAAAATGTATTTAGATCGGAAAGGTGTTCAATGCCAAAGATTTAAAAATAATATGCCGGGTGTAGATTTTTCACGAGGATTTTTAAAACGCCATAGGAATAAAATATCCGAAAGATATGCTCAGAATATTAAGAGGGCTCGGGCCAATTTTTCGGCAGAGATGATCAATGACTATTTTGATCAACTAGAAATAACTTTGAAGGATGTCCCAGCAACCCATATTATAAACTACGACGAGACAAACCTCACTGACGATCCAGGTAGAAAGAAAGTCATTGTGAAAAGGGGATCTAAATACCCAGAACGTGCCATGAATACTACAAAGTGTTCAATATCATTAATGATGGCTGGTACGGCCAGTAGGTATCTTTTCCCACCCTATGTCATTTATAAAGCTCAACATTTATACGATTTATGGAAAACTGGAGGACCAAATGGGACCAGGTACAATAGGACATCCTCAGGTTGGATTGATATAACTACATTTGAAGACTGTTGATCCAGTCTACTATTGTTATTCCTTATGATAAAAAACAAGAGGGACCAATTTATTTGATTGGTGATAATCTTTCGTGTCATCTTTCTTTGGATGTTATAAATAATTGCAAAAAACATTATGTTCAGTTAGTGTTCTTGCCACCCAACTCAACACACTTGACTCAGCCCTTAGATGTGGCATTTTTTCGCCCTTTAAAAATAGCTTGGAGGGAGATATTATTAAATTGGAAGAAAAGAGAGGGAAGTAAGGAAAAGTCGCTTCCTAAATCAGTTTTCCCACAGCTCCTGAACAGGTTGTATTCCAAAATTGAAGCCACTTCAGAAGCTAATTTAAAGTCTGGATCCAAAAAAACAGGAATCTCTCCTTTGAACAGAAATGAAGTGTTGAGTCGTTTACCAGGCTTTTCAACGGATTCAAATGATGATAATATTAACATTGTCAGTGACTCAGTTACAGAAATATTAAAGTCCATGAGATACAGCGAGGAAGACCAGACAGTAAAAAAGAAGAAGCTAGATGTTCCATTTGGGAAAAGTGTTGCTGATGAAGTCACGAAAAAAAAAGAAAAACAAGCCAACAAACCAAATAAAACTCCAAAAAATATAGATGGAAAAGCTTCCAAAACAAACAAAAACAAAACGCAAGACGGGAGAGTGATATGGATGAAAATGATCTTTTCTTTTTGAGTATGAGTAAAGCAGTGAAAAGTCTTTCGATCCTTGAACAAACTAAAATCAAACTCGATTTACACTCTGCAGTATCACAAGCACAAATCCGCAAATTAGAAAAACAACAGACAAAATAATACAATTTTACAAAGTCCAATCAACATAACATCCTACAAGGTTATTCCACCACAGCAAACTATTTCCCAGTCACAAGTATCACCACCATATCAAGAATGCCAACAGTCTCATCGTTCATCCACTCATTCATCTATCGATTACCATTCAACTGCAATATCTTTGCCATCCACATCGTCATCTCACACATCACAATCACAGCATATTGGTCCATTCGCCGATCAAAATCTTGCGACATACTACAGTTCTGTTGATTATAGTGATAGTGATATATAAATTAATAACTTGTTTACAATGTATGTTGCCATTTGAGTATCTCAAATTACCCAATTACAATGAATCTTTTGTGATTGTTCATTACTACTATTCAATACATACCTTAAACGGACCGATTTATGCAAAAATGATCCAACCCACAATCTCGACAATTTCGAGTTTTTGTGACTTATGTACTCTAAATAAGGTATATTTTAACATATCAAAGATTCGGAACTCTATGTTAATAATTGACGAAAATCCGTATGGTCCAAACCACAACTGTCATAGCGAACATCATTTTTTCATAATGCATAAATGTTTCAAGCTATTAGAATCATTTTTGCTTTTTGCTATAATGATTCAAACTACTTGGAACAATAATGCTTTTTATACAATATGGAAAATATTATAAAAATCATTCTGCTTAAATGTTCCAATAACCTTGAATCATTTTAACTCAATTCCAAATAACATTCGACTACAGAAGTATACTGATTCAGACCACATGACTATTCTATTTAATTAAAGAAAAACGAAAAATTCAATTCTTAAAAAACGATTCACGGTTAAATATAAAATTATCATTAATATCTCGGCTAAAAAGTAAACAAAATATTATTTTTATACCGAAAACTTTAATGAAATACGTATATAACTATTTAAACCTTCTATCTTTTATTGCATTTTTTTGTACCTGCAATAAAATTGTATGTTTTGCATGAAATTTATTCTATTTTTTTAGAATAATGTGGTCATGTAGACAAACTTATTGAAGATCATTTTTGCATATTTCTAAACCAACCATTTCAAATGCGCTAAAGTTTTGCAAAAAAGATTCAAGTGAGGTGGATCGTTTTTGTAAAACTTTAAGCGCAGTGAAAAATTACTGTTAAAGTTTTACAAAAACGATCCACCTCACTTGAATCTTTTTTGCAAATAATGCTGCTGCGTGTTTTCTTCATTTAAATTTTAACACAAAATGAACTTCAGAGCTTGAAACGTTTTTGCAATTTTGAAATGAAAACTATATTATACTTTAATTGAATAAACAAAAAGGATCCACTTCGCAATTTATGGCAAATTTGTTTATTAAGTAATTGTTGAGTAAATACTATTGTGTCATTAAATATTTTTCAAAACAAAAAACTGCACTCATTGCAAACATTATTACTTTATTAGGTTGTGGTAGGTACTTTAAATAAACTTACCTACTCGCGCCGCTGCAAACGCGTAATATGTGCGGCTGCAGCGGGCGGAGTGGGGAGCGGGCGTCGTCATTTCATACTGATCTCGTCTATTGAAACGTTGTGTGAAATTTATTGCTGCGTAGTAAAAATAAAGAAAAGTGCATGAGTAACATCTCATTGTAATTGAATTTGTTAAATTGTGTTTTGTAAAGTTGGTGATTCGAGTTTTTATCAAAAGTTTAGTCTTAAACCTAGAAATGAATAGAAAAGATTCAATATTAAAAAGTGTACGTAAAAGAACAGATGCAGGGCAAAAAGATGATGGTAAGTAATTTTGTTATTGTAGATAGCTACTGGTAATAATTATTAATGTCTCGTAGATATTTTACGATCGCGTTGTGTTTATGTACCTACTCATATTCTTTTAAATTGTTTTCATTGCAGTAACTTCTGTGGTTTATGTATTTTATAATCATATTTTGTTACAATAATTACTATTACGTGCAGGTGACATTATCTACTTAATCTACGGATGAACTTTTAGGTATATTTAGCCGCTAAATAACCTTTATGCCCGGCTTGCTACCTATACATTTTACTCAGAATAAGTTGGTAGGTACCTAGAAACACAGCTATAGGTGAGCTCCAAATTATTTGGAACTAACCTACCTACTATCTAACTACAGCCGACCGTACGTACCTACTTACTTATTATTTACCTATTTGCATTTTTTTTGTTTTGCCGTAGAAGGTGGCGGTTCGCTTCTTAATTATTCACATCTCTCAAAGAAATGTAAGAGGAGTGATAACATTATAAGGATGGTTCAGAAAGACTATTGCAATAAAAACTCTCGTCAAACCGCTCAAAGTAAGCTAGGTAAGAACACATAATACTAGGTATCTACTTATTTCCACATTGTTTTTAAAGTGTTTTTTAGAAAAAAAAAACAGCTGTTTTATACAAAATGTTTATACCTACTTAACCAAAATGTGTGAAACAGCTGATTTGCTTTTTCGCGCTTTGTTTGAGACCCTATATTGAACGTGGCCCGACGTAATTTTAAATAGGTGGAACGTAAAGAGTTAAAGTACTTATCAGGGATACAAAAATATACACGACGGCTCCATATTGTTTCAGATGACGAAAATCAACAATCTTGTACGTCATCGCCAATCAGAGAAATGTCTCCAGAAACGGAAAAAATTTTCAACATTTTGACAAATGAGATGCTTGAAGAACCTTGTGAAGACTCTTTTGTTGAACGGTGCTCTGAAAATCCACTTCAGGGGATTGTTAGTATTAAAGATAGTTCACATTTTAATGAAAGGCAAACATATGTAGAAGCAAGCGACAGTAATGATGAGGAAACGGTATGCCCTTTTAAGCCAAAAGATGTCATAAACTCTATGTTGGGGTCAGAATGCACAGTAGTTCAGCGCATTGACAATACTCAAAGTCGACAAGAAACATATATCGAGGCAAGTGATGACGAGGAATTAGCCTCTTGTTTACAGCGAGATTGCACGAATGAAGTACGTAACTTGAAAGATCGGGAAAGATCTTTTATTTAAGAGAATGCTATTGAAGAAACCGAAGTTAACAAATCGCCAATCAATGTTAGCCAAATGGCTTCTGGTGAAGTTTTCCAAAAACGAATATCTGAAGGTAAGGTACTATTTAATACCAGGACAGTAAAATGTTCGTTAGACTAAAGTTCAAAATACAATAATCAACATCTTAATTTTATTGCAATTAATCTTTCAGATAATGATGATGTCAGTAGTCCAACGCTACTATCCAATTTGTCAATTCCTCCGCCGTCATATTCACCTCTGACTCCACATATAACAAAGAGTGTTCCTAATGATGCGCACATTGCATTTGACCAAATAGTTGAAGAACCAACATCACCGAGATTAGAAGGTACTATTATTTACATTAAAATTCCTAAATGATGACTGTTTTATGTATGTATGTATGTATGTAAAATTATTATTATAAAAACAAAAAACCCGACTGCTTAAAAATAATGAACTGAAAAGGGAAAAACAAGTCTCACAATGTATATTCAAATTAGTTAAACTAAAAACTTTAAGGCGCTGCAGGCGGGGACAAACAATACTTTGTTACCTACTGGCACAGAAGGATCTAGCAAAACTACGTTTAAAGCAATCCCGATTAATATCATATTATTGTTAAGAAAATTAAATTGGATTGTCAGAACCACTTATTTTTCATGTTTCAGATAATGATGGCGTTACTAGTCCAACGCTACTTTCCAATTTGTCAATTCCTCCGCCGTCATATTCACCTCTGACTCCTTATATAATGAAGAGTGTTCCTAATGATACGCACATTGCATTAGACCAAATAGTTGAAGAACCAACATCACTAAGATTAGAAGATAATGATAACCTAACATATAACAGTGACGATAGCGTAAGAGATCCAGATTTTATAGCACAAGATACCACAGATTCAGAAAGTGACACTGATTGTGATGAAGTAAGAATCAAAACCACACAGGCATTAATCCATTCTCCGAGTACGGCAACTGAAAAAAGAAAATCAACGGAGAGACTTAATGTTGAAGATGTTATGGAAGAAATAGAACGTGAAACAGAAAATAACACCGAAGGAAGTGAAGAAGCGGAAAAACAAATTAATTACCGACAAGAAATTGCTAACGATATCGTATGCAGTTTAGAGAATGCACCAGAAAACGAAAATGAAGGTCGTAAAAAAAGAGGAAGGAAACTCAAACAAAAATACAGTCGTCAGGAAATTAAAGAAAGGAAATACAAAAATTTACCTTACCAAACTAAAAAGAAGGAAGTATCATCTAAAAAATTCATAGATTTTAAATGTTCATGCAAAAAAGATTGTGCTAATTTAGTTTCAAAAGAAGATAGGGAACGAGAATTTCATAGATTCGTACATCTTGAATCGTACGCAGCTCAAGTTTTGTACATAACATCTAACATTACAGAAAGCAAAAAGAAACGAAGTTACGTTACATTATGCTCCCCGTCGAAGAGGAAACCTCGCGAATTTATTCGCACGTATACACTTGGCAATATACCTGTTTGTCGAGACATGTTTTGTAGAACTCTGCAAATAACACCTCAAAAAGTTACTGTCAGTCTTCGAAAAAAACGCAATGACAGAGAAATAAAAGATAAAAGAGGAGAAACAGCAGGCGGATGGAATAAAACGCCACAAAGACATATTGAGCTTATTATCGATGTTATCAAAAGGTTGCCAAAATACGAGTCACATTATCGTAGAGAAAAGAACAGCGATGCTTTATATCTGCAGCCAGGAATGATGGTACCAAAAATCTACGAATTGTTCAAAATAGAATTCGAAAAAGAATTTGGAAAAGATGAAAAATGTCCATCCTTCAATGTTGTTAGACATATTTTTGTACAAAAATTCAATTTGAGGTGCAAGAGCCTTAAGAAAGACACGTGTAACAAATGTGATCTTTATGAAATGACATTGAAAAATTCTACTACCTCAGCTGAAAGAGCAAATGCCCAAAGAGAAAAAGAAGAACACCAAAAAATTTCCGAAGATTTAACCCATTCATTGCCACTTAAAGTTTACGAACACTATCTGGGTGCCACTTGATGTTATTATTGATTTTATTAGATAAAATATCAATAAATCAGATTTTAAAACAAATTTTTCATAAAAATTATAAAAACCCACAGAAAACTGATAAACGCACCGGTTGCGTTGGTGGCACAGATAAACAGATTTATACGATAATGCCACTAAACGCACCAATTGCGTCAGTGGTTTGAATGGTATTATGCAATACCAACTAACTATTACCCACAACTTTATATTATTTGATTTTTAAAATTTTGACAATTTATTAATCTGACCTAGCCCAAAAAGTGCCTCACATTTTTGTAACCTTTACAGACAGTTATGATCAACATAAGCAACACTAACACTGTGCGCAGTCCTGACACATAATAAAAAAATGCACGGTATATAGGCCCCTCGCCCACGGCGACTTTTTGTAGTGATACAGTCGCGCGTTTTGTAAACGCGCAACAGAATCGCTACTAACGCTCTTTAGTCGCATTTGCAACGCGCTACAGCATCGCGACTGTATCGATGCAAACGCGCGACCATGTCAGACGACAGCGGGGGAAGAATGGAGGGAGGGTGGCGCCAACCAAGGAGGGTTGCCTCAACGGAGTCCATCTTGCAACTATAGCGATCGCAGGCATTTTTGTGACGTTACTGAATCGCGTTTGCATCGCGACAGAAGCGCGTCAGTATCGCGTTTTCATCGCGACCGAATCGTGGTTATGTGGGCGAGGGCACACAGCTAGCGACCGCATTGCGACTGTATTGCGACTGTATTGCGACTGTACCGATGCGAACGCGCGACAGCATCGCTACAAAAAGTCGCCGTGGGCGAAGGGCCTTAATGTCATGTTTTATTTATCAAATTATTTTTTACCACACTACCCGCCGGTTTCTAGAGCGCTAACCAACTGTTGACCGCTGATTTAACTGTAATTTTACTATGGATTTGACACATTGTTATTTATTGTGAATTAGCGTTGTCATGCCTTCGAGAAACTCGCCGTACGTATGCAAAGTCATAGATAAAGCTAGTAATTTATCAAGATTTCAAATGAAATAAAAATAAAGGAATATAAGTCGTTTAATCAAGGTAAAAAATTAATATTTATGATATTGTTTGAAACAATTCACCTCACAAAAACCGTATTGTTCCGGACAATCGGGACAAAAGTGCGATGTGTCTTTGCGGGTTTTTTTGGTAAGCCAACATTGTTTGCACCTCTTTCGAAGAACTTTATGGCTTCGGCCGCTTTTTCTAGGACATGGCTGTAAAACATGTACTTTGTTTGTTGGCGTTTGAATTCGTGCTTGCGTGCTATCATTGCAACTATCGTTTATTAACTTTGAAATAATCTCCAATCTATAATTATAATTATAAAAACTCTCTTTTTTTGCAGTAACAATATTATACAATGTAAATGAGTTGTATAGAATTTGTTGAAAGATATGAATGCCTAGTTTTTTGTACCATTTTACTGTTTTATGCTCACAGGAGTAATAGGCGAGCATTTGATCTTGGTGATCTATTCCGCCCATGTACTTATTGTAGTTGACCACCATTTCGGGCTTTGAAACAGTCTCACCGCGCCGAGTTGTTACATCGACCATATTAGATCCAAACTCTGATGAAATCATAAGCACTTCTCGCCGATCTCGCCATTTTAAAACACAGATGCCATTGGTGGAAAATCTGGAAACAGAATCTCCACGCTTCAATTTACTATTTACTACTTCCTTTGGGGTGTTCTTTCTATTAGAACGCAAAGTTCCAGTACAATAGGTTTTCAGGGTAATCAGTTTCTGGGCAAGGTTCACAGAATTATAAAAGTTGTCCATATATACTGAATACCCGGCATTCAAATGATCTTGAAGCAAATTCATAACCACTTTCTCGCTATGGTTGACTCCACCTACTGTAGTGTCTGAAGCTCCAGCATAAACAATCTGCTTTAGAATGACTCCATTTTCGTCAGTAAGAATATACAGTTTAATTCCATAAGGGTGTCTTTTGCCTTTTATATATTGACGGAAGACTAATCTTCCCCGAAACAGAACAACAGACTCGTCTATTGACAAATTTCGAGAAGGCAAGTAGATCTCTTTCATTTTTTGGTTAAAATACTGCACTAAAGAGTCTATTTTTGAAAGTCTGTTTTCGGTTAAATTTTCATCCTCAAAATGTAATACTCGAAGAATCAAAAGAAATCTGTTTCTTGTCATGTGTTTAGAAAAAAATGGTAAATTAAATAATGGATGTTGTTTCCAATAATCCGTTATGCGATTAAGTTTAATTGTCCCCATATGGAACAATACACCAAAAAATTTCTTTAACTCAGGAACAGTAATGTCCTTCCACAGCTTTAGTCTACTATTTGGTTGTAATACTTTTGATAATAATTTACATGCATTTTTATTAGCCTTTTCAATCAACATTTTAAAAAAATCTTCATCTGCCAGTAATGAGAAAAAATCGAATGGGTTATTTCCATCTGGTATAACTTTCAATTCTTTTTCATTGCACTCGAAAGCAATAGGCAGTTTAGAGATAAATCTTTCCCTCCACTCTTCTTCACACGTCCCTAGTTCTGCATTAATCAACGCTTCGGTAGCCTCCTCATCTTCCAAATTTTCATTATTTAAATCTTCATAATCTAATTGACCGTCTATGAAATTTAATTCAGCTTCTGGAAAATCATCATCGTCTTCTGAATCCCCTTGTAAAATTTTAATTATGTCTTCATCGGATAGCTGATTATTTGATAATACTTGTCTATTTTCATTTTCTTCACCAAATATTTTTATCATTTCTTCATCTACATCAGAATTTTTTGTACTAGATTCTTGCTTTGGTTTTTTCTGCCGTTCTCTTGTTCTAGGATCACGTGGAGGCGAACTGGCTGAAAACACTTGTGAAATGTCTATATCAGAATTCTTTTCACTTGATTCTTGCTCTGATCTTGCTTTTTTTAGCCGTTCGCTAATTCTGGCGCCACAAGATAAAAGATAAATATCAGACTTATCAAAGCTAATTTCTTTTTCATTATCATTGGTGGTATTGACAATTTGTACTTGAGCAGTTTCAGGTGAATCAGATCTAAGTATTGGTCGAAACATTGAACTGTCGAAATTTTGAGGTAGATTATCTTCATGCTGTATGTTGGGAAAAGTGATGCTTGCATACTCTTTTTCAGCTTCATTTATGTGAAGTATAACCATAGTTTTGTCTGTAGGTATTAAAGGTGGTTGTAAATAGTCTAAATTTATTTTATCGGATTCGCGATTTTTATCACATATATTATTTATTGGTTCTTTTATCGTAACCGAACAGTTTTTCGGATTTTCCTCATCATCAATTAACCTTAATTTGTTTCCATGTATATAAATTCGCTGATTACGTAGAATTTTAATGGGTCCTTTTTTATACCCTCCTCTAGTTCTAGCCCCACAAGAAGAAAAAAATGAAGGCGCTTGTGAACTATCAGACTTATCAAAGTTATGCAGTTCTTTTCTATCATCAACAGTGTGTATCATGGCTGTAGTATTGACAATTTGTACTTGAGCAGTTTCAGGTGAATCAGATCTAAGCATTGACGCAATTGGTTGAAACGGTTCAATACCGTCGAAATTTGGAAGTAGATTTTCTTCTTGTCCAGTCTTATTTATGTGAGCATCTATATCAGAATTCGTTTTATTATATTCTTGCTCTAAGCTTGCTTTGTACAGCCTTTTAATTTTAGCCCCATCAAATTTGTCATCTAAATGCGGCAAGTCATGATAGTCAGCAAAAAGTGATTTTACACGCCTAGATTTTCTTTTCGGCCTAATTTCAGTTGTTACATTTTCATAACTAAAACAAAGAAATATAACAGTCAATAAATAGTCATCATTATGACCATGCCCGTTAAAAATAAGTTTTAAAACTTACGCCTGTGGAGATGGTATATCATGTATAGTATATCGGCGTGAGCGAGAAGGTGATGTCCGCATAATATAACTGCAACAAATTAATAACAAACTATCATCCATTGCCTTACTATCTCCCCCACATACAAGAAGCTAGTTCAAGGCATAGGATCACACGTCTGTCATGTACCTGTTACTTGTATTGGAAAATAGATAAATTTTATTATTATGCTTATAGAGTCATTTGGAAATATTTTTTTCGAATTATCAAAAAAGACCAAAAATAATTATCAGCAGCACCCTTAGGTTAACTAGTAAATAATGTTTTTAGTGTTAGATCTGCCTTACACATTTGTGATTGAATCTCGATAAATACGATTCTAAGAACACTCTAGACTGATATACCTTTCGAACAAAAAAACCGCATTAAAATCGGATCATCCGTTTGGGAGCTACGATGCCACAGACAATACACATTTACACACACACACACACACACACAGACACGTCAAACTTATAACACCCCGTCGCTTTTGCGTCGGGGGTTAAAAATACAGTAGGGACATAACCAGCATACATGACATACACTTTTAAAATACGTAATTTGAAATCTGCTATTTCTCATGAGTCATGACTCATGAAGAAGTTAGCAAGCAGTTGAGTAAGTGTATACGATTTTATTATATTTATAGATAAAAAATACGACAATACTTTTAATGATATTAGGTATTCTTAAATAAGTTAAAGAAACATTACTTACTTTGTTTCAGTAGGACTGTTATTGTCTAAAGCCAAGTTTAATAATCGCCATGATCTACTGCGTTTCATTCTGAATAAAATGCCAAAACTTAAATATCTGTAAAATTAAACAAAAAAAACCGACTTCAAGCAGTAACCTAATTATCATGGGATCTTTCCTGGAAAATCTACTTTCCAACAAAAAAGTATTGTCAAAATCGGTTCATATACGAGAAAGATATATATATGTTCAAAAAAGGAGGAGGCTTCTCTATTCCACCGTATATATATATATAGAATAGAGAAGCCTCCTCCTTTTTTGAACTCGGTTTAAAATACAATTTCTCATCCACACACATATCTGCATTACCCCGTCCAAACAAAATTGCACACACTATGCCACTGAACGCACCCTGTGCGTTCATGCCCTTTTATTTCCGCAAATGAAATAAATTTGTAATCAGAAAACTAATAAAATTGAAAAGAGTTCTTACCTTATCAAAATTCTATTAAAATAATCTAATTATCGTTGAATTGCACTGAAAATATTAGACCAAATCACAGCAGAGAAATCACCGCAACTTTTTGAAGTCGTACTGACCTATTTGACAGTGACATCGACGAACCAAGGGTGTTTCTAGATCAAAAAAATATTATTAGTGGTCATTATTGGCAGAAAAATAAAAAAAAGATGCACTTTTTTTTTCAAAATCCATTTGAAGTACCTAGTAACCCAAACGCAAATGGTGCGTAGGTGGCAGATTATTGATGTCTCGTTCAACGCAAATGGTGCGTTGCTGGCAACGAATGGGTTAAGGAAGAAGCTGAAGGAAGATTTTGAACAGGCTAAAACTTGTGAAGAAACTGAATGTCTGACTTACGATTTGGAGAAAACCTTGCCTTTACCTAGAATACCGACCAATATAGTTTTCTACAAAAGGCAGTTATGGGTATACAACTGCGGTATACACTCGGCTTCCAACGGTGTTGGGAATTGTTTTGTTTGGGCTGAAGGCGAGGCAGGCAGAGGGGCCCAAGAAGTGGGTTCATGTTTCAGGAAATATATTAAGTGCGTGCTACCTCCTACAGTAAAAAAATTGATTTTGTGGAGTGACTGTTGCGGAGGGCAAAACAGGAATATCAAAATCGTTTTGATTTTAAAGGCTTTATTAAATAGACACCCCACTCTCGAGACAATCAGCTTCCGTTACCTAGAATCAGGACACACTTTCCTACCAAATGACAACGACTTCGCTAAAATTGAGACTCGACTCAAGCAATATGAAAGGATATACTCCGTGGATGATTATATTGCCATTATGAAACAATGCAAAAACAAAAATCCTTTACAGGTCCATAAAATGGAAAGTTGTGATTTTGTTGGATCTCAAATTCTAGAAAAGAAAATAGTTAATAGAAAAATATTTAATGATAAGAGCAAAGTAAACTGGCTCAAAACAAAAGAAATTTTAATCACAAAAAAGACTCAACATTCTTTGTTCATGAGAACTTCCTTTAATGAGGACTACAAAGAACTGAATATTAAAAAGAAATTAAAAGGTGTTGATTTGGGTGTCATAGAAGAAGATTTGCAAGAATTATGGCCTTCAGGAAAACTGATTAACAAAAAGAAGTTAAACGATTTGAAATCGTTATTCCATCTCATACCAAATGATTGCATTGGTTATTATAAAAAACTGAAGGGAGACGATGCAATAATAGACGATATAGATGGTTATTGTGATGAACCCGACTTTGATTTGGATGAGGAGTAGGGTAACATTTGTGTTTTTTTAAATAAAATAAAAATAATAAACATTTTTAAGCTTTTATTTTTGTCATAGTTTGGAACATTTTTGCATTTTTCTTTCCGCAGCCTACACAGCTAATTCCATACAAAATGTATTATGTAATAATGATCCACGCGCAAGTTTTCTTGAATATCTACGAAACTATTAAAATTTATTTACTAAATACATGCATGTAAATTAGTTTAGAACACTTAGAATAACATAAAATTAAAAACATAACATTTAGAACTACAAAGCCAGAGAAATACCGAAATAAACTTTAAACTCTATTATCTCGAAATGAGGTTAGTGTGGACTGAATCATTTTTGCTTAAATCGGTCCAAACATACAGCAAGTCTTTCATTTGTTCCTATGGGGCGGCGGAACTGAGTGTGTATTTTTTTAATATCCTTTTCAATTAAAGTGTGTACTTGTTCAAACTGTATTTTAGTAAATCTGAAATATCGTTCAAATCTTTCGTCATCACTTTCTAATTCTTGAACAAGACAGTGAAATACACCTCTAGTCTCTCTTGATCGATTTACAGGATGAACCCAATATCTCCTTTTATTTTTCTTTTTTTTTCAGAAGAGTCATCAATAAAAGAAATTGAATATCTTCATCGAAGTCACTGTCAGACGATTCCATTTTAAAGGCGTATTCACTCCACAACACTTAATATGAGAATGATCTAAAAATGAGACATATCGCGCCACAACACAACACATTAGTATGAACTCTCCGCGACACAACAGACGGCGCCCCAACACACCCCGACATAGCAATATGAACCTACGAGTAGCTTAAGCCCAAACACCAGGTAATTGTTGTAAAGCGTTGAGGAATTCCTTCGACTGTCTTTCAGCTCCACCATCAGATAAACCTTCATAAAATAGTAGTAGGGGAAATACGTACAAAATGACATATATGTACAAAACGACATAGGCATGGCCGATGACAGGTATTCACACGTTACGAGTTTTTTTTTCACACTGACAAAGTTTTTGTTTAAATGGTAAGTCTTTGCTTTGTACCTATTTATGTAGCATTTGTATAATTACCCAAATACTTGTCTTTAGATTAAATTACTTATATTTAGAAAACAAAATCTTTGTATATTTATTTTAAAATTTTATTGTTTTAAAACGCTCTACGGACAAAACGACATACCTAAATAACGGCCAAAATGGCATATGTATTTCATTTTGTCCATAGCTTTTGTGTTATATGTAGGTATTTATTTTTTCAGATATTAATATGCCACGTAACTATAAAAGAACGACTGATCGGCAATCTTGGAGTACTGAATCAATGGAGAAAGCCATCGAGGCAGTTCGAGCTAAGAAGATGGGCTGGTTATTGGCCTCCAAAACATTTGGTGTTCCTCAAGCTACTCTTCGCAGACATGTTCTAGGCACTAATAAATCTTTGGAAACAAATTTAAAAGGCCTTGGTTCTTGGAAAGCTACCTTCCCACCTGATGTGGAAAGACAATTAGTTGAGCATATTAAATTTCTTGAAAGTCGTTTGTTCGGATTGACACGTGCATCGGTACAAGAATTTGCTTTTCAAATGGCTGAGAAAAATGGTATCGCTCATAAATTTAATATCCAAAAACAAAAGGCAGGACAAGATTGGTTAGATGGCTTTTTAAAACGTAATAAAGATATATCTTTGCGTAAACCAGAAGCCACATCAGCAGCTCGCGCTCAAGCTTTCAACCGGCCGCAAGTTTTATCAGTTGTACGGTAGCTTGCTAAAATCTATAGACTGCACCGTATTTATAATACTGATGAATCAGGTACAAAAACCCGAAAAGATTTTACTACCACTGGAAGAAAACAAGTCGGAGTTATAACTAGTGCGGAGCGTGGAGCTAACGCCACTGTTGTTTGTTGCGTTAATGCTGTTGGAACCTTTATCCCGCCGATCATGATATTCCCTAGAAAAAACATGAAAAAAGAACTTATCGATGAAGCTCCTCCTGGCACTTTAAGTGTAGCTCAACAATCAGGCTGGATGACCACCGAAATATTTCTGAAATGGATAAAGCATTTCCAAAGTTTTGTAAAAGCAAACATTGACGATAAAGTAATTCTAATTGTCGATGGACATGCAAGTCATAAAGGCATAGAAACTTTGGAATATGCAAAAGAAAACGGTATTCATATTATTTGTCTACCTCCACATTGCACTCATCGTATGCAACCGCTTGATGTTTCCTTTTTTGGGCCTTTGAAGACCTACTTTAACCAAGAAACTACTAAATGGCTGAAAGCACATCCTGGACGTGTTGTAACGCATCTTCAGATATCTGGCTTGTTTAACGAAGCATATGGCAAGGCAGCTACGGTGCAAAATGTATGTCACGTATTTAAAAGCACTGTCATCTGGCCCCTGAACCCTGATATATTTCCGGATTACGAGTATATGTACGAGCCCGCTGAAACCACAAACATACCGCTGGAAGTCAACTCCAATGACCAGACTGTTATGAATCCTGTGGAGTCTCAGGTTACAAGGCAATCTACACAACGAGCAGGTGATTTAGTTCCTGTGTCAAATAAGTCTAATGTCGCTGTGGCTGTTACATTACCTCTCGTTCAGCCAAGGTCCATATTAATGATACCTGAAGAAATTAATGCAGCCGATATAATAGCACCATCTGACCCACAAGCTGAAAATTCATCTCAGGTTCCAATAACATATGCCAGTCAAGAAGTTGGTTTAACATTGTCTTCTGCTCTTGCTGTTCCTATTGAGGTGCTTTCTCCGGTACCAAAAGGATGCTTTATAAGTGGTCAAGGGAAACGTAAACCAAAAAATAGACAAAGCACGTTAGTGTTGACTTCTACTCCTAATATGTTAGAATTAAAATCTAGAAATGAGCCTAAAGCTCCCCCAACAAAAAAAAGACGCAAAGCCACAAAAAAATTATTTGAAGAAAATGATGATGTAGAAGATTTTCCTAATATTTCTAATGACAATGAAGAGGACTGTGCTTGCATTTACTGCAATGACCTTTATTCAAGATCTAAGCCCGGAGAAGACTGGTTGCGGTGCTTACAATGTTCGCTTTGGGCTCACGCATCTTGCGCTGATGTTCCAAGAAGAACAAAGCGTTTCATTTGCGAATTATGCCAATAATTTTGTAGTTAAAATGTGTATGTCATTTTGTCCATTAGCACTATGTCATTTTGTCCAAAGCATATGGACAAAATGGATTATGATTAATCTCAGTTAAATATTTTTTCTTTTTTTTTTCTTTTGATTTCTTGCTAAAAATCTTTATTACTTTTGATAATATATAATATAGGGACCAAAGATGATTGAAGTTATGGATGTGCTGTGAACTACTAAAAGTTATGGTATAAAAACAAAACTATATGTCATTTTGTACATACTTCCCCTAGTTTAAACATAGATTACCTCCTAAAGATACCTCATACAGGATAAAATACGCGCGCCACTCATACTGTATCTGGGTTGTATATAAAGGTGCACTCACACACATCAGTCACCGTCAAGTCACGTCACCGGACAGGGTTTTAATAAAAAATGTGTCTATACTGCTAGTATGACTTTGTTCCCACACGTCAGTCACCGGCACGTAACCCATCAGTCACGTCACCGGTCAGGCACGTCAAATAATGTTTACATACAAGTGTCATACTTTTATCCCCACACACCCGGGACCGTCACGTCTCATTTCAGTCAGCGTCGTGCTACCGTCATTGCTACACGTGTGTTGTCAGTGTCACAAAAATGGACGTAGAAAAGTTGATAGAGGCTGTGAGAAATTATGAATGTTTGTACGATTTAAGGCATCGTAAATACATGGACACAAAATATAAAAACGTCTTATGGGAAAAAATCGGTGCAGAAGTTGGCTCTAGTGGTGAGTTTATATTTTTATTTGTTGAACTACACAGTTTAGGTAAAAATGCCTGCGTGAACGCAAGGCAGCGAGGTAGAGCGAGCGAGAAGGCGCTTGTTTGTATAGCGCTTAGAGTAAAGAGTAAACATAGAGAACGCCTAAAATCACGATATATTTCTACTCTTCTGTCTTATGAGAGTTTCGTTGACGTAAAAAGAGATGCATATATGCTCTATAGGTCGATGCGATTTTTACACTGTCCCCTTTTTCGGTAAAGTCAGTGAGGGAAACTTATAAAAGTTATCGATAAGTTATATCTCGGATAATACTTTATATCGATAGCTATAATTATAATGTTATTTTCATTTTAGGATTGTGATTTATGATCGTCATCTACCTGCCCTAAGGTTAAAGCACACGCGAGAGGCCGTAGAATGTCATTGTAATGTAATTTTAAACATTATATTTTCATTACGATAATACATATATTAGGTATCGCTTGAGAAACTAGAAGTCGCGCAAACTCCGGCGTCGCCGGTAGTACTCAGATAACTCTCGCGCGGCGCGGTGCGTGACTAATCCAGTAGCGATACTATGTTTTATAATAGCACGTCACATTGAGTAAATAAAGAAAAAAAAACTTACAATCTGTACCTACATGAAATAAATTCAGTGGTACAGGCTGGTGACTGGCATCGATTTATGCCGCCTGTCCGACTGGAAGTTGAGCTAGCACTGCTGCTTATGATATACATACTAGCGACCGGCCGCGACTTCTTCCACGTAAACTTTAGAATTCCAGTTGGAATTTCTGTATACAGTGTACATTAAACCTTTCTCTTTAATCACTACATATATCTATTAAAAAAACCGTATCAAAATCCGATGCGTAGTTTTAAAGATCTAAGTATACATAGGGACAGACAGAGGGAAACGATTTTGTTTTATACTATGTAGTGATGATTTATGATGACTATTTTTCTATAGACTTACAGGGGTTTTTATGGAAAATGTCATACATAATAATAGAAACATTCGAGTATTAATGATATTAGGACCTAAAAAATTAATTAAATAAATATGTTCATATGTAACGTAAAAATTTATTACCTAATTAACAATATAAATTACAAATTAACTAATGTAAACATGCGGCGCATGGGAACTTTTCAAAACTTGAAACCACATCCATACCACTTAATCAGTTTTAAACTTCGATCAAATATACTTAGATTCCCGGTCTCATAAAAACTTCACTTTTTAGACTTTTGAAATGTTATTTTTAAAGACTATTGAAATGTTATTTTCTTTTTTTACCACACACTTAGGCATCGTGGAACGTAACGATTCACGATTATGACTGGCGCTAAAACTCCACCTACAGTGTATTCGAATGTACCATTTTTTTCTGTTCATTCTTTTTAATTATTTAACATCTAATACGTGACTGTGTTTTATCTGATCAGTAGGTAGGTACTAATTCTTGGCAGCACATCACACCATTTTTCTAATAGCATCATTCAGGGGCAACCTGTAATATAAATGAAAATATCTAAGTACTTATTTATTTTGCACATATGTATATGTATACCAATATTTTTCTAGCTGATCAATACAAAATCGCCGTTTTCATATAGGTCGATGACGACGACACGATGCCGGTGCCCGGTGGACAGACACATTTAGTGTACTTAATTATCGTCGCTGATTATTGGTAACCAATGTATGTAACAGTCAGTCCACCGTCTTTCGTTATCGAATACAGCTAATATCAAAAAAGATTAAAGGGATATATATAAGGCATAGAACAAATATATTATTTACTCGAGTAGGTTAATTTAATCGTTATATTTGGACATCACTAGTATGCATAACCTCAATTTTCGTCATAAATTAAAATGGGTAAAAAATTACGTATTTAAGACAATTTAACAAAGGAAAACACTTGTAGCACAACCGGAATTACGATAAATTATTGCTTTAATGAACTTTATAAGAATATATTGCCTCAATGTTGAAAAACTCAATGAATTATACTCACCGATGAAAGCATATGAATTCTGCTTTGTTTTTCTTCCAAGTCGAATGCGATTCACATGATAGTTACAAACCAACAAATGTCGAACCTTAATACACCTGAATTCATAAATGAACTGGGCAAACTCTTGCGAAAATTTACAAAATTTATTAAAAATTGTTCAGCGATGCACTTCTAACATTGACTTTCTATTACACAATAAAATCAAATTAACCCTTCGTATGCTTATAAGTATGTATGTTGACATGTAACCATGTCTTTTGAAATTGGTCGCTTAAAAGTAGACCAACTATGACCGCTTGACATAAGAAAAGGGGACACTTTATGGTCATAAAGGCTGTCTCTAGTTACTCTATGGTATAGCGCTATTACGGCCCCCTCTCTCCCCGCTCGACACCTCTGCCCTGCCTTCACGTGGGCATTTTAGGTACTATGGGTCGTTTTGTAAAATCAAAAACACGACGATATTATGTATGAAATATAGCTGTTTTTGTTTAACGATTTCATGGAAGTCGCCATAGTAAAAGTTGTTTGTATTGATGTATATCCTACTATCATCCCATGAGGGAAATGTCGGTCACTTTGTTTCACTCGATATACATATAAAAAGTACGTACCTATAATATACAGGGTGGAACAAAATAACCGGCACTCTATTTACAGCATGATATAAAAAGTACGTACCTATATTATACAGGATGGAACAAAATAACCCGCACTCTATTTACAGGATGATAGTATAAATCAATATCAGAACTGTAGGTACGGATTTGAAAAATAAAATAAATATCATGCGTTAATTATTTTAATTGAATCAAATTATTCAGTAACATTCAACGATCCAACTTCGGAACTAAAATATTCTGTAAATTTGTTTCTTATATCAAAAGCGTTTGCGGTAGCGTTGCCAGCTTGTCTACGAAGATTCTCGAAAACATTTGAATTTTCTTGATTGTTTGGTATATATGATTGCTTCTCATATTTGTTTATAAAATTATGAAGGATACAAGTAGCCATTATAATAAAATCTACATTTTCTGGTTTTGCTTGAATGGTTCGGTTATATATTTGAAATCTCTTTGATAATATCCCAAAAGTGTTCTCTACTACTCTTCTGACTCGACATAAGCGGTAGTTAAAGTTGCGTTTTTCATCATTTAAATTTTGTCCTGGGTATGGTCGCATCAAATAACTTTTTAAGGGGAAAGCTTCGTCTCCCACTATAACGAATGGAGTTTCAATATTTGTGCCAGGTATTAACGCATTTCTTGGAATCGACAGAGTTTGTCTTTCCAACGATTTTCCAAGGTTAGAATTAGCAAAAATCCCACCGTCGCTATTTTTTCCAAAGGCTCCAACATTAACAACAGTAAAATTATAGTTACCATCAACAAGAGCTAATAGCACAATTGAAAAAGTTTTTTTATAATTAAAAAACAATGATCCAGTATTGTTAGGAGCTTGGATTGTGACATGTTTCCCATCGATGGCTCCTAAACAATTAGGAAAACTCCAGAGATTATATATATTGTCCGCAATATCTTTCCATCTGCTAGTCGTCGGTTTCGGTAACAATTCTTCCATTAAATAGGTTATTATTTCACAAGTATCAGTAACAATTTTTTGCACCGTACTATGTCCTAAACGGAAACTGAAAGAAATGTTTTTTAGGGATTCTCCAGCTGTTAGATATCTGTAACAAAAATAAATACAATGATTAATTTATTTATGTTTGGGTTTTCAGGTGCTTCCTGCAAGACACGTTGGGCAAATATAAGAGACACTTATAGAAAGACTTTAAAGAAATCGACAACCACGAGTGGACAGAGTGCTAAAAATATTAAAGTTTATAAGTTCCACGACCAATTACAATTTTTGAAACCATACCTAAATGAAAGACCAACTATCGAAAGCATCGAAAGTGACATTTCTGAAGAATGTGACAACGAATTATTGGGCAATCAAGAATCAGCGGAAATCATGGAACCAAGAGCAACAACGTCTAGGTCAACATCAATTCCATCACCAGAATCTTCTCAATCAGCAGTATCTGTGCACTTACGACGCCCAAAAAAGTCGCACAAAACTTGCTCAAAATCATGTTCTCAACCAACAGCTGCGGCAGTAGTCATGGAACAACTAATTAAGTCAAATAACACAACTGAAGAATCTTTCAAACACCCTGTTGATGCATTTTTATTGGGTGCTATTGCTCCAATTTTAAAATCTTTACCACGATATGAGCTGGCACTTGCAAAAAGCGAGCTTTTTGGACTAGCACAAAAATATGAATTCCAAAGCTTTACCGTTCCCACAGTACGTACATCTGAAAATAGCCGTTCATCCACTATTGGTGCCACAATCTTTGAGAATACTTCATTCATCGATGCTGCTATAGAACATCCTCGGACTGAAGACCAAGAATCCATTTCTAAAGACACCCTTAACATTGAATTGTCCAGAAATACGAATTCATCCACATCGGTGAATACTTCATTCACCGATACTGCTATAGAACATCCTCGGACCGAAGACCAAGAATCCACTTCTAATGCCGCCCTTAACATTGAATTGTCTAGAAATACGAATTCATCTACTATTGGTGCCGCTATCTGTGAGAACAATTCGTACACCGATATACCTATAGAAAAGCCTTGGAATGGGAACCAAGGTGCATCTTCTAATGCCGCCATCGTCACCGAATTGTCTACAGAATTCAATACACAAAATCAAAATATTTTAAATTATTATAACAACTTCAATATATAGTCTGATTAGATTTTTATAATACATATAATAATAAGAATTCGAATAAAAATTGTTTTACTTACCTTAAACAAACTACCAGACGTTCTCTTGGAGTAATAGCTTTTCTCCAATGAGTATCCTCTTTTTTCAGGTATATTTCTAATTTTGCAAGTAAAAAGTTAAAAGTGTTCTCAGACATTCGAAAATATTCAAAAAACATTTTGCCATCTGCCAATAAATGGGGGTACAAAGTAGCGTATTCGCCCTCTTTGTTTCTCTTTCTCCAAGCTTCATGAACCCAGACCCGACGCCTGTTTACAAGTTGCTCTTCTTCTTCATCTAAAATTAATGCGATCATTGCCAATTGCGTATTAGTCAAACGTGGCATTTTATCCGCCAGGGCAGTATCTGTTCTATAGCGTGACACACACCTAATCACAGACCAACCTGTAACGTGACTGATGTATGTGTACAATGCTTCAGTCAAACCGGCGACGTGACTGACGAACGACATGACGGTGACTGGTGTTTGTGGATGCGTACACAAACCGTCACCGATCAGTCATCGGTGACTTGACGGTGACTGATGTGTGTGAGTGCACCTTTAAAACGTATTAAAATCAAATATTGCCGTTTTTATCTTCAAATAAATCATCATTTAAAACCGGCCTTACATCTATAGGTGGACGTCGATTGACAGTTTCTACTACACTAATAAATAACACTAATCGATCAAATCGATATCAGTCTATGAGCCAAACCTGCCACACCAATCGTTCGATATGGAACAGTAGCATCGATCGGCTGTCGATTAATTGTTTATAGACTAGAATCCTTCGATTTAGCAAACCTACCACACTACAGATCGATATCGATCGTCATCGATTGTTAATACACGATGATCGACTTCGTCTCTTCCATTCCATCATCAATCGCTTACATCGATTGACAGTTGAGCGATTATAATAGATGTTTCCATTATATCGATCCAATTGTGTGTTAACACCCTAATATTTCAAATCGCAGCATTTTTTTTATTTTGAAGGAGAGGAAAATGAAGGAGGTTATTATTGGTCGCCGGCCTTAAATCGATACTCCTGACAAACAGGGGTGCCAACATAGCGGCATAGGAACTATTTGGTACTATAGGTAATTTGATTTATTTTTATCAGATTTATGCTACGTTTACACGCCTGCGAAGGCTTGGCAGGCGCCCACAAACTCCAATCCTTCACAAACGCTCGAATGTCATTTACACGCTTGCGAGTGCGTCAGTCTATTCCGGACAGGCAAACATGGCGGACAGGGACATAGACGTTGTTTCGGCTCTTGCGTTTGACTTAACATATTTTTATTTAAGGCCATAGTTTTTTTGTTTGACTATGTACTCATAGCGACACTCTATATTACTTAGCGCATCACAAAACACAACCATACGGTGCAAACTCGTGAGCGGCACTAACCTCGCGCCAACATGTAAACGCGTCACAAGCGGCGAGCGCACGCTTCCTTTGATCTGTGTTCAAAACCCGATACCGACCCGGGGCGGCCACAAGCTATCACAAGCTCACGCACGCTAAGCCAAACACCCCGTTTACACGCGTGTGTTTGTGGAGGGTTGTCGACGTGTGCCACGCGTGTAAACGTACCATTACAAAAAAATATGGCTGCATCCGAAAGCAGCGAAAACAAACAATAAAAATACTTATAATAATCTTTTTTCTTGTCTGAGATTTTATGATTTTGCTTCTTAGGAATTATTTTTAATATTTAAAATTATGAATTATTGACGTTAACAAGTTTATGAACCTTCAAATTTAAGCGATACTGATTTTGGTCGATATCCTTTTATTCGATATCACAATACTATCGATAGTTTTACGAGACACTATTATCACACGTGACAATATTATCAATATTATTTTATTATTAGTTTTGCATTTACTATCGATACATATATTGTGAATATAATATTAAATATAAATAAAAATTTAATTAACAAATAAATGCAAAAAAAACTTTTATCAAGTCTAATTAATTTAAAATTAAATTAAAATTAAAGTCTAATTAAATTAAAATTAAATTGTTATCATTATTAAATATCTAAATAAAAGTTTATCAACAAGTTTGATGTTGGTACAATTAGCTAATAATTCTCAATAATCAATGAAATAATATAAAAAACGAAAAAATATAAAAAAGGTTTTTTACCTGGTAGTAGGTACATTTCTTTTTTTTATTTTCTTCTTAAGCTGGCAGCTATTAGTAAAAAATAAATACCCCATGTGTGTTTTACAGAAATAGACAAAAAATGCCGCTGACAAACGCTGAAAAGCAGAGGCGTTATAGGGAACGTCTGAAACAAAAACCTGAAGAATTCGAAAAACATAGAAAAAAGAACTTGGAGCGAATGAAAGCTAAATATCAATACAAAAAATTAAAGATTTAACAGAAAAGGAACAACAAGAAACGAGAAAAAAATGGCGAGAACAAAAACAAAAGAAGAAAAGTGAACCAAATCAAGCAAATGACACAGAACTAAATGAAGAAGGCATAAATATAGATACACCTTCCACTTCTCAAACCAGTAATATCATTCTGCGACAGCTAAAACTCTTTCGAAGGTCCAGAAATATTTACAGAAATAAATACACCGCATTGCAAAACCGCATAGTCACTTTATTACGACAGAACGAAAACCTGAAAAAAAAAATTGTATCGTATTCGCAAAAAAAAAGAAGAAAGATGACGAGTCCTTGCAACAGAAAATAGCGAAAATGACAGTTAGAAATGAAGTTCTTGAAGCAGCTTTGAAGGCGACATATAAAAGCTGTAAAAGCAACGAAGAAAGGAATGTCCTCAAAAGAATTGCTGTTCAAGAACCTGTTACTGAAACTTTGACTAAGACAAGTGTGTTGGAGCAAATTGGAGTTAAAGGAGGGACAAGAAAATACCCGACTGCACACTAAAAAAAGAGTAAAACAAGCCACACAATAATATTGATCAATCAAATGCTAAAAACTAATTATGTAATACCGTTTAAACAATACCTATATTAAAATACACTACAATATGTGTTCGTAATCGATAGTTAAATAAACAGAAACTTATTTTGAATACAAATTTACTGAATATAATTTATAAATGTTGATGGAAAGCATCGCAGGCGGGGACCAACAGAGGCTTATTTATAGTCATTTCGGTTGTGCACCATTTAGCAGAATTTTCGTTGGTGGCGGTCAAGGTGGTCCCCGCCTGCGATGCTTTCCATCAACATTTATAAATTATATTCAGTAAATTTGTATTCAAAATAAGTTTCTGTTTATTTAACTATCGATTACGAACACATATTGTAGTGTATTTTAATATAGGTATTGTTTAAACGGTATTACATAATTAGTTTTTAGCATTTGATTGATCAATATTATTGTGTGGCTTGTTTTACTCTTTTTTTAGTGTGCAGTCGGGTATTTTGTTTTTTTAATAATAATTCTTTTATTTATAACTTTTTAGCTGTTTTTATTTAACGAAAATGTTGTAGATGTAGAAGACTATGTATATGTAAGTACCATTTTAAATTATTTCGACGACATTTGGCTTTAGATTACGAGTGATGTTACTCCGCAACATAAATTTACCGCCAATCTGGACTGTTTGTAGTGAAGAAGAAAAAGAATTAGGTGAGTCATTACTGCTGAAGATCCCGCAAACGTTTAAGTTCAGTTAAAGAACATTCGTCGTGGGGCCGGTCCAACAGCTTTTTTGGGTCAAGTGTTTTTTATTGCTAACCCAGCAAGTGTTTTAACACGGCTTAGGGCTACATAAGCCTGGCCCTTTGCAAACACGTTTGATAGGTCCACGACAGCCCGATCCAAGGTGGTACCTTGCAGTTTGTGTACCGTTACAGCCCAACAAAGTATCAAAGGCAGCATCCGACGTTCAATCTTCCCTTGTCCGCGAAGCGCATCAAAGTCGACAGTGGAGGGCTCTATGCGAACCCCCACACCCAATTCATTGCCCTTAACAGAACGATCGTCGAACTCTACGAATACTGCCTGCGGTAACTCACCTGGTTCTAACTGCTCTCTGCGAAGAGAAGGCCACTCAATTCTTCTTATGATACCCATAGCACCGTTCACCAGACCGTGGTTTACATTGATGTTGCGGCGTAACATCACGCGAGATCCAATTCCAATAGTTAGTGTGCCGAGAATGCCCCCTGTTTTGTTCGGGTCGTCAGAAATGTATTGTTTGCGAGGGCACTGACCGTAGGTTTTAGCTTCTAGGGAGATGTCAACAGCGTTTATTTGGTAGAGCTTTAACGATTTGCCCAACTTTTTAGTCATGGCTGAATTATAAGCATCGACTTGTTTCGTAGTAGGGAAAATTCGAACTGCCTCTCCATCGGCAAATGGACCCTCTAGTGGAATTCTGCGGCTGTCCAGGATCTCAAGTTGGTCCATCGTTAACTCACCAACACGAATATTATTGAGAATGTCCACAAAGGTATTGTCTCCTGCCTGTCTCATATTCTGTGGCAATTCACAAAAGCTGAACAATTGCCACAGATTTGTTTCACCAGTTAAGTTCGACGGCTGTCGGAAGCAGTAAGAACCACCGGTGATTCTGGAAACTGGTGGTAACTGCATGAGATCTCCAAACAAAATTACATTGATACCACCAAAGTTCCCTTGATCCTGTTTTAGTTGCTGGAGGCGAATGTGAATGTTTCGCAGTGTTAAGTAGGGCACCATTGATATTTCATCGATGATGAGCCAATTTATATGCCTCCACTTTTGTCGCTCCCTTTGCAGCCTTTCACCTGTTAGTGGGCGTAATGTTTCATTTCTTCCCTTTTCAATTGGTAGCGCAAAAGTGGAATGCAGTGTAGTTCCACCGATTAGTCTGGCTGCTACTCCAGTTGGTGCAGTAACAATCACGTTTTTACCTATTTTAGTGTTACTCAACCTACGAATTTGTTCAGTCATAACTTTTAAGGTAAATGTTTTTCCGGTACCAGCTCCTCCAGTAACAAAAACTAGTAACGGATCAGAATTTGACACGTCCAATAACTTTTGGGAAATTTTTTGAAACAGTTGTCGTTGACTCATGTTCAACGAAGCTACAAATGTTTCAAACTGATTGTCTGGCATGCCTATGTCAGTTGGTTCATCTTCGACTTCTTCGATCATAATATTATGACCGCCGTCGTCGAGTATGTGTTCAATAGGCTGAACGTCATTGTTGTCATTTGCGTCATCGTTTTGTTCCTCAACGGTTCCTGCTGCCAAGTTTTCTGCCACAATGCGGCTTATAGCTTGTTGGATCTCAGTTTCCCACCGCATCATAGTTTCGGCGTCAAAACCTTCTTGCAGCGGACGTAGTCGATGCCTTTTGGCCCAGAAAGCTTCTTTTGCAGTATTAAAACCATCCAACAACTCTTCCTCTGCTCGGAACGGAATATGAGTCAGGACCAATGAGTAGTAATATGCTTCTGGGTCTGAAGACAGCGTATAATAACGCGTTCGGAGTATAGCTGGACGTGTCCGCTTTTTCATCCTACCTACGTTGTCTAATAAGGTAATGTATCGACGACTAGACACGTCCTCATCCTCAGCATCATAGGCATCAGCATCTTGTTCATCCTCCTCTGTATCGTTTCTAGTAGAGGCAACCTCGTACCAAATCGCAAACTCACCTAAACTAAGTTGCTCCAGAGAAAGAGGTCTGTGAACGTACCTATCAAATACATTTTTGTACGGTTCGGAACTTTCTGTGTCAATCCTAAGCATTCGGTATCTTTGTTCAGGCGCGCAAGTGTTTACGAAAACACATTTACGTGAACTATCTCTTAATTTTAAATGACACAATCGAAACGCACATTCGTTGGCAGAGACTTCTCTGTGAGACAAGATTGCGTTTTGGATAGCAAAAACCAGCCGTCCCAAGTTGCTTCCACCGCGGTCTCTTACAGCACTTATAGCTTGCCTTATTGATCTAGAGACCTCTGCAGGTTCAGCTTTTGAGATATACTTTGAGATGTAGTACGCCACACCTAAAGCTGACCCGCAAGGCTGTAGATCAATATTGGCGCGCCACAGTTTTAATAATCTCGAATTGTAGCAGTTTATCATGGTTTCCGAATCTGTTCTTTTTAATATATAAAATCTTCCACCATTTCTCATTGCTTGCTCGTCGTCTAAGATTGTAGTGTTTTCAGACACTGGTCTCGGGAAAGCGAATCTACAAACGTTTCGGTTATTTTTGAAGCATGTTTGAGTGTGTCGATGTGTTTGTAACTGAACGACTAAATCATGCATCTCTGAGTCGTCCTCAGCGTCGGGAACCTCACACGTGACAACACGCTCCAGCAACTGAATACCTTCAGGGGTGTCAAAAGCCGGCATATCAGCACACCATAAAACCATGTGAACGTGAGGGCTACCTCGTAGCTGAAATTCTATGCGCCACCAAAAATCAATAATTTTCTTTCCTAAAATCGGATCCTCTTCTCTTCTCAGCCTAGTAAACAAAGTGTTTAGGCGCAACATAAATTGTCTTGATAACGTGACTGGGTAGGACTCGACAAGGTGCTGCTTTTCAAGGAAGGTCAAATCTTCAAAAGAAAAATTTGGGCGGCCATCGGCAACTAAAAGGGCTTTTAGCATGTCGGGCCAATTTAAATCGTTACAAGAGAGAGTAAGATACCAATGAGGAGGACCTAAATTTTTCACCATGGCAAGAAGATCCGTATACGCTTTGTGCCAGTACGCGGACGTGCCACGTATGTTGCGCATTACCAGGTGCACATTTTGTACAACATCTGTGGGCTCAGCTCCATCCTGACGCAACCGGCCACAGACTGAAACATTTTGTTGAGCCTTGCAAAGTTCTACTAACGAGAGGGCGTAAAATATGTACTCGTTAAATTGGAACCGTTTGTCATTGCTCATCACTCGAGTTTGGTAGTAATCGAGCGGTGTTATTGGAACGGGTCTTTGTTCCCTAAGCCCATTTCGACCATCTGGGAATAACCTTATCCACGCTAGCTCTTCTGCTCTTTGCTCTCTCAAGACGCTGACCGGGGGCACAGTTTTCCGTTTGAGTTCGTAGATAGGTATTGGTCTCTCTTCTACGGTATTAGCGTTCGAAACAACTTCGTTTAGATCTGGAATATTAGTATCAATCGGCATAAGAGCTGTAGTAACAAACGCGTGTTCTTCGTGCACAGGATCACTGCTATTCAGATTGCCGTCGCTAACTATCTGAGTGTCGTGTTGTTCATTCAGTACTGGCGATTCATTTGGGATGACCAAGGGTGTTGCATTTATAGCTGTGATACTATACTGCATATCTCGATGGCCTCTTACCTGTAGTGCAACAGCAAGATGTTGACATAAATCGCCTTGATTTGCAAACTTCATCAACATGGAGGCTCCTCTGTTAGGTGCAACATAACCTTTGGGTCCCCGAGAATGTGAGTCGAATAAGTAATATTCTGGGATCTCGACATCGGGAGACTGATTGCGTTCGACGATTACTTTCATTACCGCCAATGCAATATTTGTTTGACATGTAATAATTCCTTTATCGTGTGTTGTAAAAAAATATTCAATCCCCGAAGACAAATTAGGGAAGTATCCTTCAAGAACGTCAGATGGCGCACTCGAGTTAACAACTCCAACGACAACATCGGGCTGTATATTTAATTCGAATTCTGTAGCGGCCACAGAAACTGCGGGTAATAGCTCTTCAGTATTTAAAAATTGCGGTCTGTTTGCAAGTCGTGACATGCACCTGTTGAAATATGTATTACCAGCTAATAAAATTCGATCCAAGTCAGATGGGGCCCATTCATTTAATGGTTTGGAACTGGAGTAGGCGATAGCCGTGGCGGCATTAGCCGTGCACTGGCGGCCACGGGATTCCTCTTCAAACCGATCACTGCCTTGGTGAAAAGACCCACGCAAGATGTGACGGTCATGTCCCAAAGCCTTGAAGTGATTTTTTGGCTCATTTCTAATGTGATCTGCATTTTCTAATGTGATAACTGCCTCCAGAATACTTGACCGTATCTCTTCATTGGTAATGTTAGTATTAATTTGCACATTAGAGTACAAATGATTGTTTCGCAATAGCCACTCTAATGCTTTCTTAATTTTTTCGATGTCTACCGAGTATCGTCGATTGTTTGTCACGTTATCTAAATTTTCAGTGACCACACTTATTCCCGCATTTGCTATATTCAATGGAAGCTGTTCAGGTATCTCTTCAACTTGCTGTGCAAAGAGGATGGCTTGCCCCTTAAATCCCTGTTGTCCGTAACGACCACCCAGACGCACCACTTTTATAAACGGTTTTATCCGAGAAATGAGCCGCAGCTCCATCTCTGATAGACATTCAATTTCAGGCGGAATAGGTGCAACAGTCATGTTGTTCCAAAATGCATTTGACGGGCACTGATTCCTTGACAATTTGTTGGCGCATCTATTGCAACAATCTATGCGGTCTGAAACATTTTGTGGTAGAACAGTAATATTAGCAGTTAAGTGCGTTAACTGCGTGACTGTTTCTTGTATAGAAGCTTATGACATACGTAGCACACCACATCCGCCACTTGAGAAATCGCTTCATTGAATGTGGCATCACTATTTGTAAACAACTGCCGTCGAACACGAGACTGTGACCTCATAGCCGAAAGTCTTTCTAAACGCGAGCCAGGTGATTCGTTGTTACGAGACTGCACAGCATACTCTCGCATCTGCTCGAGTCGAGAAGCGCGGGATGATGGAGACTCATGCTCACGAATTAATTCGGCATGCTCCCGCATCTGGTCGAGTCGGGCAGCGCGAGTTGGTGGAGACTCGTGTTCGCGAACATTTCCCGCATGCTCCCGCATCTGCTCGAGTCGAGCAGCGCGAGATGATGGAGACTCATGTTTACGAACGTTTGTGGCATATTCCCGCATCTGCTGGAGTCGTGTCATACGAGACGACGGGGACTCAGCAGCTCTCTTTTCAGATTTGCTAGCTGCAAGCCTACGCCGCTTTTGTTCCCTATCAACGCTAGACTCACGTGCTTGTAAAGTACGTCTACGGGTACTTTTGTTATTTATAAGCTCTTGACGTGAAGTAGGTGAAAGTTGGCTGTACCGTTGGGACATTCTTACTCTTGCTTCTATAAGGCGTTTTTCGCGTGCCTCAGGAGATTCGGCTTTTAATTTTTTAGCCCGAGCCTGAGCCCTTTTTGTTTTGCGAGATAATCCCATATTGTATGTTTTTATTTCTTAAAATGGTCTGATACCTATTGCCGAAAAAATCAGTACTAATGGAGAAGTACTTAATAATAATAAAAAAAAAACAGTTGAACTATAACTAAAAAAAAAATACAAAAAGAATAAGTGAGGATTGTTTAAAAGAATGTTACTTAAACTAACCAAAAATATCTACCTACCTAGTTATTTTATTAATAATTATTATTATATTATTAATTAATATGAATAATTTAAGAAAGAACCAAAAAAAAAAGAACGGAAGAACGAGTTAATTAATTAGAAAGAACGAATAAATTTAAAGAGAGAAACACGAAAGAAAAAGAACGAGTTATTTATACTTTATAAGTTTCGCGTCAGACGACGAAGTATCGAAAAAATCGCTATTTAGAGACGACCGTCAACGACGTGTGCCCTTATGCGTGTGCCCGCATTCGGGCTGTATACTCGAGCATATCCCCCTCCGCACCGCGCCGCGCGCCGCATGCCAGGCCACGCCCTATCTTTTTGCTTGCTAACGCATGAGTTGCTTTGCGTTGACGCAGAATTAACATGTTCCCGTGGGAATTTTGAGAAAAAACGTATCCTATATTAATTACTCCCGTGATTGAAATGAATCTAATGATACCGCATACATATTTTTGTTGTTTAAAGGGAAATTTAGAAAAAATATTATTATGTCTTTATCCCGTGGGACTTTTATGATAAAATGTATCCTATGACACTCCCGTAATCAAGACAAATCTAACGATACCTCATACATCAAAATCCATCAAGCCGTTTAGGCTACAGGAGGTCACAAAGGAACAGACATACATACATACTTACATACACTCCCTCAACATTACCCTCCCTCTTTGGCAGTCGGGTAAAAAGACACAAATAATAAAGAAGGCGATGAAAACAAAAAAAGAAATCGTTAAGTTTTTCATTAGAGATGACATAACTCGAACTACAGCTGGCAAAAGAGAGTGCATCACAAGAAATACTTGCAAAAAACAAATAAGATACCAAAATAATACGCTAAAAAACTTATACGAAATATATAAACAAGAAGGAGGAAAAGCATCTTACGCCACTTTTTGTAGATGTAAACCGTTTTACGTGCTTTTTCCAAGCATTCACAAAAGAGAAACATGTTTATGTATCAAACATAGCAATATAAATTTTAAATGTGTAGCACTCAGGCGTAGCAACATTATACCTTTCGCAAATAGTCATGATGTATTGAAGGCTTTGGTCTGCGATATGAAGTCGTATTCCTGTTTCTACGGGACATGTGATGCGTGTAGAAATAAAAAATTGCCATACAATTTAGAAAACCCGGCTTTGGATATACAATGGCATATGTGGGAAACTACTGAACATATTTATAAGAAACAAATTGATGGTCGTGAAAAAACTATGAAAACAAAAAAAACTACGAAGAGTCTAAAAAAAGCAACAGTTAAAGACCTCATTGACATTTTTGAAGCTGATCTTGTGACATTTAAAAAACACAGTTACAACAACTACCACCAAACGAACCAATATAATTTGTGTAAAAATAATTTAGCTGAAGATGAAGTCGCTATACACTGTGATTTTTCAGAAAATTTCGAGTGTAAAATGGCTGCTGAAATTCAATCGATGCATTTTGGCTCGTCAAAAACACAGGTTACATTGCACACTGGTGTAGTTTTTTGTGCGGGTTCAAAAAATCATTCTGTACAATTTCTCCATCAAATGTACACCAGCCAGAAGCCATTTGGGCGCACTTAAAACCGATCGTTAATTTGGCCAAATCTTTAGTACCCAACCTTCAAAAAATTCATGTTTTTTCTGATAGTCCCAGCTCGCAATATAGGCAGAAAAATAACTTTTACCTAATTAAATATTTTGCTATTATGTTTGGTGTGGACATAACATGGTCGTTTTTTGAAAGTGGGCACGGGAAAGGTGTAGCAGATGCAATAGGGGGTGTTGTAAAAAGAGCGTTAGATAGAGATGTCTGCTATGGAACAGATATTATAAATGCCTCTGACGTATATTCATCTTTACAGCGAAATGTGCCAACTGTGAAATGTTTCTATATCAATATCACTGATATTGAAGAAATAAGAAAATTAATTCCAGTTCCGCTTAAAACTATTCCGGGTACTATGTCAATCCACGAAGTTGTTGCTATGAAGAACAATGACAAAACAATCATTCATCGGCCTCTAGCTTGCTATTGTAATGATCTTATTTGCGAGTGTTTTGAACCCAAAACCTATAAGTTTCATGAAATGATTATTTCTGTGCCAGTGACAACCGAAGACGACCTGCCTTTTCGTGAAAGTGTTGCATTGTCCGAAAATGTTGCAGAAGAAATAATAGTTGCTGTGAGTCCGACAAACAAAGATGTTTCTTTGGAACGTGAACATGTGGTGGATATATTATCTGAAGAAAATATGGCAGCTACTATTATTGTTCCTTCGTCTACAATGGATCAAGATCTGTTGTTGTGTGATCAAAAAATGGACATATCTGATGAAAATGTGGCTGAGGAAGTTATCATTTCAGTAGAATCTGAATTAATAAAGGACAATCAAAACATTCTTCTAATGGATATCACTAGTTATGAACCTCACAAAGAAAGTTATTTAACGAACAAAAATGATGGTAATTACATTTTTGTAAACTGCAAAACTACTACTCAACTGGTTGGTGAGTCTTCTGCCTTAAACTATAATGATAAAAACAAAGAAAATATAAATATTTTAGACCGTAATTTAAACGTGCCGCAACCTTCCACTTCTAAAGTGAAAACTAAACTTAAACTATCGCAAAGTAGATCTTTAAAAACCGTAGTTAGTCGTCAAATGACTTGTGCGAGTTGTAATGCCAGTATGCGTATGTATGAAGCATCAAAATGTATGTCTTATGAAAAGCATTATTGTCATTCATGCCATGGTGACTCCAATGTGGATTTCTTTATTTGTCCAAAATGGTTCAGTTGTCTTTAATTATTTTAAACAGTTTTTAGTGTTAAGCTTATGAATATTTTTTTTATACTGTTGTTGAGTATTTTTAATATCTTTTCAGAGTTTTAAAAAGACTGGAACAGAGCTTGACGAAATGGCTATATTAATGTTTATTGATGTTGATAAATTCTTATCAAAAACAGATTTTCGACTGTGTTTGGCCAATAATTTGTCCTGGCCTTGGCAAGAAACTCATTTTATAATGAGCCCAAAATGTTTCAATTGTGGATGGGACACAAATTCAATAACATTAAAGATAGAATTTCATTTCATATCATCTTTGAATTGTGAAGCCATACATATGCTGCTTAACAACATATATGTTTGGTGTCCTATTTGTGAATCATGTGTATTTGATCATTACCCTAAAGATGAATGCGAATTTTGTAACTTGTAATTTATGATATAACCTACTATAGTTTGACCGCTAGTGCCGTACCGCGCCCTAGGAATGTGAGCGGCACGGGAGGGTGAAATATCACATGAAATGATCTGTCTAATCCATAGCACTATAGACGTGATACACCCCCTCCCGTGCCGCTCACATACCTAGGGCGCGGTACCGCGCTAGTGGTCAAACTATAATTCGACTTCCACCTATAGCCTCTGAATATGAAAATCAAAATATCCATAAAACCGTTGCAAAATCGGATCATATTAACCAATATAATATTTTGAAATGCCCAAAAAATTATTTCGATTGCCGATCGAGTCAGAGACTCAAAAGGCTAGGTTTTTTGTAAATTTTTCAATTACCTGAAATAAGTGTTTTTTCATAAAAAAATTTATTGAATGATTGTTAAGTGTAAGTACCTACTTGAAAATATATTTTGGGGCTGCTTAGACCATCAAACAGAAAACCTTCGAAATCGCGAAAAAAAATGATGTTTCTTATATTTGTATCATATATTTTTATAAATCATTAGGTACCTACATGCTTTCACGTTTTTTTTTCTCTTAGTGAAAGATTTTTAGTTTGATGTTGTGAGCATCTTCATGAGAGGTAATAGGTAAAGCTTACAATGTTTGTTATATTCTTATTTTTTATACCTGTTACGGTGCCATGTAAGCCCAACCTTATAGTTCCTACTTTGTAACCAAATTTCCTTAGATATGTAACTGTCCCGTGAGGATCTGACTGATTTCTTTTGGTTTTTCTGTAAGTTTTAAGAAATTAAGAAAATTGTATCTCATGCAAAGCTTTATTATTGATTATAATTGTAATGTTTCATAATTTTAAGTATAAAAGTTGTCTGTTATCAAAGAAAACTTAAAGTTTTGATTCGTTTTTGTCCTAAGAGTAACGAAATGGAACAAAAATAATGAATAGTTTTCATAAAAAGCATATTTTAGAGAAAAGATTTGCGTTTTTAGAAAGGTTTTAAGATTATAATTGAGATTTATATGCCAAATAAATGCTCATATTTGAATTTTTGATGTATTTTTATTAGTGTTTAATAGTTACGAAATAGGAACTTTTAATCCGTCCCGTATTTTGTTTTTTAAGTTTTCTATATGTTTAATTAAAGATACAAAGTATCTCAATTGAAAATAAGAAACAAGGAAAGCTTTAAATTACAATATTATAGATTTGGATACAGTGAAAGATAAAGTTTATTTTTTAACCAGTCCGAGAAATTTTTCACCATTATTTTGAGATTTGCTCTTTGGGCAATTGGTATCACTCTGGGAATTTTTGGATTCCCATAGGGACATTGCAACTGGATACAATAAGTCGGCCCAAGCCAGAGACCACGCAAAGCGAATGTGGCAGACTGTGGAAGAAACAATAAATTCCTCGGGAGAAGGTGCTTTCAAGGATTGGAAGGAATGGTCAAATGTTTGTTTTGGGCAAATAAATAAAATATGCAAGTGTTAATTTGTTACATATTTAACTTTATTACATTTTTTTTTCTTACAGTATTGGATAGACTATAAGGCAAAATTAAAAAGAAAAGTTGCTACTATTCGTCAGTCCCAAACACGAACAGGGGGTGGGCCTTGTGACACTCAAGCCCTAAGCATACTTTTAACAAATTTTTGAGTCTTCTTGGGTAAGGTTTTGGTATGGATTTGGCAAGCATACAAGTCAACCCATTTCCAGAAGTAAGTATTTCTCTAATTTTATTTAATTACTATAAGTATTTAATTGGAAACAGCATCACAGTCTCATAATGTCAGCTATAAATACTTAAAGATACTTTACAGTTATTTTTATACATTTGTTAATGATTTTCTGAAAATAACTTAATTACCAAAAGATAATATAACTTAGTTACCAAAATAAAGATAATTTATGCTATGTTGTAATTCTAATATTGTAACGTCGTACGTTACATACGTTATTATTATTATTTACAATACATAACTTATATGGATAGATTTAAGTAATTCGCACTCGTTTCGTTAGAAGCGCCATTTTAGCGCTCCTTCCGCACGAGCCTTTTGTTCTCGAGCTAGCGTTGTGTGTGTGACGCGCGCCCGATTCGACTGTGAGCCGGGCGGGGGTCAACGACATACCATTCTAGCAGCTTGAAGTGAGCGCACGTCACTGTTTATGTCGGTCCCTAATACGTACAAGTACCTAACCGAATTACTGTGTTCGTCCCTATCGCTCATCAAGTGATATGAATAATATTAATTGTGCAATACAATACCTGCCAGTACATACCTGTTCTGCAACCAATTCCTTATTGAGGACTTGTTTAACCCCAGTTTGGGTAAGTGGCAAAAGATTTACTTAGTTTAAGCCGTATTTTAGCTAGTAGGTGCGATCTTAATCAGTAGATAGAATTAGCTTACGCATCATACGAGGGGGCGTTTTTAAGTTCGCGGAATCGGGGGTAAGACGTGGAAATAAAAATACAAGTTTATTTTTCCTTTTCAATATATTCTCCTGCAACCCTAATACATTTTTCAGATCTTTCAATTAGCTTAGGTATACCCTCGAAAAAAAAAGTTTTTTCTTTGTCTGAAAAATAAGCTGAAACTGCTTCCTTCACTTCTTCATCGCTTGAGAACTTCTTCCCCCGAAGTTCTTTTTTCATTTTTGGAAAGAGATAATAATCACTGGGAGCCAGGTCAGGACTGTAGGGTGGATGAACCAAAATATCGAAGCCCACCTTATGCAGGGAAGCCAACGCAACACGGCTCTTGTGCACAGGCGCGTTGTCGTGCAGAAGGAGGACACCTTTGGTTAATTTTCCCCTTCTTTTTGCCTTGATTGCTTCCTTTAATCGCTCTAAGATTGAAGCGTAGTATTCTCCGGTTATGGAGACACCTTTATCTTTATAATCTATCAACAAGATTCCTTCTGAGTCCCAAAAGATTGTCGCCATGATTTTTCCCACCGACTGACACCTTAAATTTCTTTGGTGGTGGTGTACCTTTTTTGTGCCACTGCATAGAATCTTGTTTGGACTCAGGTTCATAATGATGAACCCAAGTTTCATCCCCAGTAACAATTAGAGTCAATACTCCATCCTGGTCTTCATTACAACTTCTTCTTCGTCAACAATATATCACATTTGGTGTTCCTCAGGGGAGTGTCCTGGGTCCAACACTCTTCTTAACCTACATTAATGACCTGACAAACCTCAACCTGGAAGGGGGCTGTGTGTTTTCATATGCTGATGACACAGTAGTAGTCTTTAATGAGAGTACTTGGGAAGCGGTCCACGTCAGGGCGGAACAGGGTCTTGCTAGGATTGCGAATTGGTTGCAATATAACTTTCTTACACTTAATTCTTCTAAGTCGAACTACATGTGTTTCTCCAAGTACGGTTGCACCCAGCCATCGAAAGCCCTCAGATTAAGATTGCATTATTGCAATCACAATAATCCTACTCCATGTAGTTGCGATACCCTTGACAAAGTATCCTCAACAAAATACCTTGGCATAATCCTAGATCAGAGGCTCTCATGGTTCCAGCATATAGAACACCTAAATGGCAGGATAAGAAAGCTCATATGGATCTTTAAAATGCTAAGACCAGTTGCATCACTACCACTTTTGAAAAAACTATATATTTCCCTTGCTCAATCGATTATGACTTATTGTATTCCGGTCTGGGGTGGGGCCTGCAAAACTAAATTCTTGGAAGTAGAGAGAGCACAGAGATGTCTGCTGAAGGTTGCATTCTCAAAGCCCTACAGATATCCTACATACGATCTATATAAAGAGTGTGATCTTCTTTCTATGCGCAAATTATATATCACCAACTCAGTTATTAAATTGCATATGATCTTACCATATTATCCACAACAACCATCACGAAGGAGAAACTACGTGGTGGCTTCTATACCAATTACTAGATCTAAATTTGCTAAAATACAGTTCGGAGCGCAATCACCTTATCTTTATAACCGTATTAACAAGCTAATCAATATTTACCCATTACAAACTCGCTTCTGTAAAACAGAGATAACATCGTGGTTAAAAACCTTATCCTACGAGGATGTGGAAGCATTAATGGCTTATGTAACATAGTGTCCACCTATACTATACTATACAGCCTTATATAGCTAATAAATAGTTATGTGCCAGGCTAACACTTTTGACTCATACACACAGAAGCACATATATATGAACAAATACGCACACACTTTATACACACACACACATACATAGACGCTCACGTATATACATACTTTATTTGAATATGATTGGTTAGTACTTAATGTATACTACATTGCCTTAAAGTAAGTAGTTTTAAGTCTTAAGTTTTGAGTAGACTATGATCTACTATAGTTTATACCTGCACATGTAATGGAAGAGCGGGGTTTCCTGACACAAGCATAAATCTTGCTTAATAGGAAGCCCCAACCTTTTTAAATTGTTAACCACATGATTTTACCCAAATAAACTTTTTCATTTTCATTTCATTTCATTACAGAGGTCCAAAAACGCGCGAGAACACTCTACGCGCTGTTGTTTTTGAGGCGGCGTGAGCATTCTCGGCACCCACCTTGCACTGACTTTGGTCATGCCGAGATGATCGTGAAGAATTTTAAATATGGTTGTATCGGATACTCCAACCATTTCTGCGAGCTGTTTCTTCTTTAGTCTAGCATCTTCCAGTATTAATTTTTCCACTTTTTGAATTATTTCCGGAATGGTCACCTCGATCGGCCGTCCTGGCCGAGGATCATCTTCAAGTGAGGCCCTGCCTTGCTTAAAAAGGGTATGCCACTTATAAACCATGGTTTTACCGGGGCAAGACTCCCCGTAAACGGATGACATCTCTTCTAGTATGGTTTGAACCGATTTACCTTGCTTGGTAAGGAACTTTATGACAGCGCGGTGCTCGATTTTCTCCATTTTTCACAATGTTCTTCCCAACTGAGTTGTTTGATCGACGATAATTCAAATAGTAATGGCCCGATTAAAACAAAACGTTCTATTTATACTAATAATGAGCTACTTAACCAGTTACGACTAAGGAAAGTACCCTCATTTATTAATTACCTACCCATTCCGCGAATATAAAAATGCACCCTCGTACCTACCCTCGCATATTTTTATATAGCTAGTAGATTAATTAATTATATATTTTGTTATCTCCGATTCTGATTGTGAACATCCACGGCAACACAACTACATATAAGAAGGTACTTCCCTCGTAAGTTGCCGTGGGTGCTCACGGAAGACAATTGGATTGTACCTAACGCTGTTCGTTGGCGCGTTCCAGGGTACTTCGTCCACCTTAGACCTTGGGTCTCCATCAAATCTACCCTGTGGCCCGTGCAGATTCGACTTCGACTCCTCGAGCGCAGACTTACGGCCAAAGGGAAGGTACCAATAAAGAAGGAAGAACGTTTTCTCAGCCAGGTTTTCGACCACCTCCGCTTATTTTTATTTTATTAAACTGGTTGTCGTTAAAGGTGCTTTTATTTTATCTACAAGCAAAACGTGACAATATAACACATAAGTATTTTTTAATAAACAAGTATTAGGTACTAGTTGTGCCTGTGTAATCAAAATACATACATACATCCAAATTTTACATTAGACAACCAATTTGGTAGCAAGTTTACCATAAGCATATGTACCAAATTTGTCTTTTACAGTTGCCTCAATCCTCCAATGCAACAGCAGGATAGTGCTGTTGTAGACTCGGAGCCCAACGTCCCACCTTCTGACCCTACCTTACACCTAGACCTTCCTCTACAGGAGGCTCCGCAGGATGTTGTTCCCTCACAAAATGTGCAACAACGTGGAGCTCCACACCCTGTACGTCGGCGACGCAGACACGGTCACATAAGATGCAGCTCGGAGTATATTAATTGAGCACTCCAGACTAAGACTCCCTGACCCTTGCGGAACTCCAGCGTCAATAGTGATTTGATCAGACAAATGACCGTCGAGGACCACACGTATTGAGCGCTTCTTCAAAAAGTCAGCAATCCAGATGCAAAGATTATCATACGATGGGAGCTTGCTTAAAAGGCCGTCGCACAGTGTGTTATGAAGCCCATTTTTTGGACATCTACTTTTTATCACAAAATCCTGAAGATCTAATCAATTAAAACGCGAGAGTAGAACTCCCAAGTGACAAAAAAGCTTAGCTTCGAAGAAATTTTTTTTTAAAAATCAGTGTTTTTTTTCCGGATATATTTTTAGAAAAAATCCTTCTCGCAAACCAATCATATTTTAAATATACGACAAATGTGGTTCGTAAGTACTTTACAAGCTTCATCTTTTGAAGCTATTATCGACCTTGTAGCTGCCTTAGAACAAGAGAAATTAATTTTTTCAGTTTTTCGTATTATTTTTTTTTCTCGGTCAATCCAGCATAATTGGAAAAGTTACCTGAATGAAAAATTAGATCTTATATCCCTCTACCTACCACAAAAAAATCACGCCCAAATTGCGTTAAGTTAAGTTAAGAAGTTAAGGTCAATTTTATAAATATCCGGTTTTTTATTCATTAGGGTTGTCACTTTTCCAAATATCGGATATCCAATTTTTTGTTAGGTTTAAACTTAACCTTCCAACCTATTATTTCAGTGATGCGTTATGTGTGGCATGGGAAGGGGTCCACCCTCGTTAGACTTTTTGTTAAAACCCCATGTCAATACATAATAACGTTGAGAAACGGGGGTGAGGCATCATGGAGCCGTTCAAGACCCATGATGCTGCTTTGCCTCAGCAGAGTCTGACCCGCTCTGCTGGGGGATGTCCTTCTGGGCCCCGACCAGAGGACTTAATGCAAGGGGGGCATGAGGGCGCCAACCCTCTTGCTGGTCAGCGAGTGGCACTTGAAGTTGCGGATAGCGCCGCTGCCGGCTCTCTTCACCCTCCGGGAGTAGCCGAAAGTTTGCAAGGAGATGATTCTAAGAAAATACTTACTCGTCTGGATGTGTTCAAAATGTTTGCGAACAAAACAAAACAATTGTCACTGGTGGACCGCGTAGATATGATTTTTGACCATTTCGGGAATAATTACGATATTTCCACTAGTAAAGTAGACTTTGCACCTGTTCTTTCAACATTTTTAAGCAAGAGCAATATCAAATACAAACAGTGCAACTACGCTATGAAATATTTCACAAAAAAACATAAAGATTGGCTAAGTCAGATAATAATAAGCGGAGACCTTAAAACTGCCACACCTGCGGATAATTCCAATTGTATGTCACCAAAAAGCAGTGCCTTTACTGACTTGAGCACACGTCAACAACTCCGATCGCGCCGTAACCTAGAAGCACAGCTGGAAGATGAGCCTGTCGTGAAAAAAGTAAAAGCTTTTTCAGCATCGCTGTCCATTGATCGAGTACCTATGTCATCCAAATTGGCAAAAGATATTGAAAAGGTAATTCATTCATGTTTAGAAACCAAAAATTCACCTGCAACTATACTGAAGAAAATTGAACACCACAACCAACCCTATACGCCAGAAGAAGCACTTGCTGCTATAATTGACCGAAAATTATCAGTGGAAACCTGCAACTTTCTTCACTTGGATCTCCAGGAGCGTGGATTTTCTGCCTTCCCTCCCTACTATAAAGTCCAAGAAGCCCGAAAATCTTGTTACCCTTCTGCTATTACAGTGTCAGAGAGAGAAGCTTCGGTTCCATTTCAAGCCCTTTTGGAACATACATTTAAGAGAATATTAAAATTAAATGATGAAGTTGTATCACAGTTCTGCACTCAGAGGTCTTTAAATGAATTGGATTTCATTTTGCACGGCAATTATAGTTTTGATGGTAGCACAGGCCAATCATTCTACAAACAAGCATTTTCGATGTGGAAGGTGGAGAAGAAAATTCTCTGATAGCCACCACCTATATCCCGTTGGTGCTTAAGACCCCCGATGGTTACATCCTATGGAGAAACCCCAGCCCCCAATCATATCGGTACTGCAGACCATTATGCATTCAGTATAAAAAAGAAACTAAGGAGTCCACTTTGTCCGAAAAAACAAAATTAGAATCTCAGATCACAAACCTGACCCCTTTATTAGGTGAAACATCCAAGGGCCATAAAATAAGGGTCTCCTGTGAGTTGCATTTTGCTGCCATTGACGGTAAGGTGTTAAATACAATTTTAAATACCTCCTCTCAAATGCGATGTCCATATTGTAGCCTAACTGCTACTCAATTCAATAATATTAATATGGCTTTAGAAAAACCAATAAATCTGGAGGCTTTTAAACATGGCATAAGTCCACTACATGCATGGATTCGAGTTCTTGAGTTCCTTTTGCACCTTGCCTATAAGAAAGTAGTGAAGATGTGGCGAATACCAAGTAACTCTGAACAAAGTCGACTTGTTGATGCTAGGAAAAAAGCCATTCAAAAACAAGTGAGGGAGAAATTAGGGTTACTTGTCGACGTTGTGCGTCCTAACTCCGGCACTACGAATGACGGAAACACTGCGCGAATAGCCTTGTCTGACAAAAATCGACAAACCTTTGCAGACATTTTGGATATCGATAAGTGGTTGCTGAACGACTTACATGTTATTTTAACTGTCATGTTCAGTGACTTACCTATCGATGATCAAAGATTCGGTGATTTTTGCAAACAAATTGCTTACAAATACGTCGACAGTTATCCGTGGCATCCAATGACAGTGACATTGCATAAAATATTAATACATGGTGCTCACATAATTAAATCAACGACACTGCCCATTGGTATGCTGTCAGAGTAAGCTTCCAAATCAAGAAATAAATATTGGAGAAGTGATCGCGAGCACCATTGCAGAAAAATGGATAGGATCAGAACAATGACAGATCTATTTCACGGGGCTTTAGAATCGTCTGATCCTTTGATATCAAATGCTCGATTAAATGAAAGACGAAAAAAGAGACTCAAAGTGCCTTTACCAGCTGCGGCAATAAAGTTATTAAAACCTGCAGCCATTCCACATTTTGAAGGTACCGAAGAGACGCAAGACTTTGATTTAGAAGAGTGTTTGGGCCTCCGAGTTGAAGAAGACTAAAGTGAATTTGAATTTATTTTTAACGCACAACCTATGGTTATCTGGAAAAGATGGCTTAGTAGCGGTAAGCCCACCTATTTGTAATGTAGTATATTTTGCTCCTTATTGTTTTTTCTATTGTTACTGTTGTGCAATAAAATGTTTTTGTATGTACATATTGTAAACACATTTATCTAATTTGTAACGTTAACATAATAATTATTATAGTTTTGTTTGACGTACGTACGTTTGTTTTGAATGTTATATAATTTATTGTTATTATACCCCATCCAAATTGTTCACCCACCTCAGATAAAATTCCGGATATTCAAATTTCAAAAAAGTGACAACCCTGATCGAAACACATAATCGACCTTAACTTCTAGACTCCACGCAATTTGGGCGTGATTTTTTTGTGGTAGGTAGAGGGATATAAGATCTTCATTTTCATTCAGGTAACTTTTCCAATTATGCTGGATTGACAGAGAAAAAAAATTAATACGAAAAACTGAAAAAAATTAATTTCTCTTGTTCTAAGGCAGCTACAAGGTCGATAATAGCTTCAAAAGATGAAGCTTGTAAAGTACTTACGAACCACATTTGTCGTATATTTAAAATATGATTGGTTTGCGAGAAGGATTTTTTTTAACACGTTAAACGCCATCACGGAAAAGTGTGTTTTTAGTTAAAAAAAAAATTCTTGAAATGGATGTATTTTATCAAGTTATGTACGTATACTGTTTATTATAAGAATCTGCCGTAGGGTTCCGTAAATAAAATAAAAAAACCTCTTGAGGTCACTGGTGCCCCCCGTGGCGCTTTAATGTAATAAAATCATTTTTCGTTACGAGGACGCCAGGCCGGTCACCGCGCCGCCCACCCGCCCCCTCAGTACTGCGCTAGCGCTCATGGAGCGAGTACGTATGTGCACTGTTGATGGTGTAATAATTCGCGTCAAGTACGTAATTAGTGTGATATTGTGTGTAGTGAATATTTATATTATAAACATTACAATAAATACTTGAAAATGGAAATGTTTGACAGTACAAATTTCGAAGAAATACAGATGGACATGGAAGATTTTGAATTTACTCAGGAAGATTTGCGGGCAATAACATTACTTGAGACTAGCATTGTTCAGCAGGATGAACAAGATAGTCAGTTAGATCTACAGTCATCAGATTCAAACGAAGAACAGTTGCACATTCCAAAAAAACGAAGACGATTAATCATCCGAAGCGACAGTGAGAGTGAGTCTGATTCGATTAGAAATTACGTGACAAGCAATATTACCGCCTCAGACCGTGTGTCAAAGAAATGGTCACGCCCTAGGCGTCAACAACCGTCTATTATACCTTTTACGGAAACTTCAGGTATGAATAAAGAAATTTCTACTATGTTAAAAGACGCAGACCCGGGAGCTTTTTATAGTCTTTTAGTGCCTGATGAAGTTTTCGATATGATTGTAGAACAGACCAACTTGTTTGCCTTACAATCTTGCGCATCCAGAAATGTAAAACCATCATCAAGATCTCATGCTTGGAAACCAACTGACAGACATGAAATTAAACGTTTCTTTGGACTTATTTTATATATGAGTCTTGTAAGACTTCCAAAGCTAAATTATTACTGGAGCAAAGATAAAATATTGGGGCAAACATTCCCATCTCCCATCATGAGCCGAAATAGATTCTAAATTATTCTACAGTACCTACATTTTAGTAATAACGAAACAGCAAATAAATCTGATCGAATCTTTAAGATAAGGCCGATTATAGATATGGTCAATATAACATTCCAAAAATATTATTCGCCAAAAGAAGACATTTGTGTAGACGAAAGTCAGGTTCCGTTCAGAGGACGTATTGTTTTTAGACAATACAATAAAAGTAAACGTCATAAATATGGTTTAAAGTTATTTAAACTGTGCACTATCCCGGGGTACACCTGCAAATTTTCATTGTATAGCGGTAAAAATATCGACACAGTAAACACCACGCCTACTAAAGTGGTAATGTCTCTTTGTAGCCAAATATTAAACAAAGGGCACACTTTGGCAACTGATAATTGGTATACAAGCTTAGAGTTGGCATACAATTTACTGGAACATCAAACGCACTTGATTGGGACTATTAGGAAAAATCGAACAGGTTTACCTAAGAGTGTAGTAGAAGCCAAACTCCAAAAAGGAGACTTCATGGCTATGGAAAACGAGGACGGTATTACAATATTGAAATGGAAAGATAAGCGGGATGTTATGATGCTATCTACTAAACATTCCGATAGAATGTCAACAATCACTAAAAAGGGAAAACAAGTTACCAAACCGAAAATGATTTTAGATTATAACAAGTCAAAAGGATCTGTCGATATGAGCGACCAGATGTCGTCGTATTCGTCACCCTTGCGCAAAACTGTAAAATGGTACCGGAAACTTGGTATTGAGATTTTGTTGAATACTGCCATAGTTAATGCATGGGTTATGTTTACCGAAACTAGAAACACAAAAATGTCCATCGTAGAGTTTCGAAAGTCTCTAGTAGAGTATCTAACATGTTCGTCAGATTCTCAACAAAATGAATCAGAAACGGTATCAAGACCCAAACGATTAAAGCACGAGTTGCAAACAAAATCTGGGAAAGTTAGAAATACCAGACGATTTTGTGTACAGTGTTACAAAGATATGGTAAAGCAATTTGGACGAAAACAGGCGAAAAATAAAGCTAAAAAGGTCAATACTTTTTGTGCTCAATGTAATGGAGAACCACATATCTGTTTAACTTGTTTTAATAAAGTTCATCGTTATGTGTAGTTGATATTTTTAGTTAAGTTGATATTTTTGTTTTAGTGGTTATTTTCGTATCATTTCCTGATATTTTGTATGTCTAAAATATGACTTTTTTTTTCAAAAACAATTTCTTATGTTTGTTTTATATTTTTTCATAACGTGCATTATAATAATTTTAAGTTTTAATGTGATTAAAAACATTCATCATGAAATTAAGTTGTTTTCTTACTTTTTCTACATATCCTGAGGAGTTTGTCCATATTTCCTAAAATTTTCTAAGTAGCTGTATCCCCTTGAAAAGGATTACTCTAGAGCGCCACGCCGGCCACTCGCATACACGAAATAAGCGATACCCGTGACCGGCGGCCCTAAAATACATTTAGAATATGCCTTTCGCTTGAGGTCACCGGTGACCCCCATGGCGCAATAAAGTAAACCAGATGAGGTCACCGATGACCCCCATGGCGTTTAACGTGTTAACGATATATCCGGAAAAAAAAACACTGATTTTCAAAATTTTTTTTCTTCGAAACTAAGCTTTTTTGTCACTCGGGAGTTTTACTCTCGCGTTTTAATTGATTAGATCTTCAGGATTTTGTGATAAAAAGTAGATGTCCGAAAAATGGGCTTCATAACACACTGTGCGTCGTGCCATACCCTATCAAATGCCTTGGAGATATCGAGTGAGACAGCAATGGCTTCCCTTTGGTTGTCTTGATTGCTTCTCTCCAAATATGGTTGGCATATGCAAGATCACCAGTTGAACGACCACGCCGAAAACCATTTTTTTTTTTTCATTTATTTATCTTTTAAAATGGTTATACAAAAAACTTAGTTTCAATAGCACTTTGTGAAACCAACGAGGTTTGTGTGATAGTGCTACACAGTTCACATCGTTATCCCTTTACACATCTAGATTATATCTACTTAATTATTACTTATTAGTTATTACACATAATTACTTGAGGATATAACTTTTTTTTTTGTAAACTAATAAGTTTATATGCATTATCCAGTGTCATTGGTGTCATGGGTAGAAGCTAGGGAAATAGTTATATACTGAATTGCATATAGGTTTCCATATTGTTAAGAAAATAGTATTTTAGTTTATTTTTAATGTTCGTTACAGTAATACTGTCACGTAAGTCGATAGGAAGTTTGTTTATTAACCTAGGGACCAGGTAGCTAGCAGACCTCCTGCCATATACATTGCCCGCACTTGTCGTGCACAACCGGTTTTGAGCGACTGCACGTGTATACACAGAATGATTTATTACATTCAAAATGGACTCATTAAAGAAGTTATCTTTTAGAAGCATATATATGCATTGAATATGAACAGGTAATGATTTACAATATCTAAGGACGCCAATTTCGTCATCTTGATACCTTATTTTAACCTTTTTAGAAACTATATTTTTTAAGATTCTTATTTGAAGCCTATATATTTGATTAAGATACGTGGTAAAAGTACGACCATAACTGCTGAGTCCATACTGGACGTATGACTCAGCTAATGAATTGTATAACATTAACTTAACCTTGAATGGGATTCGATCTTTAAGTAGTATAATATTAGCTAAGAACTGTCTCAATTTATTACATACATATTCGATATGACTAGACCAATTAAATTTATTATCTATCGATACTCCGAGGTACGTCTGTCTGTTGACAACTTCAATTTTAGGGCAGCTACATATTTTTTTATACAGGGAATGCAGGCAATTATGTTCGTGGATCACTAGGTCTTTTATTGGAATATGTATAAGGCGATTTAATAATAAGTATTTTTGTCTTGCTTGCATTTAATACCAGGCCAGCATCATGGCACCATCTTATCAGTGCGTTTAGATCGGACTGAAGCAGGTTACAGGATTTTCTAGGGTCTTTATCAGCTATTACTAGACATGTGTCATCAGCAAACTGATAACACGAGCAGTTTTTAATGCATTTACTAATGTCGTTGACATAAGTTAAAAAATACAGAAGGCCCAGTACGGATCCCTGGGCTGTGCCCTCTGTAACCAGTATGGGATCGCTGTACGAGTCGTCAACTTTTACGGTAAATTTACGATTATACAGGTAGTTTTCACACCATTTCAGGAGGGGGCTACGAACTCCGCAGTCATCTAATTTGTTTACTAATTGTTTATGTTCAAGAGTGTCAAACGCGCGTGAGAAATCTATAAACAATGAGAGTACATATTTTTTATTATTAAGGTGGTTATTGACTTCCTCGGTGAATCGCGACAGGAGATCGTTCGTACCCTTTCCAGTCTGGAATCCGAATTGATTTTGGTATATAACGTCATGCTTCCTATAAAAGGCATGTATCTGTTGACATATATATTTTTCTACTATCTTATCTATCGTAGAAAGAAGTGTAATAGGACGATAGTTTGAGAAATCACTACGCTTTCCTTTTTTATACACCGGTCGGACGCAGCCTACCTTAAGGTCGTCTGGATAAAGGCCGTGTTTGACACTACAATTAATTAAATTAGCAATAGAGATTGATAATTTCTCACTTATCATTTTTACAACAGACACTCTAATGTTGTCTGGTCCTGGCGCTTTGTTGGCGTTCATTTTTTTAATTATTGTATTTATGGATTTACATGACGCCTTACGGAAGAGCATACTAGTGTTAACTGAGTTACAGTATTTACCGGGGTCAATTAGCTTCACATTACAGTTAGGAATGATATCTTTTACTGCCTGGTCGAATCGGCTTGCAAAGTTATCGGCTATAGTTTGGGAAGACAGTCCTTGAGTCTCAAAAGCTTTGAGGATAGCAGTATCAATGGACGGTGTCATTCGGCCTAGCATTTGATTGAAAATTTGATATACTTTTTTTGTGTTTTTAAAATTATTGTTTATATGGTTAATATAATATAAGTTTCTGTTATTTTCTATAATTTTGTGTACTTTATTTCGGGTTTTATTGTATTCTAGTTTTAATTTATGGTCATTTTGGTTATTTTTCCAAGATCTAAATAGTTTGTCACGTTTTTCACATAGTCGAGTTACATTGTCACTGATCCAAGGCAATCTAATCTGCTTTTTTCCTTTTTGTATATGTGTTTTGGTACACGTTGCTAATTTGTTTGCATCTCGCAGCGCTTTATAAATGAAATTGTAGATATCATTGGGGCAGTTCATATTGTTGGTCTCCGACCAATTCACTTTCTTAAGCTCGTTATAAAGGGTGTCATTATTTATGATTGGTTTCGTAATCTTTTGTACACGCCCAGGAACCGTGCAATCGCCAATGCAAGCAAAGATAACAGCCCGGTGGTCCGCCAGTACTACGTCCAGCACCGCCGAGTACGGATGTAATGTGGGGAATCTCGCAAAAATGTGGTCAATGCAGGATTTAGTTATAACATGTTTATTTGTTTTTTTATTTAGTTTTGATGCAATTCTAGTGTAGTCTGTTATTCCACACATTAGTCCGCGCTCGCTGAGTGTTTCTAGGTATGTTTCTTTGTGAGATGAACATGACTTTAGGTCTAGGTTTGTATCACCGATCAAGATAATATTATGGTTCAGGTCAAAATTGGAAACATATCTACCTAGCTCCTTTACAAATATGGTTTTACTGGATGACGGAGGTCTGTATACAGCACACACAACAACATCTTGGTTTGAATTAAGTTTTATTGTGCCTGTTAGGCTTTCAAAAGTTACAGTTTTGTGTTGCGATAAGGTCGTTGTCTTCAAGATATGTGAAAAGGCGAGCATTCAGCACCCAATTTCATTACCCTATCATACCCCATATTAAGGGGCAAGATACTTTTTCATTATGTTCCTATTAACTATTAAAAAATATTAGTGACATAACGTGCCATAATGATAATACTGTATTTTTATATTGCCCTCAGCTACCGCATCCGCCTTCCGTTCCCGGTGCTACGAGCGAGTACATCTGATTAACGGCTCGAGCACACCGGATGCGTGCTCGAGCCTTTAATATTAGTTGAGTTATCAAACTTACATTGCAAGTCTTGTCAGATTATTTTCATACGGTACTACGAGCGAGTACATGTGAAAGATATCAAAACTTACTGATGATATCGTGTAAAATCTAGTCCCATCATAATCATACGGTGCTACAAGCGGGTTCATTAAAGGGATAAACACAAAGGGATGTACAAAACAAACCGAAATTGGTATATCCATCGGTGGTATAAGTAAAGTATTACATGACATAATAGACGGTAAGACTGCAAATGATAACACTATTGAGGATGTGTCATATTGTATAAGACTTTTATGTGATGTCCACCTTATGGAATCAAGAGACAAGATGGGCAGTAATAGTACCAGACTTGAACAAAAATATTTTTAACGGCGCCCAAATTTATTTGCATTTACCCCTTTTGTTTGTAAATTTATATTGTCGTCCAATTATTTACCTTCCCTTATCTTTGTTTTGTTTACAGGGAGGGGTTTTCATACTGGGGAGCCACACAACTCTCGAACTGGCGCAGCTCTGTCAAAGGCTCTGTATAATTCTTATATCACTTTATCCAAATGCCACACGTCGTTAACAACCAGCTGACGTAGCTGCATTTCATCCTATAAAAGTATAAAAGTTATGTGAAGTAAAGCTGTCTTCTAGTGGCGGACAAATAACTTGACAAAAATCTATACTAAAAAGACAGATGTAGGGCCTATTTTAGAAAAACTTATTTCTAAAATAAATATTTGATTTCTTTGTTAAGAAAAAATTGGAAACTCCGCCTTCCGAAGAAACAGTCATACACTTCAATAATTAAATGGGCAAAGCAATTATGTTTGTGGGTGGGTAATAAGACAATGCCTAAAAAATTTAGGTAGTAAAAATTACTTTTTACAATTTTTAACTATGCTTATATTGGTGACAAAGAGTATGTATGCCCATACATATTGATATCAACCATATGCCTAGACATATTGAAGACCATATCTAAAAGGCTTTAAGAGTTTAGTTTAAATAGATTTATTTTCGAAATATAAACAACCAAGACTACACGAGAGACTAGATACAGTCAACTTCAATATGACACCAAAAAGCGAAAGCTTTTGCCGACAAAACAGACTAACGTTTAATTTCTATTGAGGGATCGCCCGCCACCGGGCCCTATACCCTCCGCTGACCCTCGGATCTGCCTACTCATGATCACGAACACAAGACACTACAGTCGCAACGAGAAGCCAGATCCAAGCACCTAGCATGCAACCATAAATACATAGCTGCTAATCCGAAAACCAATTAAAATTTTAATCGACATATGTTTCGCCAACACCCGTGGCATCATCAGGATTAGTTTTCCATGTTAGTTCTATCTACCGAACCAACTAACTCAATTCAAAACAGATTTGAACTTCCGAATAGTGACGCCTGATACAATTCAATATTTAACGTTTAATTAATAAATAATATTGCCAAAAAATTTATATTGATCATTCTACTTCCCGACAAACTAACCTGACAACATTCTTAATCAATACTAATAACAAACAGATCGACGTTAATGACCATACAAAAGTCAAAATTACATACATACACACAATCACGCTTTTTCCCTTACGGGGTAGGTAGAGCACCAAGGGCCGATAGAACCACATGGTGCCACTTCTGACCAATTTTGAGGGTATAGTTGAAATGTACAAGTTCGGTTAGTAGTAACAGGAGGTCAGCCCATCGCCTACAAAACACCAAGACCAAGAGGGTGGGTCCCAAAATTAAGTCAAAATTAATTAACAAAATTAATATTAATTGTAATAAAATGCAACTTATATCTAAAACAAAACTTCAATAGCCGCGTCCAGACCGACCGAGCGTGGCTCGCGAGTCCCGCTCGCGAGCCAGTAGCTCGGCCGGTGTGGACGGCGCTCGGGCTTCCTCGGGCACATGTCGGCTCGGCCGAGCGCCGCTCGACCCCGAGCCATGCGTTGTCGGTTTTTGCCGATGCTCAAAGGCGGCTCAGTCTGAGCTGCTCGCCCAGTGTGGACGGACGTTACGACACTCGCGAGCCAATTGAATTAAAATGGATAAAGAAGACAGTATTCGTTTAATACAACTTTACGGAGGTTTTAAAATGTTATGGGATTCGAAAGATCCAAATCATTTAAATAAAAGCAAGCGAGAAGATTGCTGGAGGAAGATCGCAAAGGAAATGAAGCTACCTGTACCCGAGTTGAAAAAGAAACTTGACTCGTTGACTGGTTCATACCGACGCGAAAAGTCAAAGCAGAGAAAAAGTTATATCACTGGTTCAGGTAAGAAATTTTTTATTTAATTAAAGTGAACTAGCTTTTGCCCGCGACTTCGTTCGCGTTTAATAATAACTTTGAGCAGAATTTATATTTGATAGCAGAGTAGGGATAGTGTGTTAAAGAAAACGCAGTATTAGTATTTCGAGTTTATATTAGCTGACAGTTCTTTGTTTACATTTTTATCAAATGGCGCTAATCTAGTAGTCATCAAATGACACATTCTCTTAGCATGTATTAAATATTTATGTCTCTTATATTCTTATATATTTATGTTTCCTATGGTAAGAAATGACCCCGGTCTTTTGTATTTTGCAGGCGCTGACGAAATTTATATATCCAAGTGGTTTGGTTTTAAATATTTTGACTTTATGTCAAATAAAGATGACACAGGAACAACAAAAGAGGGCGGAATAGATAACGTAAGCCCTTTAATTATATTATTTTCAAAATTAGTTAAACATTAATATTGATGCTGCCATGGAATTATCCCATTTGTTACAAAATGTGTTGCTAAATGTAGACGAATATCTTTAGCACTAACAGTACCTCTGCGCGGAATGGGCGTTAGAGGTAAAAGTGTTGTAGATGGAATATTGTTTCTCCATTGACCAGGAGTTAATAAACCAGCCACTTCTCTATCATAATATTCTGGTGGAATAGAATAGTTATTTCTTCGTAAGTAATTATATAAATACACTGTTGCTAAGACAACTTTTGTAGCTTTTTCTGGCTCTAGCAGAATAGGTTTCCTAAGGACTCTATAGACTGAACTCAAAATACCAAAGGCATTTTCAACGACTCTGCGAGCTCTGCTAAGGCTGCCTGTCCATTTAAGCGGAGCGATGCGGCGGAGCGGAGAAACGGACAAATATTAGCCAATAGTATTGCACAAAAATTCCGCTCCGCTGCAGTGGACAGGGATTTGCGAGCTTGTTTAAAATTTCATACATTTTTGGAAGCGGCGCGAGGTAGCGGAGCGGGGGAGCGTGGCAGCGGAGCGGGGGAGCGGGGCAGCGGAGCGGGGCAGCGGGGGGGCGGGTTGGGGTAGTGTGCCGCTGATATTCGACCAGTACGTGCGTGCGTTTTGTTGTAAAAATGGATGAAAGACTCATCGAAAGCGTGAAAAAGTTTCCGTGTCTTTGGGACACAAGTTCAGAATTTTATAAATGTAACGAAACAAAGGATGCGGCATGGAATGTAATTATTACTGAAGCGAACATAAAGGACAGTAAGTAAATATAGCTATTAGTTAGTATTTAGTTTTATTTAAGAGTGCAAGATTAATTCTTCATTCTCTCTATTCTTGACGTAATGCGAGTGTCTTGCCATGGAACCTTCCCCTGATTATTGAAGTAAGAACAATACATTTCTCGAACTTGATAACCTTCTTTACTTGAATTATGTGTCTCTGTTCTGTTACCCATTGAGATTAATATCTGCTCGTTGTGGTTTAGGAAGTCCGGTTGCCGGTCAATTAAATAATTGTGCAACACGCATGTTGCTTTTATTATTTTATCAACTGTTTCGATTTTGCATTCGAAATCTTTATGATACACGTACCACTTTCGTGCCAGTACCCCAAAAGTTGCTTCAACGATGCGACGTGCTCGTGACAATCGGTAATTAAATACCCTTTTTTCTGAATTCAGTCCATCACGGGGGTATGGCCTCATAAAATTTTCCATTAATGGAAAAGCTTCGTCTCCTATAAATACAAATGGCATTGGTTCTCCACCCTGATAAAGTGGTACTGGCTGTGGTAAATGTAACCTCCCCTCTTTTAGGCGTTTTCCGAAAATACTGTCATCAAAAATTCCTGCATCTGAAAATCTTCCCATAGATCCAACATCGACCATTATGATTTTTCTTCTGGCATCAGCTAAACACATCAGAATTACAGAAAATCTCTTTTTATAATTGAAAAATGAAGACCCAGATTTCGAAGGAGCCTTGATATATACGTGCTTGCCATCAAGAGCACCTAAGCAATTTTTGAATTGCCATAGGTCATCAAAATCTTTTGCATATTTTTTCCAGTCGTTTTCTGTTGGTTCTGGCATAACAAGTGGTTGCAATGCGTTCCAAAGGGCATCGCAAACTTCTTCAACAATTCTTGACACACTTTTTATTCCAATTCTAAAATTCTCTGCTATCACCGTAAATGACTGGCCGGTTGCTAAATATCTGTAAAATAAAAAAAAACATTTATTAATATAATAAAAACTGTTATTCTAGTTATTTCTACCAAAGTTTTTAGATTTCCATTCATTTCTACCACCATAGTAATTCAAGTATTGTATGCTGGTAGAAATGAATGGAAATCTATTTCCCGTGGGGGAAATACTTTGGTAGAAATAAGTGGAATAACCGATTAAAAACTAAATATGTACCTTAATAAAAAATGAAAATGTTATAAGCTTTTTTTGTATAGTGTGTGGAATACTGATGTGTTTGTTGATTGTTTCAGTTAAAACTGCCAAATGTCGATGGAAACAACTACGAGACAACCATAGAGATGCTTTAAAACGACAAAACGCGACAAGGAGTGGACAGGCAAGAAAGCAAATCAAAGAATGGAAATATCAAAACGCCATGTCATTTCTTTTGCCATATATGTGTAACAGAGATCGGGCATCAAATTTTGGATCATTGGTGTCTAACGAGTCTTCGTTAGATACTTTTAGTCAGTCAAATACTGATGATAATTATCAAGAATCAAGCGGTATCTTGCCATCACCTACAAATAATCTTGCCTCTGCAAATGATTCCGATAATTCGACAACTACTGATCAGATTCCATCGACGTCGAAAAAAAGGAAGAACAATGAAATCCTAGATATATTGAGAAAAAATCAAGAAAACCGCGACCTTTTAAGACAAGAACGGATGGAAATTAAAAATATTATAGAAGCCAGGGACAAGCACGATGAAATAGACTCATTTTTTTTAAGTTTGGCTGCGTCGACAAAAAAGTTGCCATATTATTTACAACTTCAAATAAGAAGAAATTGTTTCAATGCTGTAATGGCAGCTGAAGAAACTAATCTGCAACAATCTTGGTATTCTCCGAATAATTATGGTTACTCTACAAGCTCAACACCAACATCAGATAATATAAATATCAGTAATACTACTGCAAGTACTTCGCATGTTGAAGAAACTGAGACTACTACTACTACTGCTACTGCTTCAGATGTTCCAGATACTCAGAAAGTACTGGAAACACTGGAAGAACTGGAACGCCTGTAGAGCTAGCAGATTCGAAATAGCAGATGTTTATAACAATTTTATTGTAATATTTTTTTAATAGGGGAGATGACTGATTTTTGTTTCTTTCACCATTAGATAGTTTATTAAAAACTATTGAACACGTATTTTTTCTTTTTTATTATACTCAAACAATTACCGAGATATTTAGAGTTGAAATTACGCATGACGTCACACCCAGGTACGATTTCTACCTAGCTGTGACGTATTTAGCCCCCACTATTAAACTTTAACGCCTTATAACTAAGTGATTATTCATTAATTTCGTAAAATAAAAAATACGTGTCTAATATTTTTGCTTTATCTTATTAACGGACTAATTAGAATTTCGTATTTTTGACCCATGCATCTCACCTATTATACATATTATATATGAGCGTTTTTAGAAAGCGGTCGTGTGGTATTTTTCTGAAAACGCTCATATATCATGGTATCAACTTAAAAAATAAATAAAAGTTACTTTAATTTTAAAATGAGTACTTACTTTAAACACACTGCTAACCTTTCACGACTACTGATAGAATTTCGGAAATATGAGTTCTGTTTCTGAATATATGGTTGAATTAAAGAGTGTAACTCATGAAAAGTAGGTCGTGAAATTCTATAAGAATTTTCGAATGTTTCTTCATCAGCAGTTTGGAAAAAAGTATAATATTCACCGTGCACTGAACGATACTTGATATGATTTCTTAACCAAAATCTATGTTTTCTTAGAGAATTATTAATATAGTATGCTGAGACTTCTTCTTCCAAGTCCAGCTCTTCTTCTTCTTCCTCAAGCAATGCGAGGTAGTAACATTTTAACTTTTGTGTCGACAACATGTCTGTTTTCCGTTATTTCGCGATCTGAACTGGCCGCTTGCCGCTCGACTCGGTCTAACTAGCCCCGCAAATCCGCTCCGCTATACTCTCTCGACCTGCTCCGCAAGCTCGCTTCGCTTAAATGGACAGAAACAATCCGCAACTCCGCTCCGCAATACTCGCTCGCCCTGCTCCGCAAGCTCGCTCTGCTTAAATGGACAGGCAGCCTAAGCCTGTAATTAAACACTCTTTCTTTGGAACCCGCCTCTGGATTACCTTCAAATGGTTTCATAGTATATTTTGTAAGCATAAATGCTTTGTCGCCCAATATGAAATATGGTATTTTCATAATGTACGGTATTTGTAGTATCTGAGCTTCAGGAATGTTCAGTTGACAGTTTTCTAATTTTCGATATAAAATCGTATTTTTAAAAACTCCGCCGTCGGAAATACGCCCTTTACTTCCGACATTAACAAACAAGAATTTGTAATTAGCATCTACGAGAGCGAAGAGCACTATACTAGGAAAATTCTTGTAGTTGTCATAATCAGTACTTAGATTGACGGGTCTTTGAAGAGTTACGTGTTTCCCGTCCATAGCCCCTATAACATGCGGGAAGTTCCATTTTATTTCAAATTCATTTGATACTGTTAGCCATTCTTCTTCTGTGGATGGTGTCTGCAAATAACATAATAAACATTATTTTACAGAGCATTCCTTCTCAACAACCTACGCCATCACCACAACAACCCGAGCCATCACCACAACAACCCGAGCCATCCCCACAAGAACCCGCGCCATCCGCACAAGAACCCGCGCCATCCCCACAAGAACCCGCGCCATCGCTACGAGAACCAAAGCGAAAGAAAAGACGGCTGAATACAAATACAGAAAATGATTCTCTAGATAGTATTATGAAGGACACTTTTGCCATAATTGAGAAAAGCTCAATTTCTTTAAATGATCCATGTGTAGCATTCGGTAATAATATTGCTCATGAACTTAGGAAATACGATCCTTACACTCAATCCTGCGTTAAAAATGCCATCAACAATATAATCCACGAAGCGGACATGGGAAAATATCAAATGTATAGACCAGGATATTACACACAGCCACCTACTACTACCACGTCCACCATAACTTCCGAAAATCTGCAGAATACTCAATTTACTCCTGGTACTACTACAGAATCAACAGATTTTAATTTTAATGACAGCTCTCTTATTTAAATACTTATGAGGCAGATAAATAAATAATTTGATTGATTAATTACCATGATTTTTATTTACCTTAACGTAATCACTGAGGGCCTCTATAATTGCATCACACGTTTCTGGAACTATAGTTGATATAGATTGTTTCGATACTCTAAAAAGATATTGAAGGCTGCTATAGGAGTCTCCTGTAGCCAAATATCTCAATGTTAGCAGCACTCTTTCGGATACTGTTATTGCTTCTCTGTAGTTAGTGTCACATTTTTGTATTTTCACAGCCACTAAGGAGCACAAATACTCTATGTCTTCCGCAGACATGCGTGTAAAATTTGAGACTGAATGGTCGATTGTTAGTTCTTTTAACAAACTGTTACCGTATTGGTTTCGATTTTGGTACAATTTTTTAATCCAGAGTTTTCGTTTCTCTTTTCTTTTTTTTACTATATATCCGGACAACATAAGCGCCGTAGCAGCTAATAACACGTGGTTTTCCATCGTTATACGGAGAGAAACTGAAATGCTCAAATCGGCTCACCTTGGCTCGCGAGCCCGGCTCAGAACTTTTTACAAATGGCTCGGGTGCCACGGCTCGCGATCAGACCGACCGAGCGCCGCTCGCGATCCGCGCTCGGTCGGTCTGGACGCGGCTAATAACACAAACAGCTATTGGACAAAAGTGCACGCACCCGAGAGCAAAGAAAAAAAAATTAGAATCACTGATTATTTCTCTGTGATTCCTAAATTTAAAATAAGCGTGAACTAGTGACGACAACTTGTTTATATGTAATTTATCTCTAACTCACCGTAATATACTACACTAAGTCATTCTTAGCTAGAATGCGACATCATTTCCACAGCATCATTACTACTGCAACGCGAAAACATCCGCTTAAAAGGTTTGCAGAACCCAGTTTTAGCTCAGGCGCTTTTGTCCAGACTTGTCACGTAGATGGGAACAACTGGAATTGCTAGTCGTATTAAAACAACATTATATTGAACGACCTATACGATTCACTTTTTAGTATTCTAAAATTTCTATAGCAAGTAATCTCAATACTAGTAGGTCTAATACTAGTAATCCAGATGTAACACAAATTTTAGAAAGGGTTTATGATGTTGATATGCAAGCGAACTTTGAAGAGAATCCAAGTAAATTTAAATTCGAGCATAATGTGATGCCCCAGCGTTTACTTTTCATTTTAGAGTCCGAACATTTCTTAGAAAAATTCCCTATTAATTCTTGGTTCTTGTAAGCCAATTAGCCTTTGAACTTGATTATTATAGAAATGTTTATTGTTTATGTCGTAAGAATGACGATACGATTCTGGCATATAATATTCTGTGATTCTGACGTTGTTGAAAAAAAAAACAAAGTTACGGGTATTAGTTACAGGTACATCGGGTGGCATCAAACGTGTAGGACGTAATCGAAATTCAATCGAATTCTGTTCAGCCCAAGAGCTAACAATATTTTTTATCACAACGGCCTACCCAAAAAACACTACAATACGCGTCAGGGTGTAGTTAAAAACATCCCTAAAGAATGGTCCATGTGGGATCTTGTAGATGGCCTGTCTAATTCTGACAGCTGTGGCCCTGTCATTAAGGCTAGGCGTTTTAACAGAAAAATATTTGATGAGCAAGAAAAATATTTAATGTCGGGATATTCTGAAACTTCTGCAAGATCAAAGCATGAAATATTTAGATTTTGAAAAACTTAATACTACCTACGAGAGGTATATAGAGGACAGCATATTTTGCTTTTATATAGGTCTTAACAAAACCAATTTTTTAAGAATTTTAGAAGAAACCCCTTCAATAACGCGAGTTTAAAAAATCAAAAACTGCCCTTGCTACAGTATTGTGTAAACTGCACACTGGAGACTCAAACCAAAGGCTTTAATGTTTATTTAAAATGTCCAGTCAACATTTAAGTATTATAATGAGGAAGGAGGGGACCTGTTTATCTTCTAAATTTGTCCTAAGTACCTAGGTTTCGATCACCTATATTCGTCTGAGAGTGTTGAAACATATCGTGAAGGACTCTGCGAAAGGATTCTGAATTCCTCAAGTCATTTTTTGGAGTTCTGACCCTTAGTGTGCGTCCATACTGCGAGCCTAGAGCGGATACAAAGCCAGTATAATTTAAAGTCAGTGTTTACTTTAATCAGTGCCAAAAACGTGAAAGTTACTTAACAGTCGCATACAACCTGGTTCTCCAAAGTCAAACCAAAAATCGGGCGAAAATTTCCGTGTCCGATTTAACTGGCGCAGTCGGGTAGGGTTTGCAGCGAAGACGTATCCGGAAACTCAAGTAAGACCCATCCAATCTTTACTTTACTCTTGAGCATCATAGTGTCTTTTTCAAAAGCTAATTGCAAACTTTTGGCGAATTAAGGAGCAACTGCTAACGTAAAAGTCCATCCAACCTTTCACTACTTTCACAAGGACGACTGCAAGCAATATCGGATTGGGAGGATCCATATACTTATCTTCAGTTTTCCTTCCTTAACAAAACAACTATATTACCTCATAAATTTGATCTTCAGTGTGATTCGCTAACTAAAAATTAATATCTAAGAGGCAGCACTGTTGATACAAAGATAAAAGTAGATTAAGAATTAAATGTTTTTACTAGGCCGGAAGAGGTCATTCTATGTATAGGTATATACAGTAACGGGAAAGTACGCCTTGTTATAAAAAAAATTCTATTAAAAACCGGAAGGGGTTATTTAAAGTATTGTAGCGGCAAAATATACGCTCATTTATTGAAGTTTTTGAAGGGCCGGAAGAAGAACCTAATATTATATATTGCAGCGGGAAAATATACGCTGATCTACAGTATGTTCAGTAAGAACGTGACCGCTATTATACAGATTAAATACAACACAGGCTTGTCTTTTAATTTCTTTATAGCAATCTTTGACTCGTGTGCTGATACGCAATATAACTTCTATTGGTGTTTACCATTATTAATTGTAGTGAATTGTTAATTGTGAGGATGAGTGAAAAATACTTGAAACGGTACGAAGCAGTATTTCTTGTTCATCATACTAAAGGACCAAAACTATCATACAAATCGGCTGCTAAATACATGAAGAGGTCTGAAAGTTTCGTCAAGAAATGGGTGAAGCGATATTTAGAGGTTGGGAACGTGGACGACCTACCAGAAAGGGGATCAAGCCGAGTGACAACTAAAAACCAGGACAACGCGATTGTTCGTCTTTTTCAAGATAATCCAGGACTTTCATTGCGTTCTGCCCAATCAAAACTACGACAGAAAGGAATAAATATATCCCTAAATACAATCCGTAGTCGTCTGCGTGAAAAAGAAGTATCTTTTCGGTCTACTTTGAAGAAACCTTTATTATCTGAAAAACACGTTCAAAAACGACTCAATTGGGCAAAGGAAAATTTGGATCGAGATTGGGGCAGTGTTATTTTCACAGATGAATCTTCTTTCTGGGCATGGTCTTCTCTGTCAAAAGCTTGGATCAGTAAACATAATAGATTTCTTCAACGTACAGTAAAACACCCTATAAAAGTACATGTTTGGGGATGTTTCTGCAAACATGGATTTGGTTGCCTTTTTGTGTTTACTGGTATTCTAAATGCCGAAAGAATGTGCAAGATTTATAAAAAATGCTTAATAAGGTCTGCTAAAAAGTTTTATGGGTCAGATACAACAACTTGGGTGCTGCAGGAAGACAACGATCCAAAACATCGTAGTAAACTGTGCAGTGTGTGGAAACAGCAAAATAACATTACAACAATGGAGTGGCCGGCAATGTCCCCAGATGCAAATCCTATAGAAAACGTGTGGTCCTACATGAAAATGCGACTCAAAGGAAAGCCAGTGTACACTGAAAAACAACTTTCTTATCAAAAATTAAAAAGATATGGCGATCTTTACCACGGGAGTACGCCGAGAACCTTGTTAAAAGCATGGATAAAAGGTGTCAAGCTATTATCAATAATGACGGCGATTGGACTAAGTATTAAGTAATTGCGTAATCACCAATAATATGTACTTTAATAAAAAAAATATCAAAACAATTTGAGTGTTTTTTTTTTATTAATAATACTGGTCACTTTCTTGTTGAACACACTGTATAGCTATGAAACTTAAAGGCAGTTATTGAAGAAGTGTGTGTAGTGTTGTGTGTGCTTAATATAATTTTACTTGATATAAACTTTTAACTGTGCATGTGTGTATTTTAGGTGACCTAAGTTCGTCACTATATTTTCATTTATGTGCATGTGTGTATTCTTTTACACACATTATTCTTTTAACAATAGGTATCTAAGGTCTATCCAAAATTAGTGATTATCTTTTGATACGAAACTAGGTAGTGTTAGTTATAAGGTTTGCACATTTGTAATTTTTAATACTTACATGAAAATAATATCCTAGAAGTATTCTAACTTGTTTGCTAAAAATATTCGGTTGAGCTAATGCTTGTAAACAATGTTGACAGTTGTAAGCAGTGTTGCCATACATACATACATATAATCACGCCTATTTTATAAAAATATTAAATGAAGCGAATGAGGGACCCGACAAGTTGGGTTTACCATCGGTCGTGTCGGTCGGGTTGGTTGGCTTGTTGTCTATGATAAAAGCAAACGGATATTTTAAAATTGGCAACACTACAGTGACCGTCGTTAATATAAAAGACGTGATTGTATTTTGAAGATTCAATTCTATTCTTACTGTGTCGGAATAAACAAGTCTCTTGTACTGACGAAATATTTTATTTTAACAAATCAGAAGTGTTCGTTTGGACTATATTGTAGTCTATCCACGTGCCATGAATAATAGCCGCAGACGACGACTCATAATATCAAGCGATGAAGAAGAGGATCCTGGCCCCCAATCGGAACCACCAAAAAGGAAAAACACCCGACCAACAAGGAATCCTAAACGGCCAACGAATAACGAACGTTTGGATCGATTAGAACGGATGCTGGAACATTTTATGGCTAACCAAACACCTACGGTTTCAATTTCAACGCGGCAGAAGGAAAATAAACAAATTTCGCAAAAGGAAAGCTCATCGCAGGAAAACCTATCCGTAGCAGGTACATCAGCTTTAAATAATAACCACGTATCTCCACAGAGTAATGTCTTGAACCAACCTACAATTTGCACATCGTCAAATGCAACAATCTCCGACAGTGCGCGCTGTTCGCTCGCCGAGACCTTACGTCCTTCGAGCGGTCACTAGTGAACTTCTATATTTCTACGAGTTTTTTGTTATCTTTGTGCAAAGTCACTGATAATAATGTATTCGGACTTAAATTACAAACGTTAAGTGACATTATTAATCTGTTTAGTGGTTTCTGACTACAGAAACAAATAATATGAACTCCCAAACGTTAAATAATACCCCTAGTTACGCTTCCGTGACACAAAACACCATGTTCCCTAAAAAGGATCAAGCTATTATTATTGATGCTTTGGAAAACATACAGATCAAAGAATATGCACAAGCTTTGGGAAAGATAATTGAACCATCTCAGATCCGCTTCTTATCGAGAATTTCTAATAATCGCGTATGTATATACCTGTCATCAAAGCTAATCGCCGATGATATCGTTGACAATAAAAAATTCATCTGTATACAAAATCAAAAGTTACCTATTCGACCGCTCATCAATAAAAACAAACGCATAATAATATCCAACGTATGCCCTATAATACCGCACAGCGAAATAGATAAAAAATTGCGAGAACTGCAGATTACACCAATGTCTCCTATCTCTTTCCTTCGCGCTGGTCTAAACGAGACAGGTTATAACCACATTTTAAGCTTTCGTCGACAAGTTTATGTAACACCTGATGATTTTACTCGACTGCCGGATAAAATAGCCATTGACTTCGAAGAAACTACCTATTGGATATATTTCTCATCGGATACAATGACCTGTTTTATATGTAAAAAAGATGGCCATGTCGCATCGAAATGTCCAGAAAATAATAGTGAGATGGGTAAGGACTCGATGCTATCACAGAACTCGGAACCAACTATATTCAAGCGTCCACACCCACCAACTGAATCTTCAACAACAACTGAATTTATGGAATAATAATAATAATAATACTTTATTTGTCTTTGAGTAGGGTTATAAAAGGTCGTAACATATATCAGATAAGTACAATTGCCTTCTCAACCATGGCATGGCATGCAAATATAAAAAAACACATAATAGGCATACAAAACAGGATAATTCTAAAAACAAGATCAAGACGCCAATCAACTCATGCAAATCTCAACCCTCCATCTAGGAACTCTTTTACCGTATAAAAAGTTTGATCTGCAAGCCAATTATACAGGTCATTTTTAAATTGATTGAACTGTAGCTCTTTTATTTTTTTAGGTATATTATTAAATATCTTTATGCACATGGAGTAGCAGTTCTTTTGAAAACGAACACTTCTCGGAATAATTTCTAGGACTAAGCGATTTCGATTTCTAGTGCCTCTGGAAAAAAATTGATCGGCTCGTTTAAAGTAGTCAGGGTTTTGTTTAACAAACTTTGCAGCTTCAAAAATGTACAGACATGGCAAGGTAAGAATTCTTAGGGATTTGAATAATGGTCTACATGACTCATCAGGTGCAATTCCGCAGATTGCCCGTATGCATTTCTTCTGAGCAATAAATGCTTTTTTTATGTCGGTACCATTACTCCATATAAGAAGCCCATATCGCAGAACAGATTCTACGTATGCATAGTATGCTGTAAGAGCCGTATGTCTAGTTGCAGTCCTAGTCAATCGGTTTAATGCATAACAAAATCTATTTATTCTACTGCAAACAACTTCTGTATGTTGTTTCCAGTCTAGCTTTTGATCTAGAGTAATGCCTAAAAAGTGAACATTATTTACCTGTTTAAGTTTAGTTCTTTGGTAGATTATATTTAAATATTCTTTATTATTAAAATGTATAAAATTAGTTTTGTCAATGTTTATTTGTAAATTGTTATCTTTTAGCCAATTTATTATTGTTGTTATTACGTTACTTATGTCAATTTCGTGAGTATTTAATGTCATTTGATTATTTGTAGATACTATTACAGAGATGTCGTCAGCGTATAGTACGCTTTTATATTTAATGATGTTAGGGAGATCGTTTATGTATACTAAAAATAGAAGAGGTCCGAGCACACTACCTTGTGGGACTCCAAACCTATTTTCCCTTAAGTCGGATCTAAATTTCTGGGTTTCATTTTTTGTGTTTAGCCGTGTAACTTCGACCATCTGGGCTCTGCTGTCTAGGTAAGTTTTAATCCAGTTTAGAGCTGGGCCTCTAATACCATAATTTTCTAGTTTTTGCAAGAGTTGGTTATGGGAAACGAAGTCGAAAGCTTTACTCATGTCAAAGAAAAGAACAGTGGTGTAATTCTTTTCATTTAGGCTTTGAATCTGAAATACCTGAAGCCATTATGTCTAATGTTGAAAGCAACGATGAAGACTACGACAACTTTTCTCCTTCCAGCTCAGACGAGATATATCCATCCAAAAGCAATAAAAAGCTAAAACGATCACACAACAGCGACCTACAGTCCATTGATTGGGATGAAATCGATGACTTCATTTCGACGTCGTCCAAAAAGTACCCAATTTCTGGAAAAAAAGTGAAGGAATTTCTCACAGAAACATACGGAGCAAAAAATATTGAGGAAATTACTTTTAATTATACCAAGGAAACAGACATGCTAATCGAATAATTCAAAAACTTAATACCTTATATACCATGTCGTAGTATTAAAAATAGCCTTACACGTATTATAAGTAAACTTAAGGTACCACGCAGGGGAAAGAATATCCTTAGTTAAGTTTAATTGTAATATTTATATATATAAAGACTTAGTCGTAGCCTAAATAAGTATAAATCTAAGGCCTAAAACGCACTAGCGGCTGGCCGCAATGCGGCGTGCCGCTGCGGCAGGCCGCACATCGAATTTTATATGAAACCGCATGATAACGACGCACTGATTTGCGGCCAGCCGTCAACCGCTCCGGTTGCTCTGGGGCTGCGACGAGCCGCACCGGTTGAATGATGCGGCGCGCCGCATCCCCTCCACGCACTCGGCGCGGTTAGCCGCAAGCACCGCGTCCTACCCGCCAGTCGTCGCTTGTTCCGTACGCTAAACACTACGCAGAGTGCGCGTCATGGATTTTGACACAGAAAAGTTCATTTTAGAAATAAAAGAACGCCCCGCAATATGGGATAGCAAATGCACTGATTATGCAAACAGAAATAAAAAGTTAAAATGTTGGGAGGAAATGATTAATATATATGCAAAGGAAGATGATACATCGGAAGAAAAGAAAGAACTCGGTATTTATTAATTTCCTGTGATATTACGGATCAATGCACATTGTATTTACTTATATAAATTTATCTTGCCATTCCAGTTTTCCTTCGTGTTCAAAATACTGAGCGAAAGAGTTACGAATCCTTTCAGCGATATTATTACCTATTCGATTATATGTTCTCTGAGTTTCTGGTACATCAGACGGCATGTAACATGTTAAAGTATCTTCATAGTTATAACCGTCTCTATCTCGAACGTAGTTATGCAAAATACAACATGCTTTGATGATATCAGTAGCTAAAGTAATATCCACATTTATAGGTCTATGGAATATACGCCACTTATTGCTCAGTATTCCAAACGAGCATTCGATATATCGCCGTGCTCTACAATGCCGATAATTATATATTCTCTTAGTAGTATTTAAATTTGATTTTGCATAAGGTCGCATTAAGTTCGTGGATAAGGGAAAGGCTTCATCGCCTACTAAAACATATGGTATTGGAATAGTATTTACTTGTGATATGGGTGTTGGTTCCGGTATCTCAAGTTCTCCTGCTATCATTTTCTTGTAAAAGTTAGAGTGTTGATAAACTGCTGAGTCTCCAAATTTGCCACAAGCGCCGACATCTATTGTTATGAATTTGTAATTGCTGTCGCATATAGCCATCAGTATAATAGAAAAGAACTGCTTATAATTGTAGTACATGGATCCACTATGACAAGGTTTTATTACCCGTATATGTTTCCCATCTATAGCCCCAATGCAATTCGGAAAATTAGCTCTTGTAGAGAAACCCTTTGCAATATCTAGCCATCTTTGTTGAGACGGCTTCGGTAAACAAGATTCTTTCAACAATAACCATATTGCCGAACATACTTCACGAACAAATTCAGCTATTGTACTCGCACCAATTCGAAATGTGTAATGTAGTTCAGCGAATGTGCATCCGGTCGCCAAATATCTAAAAACATAATTATTTCTTATTTATTTAAATGGTTATTGTTACAGGTAAAGTACTTATGAAAAAATGGCGGAATATTAAAGATAATTTTGTAAAAGCTTCGAAAAGTTTAAAAAACACGAAAAGCGGTTCAGATGCCAAACAAAAAAAACCCATATATCTATTATAATATTTTATTATTCTTAAAAGACTCTACTATGGTAAATGAGACAGAGTCAGACATTGCCAACGATCTTTCCCAAAATCATGACGGCCCATATGAAACATCACAGAATGTAGCTAATCAGAAAAGAAGGAAGAAAAGTAGTAATGAAGACATTATTGGACAACAATTAGTATCAGTATTGAACAAAAACTTGGAGTATAAAAAAGAAATGGAAAATGACGATGACAAGTTGTTTTTGTTATCCCTTTTAAGTGAGTTCAAAAAAATTCCAGAATCCAATAAATTGGAAGCGAGATGTGAAATCATGAGAGCTATTAGAAATGCTCAACAACCATCATTTCATTATAGTTATCCTAATACCCAATTTGATCGAGGGTATCGAAACCATATGTATGAAAGTGAATATTCTGGAAGGGGATATCAAACACTTGATAGTGGCTACACTGGCCGAGGGTATGAGAGTAGACTCAATAATAGGGAATCCACAACTACAGATTACCAAAACCGTCAAAATCTACCAGGTACATCCACGCACACAATAGATACAACTGAAGAAGTAACTCAAGAATCGGCTAGCCAAGACGACTCTTCGTTGATGTCTGAATTGTTTAATTCAGCGTAGTATTTTTTTTGTTAATATCATTCTATGTGGCTTAAATAAATATGATTCAACTTAATAAATTGTTTCCTTACCTGATGGTTATAATGAGCTTTTCTTCTGGTGATATAGACAACCGAAATCGTGTATCCTGGCCACGAATATTTAAATATAATTTTGATAATAATTCTTCATACGATTTTACTGACATCCTAGTATATCCAAAGAACTTGTCTTCAAATTTCTTTAGGTTTGAAATAAAAATATTAAACTCTTTGCCGTCATGTCGTGTCTCCAATAGGGGATGTATCCAAAATCTGTTCTTTTTTTTACGATATTTTTTACGATGATATAAGAAAATAACTGCCGCAACTTCTTCAACGTCCATCATGTGCAATGTTTCTAGAAGCACTGACGATTGCGGCAGACCGTACAGGGTCAAAACCACACGGTTAGCCGCAATACGGCATGCCGTTACGGCAGGCCGTATATACTGCGGCCTGCCGCAGCGGCACGCCGCATCGCGGTCAGCCGCTAGTGCGTTTTAGGCCTAAGTCGATTTATAAGTTAAATCTAATACTAGGTACACTTAACATTAAGTAAGAATATATATTGTAATGAATCCAACCGTAGATTATAAATTTAATATTATCCAATGGAATTGCCAAAGTTTGATGCCAAAATTAGTCGATCTAGTCTCGTATTTACAGAGAGAAAAAATACACATATGTATTCTCTCGGAAACGTGGTTGGATTGTAATAAGCAGGTATACATCAAGGATTTCTCTGTCTTTAGAATGGATCGCACGGATGGATATGGAGGTTTGGCTATACTTGTTCATAAATCCATAAATTGTAGACTCAAAACTGTTCAAACTAACTACAATAATATTGATATCCTGTGTGTTGAGCTTCTCACTAGTGGTAAGCTACGGCATATTATACGTACTTATTCTCCGTCAAATATTCATGTTAGTGCCGCCGACTACGAAGAACTTTTCAGCCATTTCTCAGATAAAACCCTCATAGCTGGAGATTTTAACGCGCACCATTCTGCTTGGTCATACACAACCGATACACGAGGCAGACTTATTCTGGACAGTAGCTCGAAACAGAATTATGTTTTTCTCAATAATGGGGATTTTACCCGTTGTGTTAAAGTTAACAATACTATAGTATGCACGGCTCCGGATATTTCTTTTTGTAGTCCTGATCTGGCACTTGAACTTGATTGGAACGTATCAAATGAGTCCTTAGGCAGTGATCACCTCATTATTTCCATTAAATTTTTGGACACAATGTATAGTAGCTCAAAGGTAAGGAGAAATATTAAAAAAGCTAATTGGGTACAATATACAGAAGATATTAGGTCAGCAGGTGAACAATTGGATTTTAGTGACAATTTGCAAAGTAGTTACAACAAACTTATTTATATAGTTGAAAATAGTGCTAACAAGAATATTCCCTTTTATAAACATAGTCCACACCCTAATAAATTTCAGCCTAAACCCTGGTGGAACCCCGATCTCTCAAAAGCGGTAGCAGAAAGAAGATTAGCTCTTAAACAGCTTCGAAAATCTCGCACGGTCGAAAATTATATTAAATACAGCGAAAAAGTAGTCTTTGCTAGGAAATTAATTAAACAAGCTAAAGTTAACTCTTGGAAACGGTTTTGCAACAGCATCGACTCTAATATGTCTACTTGCGTGGTCTGGAGGAAACTAAGATGGCTTAAAGGATATCGCAGCCCTAAAGAGTACTTACAGGAAAATTCTGCTGATACATTTATAAAAGAACTTTCTCCAGATAGCGTATCGTTACCACCCTACCAGTTTAATAATAATTCTAGCTACTCTTGTTTTACCATGACAGAACTTAATTTAAGCCTCAAAAGAACTGATACCTCAACAGGATTGGACAATATTACATATTCCATGATTAGTCACTTACCTGGTAACGCGAAAAACTTTCTTTTGAATATATTTAACGAAATTTACAAAAGCGGTGATTTGCCTGAACAGTGGCGTAAAATCAGTCATAGCTATTCCAAAAAGGAATACTGATATACTTAAATACCGTCCCATCTCTCTAATTAACTGCCTTTGTAAAACCTTCAACTTAATGGTCACCCGTCGCCTCGAACATCACTTCGAAAGTAACAAATTATTTAATGAGAGTACTACAGGTTTTCGTCGGGGATTTTCGTGTCGGGACAACTTAAGTACGTTTATCGTTGATACTGAGACAGCTTTTGTAGACAAAGAATTCGTACTGTGTGCCTATGGAGATATTAACAATGCATATAATAATGTGGATATCGAAGCTCTTTTAGCCCACCTTGTTAAATTTAACGTTGATATGTTTTTATGTAGATATATAAGAGAATTTCTAAAAGAACGAATTTTGATATATAAACTTCGGGACGGAAAGGAAATTACAAGAATATGCAGACAAGGTCTGGCCCAGGGAGACCCCATGTCACCTGTTTTATTCAATATAGTAACCATTAAACTTTGCAACACCCTCGTTAACTCGGTAAAGATATCCCAATACGCTGACGATTTCGCTTTGTACGCTATTAACCGAAACATTGACTTTTGCACTAGAGTCATACAGTCAAGTTTAAATACATTTAAATTACTATTGGATGAAATAGGTTTGGAAATATCCCTGACTAAGACCAAGCTTTGTATTTTAACTAGAAAATACAAAGTCCCTTGCGTTAGTGTTAAAGTAGGTGACATTAATATCGAAGTTCTGAATTGTGTTAAATTTTTAGGAGTATGGGTAGATAGTCGTCTGAACTGGACTAGACAAGTCGTAGAAACCGCTCAAAAATGCGCAACTTACGTTAATATACTAAATGTTTTAGGCTCCTCTAAATGGGGTGTACATCCAATACAGCTCAGACGACTTTACCTCGCCCTGGTACGATCTAGAATTGACTACGGAAGCTTCGTATACGGTAACGCTAATTCTAACTTACTTAAGAAATTGGATGTAGTTCAAAACCAATGTCTTCGTCTTTGTGGCGGTTTTATAAAAGATACTCCTATTTTTGCCATGCAAAGTGAACTATGCATTCCTCCTTTAGATCATAGAAGAGCATTTTTATGTGACAAATACTTCCTTAAACTTTCCTCCAGAAAATCTGATTTTGTGATTAAACGTTTAGAAACTTTAAATAATAAATTAGAGGCGGGTGCTAAATATTGGCGTAAAGACCAAATTCCATTACTACTTCAAAGTTTAAGAAAATACTCCAGTCTATCTATTGATAAATCTGAGCTTCTGCCACAATTTCAATTACCTTATAATCTGAAGACACTATCTTGGGATAAAATCATAGTTACAAATATAAAGTCTATAGGAGATTCTAAAGCTAAATTTTCCAAATGTGAGCTTAAAAAATGTAGCGAAGATATGATAAGGGAACTATACACAGATTACATTCAAATATATACAGATGGTTCTAAAACTAGTTATGGTTCTGGTTGTGCATTTTTTGTTATGGAAGCTGATTTCGGCGCTAAGTTCATTATTAATGAATCATGTATACCTATCATGGGAATAGAATTATCGGCAATTAACGAAGCGGTTCACTATTTAGAGTCGACCACCTATGAAAAAGTTGTCATTTTGACAGACTCAATGAGCAGCTTACAACACTTACTGGGATGCGCTAAGGGAGTTAATGTTGGTAGGAAAGAAGCTTATCTCATTATTAATTGTATCTTTAAGCTGATACGTAACGGGGTTAAAGTTCGATTACAGTGGATTCCTTCGCACGCAGATATCTATGGCAATGAAAGAGTTGATTCATTGGCGTTAGAGGCCATAGTTAACGGTTGGCTTATAAAATAAATCAGAATAAAAAAAAAAAGTCTGCAAGCATACTTTTTTGAATACGTTCGGTATCAAAGAATGGACGGTATGCTATTGGTTATCAACGTCTGAGGTTGGAATGGCAAAGAAACCCGAACTTACTCATAAGGTTTTAGAAGGACACTCAAAGAAAGATGAGATAGCTTTCCTAAAAGATGCCTCCTCACTACTGTAGAGCTACCTCTTCCAGAGAATATTTAGAGCCTATCATCGAAAATAAAAATCATCTTTTCAAAATTTTTTAATGATAAGTGTAATTCAGTTAATAAGGAACCCGTCAGCCGATGGACATTTGACAAAATTTTTAATGAAAGTAATTTGAGCTTATTCCAACCAAAAAAAGATCTGTGTGACACATGCTGTGCGTTCAAAGCAGGTAATATTACTGAAGACACCTACTCGTATCACTATCATCTTACTCGAAAAGAAGCAGCCAGGGAGGAAAAAAAGAAAGATAAGGACCGAGCATTAGCAGGAGAAGTACACGTATTTACGCATGATCTCCAATCTGTAAAATTATGTCCGATGTTGCGAGCTAGTGCTTTGTATTATAAAACAAAACTCTGTGTACACAATTTCACTATGTATAATCTACACACAAAAGATGTACATTGTTACTGGTTTTACGAGCATAATGCAGGTTTAGTAGCGTCTGTTTTTGCATCATGTATCATAGATTGCCTAAGAGAAACTCTATCAGCGAAACCTCTGCCAAACTGTCCTATTTTCTGATGGATGTCCATCACAAAACAGAAACGTCATTTTATCTAATGCTTTATTACATTTAGCCATGGAATATAACTTAGTAATAACGAAAAAATTCCTTGAAAAAGGTCATACCCAAATGGAGTGTGACCAGCCACAGCGCAATTGAATGTAGGATTAAAAATAAGGAGATATACTTACCTTCCCAGTATGCCTCGATTTCTAAGGAAGCTCGACCAAAACAACCTTTTATCGTTCAATTCTTATCTTATGACTTTTTTATGACAAACAAAAATGATTTTTTCTATGAGTCAATTCGGCCTGGCCGAGTCGCAAATGATCCTACAGTCACAGATTTGAGAGCTTTGGAGTATAACCCTAACCTAACCTAACCTAAAGCTTAACTTATAGTTAATAATTAACTATAAGTTAAGCTTTCACGATGACTATAAAACATTGCCCAGAAGAGCCAAAAACAATATAATAACACCGGGCCCAAGGTCTAAGCTTTATACTCGTCAAAAAATCAATGAATCTAAATGGAAACATCTTCAAGAACTAAAGTCAGTAATACCTGCTGACTGTCACAGTTTTTACGATACTTTACTTCATTAAGGTTTTATAATGACTGATTTATATTGTATTTTTTGTAATACTCGTATTATGTTCATAAGGTAGGACTGATTTAGCATTTAAGTAATATTGATATTCATTCATTATTCGTGTGATTTTGTACCAAATAATTGTCAAGGTTAACAAACGGTGAATTAAAGTTAAATTGTTAATTAGTTATAACTTGATGTGTATGTAGGTAGATATACATAGGTATACGCGGCTGCGTCCGCGCCGCCCCGCCGTCTATGTAGATACAATAAATCAGTGCGTTGCTAACCGGTGATCGTGTCACTACCCTCCCGTCCCATACTTAACAGTGGCGACGAGTACGAACTACGCATCAAAATGTCTAGTGGTGTTGTTGGTGTATTACCCAGTTTTAATCATACAACTCAAAATTGGAAGACTTATAAATGTATTCATTAAACAAGTTTTGACATCCTCTATTTTATTTTTATCTTTACAACAAATTAAAAGATCATCAACAAATATTAATATGTATATTGGATCTTTGCTTGCTCTATTAACATATAAACAGTAATCATAGTTACTTCTAACAAAATTTTGTGTTAGAATCAATTTATCAAAATACTCATACCATACTCTAGGGCTTTCTTTGAGACCATAGAGTGCCTTTTGCAATTTGTAAACTTTGTTATCGCCAGTTTCATAATCTTCCGGTTGATTTACATATCGTCGGCCTAATTCGTTAACCTGCTAAGTCCATTTTTGAGCGAAATTTACATTTTATATCCGTTAAAAAGTTCAATTTAATATATACCGTATCATTTAAAGAATAAGAGCGATATTAGCCAAAAAAAGTGACAAATGCTATTCCCGAAAAACTGCTTTCTGATCACTAGTCAATCTCCACAACGTAAACCTGTTAAATCCTGTTCGGGCCTCAGTTTTGTACTGACAACGTTCCGAGACTCACGTGCCGTTAGCGATGCGTCAAGATTTATCGTGTCATAGTGAAATATGGATGGATCTAACAACTAATTATAAACAAGGTAAGTTAAAATTGTTTTATTTGTAAGTTTTTTTAAGTTTAGAGCCTAAATCTAATGTTTTTAGTCACATTCAACTCCTAACCTAAACATTAGGGACTTAGCAGGTTTACTTACTATATTGTCGTATTTGAACACGGATTTAGCAGTTTATCAATTTAATGTTATTTATTATTCAACGGGTTAATTAAATATAATTTCGAAGATTCTGATGTGACTCATTAAATAAATTATTGAAAAAAATATTATTAGGTACTATTATTTTAATTTTCTTTTATAATTTATATCTATTTTTCAAGATTACTAGCAATGTGGAACGCACATTACTAGCATTCTTGTTAACCCCTCGTGCTAAGCTTAAGCTTGTATTACGAGTGGTTTCACGCCGATAGTGTAATGGGTAGGAATCGAACTCACGACTTCAAGATCGCAAGTCGGCTACCATATCCATTAGGCTATCACAGCTTACCTTGTTTTACATTTTTTTTTCAGAATGCATCGGGGGAAAAAAATCGTGGCTTTGGTTTCTGAGGCTGGAGGAGGAGGAAAGAATATATCTGAACATGTAGCTCCGAAGTCAGATTATAATCCAAATAAAATTATCCACGTTTTAGAAGATAAGTTACTATGTCCAGAATCAAGAGAGTTTATACTAAGACAGCCAGATATAGTTACTAACCAAACTTATTATGAGATAAATGATAATATCAACCTAACTTCCCTGACTAATCTTGATTTACCAAGTACTTTTATAACAGACAATATAGATGGTACAAATTATCCTAGCTTAGTATTTCCCAATACTACATTCAATGACGTACCTTCAGATGATAACATTTTGTCAACGGTTTATGCTGCTCACAATTCTTTCATCGCTGACGAGAATTTTATTATAGTACCATCACAAGCAGAAATTGAATCACAAGCAACACACATTTTGATATCAGATGTCATAAACAGCTCCGATACGCGTACCATTGAAACATTAGGCAAAACAATATCTTATGAACCAAATACCAGTCCAAAAATTCTACCTCATGTTGAAAACACACATCATGTTCTACCTAATCCACCGATATCGGATGATAGTGATACAGATAAAAAGCTTGTGCTTTATTCTGATTCTGACTCAGATTCGCTTGCTAAAATTAAAAAGATTAAGAGACGAAAGAAACGTTTTAAAGTTGATAAAAAGGAATGGGTGAGTGAAAAAAATAAACAAAGAAGAGAAGAAGGTAAAACATATTTTGGGAGAGAGAGAAAACAAGATTGTTGGAATTATAACAAAACTAAAGAAGCACGATCCATTAAATCAAGATGCTCCTGTAAAATTGGGAAGTACAGTACTTTGAAATGTGAAACAGTGGATGAAGAGGTGAGAAAAAGCATTTTTAATCTATTTTGGAGTCTTACTTGGGGCGAAAAAAAGACCCTTGTTAACGAATGGGTAACAATTATTCCAATTGTCCGGCCACGAAATCGAAACACCGAAGGGACTACCAAGAGGGCTAATACCTTTGTTTATCATTTAAAAGTAAATGGTCAAAGTGTTAAAGTATGTCGAAAAATGTTTTTGAACACTTTGGACTTAGGAAGATGGACGGTTCAAAATTGGAAGCAGGAGTTCTCAACGCGGCCTCCTAGTATACTGAGACGTCCGAAACAAATATCTGAATCTGCTTCGGAGCCAAAACAATCACTTATCCAGTTTCTGGAGTCTCTTCCCGTAATGGAATCTCATTATTGCCGAGCGACGTCACAGAAGTTATATTTATTGCCAGAATGGAATTCAAAAGAAAGCCTCTACAAATTTTACGTTAACGATTGGTACAAAGAGCGAAATACAAAAGCCCTCTGTATAAGTTTGTTTTCGAATTTATTTGAAGACAAAAATTTCGCCTTATTTAAGCCAAAAAAAGACCAATGCGAGAAATGCGCCTGTTATAAAGTTGGAACAGTTACAGAAGAAGAATACAAACAACATATTGAGAGAAATAAACAAGCAAGAGAAGAAAAAGAGAGGGATAAGAACGGAGAAAATTACGTATTCACAGTGGACTTACAAGCTGTACTAATGGCACCAAAATCGAATGTTAGTACGCTGTACTACAAAACGAAGCTGCAAGTTCACAACCTTTGCTTTTTTAATATAAAAAACAAAGATGGCTTCTGTTTCATATGGAATGAAGTAGAAGGTGGACTTAACGCTGAAGAATTTGCCTCGATTTGGGTTGACTTTATAGAAAACAGAATAATATGTGACGAGACGAATGCTGAAGATGAAAAAAAAAAACAATTATAATTTACAGTGACGGCTGCACTTACCAGAATAGAAATTGTACTTTATCTAACGCTCTTTTGAATATTGTTATGAGATACAAGAATATAACTATTGAACAAAAATTTTTAGAGGTGGGTCACAGTAGTACGGTATTGGGAAAGCTACCCCCCAAAGCTTTTCGTATCGCTTCGCTCACTACAAGCGGGGTGCTTTCCCAATAACAGAGTGGAACAGGGCCCTAACCAAGGTTTTCGCTTCGCTCACTACAAGCGGAGTGCTTTCCCATTAACAGATATAAATTTTAATAAACCGAACCTATTTAAATGTGAATGCGACAATTGTACAACATCAAAATCAGTACATGAAATAAATTTAGTGGAACAGGGCCCTAACCAAGGTTTTCGCTTCGCTCACTACAAGCGGAGTGCTTTCCCATTAACAGATATAAATTTTAATAAACCGAACCTATTTAAATGTGAATGCGACAATTGTACAACATCAAAATCAGTACATGAAATAAATTTAGTGGAACAGGGCCCTAACCAAGGTTTTCGCTTCGCTCACTACAAGCGGAGTGCTTTCCCATTAACAGATATAAATTTTAATAAACCGAACCTATTTAAATGTACAATCTGAATGTGACAATTGTACAACATCAAAATCAGTACATGAAATAAATTTAGTGGAACAGGGCCCTATCCGAGGTTTTCGCTTCGCTCACTACAAGCGGAGTGCTTTCCCATTAACAGATATAAATTTTAATAAACCGAACCTATTTAAATGTACAATCTGAATGCGACAATTGTACAACATCAAAATCAGTACATGAAATAAATTTAGTGGAACAGGGCCCTAACCAAGGTTTAGCTCAATGAGCTATCACAACTGAAAAGAATTTGGATAGGCATGTTACATACTTACACTATGAGTGCGGCTAGATGATCACGGCTTCTTGGCGATGAGCAAGATCTTGACTTGTAACCGCGTTACAAGGAGTGCTGTTAGGCTTCGAAGTCTTGTCTTGGCTATGAGCGGGTCCCGGTTAGAAGTGTAGCTAGATGTTCACAGCTTGGTCAGGCGCAGGATCTCGACTAGGAGTGCAGCTATACTTGAGTCTATTGAATGAAGTCCTTTGGATGAGTCCGGGTTGTTTGTGACGGTTTACCATTTTAAACCGGCCTTTTAATGTCGAATTTTACAAAGATAAAGATGTTGATTAAAAAATGCAATAAACTTGTAATTATTAGGAAAACACCTGCATTAATAAATTTGTCACGAATTTTACCTTAGTTTGGCGAAAATAATATTGACAAAATCAAATATACTGCTAAAAAGTGCAAGCTAGAGGCATTTTCTACACATAAATTGAATAGCCAAACGCAAATGCTAATTTGTGAAACAAAAACAGTAATGAGGTCGTGCAAAAAGTGCAAGCTAAATATAATTATTCAATGAAATCGAGGTAATCAAATGCTTATTTAAATTTGTTCAAATTTTATTCTAGTTTGCCTAAAATATTTACCTAATTAATATTACCGCTAAAAAAGTGCAAGCTAGATACATTCAGTGTACCCATATTGAATTACCAAATGCAATGATAAATTGGTAATATAAAAGTGATTCAATATAATACTCATTCAAAAAATGCAAGCTAAATGTGATTATTACTTTGAAGGTAAAAAAATATCCGCATTAACAAATTTGTAATTATGTAGTTTTAAAGCAAATGGTAGTAAGTACAAACGATTTTAATGAAACATAATTCGTTTGAATAATTAATTATTCGATTTTAGGAATGGTATAAAACACGAACATTTCGAAACATGCTTCACTCGTTCCAGTCCTTGTTTAAAAGTACAAGTAGAAGCGCTCTGAGCCTGAAGCAAGTCATCACCGCCGTAGAAGCCGAAGTTGGGATTTTGTTCACCGTCTCTGGACTTGAGCTGTCACCACCACACCACGACTCTGGAATAGAAGCTGAAGCTGGGATTTTGCTGACCGTCTCAGTGCTTTGTCACTCTGTTCTTCGTTAAATCATTTTCGGTATGTATCAGTTAAATCAATTTTACTGTTCTTGTTCTGTGTTTGTGCATACACTTGCGCACTATAATTATATCCTGCGCAGTCGGCTAATCTTAGTTGAGATGGCCACCATGATCGAAAAGATCCCTACAGTCACGTTTAGCGTAGCAGGGTTAGATATATAAGGTTGGTGACAAGTTGTTAGCTTCATCGCTTGAGAGAACACCCTATAGTTCCTTATAGGGATGGTGCGTATTTGCGCGCCTTGGTTTTAAAACCAGATTTTTACTTAGAAGTACGTAAACCACTTTATACTTATGGGTTGACACTTTTTTCTGTAGTCCACGCGGGCGGAGTTGAGGTGTCCGCTAGTATTATATAACATAGATATCATAAGCTAATGAAGAAACCTAGCAATTTACGTTGTTGAGATCTATAGTTATACGGATTTATAGTAACATTGCTAATACAATTGAGTAGGAACCTAAACTGAAATGTTAACTTTTAAAGTAGTTATTATTAACTAAACAACTAGTCTAAAAGAGTTTTAGACTACTTTTTCTCGTAACCACTGTTGGATGTAGAATTATTTCTGTGATGTAGGTGGTGTTCCAACAGTATGAACACACATAAAATAGTATAACGAATCTAACCATTTTATATTTTATTACAGAAAAGACCCGTATCCAGTTTCACAGAAGCATCAAAATAGAGCTGATCTGCGACGGTGTTCGACTAGGCTGATTATCAAATATATTATTATTATGTAAGTGTACATATTTTTCTACACATCATCACCCAATATACTCGTACTGTTACAAAGCAACCTTATATTGTGTGAACATCATTATTGTTAGGTTTTGACTGTATCAATTTCAGCTAATAACTTATGCTGTATTTGCCAACGCGACATCGTTCAAAGTGGTCTATGATAAGAACTATCTAAGGTTTCTTTATTTGCGTATTGTATTCCTTCCTTAAATTCCTATGGTAACCATGAACTCTAAAATAGGATTTTTAGTAGAAGCGAGATGTAATTATGTATGCCTACTAAGTATGCATTAAGACAGTTTTTTTTATAAAATAGATTGATAGAAGATAAAATGATAAAATCTCAATAACCTACTAATATTATAAATGTAAGGTTGATAGAATGTAAAGATGATTAGATGTATGTTACTTTTTCAACGAAAAATCCAGTGAACGTATTTTGATGATAATTAGCAGTTTTATAGCTTAAAATTACATCTGAACACATAGACTATTGAGTTCACGTTGACGAAATCGCGTGCGGCTGCTAGTAATAAAACTATGAGTAGATATGTCGCGTAGATACCTATGAATCACCTTATTCATAGTATACCTATACGCATCTTACATAATCTTGTTGTAACATGATCAGAAATGAAATATAGGTCAGTGTTACGCGTTGTTCATGTGGATATAATTTGATGACCAAAGCAATATTATTAGATTACATTCACGTTTGGAATAAGTAAGTCTCTAGGTGGCGGTAGGCTCACCCCTTACCACGGGGGACTTAAAATCTTTATTGATAGTCGTGATTTAGTTAAAGACGCCAACAAAATAGAGCGTTATTAACGCGGTACGGTGTAAGCGTTTTATTCATACCGTTCATCCGTTCATAACGCTGTGTTAGAGCATCGCGTATCGTTCTGTTTGACAGGATAGGTATAGCCTAGTTCAATACAACACAACGCGGTTGGAATGCTTTAACGCTCTAACGCACGTTAATTACGTCTTCTGTTTGCTGCGGGCTTAAATCAAACACATAGATAACTCAATTATATATAATATTTATTTTTCATTACTTAATTGAATTCGAGGATATTTTTATTTTCGATGTACCATTTTTTAATACAAAGTACATTTTTTAAAGCACAGTGCTTTGTGTGAAAAATACAATTAAAATCATAATCTTTACAATATTGGTTACATAATTGTAATAAATTACTACGCCCCTTTTCTCCAACATCTTGTGGATTACAATTTGGTGTCAATTCCGTCAACCACTTTATTTTTTCCCTACCTTTCATTAAAACTGTTTTATGCTGTAAGTATGGTGAGATAATACGTTTAAATTCTCTATAATCGATGTGTCCCTCACTCCAATAAATGCCACGATTTCTTTCTAACCATTTCACTTGCTTTTTTTCTTGTGCAGATAAGTAGTTAAACGAATATGGCGGTTTAATTAAAAATGTCTGTGTATAACACGGAGTAGCTATCGCCATCTCTTTTATGATAAATTTATTGCTTAAATCTTTAAATCCTTGGATATCAACTATTATTATATCAGGAGTCATGATATTTTCTTGACTAGACTGCTCAATGGTTTATACTCGACTATGCAATCATTAAGGATAAGACAGTAAGCTGAAGTATTATCGGGTAAATCAGTATCACTCTCTATTTCTACTCTTACGTCCACTACAGCTCCCGTCTTCAAGTTATCTATTTGTCTAGAACAATCGATAACAAACAACGGAGCAATATCCTTAAATTGTTTGAGGTTAAGTAAAGGTTCCATGCGACGTCCGAAGTAGGACTGTTGAAATTTAACATATTGCTCGTATAATAAACCAACATTATCTTTAGAAAAACTTACATTAAGGTTTTCATATGGAAAATAAGTCGAATTAAGATAAACCTTGACCTCTCGTAAATTACAATGATCAAAACGAGACATATCTGCACTCGCATTATTTTTCCTGTTAGTTTGCAAACCTATTATGACGTATCTAGGTTTTTCGATTTGAGTTGAAGTTTTAAGAGACCACGTATGTTTTGTGGTTTTTGGTAATAAAGGATATTCGTATAGATCCCAATTTCTGAACACTAATTGTATGGATCTGTCTTTGTCTAAAACTTTTAACAAATTAAGTTTTTCCCTATCAGATACCTTAACATGTGGAACACGCCAGATAATTTTGGTGATTTCGATATCGTCTAATACTTCACCTGTGCTCAGTTTCACAGCGTTCAGGTTAGTATTACTTCTCAACAAGATTAATTCATGTTTGCAGTTTATTATAACTTTTTTGTAATCTTCAGCGAATCCGAGAATATAAGAGAGGGGTATAGAAGCAGAAAAATAACCAGAATTTACGTTTTTCGTACCATCAATATCCCACCCCCAAGCTTTAGACATTCTTGACTCGTTTTCATTCATAGAAAGTAATGATTTCATAGTAGTAGTGATACCTGCGTTCTTTATTTTATCAATTTCTATACCATTTAGCTCATACCGAATTTCTTGAAAGAAGTAAAGCAAAGGATTATTTGTAAAATGAACACTCGTAGCTACGTCTTTGCTATCTTTTTTGTTTACGATAACTTTGCCTTCCAAATATAATGTACTCGCTGATGGTAATATGTATAAATCTTGTTGATTAATAGGTATGCGAATCTCATCGTTCCTGTTGAAACTAGTTATATATGGTTTATAAGAATGAAATTCGATGCTGTCCACTGTATTATCATAGGTTGGGGTCGACAATATATCCAACATGTTCATTTTATCAATCCGATTTGTTTGAGAAAGTTTATGTTTTCCTGAGTAAGTTGAATTTTAGGTTTAGGTGTTCCTTTTGAGATAGCTTGATGTGAACTGAACTTTTTACTTTTTGAACTTACATATTTATTATAGACTATCATTTTTTCTTGAGATGTAAATAAAGTTGTACTTCCTCACCCCTTAAATTAACTAAATTATTGTTTATATCCAACAACCTAATATTAACACTATTAATGTTGTTTTGATTGATTGGAAAATAAATAATATTTTTTGGAACTTCTATGATTCTATATCCAGGTGGCACGTTTGGAGCGAACTCATAAATAATATGACTAGGTTCTCCGTTAATGAATGATCCGCTTACTATATCACATTCAACCCTTACCACTGTCGTTGATAAAATGTTTACAGGAAGATGTGACACATGTATTATATTAGCTTTGAGAGACTGTTTGTCAAAACCCAACAATGATCCAAGTGAATTATTTTTCTCAAAATGAACATCCTTAGTGCAAAATATAGATGTTTTCAATGTATTATTGTTACAATTTAAATGAAAAGATACATCTTTAATAGTACTTTTTATGTAATCATTAATATCTTGAAGTTCGTACACTCCTTCTGGAATTTCAATTAATTTATTTTTGTCATAATAAAATTTATTATTTCTACTGTCAATATTTGGAATAGAATTAAACGTAGACAAGTACACTAGAGCACATTCATATTCACCATCAAGTTGAAGAGTGGGTGAATAAAACGTGGATAAGACAGATGAGTTTCCAGTTATGGATAGAGTAAAGGTCATTGTGAAAATGATAAATAAAATAACGAAGATTAACTTATATAGACGTTTGCTGTTTATTCCAAAATCTTTCTAGAAATTTTATACATAAATGTCCACAGTTAACTTCATTAAAGTTTTGATATCTATTATAATTATATAAAATATTGTTATTCTCGAGATACTGAACTAGTTCTGTTGGTGGTTTCAGATTACCAAAACTATCGAAATATTCACAATAATTATTAACTTTGACGTAAGCTACCCAATGAGTACCATTATTAACTTGATTATCTAAATTGACAATTCCGCATTCGTTGCGTTTTACTTTTGGTGGTAACTGATCTTTCATGAACACTCCGCGAAAATATGGAATATTTTTTGTATACTTCAGAATATCTATATTACTCAAAGCACGCTTGGGTAGCCTCGTGATTAGTTTTTTGAACAATTTACAAATAATCCGCTTCCTTTTTTGTATGGTTTGATGTATAAACCTTTGCCTATTGATATTGTTTCCTTTCGTTGCGATTCAGGTCCCTGACGATTTTGTCGAATATCGTTGATGGTACGAGCTAACGTTGCTGCTCCTCCTGCCAAACTTCCTAAAGCTGATAATCCCGCAAATATCGGTATTAGAGGAAGAATTCCTCCTGTTTTGGGTAAAGGAATGATTCGTGGTACTCGGATTTTATGTTTATTAGAGAAAAGTTTCTTAGCAGCTAAATATGCATACTTTATAGCTGTGTTTGTATTTTTAGGTTTCTTTTTTCGAATTTGAGATCGTATATTTGATACTAATTCTTTAAATGACTTAACACCCGCTCCCCTCTTTAATTTCGTTTTCATTACTTTACTCACTAACCATGATGCAAGTTTTTCCCCTTTACCTGCATCTTTCGATTTTAAGCGTTGTTTAGCCATATTAAGCAGTACTAAGTCTGCTTTATGTCTCACGGGTAAATCTGGATTATTATATGCAATATCGTGTTGCTTACAAACCTCATCTAACGCGTTAATTCCTTTATCTCCGCGCAATAAGCGTTCTTGTAATCTGGTTCCTGGTCCACAATAGTTGTATCCAGGTAAATGTGCTTCAAATGGTAGATTATTTATGATTGTGTTAACAAGTCCTCCACCACGCATTGTCTAATAACTAATGTTAGAACATTTAATTATACGCTAAATATATACCGGATTTATTAATTTACTATAGCATTTTTATCAATCCAGCTATTACTATCATTGTTTAGACCAAGCCACTTCACAAATAATTTATTACCTTTCTTTTTAATAACTCTCTCTATTAAATAAATATTATAATATTTAGTTTTTTGAAGTTCTTGTTCATAAAAAGCACCTAATATAGGTTGCTTTTGTTGGTCTTCTATTAAATAAGTTATAGGGCAGGTATTATTAACTTTTTTGATTGTAAATATTTCCGTTGACCAGTTTGGTGTGTACCCCTTTTCAAAACATTTTTTATATTTACTAATACGAACATAATCACCAACATCAAACTTATTTTTGAAATTATTCTTCTTGTTTTTATTTTGAGATTTTATAATATTTTTCATTACTAGTATCGTGTTGGAAATATCGACATCTGATGGTTTGAAGTTGGTGGTGCTATGTTTTGCGTTATTATATGTATACATTACATCATTCAGCTGCTTACCTACCCATTTATAATTTCCATTTAGACTAAATTTTTTAAATAAGTTATTTTTTAATGTTTTAATAAATCGTTCAACTATAGACGCCTTTTTAGTCGAATAAGTTGAATAATGTTTAATATTTACAGACAATAGCAACCTTCTAAAAACATCATTATAGAACTCTGTTCCCTTATCAGTTTGTAGATAATTAGGATGACGATGATATTTTTGTAATATGCTTGCGAAGGCATTTGAGATTTCGGTTTTAGTTTTTGATTTTACCGGTACTGCCCAAGCAAATTTCGAGAAACAATCGATCACAACTAAAATATAATTAAATCCTGAGTTAAACTTTTTTAAATCTTGGAAATCAATCAAATCAGCTTGCCATAAGTCATCAATTCCTTTCAACATAACAGACCTTCGAATGAAATTCTTTCGCACAGCTTTATGAATTTCATTTACAACTTGTTGTTTTATCATTATGATGGTCTAACTCGATCCTTGTTCGTGTTACTGTAAATATTCTGAAGATACTGATCGATAAGATGTGGTATTGATGCTTTTAAAGCTTTTATCATTGTTTCAATGTTATGTAAAATATTTGCAGATGAATTGTTAAGCAAAGAGTCAACTTCCTCCTTCGTGTAAAATTTTGACACAATTTTGTCAACATATTCTTTGTTTACAATGTCATCTGATTCAGTAGGCATTTTTACACCCCTCAATCTTGTTGATTTTAAATTAAATTCTCCATTTTCCGATTTCAGTATATTATTATTATTTTCATTTACAATCATGTCCATAAATCGCATTCTTTTATGAACGTGGTGTCCGAATTTATCGATATTCATGTTGAGATTAAATAAGCTGAAAGGTTGAAAGTAAAGTGAACTAAACTAAGTTTTACATCAACATTTATTGATTGACAATACCACTCTCACGTAATTCTTCTACAATAGATATTATTTCGTTATCTAGTCCAGTGTTACCAGCATCTTTGGATGCAATCAACAACTTTAACCTATCAACAAGTTCGTTCGGATCATCCCAATATACAAAATCTACATTTTTCTTCCATTGCTTCTGAATAGGTAAACCTTCTCCTTTCCTTTGTGTGATAGTACTAGGTGACTCTTTACTCATACGGAATAGTGGTTTAATAATTTGCAAGTACTTCTGACCCTTATTACTTTTTATAGGTTTTTCTGGATCATAGTCTCGTCGATGTGCATTAGTATCTATTAACATCGTCTTATATTTTTTAAAATCGTTACTTGTTATAATACTTAGATCAGGGGTTTTCTTGAGCAAAAGTTGTTTTAAGCCCGATGTAGTTTCATACGTCTTTCCTGCTACAGCAATACTGTTATCATTAAATTCGATTGGACTCGAACCAAGCATTAATTTTCCCTTCGTAATTCTTACTCCAAAAGGTACGTTATCTAGTACCTCAGAAGATAAAGACCACGATGATGTATTTTTTCCAACATAAGAATCCATAGACTTAAAAGATTCATTTCCGTCAGAAGTTTCATCATCAGTTTCATCGTTATTAATTTCTTCTTCCTCTGTTGCATAATCGTCATAAGTGATGCTTGATTTTCTTTTTAATGTTTTATTCATAACCGACTTGTTCTCATCCTCCATTTTTGATGACATTAAGGGTTCACTTAATTTCTTATAAACCTTTGTGTTGTATTTGTGTTGAACAATTTCGTTAAGAGGATCTGTTACAGGTTTGAAGACCGATTCCAATGTTTTGTTACGATCCATTTCGAGGTCACGCATTTTGCGAACTTTTCTCTTTACAGCTTCAGCAGCGTTCACAATTTTATGTTTTAATGATTGTTCCATTTTGAAATTTGTTATGCTATCTACCGTGTGTCAATTGGTAATAATATGGTAAGAATAAAACATTCATATATATATATATATTTATGTACATAATAAATATGTAAATATCAATCAAAGACTACAAAAGTATCGAATTTATTACGATAGCATCCTTTGTTCTTGCTACAATCTTTGTTGATTACTAAGTAATTATATGGTTTCTCCCAAATTTTTGCGCACATTTTCCGAAACTCAAACCACGTCATATCTGTGTAAGCATGTTCATCGTATATATGTTTCATGTTGATTTCGTCTTGCTTAAAAATAATAATTAAATTAGTATTATCCCTAATTAGTTGTTTAGGAATTTTACTGTAAGTTTGATTTAAATAGAAGGAATCTATATTTTTATGTCTACCCATTGCAAAATAATCTCGAACATTGCTTTGATTTTCACAAGCAATATCATCAAATATTATTACAGAATGAGGTTTGGCATCATGTGTACTTAGTACTTGATCATTTTCACTAAACTTAAGAAATGATACACCAGACACTCTTTTCAAAACTGATTCAAGAAAAATATACTTTGGTTGATAAAGAGTTTTGGAATAAACATAAATATTATTGAACTTCAACCCATTTTCATGTAAAATTAAACCAATCATTAAATTAGTCTTCCCACAATTCGAAGGCCCACAAATAATACAACGAATTGTATTCGGCAATAGTTTGTTATGACGATGACTTACATTTTGCGGTTCAACACAAATGTTTTTAACGCTTAATGTTTGAGGTTGCTTTACAAATTTCATAATGATTGTCTTCTTACCAATATGGTTGATAATAGGGGAATGATGCATATTATTTTTTGTTATATTATTATATATCTTCATCAGCCTATTGCAGTCCGCTGCTGGACGTAGGGCTCCCTTATTACCTATATATATATATATATTTAAGTATTTCATTCTCATATATCTTCTCACTATCGTAATATAAACACAGGTGGTTGGACGCAAAGTACGAATAAATATTATTAATGCAAGTACAAACATGACACTATGTAAAGAAGTTATTCAGTCATTAGATAAATCGATTATTCTAAAATATCTCACTAACGACATCAGAAAATGGTATATAAATGGTTTATTACCCCAAAGCATGATCGAAGACAAGGATATTCTTCCATACTTTACGCCATGTAACGGACACCCAACGAATCACAAATTAGAAGATTATGATGAACCAGACGGAGTACTACCGATGATCGCTTTTTGTTATTTATGCGAATGTGAAAACCAAAAACAAGTGGTGCGAGCTGATAATTAGAATAGACTTTTCACTTATATATAACTGAAAACTTCAGTTATGTCTGACTGAATGATAGTGGTTTTAATATTGTCAGGTTTTCAATAGTAGTTGAAAAAGATATAAACCTAATAAAATTAAATAAAAATTAAATAAAATCAACCGCATAACAATTATGACTACACGCAAGCATATGCTTGCTTACACGTTAAACACGGATCACCCAGTTCGAAGCATAGGGTTAGGTTAGGGCCCTGTTCCACTAAATTTATTTCATGTACTGATTTTGATGTTGTACAATTGTCGCATTCAGATTGTACGTTTAAATAGGTTCGGTTTATTAAAATTTATATCTGTTAATGGGAAAGCACTCCGCTTGTAGTGAGCGAAGCGAAAACCTTGGTTAGGGCCCTGTTCCACTAAATTTATTTCATGTACTGATTTTGATGTTGTACAATTGTCACATTCAGATTGTACATTTAAATAGGTTCGGTTTATTAAAATTTATATCTGTTAATGGGAAAGCACTCCGCTTGTAGTGAGCGAAGCGAAAACCTTGGTTAGGGCCCTGTTCCACTAAATTTATTTCATGTACTGATTTTTTTTTTTTTTTTTTTTTTTTATTTCATTTTACTTTACAATAAACGCTTAAAATTAGATAGTACATTACCAAACTGCGTAGCAGTTTATCGGTAATTAACAGGTTCCAAGATGTTCTCAGTTGCGTTTATACACTATACATACAAACAATAACCATATACTAATCTACCAATCTATTCATCCATACATACAGGCAAACAGAAACAACATTTTTATGAATTTTTATGAATTTGTTTGTCTGTCTGTCTGTTTGTTCGGGTCATCTCAAAGCGTCTAGACTGCTTTTTACGAAACTTTAATTAGCATACAGCGATGTACGAATCAGTTGTTCAGGCTACATTAATTAGTTTTCGTGGTCGGAGTCGCAGGGGGCTGCTAGTACATACATAATAATAAATACATACACATTGCTCATTCTTCTACAATTTCCAGGCTATCAATCAGGTGTTATAATTTACCTACTTGCCTTAGCTATGGACATAAGGACAGATAATGCTTTTTGAGTAATGTTTTCAGGTGATTTCTGGAGACAGACTCGTTCACCAGGTTTTGCGGTAGCTCATTAATTAAAGTAGGCGTCAACCATTTTCTTGTTCTTTTGCCGTAATAGTTAGTTATCTTTGGAATATTCAGTTTACCTTTCTTTGCTAATCGTGTTTTGATGTTGTACAATTATCGCATTCACATTTAAATAGGTTCGGTTTATTAAAATTTATATCTGTTAATGGGAAAGCACTCCGCTTGTAGTGAGCGAAGCGAAAACCTTGGTTAGGGCCCTGTTCCACTCTGTTATTGGGAAAGCACCCCGCTTGTAGTGAGCGAAGCGATACGAAAAGCTTTGGGGGGTAGCTTTCCCAATACCGTACTACTGGTCACACCCAAATGGAGGCCGATTCTATGCATTCCACTATAGAACGACACCTAAAGAACAAAATCGTAAATGTGCCCGCTGAATACGTATCTATTGCCAAACATGCTCGAAAATGTCCAGTACCCTATTGTGTAACATATTTGGACCACACCTACTTCAAAAAATTCGACAAAATTCAGTTTTATAAAAGTATTCGTCCAGGAAGATCCAAAGGGGACCTTAAGGTGACTGACATTCGTGCACTACGTTATAAAAGTAATGGATCAATTCTTTATAAAACTAACCTCAAGGATGAATGGCAAAGTTTACCACAAAGGCGATCTCTGCAATGTAAACCTTGCGATATAAATGCATTGTCTCAATTGCATCAGAACCGCAGAAAAATTAGTGCACGAAAATTTGAAGACTTGCAGCAAATAAAAAAGACTCTTCCAGGAGATTATCATAAATATTATGACGACTTGCCTCATGAGTAAAATAAGAAACAATAACTTAATAAGTTTAATTACAACTTTAATGTGACCAAAGTGTCAGACTGATTTTTAAATATTGTTAATTAAGATTTTTGGTGAATTGTTTCAATTGTTATATTATTGTTAATTAATATTAACTGATTGTGATATACTCATATAGTAGTAAAACAATATTAAATGGTGATCCTTAATTATAACTAAGTACTTCGGGGTATCTTGTCATTAGAACATTAAAACTAAAGTGAGAGTAGATATAATATTAACCTTGTTTCCTATTAAATAAGACTGATTGTTTAATATTGAATAACAAATATATTTTTCAATTACTGATCTACTTCGTTTTACTGAACAATTAATTAATCTATACACCACACTAGTCTAATATTAAATCAAAAACTGCTAAGTCCTGAAGCAAATTGAAATTCCACCTCGACAAACTGCTAAATAATTGTTTTCCTAAATTTTATGAATGTCGTTAAAGTTATACTGCTAATTATATTTTTAAAATATCAAGAAAAATTATAGTAACAAACGGGATTTTCAGAATTTTGATTGCTAAATTAATAGATATATTATTCACATTTTTCTTCGTCCTGTAAAGTATGTCAATTTGACATGGCAGTTTAACAAATTAGGCCGACGATATACTTCTGACTTTATATGAGCATTTAAAAAAGCTGTCTCTACATCCATCTGTTCTACAAATAAGTTACCTTTACAACTGTATGACAATAAAATTTTCAAAGTTTGCATTTTTCCTACTGGTGAGTAAACATTTTCAGTGTATTCATTTTGCTGGAATCCCCTTACAACTAATCTAGCTTTATAATCATTATTGTTTTTCCTTCTAAAAACCCACCTTACATCAATTACCTTTTTATCTTTTGGCTTTTCAACAATTTGCCAAGTATTATTTTTATTTAAACTATTTATTTCTGAGTCCATGGCCATTTGCCATTGTTTTTGATCATTGGAGTTTATCGCCTCCTCAAATGTATTTGGTACATTTGCATCAATATAGTTAACATACAGGGTGATTTTTGGTCGTCAACGTTCCCGAAAACTACGGAATCTCCTCATCATCACGATCATTTTTTTCCATGGAAGCATACCTGGGAAGTGTCTGGTTTCCAAAATATTAGGGTCCAAAGTTGAGTAAATAGACTGCGTTTTTCTGCATAAATGCACATAGACGCGCGTAGCAGGATTTTTTCACGAAAAATAATTAATATCTGTCTATAAAAAAACTAACATAAACACTAGACACTATAAATTTCGCACGATCAAGGAATTTAAAAAAAAATTCAAAAAAAAAATATTTTTTTCCCAGCATTTTTTTTGGCATAAACTTACTTTATTTCATGTATAGAGTACGTACCCTTCGTTAAAGGTGGCCACAAAAAAACACCCTGTATATAAAATGTGAAACTGGATTACCATATCTAGAAACTGAAATTCTCTTTCTTTTTTGTGATATTTCATCCCCGTCTTTATTATCATTTGAGTTATCATCATCTACATCCTTCAAGGCATTATTAGTATCAGTCTCACCTGCATCTACATAACTTTCATCACTTTTATAATTTGTTTTGCCTATTTTATCTATAGCTTCGTCAATTTCCATGTCTTTGTCTTTCTCTAAGCAAATCAGTTTTGTATATTCCTCAATTACCTGTACATGCCTAGCATTTATAATCCTATTATTTATTAGAACTCTATAACTATTTTCATTATAACTCACTAAAACTCCCTCTTGTGCTTTATCATCCCATTTACTTTTTCTTAAAACTTCAGGAACCCTAACAAAAACTCTGCTTCCATAAATTTTTAAATGTTCTACATTTGGTTTAATTTAAAAAAATATCTCATAAGGAGTTTTATTTTCTACTGTATTTGCAATTGTGCGATTTTTTAAATATGCTGCTGTTTTTATAGCTTCAGGCCAATACCTTCTATGAATTTTAGCTTCCCTCATTAAACACCTACCTATGTCCATAGCAGATCTATTATATCTTTCCGCTACTCCATTTAATTCATGGACGTAGGGTGGACATGGTAATAACTCTATACCTTTTTGCCTTATAAAATTATAAATATCCTTGTTTAAGTATTCTTTGCCATTATCACACTGAATTTTCTTAACTCTTTTGTTGAATTTATTTTCCATTAAATTTACAAATTCTATAAAACAATTAGTAACTTCAGTTTTACTTTTAATACAAAATATCCTTGTGCATTTACTATAGTCATCAATGAATGTTAGGAAGTATTTTTCTCCTCCATAACCAGTTGTATTATGTGGACCGTTTAAATCAGTATGAATTAATTCTAAAACTTCAGTAGTCTTTGTTCTATTATTCTCAAAAGGTACATTAGACATTTTACTTTTAATACAATTTGAACATTTCATATCTGTGTTTTCAATCTTATCAGGCAAACCGTCTACTAGTTTATTATTTACTAACTTATTTAAGTACTGAAAATTTACATGACCAAGTGCCCTATGCCATTTCTCTTTCTGAGTTAAATTTACAGAGTATGTATACATATTTTCATTTTTTGTTACAAAACTTTTTATACAGTACAAATTATTTATTTTCTCAGCAACAACTATTAATTCTCTAAGGCCATTATAAATTTTTGCATATTCGTTTATGGCTACTACTGTGTAACTTTTAGTTATCTTTGAAAAACTTTACAAATTTTGCTTAATACCTTCAACAAAATAAACATTTTTTAAATCTACATGTTTTTCACTATAATAATTCTTAAAATAAATTTTGACAGTACCTACTTTGGTGGCTTTTAACATTTTACCATCTGGCAGTTTCACATTTACAGGACTTTTCAAATCTAGAGAATTATAAAAATATGTATAATTATTTATTATATGGTCAGTACACCCACTATCTAAGAGCCAATCAATTTCACTGTTATTGTAACACTCCTCTGTTTTAACACACCCACGTACCTGGTTTACTTCCGGATTACATACTTCAGCTGTCCATGACTCCGATGAAAAATTGTTTGAAGATTCACCATTGGACTGACCTTGAACTCCGGAATAATTTTGACACCGGAACTGACTTTGACTTCTGAAATTACTTTGACCTCTACCTCGGCTATGACCTCTGTAGAATCCACCTCTGTTGTATCCTCTCTGTAGTCCTCGCTGACCTCTCACACTTTGTTGTCCTTGATTATATCTCTGACCATGCCAGCAGTCCTTCTTAAGATGACCAGTCTTTCCACAAATAAAGCATTGGGCTATGGTTTTGGTTGCAAATGTACTTACATTATTTTTCTTGTCATCGCTAGTGGCCATATTTTTCTCTTTTATTTTGGAACATACATAATCAACTGTTCTCTGTTCTTCTGGTATCACATCGAGAAAATCTCCAATATAACTATAGCTTGGTGGAAGCGCTCTGAGTAGGTATCTTAACTTCTCTTGTTCATCTATTTTTCCTCCGGCCACCTTGAACTCATTTGTTGTTTTCTCGAAATCAACAAAGAAATCTTCTATGGTACTGTAATTATTCAATCTGATCTCTTCAATTTTTCCTCTACATATTATTTGCATAGCGGTAGACTGTGTTAATTACATCTTGTCAAACTTCTTCATCATTTCATATGCTGTTTTACATTCACTAATATATTCCAGTTGTTTATCTGAGATTGTACTCATTATTATAGTCCTTGCTTTTAAATCCTTCTTTTTCATCCATACCGATTCATCATCTTCATTTTTGGCAGTGACGACCTCATGGCATTCTTTGTATTCCAACAAAGTTAACAACCTTAATTTCCAGCTTGAATAGTTTGTACCATCAAAAATAGGTATCATAATATCTTCTACCTTTGCTTGTTTAGCCATTTTGTCGATAATAAAGTATTTTTAGCGTAAATTCACGACAATTATTTTCCTTGCGCGGCAAATTTCGCCTGTCAAATCCAACCTCAAAACTCAATCGTAGTTTTAAATCTTCAATGCACTTTATTTTACTTGTTACACTAGTTTTTACTTAGTTTACTTTTCAACCACGCTCTGCTACCATGTTAAAATAATTGGATGAAATAATAAATAGGTTTTTGTTAGACTTTAGTTTTATTTGAAAATGGATACCTTACAATGACCAACGCTAATGCCAGAGAGAAAGAAAAGCAGAACACAGACTATACAGATTGTTTAGGGTATCTTACCAACACAACAATAGATGGCGCTACGTGTGTCATTTACATATTTAAATATAAGATTATAAAATTTATCTAGTTACAACAATAACATAGATTCTTTCTAACGATAGGTTCATAACTTATAATGTCACCGCCCGGACCAACAACTTCGAAGACCTCGTACAGGAAGCACGAATATTCGGGGAAGAAAAGCAATAAAAAAAGGAGTTTGGCCCAACTAAAAAGATTTCATGGAGAACTCGTTACCAAGTACGAATTTGTGTTCAATATAGTAGGGAAGCTCTTATCGTAATCGTCATTTTAAACCATAATGGATCTTGCCACACACCTACATAGTTCAAACGAATTCTCCAGTTTTGTATTCAGTAGGTGAGAAGGTATCTATTATTATTTACGATGATTTAACGGGACACACATGAACACCTATTTCAGTCGAGCACAAGTTTGGAGAAAAAAAATCTAAAGCCTACCCCAGCAACCCAAGATTTATGCATTGCTCCGCTTCGGCAATACAATCGGAATCCCAAATATCACATGGAAGCTTCATTTTCACAAGTTGTTAATGAACATTCATCTATATAAATTAAAAATTCTAGTGTTGATGTCAACAGGCCCAGTCCCGATCCAACAGTATCCGCTCATGTACTAACTGTTGAAAATTCTTCACATGACGGCCTTGACGGACTATTAGGCAATAGAATTGTGGACATCAAGCATGTTCTAAGTTGGGCATTCAAACTTGAAGAACACAAAAGAACTTGTGAATGCAGTATTATTGACTTTGTGCAGGAGCTGAGGACAGGATTTAATAGCATATTTGTATTTAAATGTAGTCAGTGTGATAAAGAGTTTCACCATGGTAATGAAGCAGATGATAAAATAAACACAGGATTTGTATGGGGAACAGTAACAGGAGGTGGATATTATTCTCAGGCAGCGCATTTAACTAATATGCTGGATATACCCACCATGTCACCAAAAACTTTTAGACGCATTGAAACTTCACTAGGTGATGTGTGGATGGACCAATTAACTGAAGAAATAAAAAAAGTTGGCCAGCAAGAAAGACAGATTGCAATTGAAAATGGGCAGATTAACGATGAAGGGATCCCCTTTATTGAGGTGTATGTTGACGGTGGATGGGCTAAGAGATCGTATGGCCATGACTATAACTCATCATCCGGTATGGTAAGTATTAGTAACCTACTATAACAGATCAGATATTCACTATTTATGTAGGTATTTGCTTCAATATGCTTTTTTCCAGGCATGTATAATTGTAAAAAATACAAAGAAGTGTTTGTACATAGGAATAAAAAATAAGTATTGCTACCACTGCAGTATTTATGAAAAAGGAAAATAAAACTCCACCGGCCCACAGGTGTTTTAAAAATTATGGGGGGACATCGACAAGTATGGAAAGTGCAATACTAGTGGAAGGCTTTGAAAAATCTTATGAAATGCATGGTTTACAATATCTATCTTTTGTTGGTGACGGTGACTCTTCGGTATTTGCAGTTCTAAAGGAAAATGTGTCATATGGACCTCAAATTAAAAAAATTGAGTGCAAGAATCATGTAATTAAGAATTACACAAGCAAATTATACAAGGTTATTATTAGTTATATTTTTTTTGTTGTGGAATGTTAGTTCTTTCTTTAGTGCAAGGTACAAATGGTAATATGTTCGGATCGTAGGCAAATTATTCACAACTCTATTGCAAAGCAATAAGGTTTTAATTGGAATAAAATAATAGTCAACTTATATTGTTTCTTTTAAAGAATAACAAAAACGTAAATGTTGTAGTTTATACCTATATGTTGACGAGGAGACGCTATTTAGGCAGGATTTTGTATGAGACTATGTATCTATTGTATTGTACATCAATGTATGTAAGTGTATAAATATATTTTAAATACATAACTCATTTTACTTAGATTCTAGGAAATACAAAACTTCTCATTGAAGGAAGGCGACTTTTAAAACAAAGACTTCCTAAGTTAATTCTTACTTCAAAAAAAATTATAATCAAAAATTACAATAATAAAACAGAGATGAGAAAGGACTTACTAAATGGTCCTCTTCATTGCTTTGGACAGCATGACAATTGCATGGCATATTACTGTAAATACACTGCTGATAATAACTTAGAAAAAGATACTAATTGCATGGATATAAATAAATACGACATTCAAAGTTTGTAAAAAATTTACCCTAAAGGGGGTAATAATGGGGTTGAATATTATAATTGCAATTTTTTTTATTAAAACTTAATAATTCCAGTATAGGCTACCTATAGAATCCATTCATCAGATTTCTATTGCATCATTTACATTCAGCCCTGTTGGGACGGGAAGTGAGCAGGGAAGTGGGAAGCGCGAGAATGTAAACAGGTGATTCGCGTTGATGCTGCCACTGCCGTTGACATTGCCCTGCGTTCCCTCTATCGTCGGTTTTTCGCGCGGAAGTCAAAGGACGGTAACGCGAACGCGAGCGAGTGTTTACATTCAGCATTCTCGCTCACTTGCTGCCGGCGTTCCAGCGTGAAAGGACGTGACGTGTTGTTTTCTGTACGGCCAAATTTATAATTTGTATTTATCAATTCTGTGCTACGTTTTCTTTTGGGAGTTAATCGACATTATGCCAATGGAGTGGAGTAATGATAAAATAATAAAATTTTGGGAGCTGTACGAAATTGAGCGAACTATTTGGGATCCACGTGATAAAAATCACAAATTAAAGCACAAAGTACATGATGCATGGAATCGGATTAGTGTCAATTTGAATAATACGCCAATCGAGGATTTGAAATTAAAAAAAAAATCTCTCATGGCTACGTTTAGGACTCTCTTAAAAAAGAAAAAAGGATCTCTTCGATCCGGAGCAGGCACTGACGAGGTGTTCCAGCCAATATGGTTTGCCTTTGAAATCATGGAAAGGTTTCTAGGCACAATCTATGATGTTGAGGAGACGATGAACACGGAAGACACGGTAAGTTTATTTAAATATTAAAACACTTGTTTTTTGTCAATAAGCATTTTTTATTTGGTGATTAATTACATACTTAATTAGTTATTTCCTCTATTTAAATTATGAAAATATTGCGCAAATTCAGTTCGAATTTCATAAATATTTCTGGATGAGCGTCTTGGTACATCTGCTATTGGCCGAATAGCTGAAGTCTCTGGGTTGGTTTGATTCTGTCTCCAAGAGCCATCAACATGTACTCCGTCAACTATGGAATCAAAAGTTCCCGGAGGAGCGTAAATGTCACGAGAAGCTGTACTTTTTCTTAAAAAATTGTGTAGCAAAATACAAGTCATAGTTACTGTTGATACATTCTTTATATCAATCTCAATTGGTTTTTTAAATATTCGAAAAACAGTAGTTAGAACGCCGAAGGCATTTTCAACGATTACTCGAGAACTACAAAGTTTGTAATTAAATGTTCGTTCTATTGAGTTGATATTATGATTATCAGGAAAAGGTTTCATTATATGTTTATGTAACGCAAAAGCTCCATCACCAATAAATACATAAGGTATATTCATTTCCCTTCCGGGTAAAGGAGCGTCTGGTGGCAAATTAATTGTGCCTGTGTCAATTTTTTGCCAAAGTAGACAGTTATGAAAAATTCCTCCATCACTGATGCGTCCGTGGCCGCCAATATCAGCAAAAATAAAACGGTATTCACTATCGACTAGGGCCATTAGGACGATGCTATATGAGGGGTATAGAAGCAAAAACGCCTCTGTCCATTTGGACGGCCAATGGACAGAGGCGTTTTTGCTTCTATACCCCTCATTTGTCAATCATTTTAAGCCATAATTATCATTTGCCATAAAATCATTTGCCATAGAAGTTGATTCTAGAAGAAGCATAAAATCGGTTTAAACTAATCGATGAATAGGTTTAGCTTTGGTTTGGGTAAGTTAGGTTAGAGTATGACAAACAACGCCAGAATGCTAATGGCTTTTTAAGGCGGGTACAGACTGCTGTAACGTAACATGCAATGTAACACGCAATGAAAGAATTTTCCGTCCACATTGTCGTAATGTATCATGCAATATAACAGAATTCCCATGTGTGGACGCCTTGCGCGCACGAACCGTGCACACTACGCGCACGAACAGAGCATTTCAACTCGTGCGCGCCGCGATCCGCCATTTGTCGGTTTTTTCGCCGAACACAAAGGGGCGCGCAGTGTGCACGGAGCGCCAGTGTGAACGGGTTGTCTGTGTCTGTACTGCGGAACGCGCGAACCATGGAAGAAAACACAGCTACGGCAGAGCCTACACTTGAATCTTGGAGTGAAGAAAAAGTAATTCAGTTAATTGACGCGTACAGAACAAGAGAAATTTTGTGGAATCCACAAAATGAATCTTTTTACAAAAAACATCTGAAACTGGACGCGTGGTTGGAAATTGCCAACTTGATGGAAACAACTAAAGAAAAATGTAACAACAAAATTATTAGTCTCTTATCATCCTACCGTCGTGAAAAACTGAGGGGAAAAAAATCAAAAGGAACAGGAAAAGGTAAGAAAACACTTGATTATTATTTATTCATAGTATTATTCTAATCTAGAGGTGTCTGCGACTTTATTTTCGTTCGCATTCGATGTTCGAATAGTCAGTGTCAAAATAGTGACGGTAATAAAAAAATACTTATTTATTTTATTACTAAAAATTACTGAGCTGTATCTCTTTATTTTTAGCTATTGTGTATTTTTATATTCTATTTAAATGAGGGCGATGATGATTGTGTTTTTTAAGTTTTAATTATTTTTTTATAATAGTTCTTTATTTGTTTTTATTTACAGGTGCCTCTGAGACATACACAAGCCGATGGTTTGCTTATAATGCGTTAAAATTCTTAGACGACCGTAACAAACCGAGAAAGTGAATGAACTCGGTAAGTAAAGACTGGTTTGAATTGTTTTTCTTATTAATATCTCTCTTGCCAAGCAATCTTCCCTTCTTTCATAAAATAATCACAGAGTTCATCTCTCAACGCATTTAAATGTGCAGGTGATCGTCGAGGAATATTTCTTAAAGGCAGTAGTGATCTCATGTCTTCATTATTTTGCCTCCATGTTTCTTCAGTCATACCTTCTTCAGTTTCAATTAATTCTTGATTAAAGTATGTAGTTCTAGAGTGACGTCTCAAATAATTGTGTAAAAGAACAATGGCCATAACTACTAGCTCAGCTTTATCAGGCTGTAAAAGCATTGGTTTCCTTAGAACTCTAAACACAGACGATATGATACTAAATGCATTTTCAACTATTCTTCTACCTCTGCTTAATCTGTAATTAAATACTCTCTTAGGATTGCCTTTTAGATGTGTCCCAGCATATGGTTTCATCAGATTTTCACTTAAAGCAAAGGCACTATCCCCCGCAAACAAGTAGGGTATTGGGATATTGTCTTTCTGGGAGTGGATGAGGTGATGGAAAGATTAATAAACGATTTTCTATCAAATTATAAAGTTTTGTATCCTTGAAGACACCGCCGTCTGAGATTCTTCCTTGGCATCCCACATCTACAAATAAAAAATTATAATCGGTGTCAACCAAAGCAAAAAGAACGATGCTAAAAAAGTTTTTATAGTTGTAGAATTCGGTTCCACTTTTGATAGGTGCTTCAAGCGCAACGTGTTTTCCGTCCAATGTCCCTATACAGTGTGGAAAATTCCACTTCTCTTCAAACTGTTTGCTTATATTCAACCAAGCTTCTTCTGTCGTTGGAATCTGAAACAAAAACGATTATTAATTGATAGCTACGGCTGTGATTTTACCTAGTAGCCCTTAAAGTTACACCCTCCCGTCTTGTATTTGTTATCAAAAGATAGGCCCTACAGTCTACAGTTATAAATTATTTTTATGTTTTTCAGGTAGTGGTTCAACAACCGACTGCCCAAGATAATCTACAGAACGAGCAGTAAGCTCCACCTCAACGGAATGAATATATACCTATGCGAGCTAAGCAAGCCAAAAAGGATGACAACAGTAGTGTACTTTCAGATGTAGTGGGCATATTACAAACTACTGCCAATAAGTTGGGAAGTTCAGGCGCTTCAGATTTAACTACAACTTTTGCTTCTTATGTATCAGCTAAAATGAAAACTTATGCTGCTCAAACTAGAAATTCAGTTGAACATGCAATTTTTGAAAAAATTCCTGGTGAAGGCTGACAAAGGCTATTACGAATCGTCATATCGTCAGCAGGATAACTATCCGACTTCATACCAAGAATCCTACTGTGAAACACCGAAGACAAGACAAGATTATGTCGAATTGGCCGGATATGTTGATCGTCCCAGAACATCCGCATTTCGTCACCCGACATTCGCACCAACTCCAGACACAAATCAACAAGCACGCTATGGTTATACCACTGCTAGGAATGAAGAATACGATATGGATCAACAGCCATCGTCTGTAACTTCACTTGAATCTCAGCAATCCTTAGACGATTTTAATGATTTAATGTGATTCAATCATTTATCTATTTAAAACTTGATTATAAATAAAACTTACCTTGATATATTCTTTTAATTTCTCAATTATGGCGGAGCAAACTTCTGGAATAATACCACTTATGGCCTGTTTCGATATCCTGAAGGTATATTGTAAACTTGTGTAAAAGTCACCACTAGCTAAAAAACGAAGTGTTATTGCCAGTCTGTCTTGGATTGAAATTGAAGCCCTTAAATGTGTGCAATTCCGATAAATTCTTGGTCCGACTAAACTGAGTAGATTTTCGAATGTCGTTGGAGTCATTCTTGTGAAATTTTGAAATTGTCCGGTTAATCTCATGTCGGCTATTAATTGTGCACCAGCTCTCTGACCGTACAACTCTGTATGCCACCATCGTCGAGGTCTTCAGCGTTTTTTTATCACATGATTGATGATAATCAATGAAGCACCGACAATCATCGTAGCCAGTAATTGGTCGTCACGATCCATTATCTTTGCGTGTCCTCAGCAGACTGAGCTATGTTCGCCGCGCGCATGCCGGAAAAGATGCGAATACGTACATGCTCAGTTCGTGCGCGCGCTGCGTCCACACTTAAGAAATGCTCTTTTCATGTTACATTGCATGTTACGTTACAGTAGTCTGTACCCGCCTTTAGGATAAAGGTTCAATTATAGTAATAAGTAGTGATGTGCCGAGTATGGCTTGACTCGAGTCAGACTCGATTCCTGCTTAGTACTCGTCTATTCGAATACCAATTCATTATGATTCGAGTACGTTGGACTCGATTCCGATACTCGAGTCAGGAAGAATCGATTTGTACTCGCTGACTCGATTCTATCATGCGAGTCCAACTGACTCAATTATTGTATGACTTGTTCATACTCGTTCCCTTTTTACTTGAGCAATGAAGTGACGCCTGTAATACAAGTTTGAACCTGCAACTTTTTGTAATCATTTCTTTTTTTTATGGCAGTAAGTTGGCCGTAGTTCTGCAGAAAGAGACCAACAATAAAAAATGAGTTTCGAGATACTGACGTTTAAAGTTTCTTGATTTTTTTTAAAGTTCCCTTACGTTTTTCCTGAAAGTTATTTATGTCATTTGGTAGAAATAAGCTTCGTGCAGAATATTAAATAGGTTTTACAGAGATGACAGCTATTTTTCATGTAATAATCTTGGTTTAAAAACAAGTAGTCGTTTCCTGCAGAATATAACATAGGGGAAAGGGGGGTAGCCCCGGCCGGCGGGTAGCCTCGGCCATAGCAAATATTAGTACTTCGCGCGGCGTGACCTTGAATTACGTATGTTCTCTGTGTGCGTTTAACAGTAATTCTTCAAACGCTAATAGTCGAAGTCGATTGACAGCTGCGTTCGGGCGTGATCGAGTGAATTTCTTTTTCGTTGACGACCTCCGCGTGGCTTCAATTGTTTTGAAAACCATTATTCATTGGATAAACGTAAGTAATTATTTATTTGATTTTATTTACATAATGGAATACTATTCTATTTTGCATTTTAAGTTTTTTTTTTAACCCTAGAGTGGGCGCGCTATGAGCATTTTGCCGCCCGCGCTAAAAAACCGTTAATAATTTTTAAATAACTAGCCGTTAGACTTGCGCTTCTTAGTAGCTGCCCCCACTCTCGTTAGCAACGTTTGCTGAGAATCTGGACGCCGTCAGTGCGCGGGGGACCGCTGGAGAAGAAGGTTTCTATCATCAGGTGTCGCCGGGCGGCAAATTGCTCACCGCGCGCCCACTCACGTAAGTAATATTGTATAATGTATTTTTTGTAAACTCGAAATGTTGACTATATTTTATGGTTCATTAACAACTTTTGCAACTAAAAATATGTTTGTTTTAGGATTTCAAAGAATTCATTGATAATAATAAATAAGAATGGATAAAATAGAAGCTCAAATTTTGTCTTGGCTAGAAGAAACATCTGATTTTGAAGATGCTAGTACACACATCGTTGAAAATGAAAATATTTCAGATAGTGATAGATCTACTATTCATAGTGAGCACAACACGGAAACAGAACAGTCAGCAGACAGTGACGCTTCGAACAATAAAGAATCTTATTCAACTCTTGTGTCTTCCGAAATAGCACCTACACCCAGTTCAGATATGAGTAGCCATCAGCCTCGATCTCGTCGTCGTAAACGTAAAATACAACCACGTGGTGATAAATCTCCAACATGTACGTCCAGCGATGATGATGAACCACTAGCGCAACTACTTCGTCTCAGGAATACTGTATCGTCCCCGCAGGCAAGTACGTCAGCTCAATCTCAACTTTTATCTGTTACTCCAGCTTCTCGACGACGACCTACTAGAGTTCTGATGTATCAAGGTAAAGATGGCACAAAATGGCTTATTCACCCTCCTTTACGACCAAATATCCGGACAAGACTGGAAAATATTGTAATCGGCAGGCCCGGAGTGAAGGGTGAGGAAGCTTTGAATTGTAAAACACCTGTAGAATGTTTTCATTTGTTTATTACCGAATCAATGATTGATGATATTGTGTTATTTACTAATACATACATAAGAGCTTACCAAGAAAAATTTTCCCGTGAGAGAGATGCAAAAGAGACGAACAAAATCGAAGTGAAAGCTCTTATCGGATTACTGCTGATGGCTGGTCTAAAAAAGATGAATCACGCAAATATTCAAGAAATGTGGGTAAATGATGGGACCGCCCTTGACGTTTTCAGAGCAACTATGTCTATAAAGAGGTTTTATTTTTTGCTTAGGCATCTGCGATTTGATGATATGAACACCAGAACAGAGCGTGCTACTCATGACAACATGGCAGCTATGCGAAATATTTTTGAAAAATTTGTTTCATACTGTCAAGAACATTATCACATCGGAGAATATTGTACTATAGACGAGATGCTGGAATCCTTCAGAGGTAGATGTAAGTTCCGAGTATATATGGCTAATAAACCTGCCAAATATGGCATAAAAATTTATGCACTTGTTGATGCGAAATCATTTTACACTAGCAATTTAGAGATGTATGCTGGGAAACAACCTCCAGGGCAGTTCAATATTGATAATTCAGCAAATGCTTTGGTAAAAAGATTATCCCAAAATATCCTCAACACTGGCCGCAACATCACTATGGACAACTTTTTTACTTCGATACCTCTTGCTGATAAGTTGCTAAATGATCATAGAACGACTATTGTTGGAACGTTACGTAAAAATAAAAAAGAAATTCCACCAAATTTTTTGGACACCAAAGATCGGGCGAAACCATCTTCAATGTTTGGATTTGGCGACAGGAAAGTTTTACTATCTTATGTTCCAAATAAAAAGCAAAAGAAAATAGTATTACTATTATCAACTTTGCATGAAGATAATAAAATCGATGAAAGCACCGGGCCTGCTGCAAAACCTGAAATGATAACATTTTATAATAGTACTAAAGGTGGTGTTGACGTGGTTGACCAAATGAAGGAAGAATATTCTGTTGGGAGGATGACTCGCAGATGGCCAATGAGATTGTTTTTTTCAATGTTGAATATTGCCGGTATAAACAGTCAAATTATATACAAAGCCAATACTCAACATTTGATGCTACGTCGAGAATATTTGTTGCCATGGTACTTGTCAAGCAATATATGAGCACAAGGGCTTCTATAGGCACTTTAAATATTCCTTTGAGGAACCAAATTGCTCGCTTTGTCCCAGTAGAACAAGCATCTTCTTCAAAAAAGGAGGGCAAATGCAGCATATGTCCCTCAAAGAAAAACAGGCGCACGAAAAAAGGGTGTTCCAGATGCGAAAAGTTACTGTGCAATGAACATTGTACATATCTTTGTGAAGACTGTTTTGATAAAGCGTATCCTGTAGATTTAGAAAATATATAATTTTGTTATTTTTTTCCATTTTTTTTAAAGTAGTATGGGTCTGCCGCGGTACTGCAGTGCGTCAGGTATGTTCGCAGAGGCGCGGGTCGACTGCTTTTACACCATAATGCGTAAGCGATGTACTTCCCTGGCGTGCAGGGTCCGAGCTAGCCCCAACAGTATCCTGAGCATGTTTGCGAACCGTCTAGACTGTCCGTATCTGAGTCACTGTGCTATGACTCATTTGCAAATAAATTGTAGTGTCTCGAGGTAGCCGAGTAGTAAATTATTATGTTACACAGTCAAGTATAATACTTGACTGTGTAACATAATAATTTAAAATGACAAATGTATTATCTACTATCAAATTAATAAATTATTGCTACTAACATTAAAATATATGTGTTTATCTAATAATATAATTTGTAACTAACAAAAATGGGTCTTAGTTACCTAAATAAATGAATTTATTATTATTATTATTATTATTAAAAAGTATTATGTAGCATAAGAGAAAAAAAGTCAATTAAAATATTAAGTTTTCTAAAGTCTTTTGTAAACCAAAGTTTATAGAACAAAGTTGAATAAATATGTTGATTTATTATCACTTACTGTTTATTTATTTAAATCCTAAAAGAAAAAATATTAAATTGCTGTATTACTAGTCAAAATGGTCAAAGAAAATGAGGCGGCAAAATGCTCCCCACGCGCCCACTGACGTTACGCAAAAAGACGCGCCCACTCTAGGGTTAAGAAAGTCAAGTCGGGTAACCCCGGCCAGTAGTTTTGGGGGTATCCCCGGCCATATGTCAGATGCTTATTATTTGTTTACGGTGTCACAATACCGAAATTTAAAACTAGAACTACGAATCGCGGAGACTGGGGTGAAGAAAACATGAAAAAAGCAATTCAAGTGGTGCTTGAGAAAAAATGTTCTGAGAGAGCTGCCGCAGATCAGTATGAAGTTCCACGTACTTCTCTGCAGAATCGGGTCATAGGTATTAAAAAGGCCATCAGATCACTCTTATTCCAAAATTAGGACGTTTGGAACAAACATTTAAACCTGGGTTAGAAAGACAACTTTGTAAGCATGTTGTAAATCTAGATATCGTCTCATCCCTTTAACAAGAAATGAATTTTTACGCCTTGCCTTTGATTTAGCAGAAAAAAATAAAGTTCCTCACAGAAAAACGAATTTCTGGAAAAGATTTTTTTTGCGCATTCAAGAAAAGAAATCCAGGCGTGGTACTAAGAACCCCTGAGGCAACAAGCTTGATGCGTTCTACAGGTTTCAATAAACCACAGGTTGATCGGTTTTCAAGCCTCTCAAATTTATAATGCTGACGAGACAGGAGTATCGACGGTTTACAAAAATGAGAGTTTTGTCAATGAAAGGTAAAAAGCAGGTTGGAACACTCACTTCAGCTGAACGAGGACGACAACATCACTGTCATGATTTCTATCATCGGGTCACTTTATACCCCCTATGTTCATTTTCCCTAGGAAGAAAATGGATAAGAATGGTCGGCTTATGATTGGTGCACCGCAAGAAAGTATCGGTATTGTCTCTGAAAGCGGTTGGATGAATGCGGAGATATTTCTCCAGTGGCTACAACATTTTAAGAAGCATGTTCATCCGTCTGAATCTCACCCTGTTCTTTTAATATTAGATGGACACAATAGCCACAAAGATTTGAATGTTATTGAATTTGCTAGAGATAATCGAATTCACATGCTGAGCACTCCGCCCCACACGACTCACAAGATTCAGCCATTAGACCGCGTGTTTTTCAAGCCATTGAAACAAGCTTATGGGTCAGCAAGTGCATCGTGGATGCGTCAGAATCCTGGTGCTCGACTGACTGATTACGACGTCGCTGTACTGACAAATATAGCGTTCACGAATGCTGCAAGATTAGAGATAGCCCAAAGTGGTTTCCGTTGCACGGGTATCCAGCCTTTCAATCGAGACATGTTTTCAGACCTAGACTTTTTAGGTTCGGCGTTAACTGATGTACCAATCGAAGATAAATCTAGCCAGTCAACAATCCAAGCTACTAGTGTGACAGCAGCTCTGCCCGTATCGTCAGCTGCCATTCAATCTCATGAAGCAGTAGCAAACTCAAACGTTGAACAAGCAATTAGCGTTCCAGCTGTATCGTCAGCAACCTTACAAGAGGCTGTGCTAAGTCCAAATGTTGATGTTGAGAATATTAATCATGTGCTTAAGGTTCTGTCACCTCTTCTATTAGATGGCACGTGTAAGGGAGAGATGCGAAAAAAGCTTATCGTGAATCGATTAGAGAATATTAGAGAAAAAATCGGCGCGATCCCCAAACCACTTTTTATAACAATTTATTTTGTACTAAATACTGTACATATTTACGGTACTTACAGTTTTTTTTTTTTTATGTTTGTACTGATGTAAATACTGAGGCATGTAAAATTATCGCCGGGATATACACTGTAACTTTTGACAAAATTAAAAAGACTATTTTTATAATGATACACAAGTTCGATTATACAGTTTACAACAAAGAATATACTTCTATAGATAAAACATACGTTTCGTTACACACATTTCAACAGAAAGAAAGAAGAAAAATGATTTTGCATATCATGCATTGGTTTTTATGATAAGAGTTTTACACAGACGTATAAGCAACCTATTGGATATTACTTTACCAATTGTTTAATTTAAATGGTTAAATATGTGTAAAGGGGTAATAAGTGGGGCGGCACGACTGTTTTAATGTCAACGAACGTGAAATCATACCTCTGTCTAAACATAATTACTTTGACTATGAATCTAATAGACAGCTAGCTAGCGGCCGTCGACAGGGACGGAATATTTTGTCTATGGATAGAACTGATAGAGAAGATGGAAATTTAGGGTTACCAGTAAAAAGAAAAGTGCCCAATCACTTGCGATATACCTATCTTATTTAGATTACATTTCGAGAAGAACCTTATGCATACAAAGTATCAGAAGGCCAATCGCGCTAAGCGACGTTTTTACAAGAGAAAAGTGAAAAAGATGGACAACTTGAAGGGATAACTGTTTCCGGTGATGGCTCGTGGAGGAAACGCGGATTTTCATCGCTTTTTGGAATCACCTCATTGATTGGCTGGCGTACAGGCAAAATCGTCGATGTTGAAGTGAAGTCAAAGTACTGTAAGTCTTGTGAGCACTAGAAGAATAGATTAGAAACAAATGAGTATGAAGAATGGTACAAAACACACGTCGATGAATGTCAAGCAAATCATGAAGGCTCAGCTGGTAAGATGGAGGTAAACTCTGTCGTAGAGATGTTCCAACGCTCCGAAACTTTACACCATCTCAAATATGCAAATTATATCGGTGATGGTGATAGCAAAACTTTCAAAGGATTAATGGATAAAAATCCGTACGAAAACTTTGAAGTACAAAAGAAAGAGTGCATTGATCATGTACAAAAGAGAATGGGCACTCGATTGAGAAATCTGAAGAAAAAAGTTAAAGGCCTCGGAGGAAAAGGTAAATTAACTGCCAAATTAATTAATCAATTAACTATTTATTATGGCCTGGCTATACGTCGGAATCCGGATTCCTTGGAAAATATGAAAAATGAAATCTGGGCAACCTTATTTCATAAGTTGTCAACCGACGAAAATCCGCAGCACGAGAAATGCTCCGAGTCTTGGTATAACTGGAAGAAAGCGCAAGCGGCGAATTCCTTGGACACCTTCCATCATAACCCGCCGCTTCCTGAGGAAGTTTTTGTAGCCATCAAACCGATTTATGAAGAGTTGAGCCGAGATGAGTTGCTAAACCGTTGCTTAGGAGGCTACACGCAAAATAGCAACGAAAGTTTTAATGCTACTGTTTGGAATTTGGCTCCAAAATCTTATTCAAGCGGTAAAAAAGTTTTGAATATTGCGACTGATATTGCGGTGTGTAATTTTAACGATGGACTCAGTAATATTCTACAAATTATGAAAGTTTTGGAGATGGACGTTGGCGTCCAATCATACAATTTTTGCCTTGAAGCTGATGCTAAACGGGTTGCGCACGCTGAGCGGTCTTTGACAGATGAGGCAAAAGTAGCACGCTCTAATACAAAATCATCAAGGAAAGAGGAAGAGGAAGAAAATTTGAATATAGAAGGGCAGCTGTATGGTCCTGGGATAGCAGATTAATGGTAAAAAAAATTTAATCATTCGAATTTTTCATTTTTCATGTCTATAATGCATCTCAAAACTTTAAATGCGTTTTTCTCAAAACACGATTTTTGAAAACGGCACGCATCATAACTCCAGCAATTTTCATTTTTTTCATGTGAATTTTTTACAATATTTTAAAAATACGATTTTGAAGAGAAATACGTAGGGGATTTGAGATATGTTAATTTGATCATTATTTATTATATTAACAAATGATTATTCTTTATTTTTTGAAAAATTTAACGATTTAATTCAAATACTCGCCAATCACACAAAGATCAATATTTTTAAAATCCCCTACGTATTTCTCTAGCTATAACCATGTACTTACTATAAGTGTTTTTTTTTTCAGATTCAAAGGTCATTGGGCATAATCTGACCCGGTTTTCGAAATATTTGCTATAAAAATCAAATTATTGGTAAATTATTGAGGGCTAGCCTACATTTCATTTTGTGTTGTTAAAAAAAAAACCGCGGGGGTAGTCTGAAATACAACTATTGAAATTGAATTGAAATGTGTTTAAAAATATTACGTAGGTATCAATTAATTTATTGTTTCAATCGCACGTTAAAGCCGCGCCACACACTCTTAAATAAGTTAAAACCGGTTTCGCCTGTGCTCGACGCCCGCGCTACCTTAAGCGCAATACACACTGAGCCCGCCGGGCCGCCGACAAAGCCCGGCGACACAACCCGGCAGCCTGTATGAAAAGAATCATGTCGGCAACATGCGCCTGCGCGTGTTACCCGCCGACATGTTGGCGGCTTGGGTACGCCTGCGCTCAGTTGCCCGGCGACGCTCGACCTGTAGTGACGTGCTTGTATTTTTTAACGACATGGAGTGGGACGACGAAAATTGTCTTACGTTAATTAATCTTTATTCTGAGAAGGAGGTATTGTGGAATCCAAAACACCCAGATCATAAAAGTCGACCAATGCGTTTCGACTCATTGAATGAAATAGCAAACCATTTTAATACAAATGTATCAGAAATAGAAAGAAAAATTAAAAACTTGACAAGTCAGTATTATAGAGAGAAAAAAAAGTGACTGACTCAAAAAAGTCGGGTATCGGTACAGATTGTGTTTATCAGAGCAAGTGGTTTGCATATAAATCATTTAGTTTTTTGCAAAACAAGAATACTCCTACTGCCACGATCGATTCTGTAAGTAAAAATGCATTTATTATTTTTATCCAAAATTTTTTATTGTAGCGAATAGAACATGTTCAAAAGTGCTCACCCACCATAGTGTTAAATGTAAATAATATACATATACAGGGTTATTCGAATGTACATATTATTCATCGAATTTAAGACAAAACGTGTTTTTTTGTTCCCCCCCTCGCTAAGTTCCGCCTCCTTTTTTACTAGGGTTTTTACTTTGTTACAAATGTCCTTGTTTGTTACTTCCACAAGATCACCGTGCTTTAAGATATTTTAAAGGGAATAAAATAAAAATATCATTGAAAAAAAAATGATTTTTTCGCTTCATATGTTCCATTATCGACACTGATAAAATATTTTACGTATGCTCACTGTTCATAAAATAACCCTGTTTACATCCGATTTAAATCTTGACTAAGTTATTTATCTTTACTTTCTATGTAACACAATACAACAGATTGTTACGGGTACAAACCATGTACACTCCATTTACCAACCCAGTGGTGTTGCCGAAATCTCATTGAGTCATCTCATGGGAATGTGCTACATCAGCAAACCAGTGACAGTGTTCTCGTGAGACAATTCAAAGAGCGATGAGTGCCTTTAAGCTAAAATCGCGGTAGCGAAAGGACGGCTTATGATCAATCGGGATCACTGCCTTAATTAAGTTTTATTTTTGTAACCTAGAATAAGTACAAATCGAATGTACATTTACCTAATAAATTTATATTAATTAAATTGCCTTTTTAAAAATCCTAACCTACAGCCAAAACTCGTAATTGGCGCAGTCGGAGTAGGTTAGTCGCGATCAGGTTGATATCACACTTCGATTCCACCTGATAGTCGTTTCGTCGGTGCGTCGACTATCTACGAATCTACGAGAGTGACGGCTGTAAGAAAGGAGCAGTAGCGGTGAGGAATCAGCCTCCAAGGAGGACGCCATCCAGACATTGATGGGTCATTATCTACTCGAGATGCAGAATCTTCTAGCAGTATTGTGAGTAATAGCATAGTTACACAATTCCTTTTGGCTTGCTATTTCCACAACCCGAGTTTTTTCCTTTAAGACTAGTTTTTAAAAGAATTCAAGATTTTCTTCCCACGTAGAGATAGAGATATTAGTTCTAGGCCCAATACGCGGCGAAATAGATTAGAAAATTATAGAGAGTCTAGATTTCATCGTGATTTATTAGTCTCCTTAGATAGTATAGAAGAAGTTATAGAAATGGAACAAAATCCTGAGTGTAATGATATTACTGAACAAATTTGGAAAGCTTTGAGATTAGTCCCTGAGTTTGATGGAAACACTAATGTTTTAATTAGATTTTTAGATATTTGTGATCAATTAATTTTAAAATATATCAATCCAACCCCTGGAAATGAATTAAATAATTCGGCATTACTTAACGGTATCCTTAATAAGATAACTGGCCCCGCAGCCAGAACGTTAATGAATAATGGCCTACCCCGGGATTGGAGTGGTATTAGAAATTCTCTTATTAATAGTTTTAGTGATCATCGAGATGAGTCTGCTCTTTATACAGACTTATCACGCCTGTCACAAGGATCAGATTCACCCCATGTATTTTTTGAACGTGTACAAAATTTACTATGTGTCACTATGACGTATATCGAACTTCACGAGTCAATTAGAACTACAATTGAAGCGAAGCGCGATTTGTATAAGAAACTGGCTTTACAGACTTATACACGAGGTTTAAACGAACCTCTCGGTTCCCGTGTAAGATGCATGCGACCGGAATCTCTAGAAAAAGCTCTAGAGTTTGCACAAAGTGAATTAAATGCTATTTACATGCAAAATAATTCAAATTACGATCAAAATTATAAAAAATTTAACCCCTTACAAAAGTATCAATTTCCTAAGAAACAGTATGTCTTACCGAGTTCCGCGAATCCAATTACAATCTCTGAGAATAAATTCATACCTAACACTGACTATAATAATATTAACTTACCTTATTATAACCGAAATAACTATTTTAACCATAATTTATCTCAACAACCTAATAATTTCAAACCCAATACGTATGGACCTGGACCTTCAAGGACCCAGCAAATGATGAGAGCTCTACCTCGTTCTAATATGACGACTGGTTTTAGGATTCCATCAAGGCCACCGTACCAAAATTTGCAACAAAATTACCCAAGACCTATGTCAGGCATAAGTCACCCTGTAGCACGAACTTTACCTTCTTTCCCACGAAGACAAATTAATATGAATGAAACATACGGCCCATACTCTTATGACTATGACGAAGAATATATCCCCGACGAATACTACTATGACGGACAATTTATCGACTATGACGCAACCACGGATAAGAACGAGAATAATAATAGTATTCAAAATCAAAGCGAAAATCACAATAAAAATTTTTGCGAAAAACAGATTTCGAACCACCCAGGATAGAATTAAATATTCAAGACAAAAAGCAGCTTCCTTATATACAAATTAATAATCCATCGTTAAAATTACTGATAGATACAGGTGCGAATAAATCTTTTATAAGCCCACAAGCAGTACAACAATTTTTTCCAAATTTCCCCCTTAATTACGACCCCTTCGTAGTGCAAAATGTACACGCAACAGTTGAAAATTTCTATTCCATTACTATTCCTTGTTTTCCGGAGTTTAACGATCACTCATTAATAAAATTATACATACATAAATTTCACAACTACTTCGATGGTTTGATTGGACTAGATCTATTAGAAAAGTGGCAATCAACTATTGACCTTAAATTACGTACATTAAATACGCAATATGCAATAAATCCTATTCAAATGTATGAGTCAATTAACTTAAATATATTCGAATCAATTATCCCTGCACAATCCAGTAAAATAATTAAAGTACCGATTGACATTGAAAACGGCGATGTAACTATTGATCAGCAAACCATATGTGATTGCTATATCTTAGATTGCTTAGCTAGCGCAACAGAAGGTTACGTTTCCCTAGAGGTTACTAACCCGACAAATACTGACATTGCATTTTATTTAACTAAACCGATAAGCGCACATATATTTAATGAACAGACTATACGAACACATGTCAAGGTCGACCGATTCCAAGAAGTTTTATCACGTTTGCGTACCGAACACTTAAACGCGGAAGAGAAAGCGAATTTGCTAAGGCTATGTAAAAATTATTCAGATATTTTTTACATAGACGATGAGCCTCTGTCCTTCACTAACCAAATTAAGCACAAAATTAAAACCACTGATGATACGCCTATTTACAGTAAAACTTACAGATATCCTTATGTACATAGACAAGAAGTTAATACCCAAATTAGGAAAATGCTTGATCAAGGTATTATCAGACCATCTTCATCTGCTTGGAATGCACCTATATGGATCGTACCTAAGAAGGCTGATGCGTCTGGTAAAGTTAAGTGGCGTTTAGTCGTCGACTTTAGGCGACTTAATGAAAAAACTGTGGACGACAAATATCCTATCCCTAATATCACGGACATATTAGACAAGTTAGGAAAATGTCAATATTTCAGTACTTTAGATTTAGCCAGCGGTTTTTATCAGGTTGAAATGGACCCAGCTGACATTCATAAAACCGGTTTTAGTGTCGCTGATGGTCAAGGCCATTTCGAGTTCCTACGAATGCCTATGGGGCTAAAAAATAGTCCATCTACATTTCAGAGAGTTATGGACGATGTACTCCGAGGACTACAACATGTATGTTGCATAGTCTACCAAGACGATATTCTTTGCTTCTCTACTTCTTTACAGGAACATATGATTAATCTACAAAAAATCTTTGATCGGTTAAGGAAATCTAACTTTAAAATACAGATGGATAAGTCGGAATTTTTAAAACACGAAACTCCGTACTTAGGTCATATAATTACAACTACTGGAGTAAAACCAAATCCTGAAAAAATATCGGCAATTACAAAATACCCCATCCCTAAAACTACTAAACAAATTAAAGGATTTTTAGGATTACTAGGCTACTACCGGCGTTTTATACCAGATTTTGCTCGTGTAACAAAACCATTAACCTCATGTCTAAAAAAAGGTGCCAAAATTAACCTTACACCCGCTTATATAAAATGCTTTGAGCATTGCAAAACCCTTTTAACTAACGATCCGATTTTACAGTATCCGGATATGTCGAAAGATTTTATTTTAACTACTGATGCGTCTAACGTAGCATTAGGTGCAATTTTATCGCAAGGTATCATAGGTTGTGATAGACCAATTGCTTACGCATCAAGAACACTAAACGATAGCGAAGTAAACTACTCAACTATTGAAAAAGAACTTCTAGCAATAGTCTGGGCAGCAAAGTACTTTAGGCCATATCTCTTTGGCAGGAAATTTAAAATTATCACTGACCATAAGCCCTTGCAATGGCTTATGAATCTAAAAGAGCCTAATTCTCGTCTTTCAAGATGGAGACTTAAGCTTTCCGAGTATGATTATACTATAATATATAAAAAGGGAAAAAGTAATACAAATGCGGATGCTTTGTCTCGTATTGAAATATATAATGAAGAACTAGACTCAGTAGTAGTTAACATTAGCTCCAGTTCTTCTCACAGTGAGTCAACTGTAACTGCACCCGATGATAGACCTTTAATAAGCTCATCATCAACTGACACCGCACCTAGTTTGAGACCCCTATACAGTCCTTTTTCATTAAATAATGATCAGAATGATTATATGAGTACATCATCAACTGTCACAGCACAAAATTCGATACCTCAACGTAGCCCTTCCCCGACAACTAACGAATGTAATAATGATCAGATTGATGTGGACACTGGTACCATACATACTAGTAGAGAAAACCCCATCTTAGAGATACCTGTATCCGATGATTGTCTTAATAAATTTAAAAGACAATTAATTATCAAGATAATAGACTTGCCTATAAAGAAAAAACCAAAAATCTCTATACCTTTTGATACCTATAGAAAAATAGTTGTCGAAGTATGTCAAGACAATTTAGAGCAGGAAATAATTTCTGTAATAAAAAATTACATAGACCCCAAGTTACGTAATGCTATTTTAGTACAACCCTTAAGTAAAATGTATTCTATTGTCCCTATTATACAACGTACCTTTAATTATTCTTCAATGAACTTAATTTTAGTGAAAAATGAATTAGAAAATATCTGCGATTACTTAACTCAACAGGATATAATTTCCAAATATCATGTAGGAAAAACTAACCATAGAGGAATAAATGAAACCTATTTATCACTATCAAGCAGATACTTTTGGCCCAAACTTAAAGAATGCATAACTAAATATATAAACGAGTGCGTAATATGTGGCCGTGCTAAATATGATCGTGTCCCATTACGACCTCAGTATCAAATCGTGCCCCCGCCTTCTAAACCATTTGAATTAGTACATGCAGATGTTCTGACCATACAACAAGAAAAATACTTTACTATAATAGATGCATTCTCAAAGTATGCACAAGCATATCACATGTCAGATTGTACCGCTCCGAAAATTATAAAATGTCTAATGAACTATTGTACACATCATGGTTTTCCATTAACTATCACTACTGACCAAGGGACTGAGTTTACCAATCAATTGTTATCTGAATTCTTAAAGTTACATAAAATTCAACATCATACTACTGCGGCTTACGCACCAAATGAAAACGGTATGATAGAGCGTTTCCACAGCACCCTTTTAGAACATTTGCGCATATTAAAATTACAACATAAAAATGAACCCGTTCAGAACTTAGTATCATATGCGTTAATTGCCTATAATAGTTCGATACATAGCTTAACTAAATGTAGACCGTTTGACCTTATTTCTGGTCACTTCGATCCAAGAGACCCAAGCGACTTAGATTTAACTGCACGTTTGTTACAACAATATCTGCAAGAACATCGTAGTAGAATGGAAACAGTGTATAAAATTATTCATAACTCATCGACCTTACAACGCGAGGCGATAATGACGCAACGTAATCGTAACAGAGAACCTGAAATTAATTACAACCAAGATCAAACTGTATTCATAAAAAATCCACAAACGACTAGACAAAAACTTGCACCTAGATTCACAAACGATAAAGTTATTTCTAATTTACCTATTCACATATATACATCAAAAAAACGTGGTCCAGTCGCCAAAGCTAGAATAAAACGAACTAAAAAGACTAAACCTACTACATTTTTACAGGACATTGACGATCGTGACAACCCTAGCCCGGGAACCAGTAGACACAATAGTAGGAAAAATCCAACTTGAAGACCTGTCTAACGGACCTGGAATCTTACCTTTTAAACTAGACAAGACTAAAATGATATCCCACTACCACACTTTCCTACAGGACATTGACATTAAAGAAATAAGACAACAAGTTAATTTAGTTAAAACTGACCTTACCAATGCTGTAAATAAAGTTCAAAATGAGAATTTTCCTTTGCTTAAGTACCAAGCCCTAAATTTATTCAGTAAATTAGATAAAATTATATTGCAACTTCAGACCTTTGAGCCCAGAAGATCAAAACGAGGACTTTTGAACCCTTTAGGCACTATTATAAAAAGTATATCGGGTAATCTGGACGACAATGATGCCTTGAGATTTGAAAATGCTTTTAAAATTTTGCAAAAAAATGAACAGGACTTATCAATTAATTTTAATCAACATATTACTTTGTATAAGGAAATGTTCTTCCAACAGACTCAGATCTTGAACAAATTGAGTAATAATCAGCAAAAAATAGAGAAAGCGATTACATACCTATTAAACATTACTAATATGAATAGAGAGCACACATTAAAATATGCACAGCTTTCTCAGTTATTCATTATCCTAAACGAAAATGTTCAGGATTTATTTTATGAGATAGTTAGATTAGAAAATATAGTAGCTTTTAGTCGCACAAACTCTATGCACCATTCCATTTTATCTATTAATGATTTAAATAATATGATAAGCAAATTAAGCTCCTTATACGGTGCAGATCAGATTTTGAATTTAGATATTAGGTATTACTATGACCTAATTAGTTTAGGAACTTATTATACTGATTATAGAATAGTTATTGTCCTAAAGCTACCTATCATGTCCTCGCCATCATATGACCTCTACAAGCTTAATCCTGTTCCCAATAAAAAACTAGAAATTATCCTTCCACCTTTCCCGTATATGGCAGCCAATTCCAGGGAATTTGTGTATATAGAGGCTGAATGCCCGAAGGTAGATACTTGGTATATCTGTGAACAGAAAATCAGCCATCAAATGAGAACTGAACGCGATTGCATCTATAACCTTATATACCATCAAGAGCTAGATAATACATGTTATAAGACTACTATCTCACTTTTTAAGGAAGCCTTATTAGAACTCGATAGTCAGCATTACATCATCTCATTCCCAAAATTGACTAAAATACATTTATTCTGCGAACAAGAAAAACATCAGATGCTGTATGGAAGTTTCTTGGCGACAATTCCACGAAATTGCATTATAAAGACACCTGAATTTACCATTGTGAATATTGATGACACAATCCAAGGTCATGCTGTTGAAATAATGTCAATCCCGCAACCATCACTCGATGATTCAGAAAATTTAAACGCTCATTATAATCTGACTACAATTGATTTGAATAAGTTGCACAGTATTCAGCACCAAGTTATGATGGAAATTCCCACGAGACCTGAGACAATTGATATGTCCAGTTTATTTCATACAACTATACCTACTTATGGAATTTTAGTACTAAGTGCAGTTGTACTAAGCAGCCTCTACCTCTATAAGCGTTTTCAACGAGTTAATAAAACAATTTCACCTCCAGAAGTTAACAAAGAACAGGAAATAAATTTATCATCCCTAAGCGGTTCTAAGATGTCTCTAGAAGAAAGAAGAGCCGCAACATTTGCATTAAACATTGGCAAATAGTTGCTCATCTAGGACGGGAGGTGTTACGGGTACAAACCATGTACACTCCATTTACCAACCCAGTGGTGTTGCCGAAATCTCATTGAGTCATCTCATGGGAATGTGCTACATCAGCAAACCAGTGACAGTGTTCTCGTGAGACAATTCAAAGAGCGATGAGTGCCTTTAAGCTAAAATCGCGGTAGCGAAAGGACGGCTTATGATCAATCGGGATCACTGCCTTAATTAAGTTTTATTTTTGTAACCTAGAATAAGTACAAATCGAATGTACATTTACCTAATAAATTTATATTAATTAAATTGCCTTTTTAAAAATCCTAACCTACAGCCAAAACTCGTAATTAGATTAAAAATATTTTGATTTCAGGAGACATCAAACGAGAGCAGTGTTGTACAACCCCAGCAAAATGATTCATCTAATTCATTTGCCGATGACACGATTAAACGTCCCAGAAAAAATCTAAACAATGAAATGATTTCACAAGCTCTGAATATTATGAAATCTGTCTCCGATCGACAAAATCAAACACAAGAAAAAGATGAAGACACTCTTTTTGGAGAATATATTGCAGCAAAACTGAGAAAAATGGATAAATCAACAAATGCAATAGTAAAACATCGAATTAATAATATTATTTTTGAAACCGAAATTGGATATCAGACAGATATGTATGCAGATTACGCAAGACCCTCTAGCTCCCGTAGTCATCCAAATGATCAACCAAATGCATATCCTTCTAACCGCTCATCATCTGTATATTCTACTATTACGAGCCCGGATCATCAGCATTCTACCACCACAAATCCTGATAATCAGCCAAATACAAACCCTTCATCTCTATATCCCATCAACATAAACCCTCATCCGCAACTTCCTGGAGTTGAATCTTCGGTACCAGTAGCGCTTGATGAAAGTTCTAATAGTGAACGTATAAGCAGCCAAGATATAGAGAACGTTTTTAAATCCCTAAATGAAAAATAATTTTCTTTCTTTAAGATCTTTATTATAATTTGAAATAAATATAGCTTAGCATAAGAAAAGTAATCACGAAATAAATCTGCCTTTTGAAATGTTATGATTAAGTAAGAGTCACTAATTGTAAACACAAATTTAAATATAACTATCATTATTATGTTTTTTTTTTTAATCTTTAAATTTAGATTTAGATTAAATTGATCATTGATCATACTGCCATTCTAAGCTTCCGACATCGGAGAGAAAATATTCAACCAGCTCGTTCCTTGTATCTTCAGGACACAGATTTGTATTGACCTCTCTTGGCAAGGCAACAAAACAATTATTTTCAGGAGTTACTGTGCGCCATTCACCTGGTATGATTTCTCCGTTATCATTTTCAGAATCATATTCGTTTCGCTGTATATTTTTTTTTATATAATTGAACAAATGTACACAGGCCAATGTCACAATAGCAGTTTTTTGTGGACATAGCTGGATAGGTCTCTTGAATATTTGAAATTTGCTGGTTAACTGCCCAAACACATTTTCAACTACTCTTCGTCCTCGACATATACGATAATTGAAAACTCTTTTGGGAGATCTTTTTGTGTGATTACCATCGTAAGGTTTTATAATGTGGGTTTGTAATGCAAAAGCATCATCACCCAAAAAAAAATATGGCACTGGTACATTTCTCCCAGGTAGAGGTTTGTTGTCCGGCAAATTTAAAGAATTGTTATTTAACATTCTGCATAACGCAGAGTTATTAAAAACACCGCCATCTGAAATGCGACCCTGACATCCCACATTAGCGTATAAAAACTTGTAATCTGCATCCACTAATGCAAATAGTACAATACTGAAATAAGTTTTATAGTTAAAATATTCACTTCCACTTCTTGGTGGACATTGAATTTTTACGTGTTTTCCGTCCATTGATCCAAGGCAATTAGGAACATTCCATCTATCCAGATATCTATCTGCAACTTTTTTCCATTCGTTTGAAGTTCTCGGAATCTAAAATAAAGCTGGGTATCCATTACGTTCGCGAACATCTTGCGCTCCGCGCACTTGCAACAGCTCCGCGTAGTAGATACGTTTGCGAACGTGGAGCGTGAACGGTGCGCGCTCCGCGCTCAGCGCTCCAAAGGGTGGCGGTAAGTTGGGCGAACACAAAGGGGAGCTCAGTCTGTTCGTGGACGCGAGCAAGATATCACGCAAGTGCGTACGTGTCGTTAATCACGCTCCGCGCTCGGTTGTTATGGAGTGGTCGGAAGAAAAATGTTTAACTCTAATCGGGTTGTACCGAAACTATACTGTGCTGTGGAATCCCCAGGATGAGAATTTCAAGAATAAAAATTTAAAAGAAGACGCCTGGGTGGAAATCGGAAGAGGTATGGATATATCGGGGCAAATATGCAAAGACAAAATGAAAATTCTGCTTTCGGGGTTTCGTAGAGAGAGATCAAAACAAAAAAAAAGCTGCGGGACTGGGAAAGGTAGGTAACTGGAGTAATAATAAGTGGTATAAAATAAAACACTATGGATACTTGTTTAATTTATTTTTTTACATTTTAGGTACATCAGAAATATATAGAAGTAATTGGTTCGCGTTTGAAGCATTGTCATTTTTAATGGATCGCGATAAACCGCGACAGTCACTGAATACAGTAAGTTATTATTAAAATTATTTATCTATACTAATATTATAAAAAGGAACAAAGGCTATGTTTCATTTACGAAACTTTTATCCCGGGACAAAAACTTATCCCACGTGAACAAAGTCGCGGTGTACAGCTAGTATTTAATAATTAAATTGAAAACGTGCGTGTCAGACAGTCAATAGTGATTTTGGAATGAAATAGCTCCTTCCTTTAAAAAATAATCCCCTAATTCCTTTCTTATATCTTTTGCATTGTCAGGAGACCGACGTGCACAGTTCCTTATTGGTTGTAATGTTTCATAATCCTCTCTTAAACTTTCGCTTTCTCTTATTCCAGAAGAGTAAGTATCTGAATGAGCTCTTAAATAGTTGTGCAAGTGAGCTGCCGTCAGTACTATAACTGCTGCTTTATCTGGTTCTACCAGAAGTGGTTTCCTTAGAACTCTGAAGACTTGTGCCATTATACCAAAAACATTTTCCACAACACGACGTGCTCTGCTTAAACGATAGTTGAACACTCTTTCAAGACTACCTTTCGCATGTGTTTGGCCAGGAAACGGTTTCATCATGTTTTCGGTCAATGCAAATGCAGAGTCACCTAGTAAATAATATGGTATAACTTTATTACGTCCTTCCAAAGGTGTCGGAGTAGGCAAATTCAATTCACCTTTTACCATCAAATAGTATAGTTTAGTATTCTTGTATACTCCACCATCAGATATTCGGCCCTGACAACCGACATCGACAAATCTAATCTTGTAATGAGCATCGGCCAAAATAAATAACACAATACTGAAATGGCTCTTATAGTTGTAAAATTCGGTACCACTGTTAACAGGCGCCTGTAAAACTACATGTTTTCCATCCACTGCGCCGATACAATGAGGAAAGTTCCATAACTCGTCGAATGAATCAGACATCATTAACCACTCTTGAGGGTTGTTAGGCAACTAAAAAAAAAACAAATATGTAAACCTTAATATGTCGCTGACTATACAATAAAGTATTACATACATTTTAGCCTGTTTGTTTGTTTGTGTGTTTATAAACTCTTTATCGTTACACACACAGGAAATAGGACAATACAATTATAGACTTAAGATAACAATAGGCGAACTTATCCCTTTCGGGATCTCTTCCAGTCAACCTTAGAAATGTTGAAATGAGACTATTATCTGTTTTGTTTTTAGGAAACTAATAATGATGCCACTCTCGACCAACCGTCTACTGCACAAACTACAGATGGGTCTCCATCTCCGACAAATGCGGACGCCCCGACGCCTCCAAAACAACGCAAATATGATCCAAAACTTGCCATGTTAAAGGATGCATTTGGTATTTTAAAATCAGCGTCGACCAAGTCAAATCAAGACGACGAGATTGGCACGTTTTGTAAATTTTTAGAGAACAAATTGAGAAGTTACGATCATCGCACTAAAAATTTGGTACAACAACGTTTATGTGATATAATTTTTAAGGCTGACGCAGGATATTTCAGTAACAATGAACAATATGGTTACTACACAAGTCAGCCCCAAAATTATTATACAACACGGCCAGAAACAGCTCCACTGGATCCGATTTATTCATCAGCACACTCAACAGGTAGTACCTCTCAAGCTGGTATTAGTCAAAGCAGTCCAAGCGGATCGCAGTACAGCGCGGATTCTTTTGATGTAAATGATTACGTTTAATTACTTCTTATGTTATTTTTATAATTTGTATGGAAACCTATTATTAATAAAACAATTCTTACCTTCACATTGTCTTTCAGTCCATTAATAATAGCTTGACAGACGTCTGGGATAAATTTGCTGATTGCCTGTTTTGAGATTTTAAATAAGTATTGCAGGCTTGTGAAACTATCACCCGTAGCTAAAAATCGCAGAGTTAATGCTAATTTATCTTGAGCCGATATAGCTTTTCGAAATTTTGTGTCTTTTTTTTGTATAGCTGGTACAACCAAATTATACAAATATTCAAAATTAGATGAAGACATTCGCATGAAGTTTTTATAATGGCCACTTAATTCTTGAGATTTGAGTTCCAACACCAATGAATTCGAACGTCTTTTCTTGTAAATGTCAGATTCCCAAAAGCGAGGAGGGCTTCTATAGTCTTCGAGTAGATAGTAAAATAAAATATATGCTGCACTAGCCACTAACGGTGACGACATGTTCGCTCAATGTTCACGAGAGGACTGTGGAGCATGCGTGTTTCTATGGAGATACGCGTTACCGTCTCCATCAGAGCGGTACGGGAGCGCGGAGCGCAAGATGTTCGCGAATGTAATGGATACCCAGCTTAAGAACATTAACTAAATTATACTTCGAACTAAATCAAACAGCACAAAAATATACATCAATTTAAAATTTATATTTATTAATATTTAGATTTATTTAAAAAAGATAAACATTTAATTTTACCTTTACATACTCCGAAAGGCCATCGATTATAGCTTGGCATACTTCTGGGATAATGTATGAAATAATTTGAGGAGATACTTTGAACACGTCACAAAGGCTAATGAATGATTCGCCCGTACTCAGGTATTTTAATGTTATTGCTAATCTGTCTTGTGGCGAAATTGCAATTCTGCAATTTGTATCTTTTTTAACTATTCTCGGCCTAACAATATTCAATAAATATTCAAAGTCGGTATTGGTTAATTTCATGAATGTTTTAAAATGTATGGGATTTTGTACAATCAAGTCATCTGCTTTCAAATCTCTTAATCTGTCATGATTGCTATAATAATTGCGACTCAGTAAACTAGGTCTAACCCAACAGCTTCGTTCCCTTTGGAGCGATCCAGCAATAAACATTCCACAAGCTGCTATCAACAGATCACTGCCATCGTCCATTTTTGAGATTATTTCTATTTACTGAATTATCGAAGATACACCACCAAAATTATATGACACAACCACACAACCTTTATCGACACGCGGCAATCACTGACTGCCAAATAAATTTCTCATCTCAAGCCGCCGACATGCCGCCGACCAAATTTTCCGACTTGTAATAAGTGAAGCCGCCAACTAGACCGCCGACAAAAAGTTGCCGACATATGTCGGCGGCCCGGCGGGCTCAATGTGTATTGCGCTTTAGCTTTGTCGTCGCAGTCTCTCGTCCTTTGTCGTTGCGATCTGTGTGTTTCTTCTAGGGAATGAAACCCGGGTTATTCGATACTCAAAAAAACCGGGTTTTCGAGTATTTTAGAATTTAAAAAAAAACCGGGTTACATTCGCGGTTTTTTCGAATTTTTCGGTTTTTTTTATGTTATTCAAATGGCAACACAGGCATTTCGGCCATTTAAATTTATTTGACGCCGTCATTGATTGTAAAAAAAAATTTGGTTGATACGATTACGTTTATCTCGGAATAATTCGATACTTTACAAACTTTTTAATACTCTGTAGCTGTGACAAGAAGCGTTTTATTATATTAGTATTTCGCCAGTGAATTTGCTGCACATTACAGCAGTTATTATCGTAAGTATTCAGCGATCACGATATATTTTTTTAGGTTAGGTATGTGTTATTATATTATGTTACTGTTTTGAACTGTTTGGATATGAACATACATTATACAGGGTGCCCAGGAAACAATGGATAACCTCTGAAAGGCTAATAGTAGAACTAAAGGCAAGCCCAAAAAAAAAATTTAAAAAAATATAACCCTTACACTGCTATAAATATGGCTCTTTGAAAAAAAAACGTATTTTTTTTTGTCTAATTTCATATTTTTACTCGTAACGAGCTCAAATCATTTAATATTTTAATTATTTTTGTGCTTAATGATTTCATATTAACCGCATCATTGAATAACTATCAAATAAAATAGCTAACTGGAATATTTTTTTCAAAAAATAATGTTAAACTATTGTTTTGTGTAAAATTTCTGAAAAAATATTTTCGAGGTGAAAGTTTGAACAGCTCTGGTGTAAAAAAAAAATATGAAAGCAGCAGTGACCAATCATTTCAAAATACTTCTGGTATAATAACGTTTCTAAAAAGATATAATATGTCGGTATTGTAATGAAAACATATTGAACTATTGCTAATAATGTGTAAAACGGAATATTACTGAATACTTGCAGAATTATCAAAATACAATAAAACTAAAAAAATATGATTTTTAATTGATATTTAATACATAAACATTACAATAATTTAGAGCAACTATTCAAATTGTCTGCCCCCATCCTGATACAGGCCATAGGAATAAATTTAAAATGTTAAAATTATTAAAATGTCTTAACAATAATTTTAAATGGTCCTATGTGATTCACCCTTTTTTACCTGATCTAACGGCTGCGCACCACCACTGCTTTTGTAAACAACTAGGCGATAAGCCCCGGTTCTAAGAAAGAGAGAGAGAGAGAATTGTTTAACAGGTACGATAGATGAAACAGAAAGATCGCCATGTGACCGGATCGGTGCCAGTCGGAGCGTTCGTTCAACAATTGTTTTCTTTGTTTAGTGAATCCCTGGACTTGCTCTACATCTCACGTTCTTTGTTTATTAAGCTTATAATTCGTATCATTTTAACAGACAACTTGGCTATTTTAACGGACTTTTGTGTAGCACAGTGATTAGAACTTTGATTGGTGATTCTACGACGACCTTGGCTATTTTAACGGACTTTTGTGTAGCACAGTGATTAGAACTTTATTTGGTGATTCTAAGACCTTGGCGATTTTAACGGACTTTGTGTTGTCAACATGCCGCGATATCTTTATACGTCCCAAGAATATGCTAATATGCACTTTATCTACGGGGAGTGTAGAGGTAATGCAAATGCTGCTGCAGCTCTTTATCGAGAACGATACCCTAATGCACGTCATCCAGATTACCGTGTTTTTATTAGGGTTCATGGCTGTTATTCCGAAGGCAGAATGCCTGGTGCCGGTGTCGGTGGTGCTGGTTCCGGAAGGGTTGGTCGCCTTGATGTCGAAGAAGATGTTTTAAATGAAGTTGAGCAAGATCCTACAATCTCAACGCGAGAAATAGCTCGCCGCACGGGCATAAACAAAACAACCGTGCACAATATTTTAAAGAAAAACAGATACCACCCATATCATTTTACACGCGTGCAAACTCTGCTTCCAAGAGACTTCCATCTAAGAGTTCAATTTTGTCGTGTCATGTTAGAAAAGATGAACGAAGATCCGCAGTTCTTCAATAAAATTCTGTGGAGTGATGAATCCACTTTGAAGAGGGACGGCTACACGAATTTTCACAACCTACATAGCTGGCAGCTTGAAAATCCATTCGTGTATCGAGAAGACAGGTCGCAACACCAATTTAAAATTAATTATTGGACTGGGATAATTAATGGCAAAATTATAGGCCCTTTCGAACTCCCTGGTAACTTAACTGGAGAAAGTTACCTAAACTTCCTTCAAAATGACCTACCAAATTTATTGGTAGACGTGCCCGAAGAGCTTCGCGAGACATACTGGCTGCAGAATGATGGCTGTCCAGCTCACTATGCTGTTGCAGTACGTGCCTACTTGAATGAAACCTACCCTAACAGGTGGATAGGCCGCCTGGGACCTATTCTATGGCCCCCAAGATCCCCGGATCTAAACCCTTTGGACTTTTTTTACTGGGGGTGTCTTAAGGAAGAGGTGTACCGGCAGCCAATAACTTCTTTAGAAGATCTTTGTGTTCAGGACGCTGCAAATAAAATCAATGATCGACGTCACGCGCGATTTCTTCGAAGATCATTTATTCGAAGATGTAGGGCCTGTATCAGGATGGGGGGCAGACAATTTGAACAGTTGCTCTAAATTATTGTAATGTTTATGTATTAAATATCAATTAAAAATCATATTTTTTTAGTTTTATTGTATTTTGATAATTCTGCAAGTATTCAATAATATCCCGTTTTACACATTATTAGCAATAGTTCAATATGTTTTCATTACAATACCGACATATTATATCTTTTTAGAAACGTCATTACATCAGAAGTATTTTGAAATGATTGGTCACTGCTGCTTTCATATATTTTTTTTACACCAGAGCTATTCAAACTTTCACCTCGAAAATATTTTTTCAGAAATTTTACACAAGACAATAGTTTAAATTTATTTTTTGAGAAAAATATTCCAGTTAGCTATTTTATTTGATAGTTATTCAATGATGCGGTTAATATGAAATCACTAAGCACAAAAATAATTGAAATATTAACTGATTTGAGCTTGTTACGAGTAAAAATATGAAATTAGACAAAAAAAAATACGTTTTTTTTTTCAAAGTGCCATATTTATAGCAGTGTAAGGGTTATATTTTTATTTAATTTTTTTTTTGGGCTTGCCTTTAGTTCTACTATTAGCCTTTCAGAGGTTATCCATTGTTTCCTGGGCACCCTGTATATCTACATTCTATTTTGTAATTGTTATTTGTTACATGCACTACTTTTATCACGTCGGTATATATCAGTCGCCAATCGCCATCCATACATTTTGACATGACATGTTTTTTAACATGTTAAACGCCGATAGAAAAAAATAAAAATCGTAAAAATACTTTTGGTCGTAATTTGTTTATTATGTTACGATACGTATAGAAAATAAGTTTTATTCAATTCTGTACATGGGTTACATAGTTACAGTCAAATACATAGCTGAGGTCACCGGTGCACCCCATGGCGCACAAATACAGAAAATATATTTTCCGGTACCCGGCGCCGCGCCGGCCACCCCGCCGGCCACCCGCTACACCAGTAGTGCGCTCGCGCTTACGGTGATAGAACGTGTGTTACTAGATCAATTACGTTCCTACTATCTTAGCCGTCATAATTTTCTTATTGAATAGTTAATGTGCGAGCCTTTAGATATGGATTTAGCTATGGAGGACTTCGAATTTACGCAGGATGAATGGAAGCAAATCAACGCGTTAGAAATTTCTTTTTCGATCGCTTCTATAAACAATGACGCTCTCGTAGAATCGGATAGTGAACCCATGCAATTACCGAAAAAGAAAAGACGTTTGGTTATCGCAAGTGATAGTGATAGTGACAGTGAGTCGGCTGAAAATTTTGTTGCCGCCAATATATCGCAAAATGACCGCATTTCCTCAAAATGGTCGAGGCCAAAAAGACGACAGCCATCAGTGATTCCTTTCACCGAGTTCGAGGGTATGAAACCTCCATATTCTAATTTGCTGAAAGAAGCTGGCCCTGACCAGTATTATGATCTATTGGTGCCTGAAGAAATTCTTGAAATGATTGCTGAGCAGACAAATTTGTTCGCAAGTCAAAACATCACAGCCAGGCAAACAAAGCCTGGATCAAGGTCTCATTCATGGAAGCCAACAAACAAGACAGAAATAAAACAGTTTCTTGGGCTGGTCTTGTTTATGGGCGTAGTAAAGCTGCCGAAATTAGCTTATTATTGGAGCAAAGACAAGATACTTGGACAAACTTTTCCAGCCACCGTTTTGAGTAGGAACCGCTTCGAGTTACTACTGCAATACCTACACTTTAGCGACAATTTATCTGTCGACAGAAACGATCGTATTGCCAAAATAAGACCTTTAATCGATGCTCTCAATGCTACTTTCCAGAAATATTACACAAGGGAACAAAATGAGACTTTTTTTTTGTTGCATGGCATTTTGTGAATGTTGTTTACTAATACGAGGTCGCTAATTTCAAATCTACCCGCATTTGGTTTCTAACAGCTCCCGTTTATGAGATACAGCTATTTGACGGGTTTTTGTACTAGTTGCACTTAATTTTCATAATTCCGAGTTGTACAATTAAAAAAAAAATTTTTTTTTACAATGTCGTCGTCACGAAATATCTGTAAAAACGATCCCAACTATTTCTGTAACATATGTGGTGAATATACATTCAAAGAGTATAGACTAAGTGTGTCGGAGTTCGTAAAACGGGTGTACTTTGATTACTTTGGATTTCCTTTGGACACCCGCGACAAGTATTGGGTGCCTAAAATGGTATGTAAAACATGCGTCGAGTCTTTGAGATTATGGGTGAATCGGAAAAGACCCCATTTCAAGTACCAAGCACCAATGATCTGGCGAGAACCTTCAAATCATCAGGACGATTGTTATTTTTGCGTTGTTGATATAAACGGGATTAACAAAAGAAACCGGGCCAAATGGTTTTACCCTAACTTGTTATCTGTTACTGTTGAATGAAACAGTCTACTTTCACTAAATATTGTATATTTGAAGAAATGCAAACACCGGTATTTTAACAGTTTTGACAAGTAGAAGGGACGCGCACACAGCTCACAGATAATAAAGAAAATTGACATCTATGAAAAGGCGGCAAATTTAAAATTACTTTAACACTTCTGCCAAATTGATGCCTTATCTTAATCAAGCATTAGTTAGCATTCCTAGGTGTTGTCTAAGAAAATGAAATCTATCTTTTGACAATGCCTTAGTAAAAATGTCTGCAAACTGATTTTTACTGTTCACAAAATTTAAATCGATTTTCTTTTCATAATATTTTTCAGTTACAAAGTGAAATTTAATATCTATATGTTTACATCTTTTATGAAAATTAACATTCTTAATTACACTTATGGCACTCTGATTGTCTAGGTTGATACACACTGATTCTTGTTTGAGTTCTCCGATATACATCAATAGTTGTCTAATCCATAAAGCCTCTTTGGTGGCAGCGCAGGCTGCCATGAATTCCGCTTCTGTGGTAGACAAGGCTACGGTTTGCTGCCTTTGGCTGGACCATGTCACTGCAGCACCATTTTTAATAAAGACATAGCCAGTGACTGATCGCCTTGTTTCTGGATCATTGGCATAATCTGCATCACTATAGCCAATAATTTGTGAATCTTTCATGGGTATATAGTGTAAACCATACTCTTTGGTTTCTTTGAGATATTTAAATATTTTCTTGACAGCGGTCCAATGGGTGTTATTATAGCAATTGAGAAAGCGACTCACCAGACTCACAGCAAACATGATGTCGGGGCGACTTACTATGGCCAAGTGCATAAGTGATCCAACTGCCTCTCGATATGGTATATTCTTTTCTAATTCATCCTCTGATTTCTGCAACTTCACATGAGGGTCCACTGGAACACTGGTTTTCTTTAAAAGACAGACCTTCGGGTGGTGTCATGTATATGGTTTCTTCAAGTTCTCCATGCAGGAAGGCAGTCTTGATGTCTAGCTGTAATATTTCTAGATTGTCTTGAGCAGCAATGGATAATAATAGACGAATGGAGTCATACCTCACTGTTGGGGCAAATGTTTCCTTGTAGTCGATACCTGCGGTTTGTGCATACCCTTTTGCACAAAGTCGAGACTTATAGCGAGGACCTGCTGGCTCATCCTTAATCCGAAACACCCATCTGCAGCCTATAGTTTTGGCATTTTGTGGTTTATTAACCAATGTCCATGTGTTATTTTTGTGGTGAGCTTCAAGTTCTTCGTCTATGGATTTTATCCATTTATCTCTATCATCTGAAACAATTGCTTCTTTATATGTCTCTGGTATAGTTGATAGGATTTCATTGCAACACAGGTAACTATTTTCTTCAGTCTTATTTATATCTTTTTTATTTCTAGGTCTTAATGTTATGTTTCTGAGAGAAGGCTTGATACTTATGTCTGGTAGGTATTCACTATCTGAACTTGTACCATTATCTTCCACAGTATCAAATGATGTATTTGTATCTGAAATACTCTCATTATCGACTTCTTCCTCAGTGCCACTATCACTGTTCTTTGTTTCAGGTTTCTTATAAGATAGATCTACTGGAACATAGTTTCTTTTCACAGTAGACTCAAGAAATACTGCATCTCTGCTTTTCACTACTGTTCTTGTATTAGGTATTATGAATCTATACCCTTTAGAGTTCTCACAATATCCAATGAAGATCATCTTTTGTGCCTTTGGATCCCATTTTCTACGCTTTTCTTTAGGTAGATGGACCATCGCATCACTTCCAAATATTCTCATGTGGCTGATATTTGGCTTAAGACCGGACCACATTTCTTCAGGCGTTTTGAATGACAAAGACTGCGTGGGAGAACGGTTTATGATATAGGCTGCTGTATGTATTGCTTCTGCCCAAAGCTGTTTTGATAAATTAGCATTTAGGAGCATACATTTTGCACGTTCAACCAGTGTTCTGTTCATACGTTCTGCAGTCCCGTTCTGCTCTGGAGTATACGGTGTGGTAGTCTGGTGACACACGCCAGCATTCTTCAGGTAAGTAGAAAACTCATTGTTGACATACTCGAGACCATTGTCCGTTCTTAGAATTTTTATGTGACAATTTAACTGATTCTCAACAAAGTTTTTAAATTCTTTGAATTTCTCTAAGGCTTCTGATTTGTTGCGAAGAGTATATACAAAAATTTTCTTTGAGTAGTCATCAAGAAAGGTTATGAAATATCGGGCTCTACCGAGGGATTCTGTTTCCATTGGTCCATTTATGTCAGAGTGGACCAATTGTAAAAGATTTTTTGCTCTCTTGCCTTCACTTTTGAATGGAAGACGTGATTGTTTACCTTCTTTGCAGGTTATACAGGTGATTTTATCTTTAAAGTCAGGTAACTTTAAATCATTTGTGTTTTCAGATATTTTCTTCAAGCTATTGAGATTCAAATGTCCCATTCTTTGGTGCCACAGGAAAATGTCTCCTTCTTCAACATCTGACATGCATGCATAGCCTCCAGGCATGTTTAGCCGGTACATGTTGTTGATTAAGTCTGCTGTTGCTACTATCTGATTTTTAGAATTCATAATAACACAGCCAGTTTTATCAAACTTTACTTGGCCACCATTCTGTATTATTTGACTCACTGATAGCAAATTAGTAGCCAACTCAGGCACATATAAGACATTTCTGAATAATAATTTATTTTCCTGACCTTTATCATTGAGAACATTGAGGCTGATTTGTCCAGAACTGTGCACCGGCAAGGATTTGTTGTCTGCAACTTTGATATTTTTCACAGGAGGAATAGATTCATCCAGCAGCATTGCCTTGTGCTTTGTCATATGAGCTGAAGCACCTGAGTCAATGTACCAGTTGTCACCGTGACTGACGGAGGCAATAAATACTGCAGCATAACTGTTTGTAGCTTTTGAGGCATCTGTCGCTTTTGTTTTGTTGGAGTTGCAGTCTGGACTCTTATGTCCATATTTGTTGCACTTATAACAGCGAGGGCCTTTCATAGTTTTATTTTTCAGAAAACGTTTTGCTACAAATGCTGATGAACTGCTTTCTATTTCATTTCTAACATCCTGAAGGAGTTTTGCTTTAACGGAGTCTGCAGATATTTTCATTCCGGAGCTCTCTATTGCTATAATCATTGGCTGATATGATTCGGGCAGACCGGAGAGTAGCAATGTGCCGAGCCACTCATCATCCACTTTAAAGCCAATATTCCGAAGCTTATGAGCTGTTGATATAATCTTGCCGACGTAGTCCTCTATGCTGTTGCATTTTGTCAGTGAAGTAGTACACAGATCACGTAGTAGACCAACCCTGCGTGTCAGCCCTGAGTCATCGAATGCAGCCGCTAATTTGTTCCACACTTCCTTAGCTGTACTTGCTTCTTGTATGTGAACATAATTTATTGGGTCCACGAGAAGAATTATTTTCGTACGCGCTTTAGTGTCCATTTTGGGGTCCACGGCTCCGATATTCTCGATACAGCTCCACAAATCTTCATGCTGAAGATATGTTTTCACAGCGAACTGCCATGTTGTGTAATTATCGCGGCCCGTCAATTTTTCTATAAAAGCAAGGGAGTTGCTGTTTGACGCCATTTTCACTAACAAAGTTTCCGCAAGAGATTATGTCCGTACACCAACAAATTAACGATTTAGCACTGTGTTTTTATTGTTATTTATAAGCACTCAGTTTTTATGCTTACTGGGCCCATAACCTGTTGAATGAAACAGTCTACTTTCACTAAATATTGTATATTTGAAGAAATGCAAACACCGGTATTTTAACAGTTTTGACAAGTAGAAGGGACGCGCACACAGCTCACAGATAATAAAGAAAATTGACATCTATGAAAAGGCGGCAAATTTAAAATTACTTTAACAGTTACCCGACCAGTCCTGTACTCCTGCGATGCGTCAGCACCACAAGCTTCATCATCTACACAAAATGATCACGTCTTGGAAGAAGAAAACTCGTCTTCAAGTGACGAAAGTGGGACAGCTGATTTTAATCCAGATATTTCTTCTGAGCCCCGGCCCTTTAATCAGGAAGAGCTTAGCGCATTAGTCAGAGACCTTGGGCTTTCTAAAAAAGCATCAGAGATTCTAGCTTCTCGATTAAAGCAAAGAAATCTTTTAACTCGAGAAACAAGAATTTCGTACTATCGTAAAAGAGAGACAGAATTGCTTTCATTTTTTTCTGAAGATGATAACTTTGTTTATTGTTCAGATATTCCTGGTTTATTGAAATCAATGGGATTACAAGAATATGATCCAAAAGAATGGCGTTTATTTATTGATTCCTGTAAGCGTAGCCTAAAATGTGTACTTATGCATAACGGCAATAAGCTGGGGTCGATACCGATTGCACATTCAACTAAAGTCAAAGAAGAATATGATACTGTAGCTTCTGTTATGAATAGAATCAAGTACAATGAACACAAGTGGCTGATATGTGTAGATTTAAAAATGGTGAATTTTCTTCTAGGACAACAAGGAGGCTATACAAAATATCCTTGTTTTATTTGTCTGTGGGACAGCAGAGCTAAGTCTCAGCACTGGGTTAGAAAAGAATGGCCCCCCAGGCAAGCTATGGTTCCGGGAAAACAGAATGTGATAAATGAACCACTAGTGCCTAGAGATCGCATAATACTGCCACCTTTGCACATCAAACTTGGGCTCATGAAACAATTTGTCAAAGCTCTGAACAAGAATGGTGATTGTTTTCAATATATCTCTAAAAAGTTCCATAATTTGAGTACCGAGAAACTGAAAGCCGGAATTTTCGATGGTCCCCAAATAAGAAGGTTGATGAAGGATGAAAACTTTCATAATTACATGACCGATATTGAAAAAAATGCCTGGAATAAATTCGTTTGGATTGCACAAAATTTTCTGGGAAACAAGAAAGATAAATGCTATGCGAAGCACATTGAGGAGATGTTGTCGCACTTCCAGCAGCTTGGATGCAATATGAGCATTAAGGTACACTTCCTCCACAGCCATTTGGATCGTTTCCCTGATAATCTAGGTGATCTGAGTGAAGAACAAGGGGAACGTTTCCATCAAGATATTCGGACTATGGAAGAGCGGTACCAGGGTCATTGGAATGCCAACATGATGGCGGACTACTGCTGGAGCATTAAAAACAGCCCTTGTGAACCAAGTCAAACAAGAAAATCTTATAAAAGAAAATTTTTCGATGTGTAGTGGTTATTTTTCTAAAGTTCTTTTTTAAATAAAATATATTTTTTTCAAAAACACGTTTTTTTTTTAATCTCAAAAACTAAAGCTGATACAAAAAATCTGATTTCAGATCTGAAATCAGCACCCCGAAAATACATAATATTAGTCGTAATATTTCATTCAACAAAAATTATGTTCCCTTGTGTTATTCGCCTAAAGAAGATGTTTGTGTGGATGAAAGCCAAGTACCTTTCAGAGGTCGAATAATATTCAGGCAATACAATAAAAGTAAGCAACACAAGTATGGCATGAAGCTATTTAAGTTATGTACTGTTCCCGGATATACTTGCAAACTTAATTTGTATAGTGGGAAAAACATTGACGCAATAAATACTACGCCAACAAATGTGGTGATGGCACTATGTGAAAATATATTTGACAAAGGACACACACTAGCAACTGATAATTGGTACACTAGCTTGCAACTGGCTTATCGGTTATTGGAGAAGCAAACCCATTTAATTGGCACATTGCGAAAAAACAGAAGAGGATTGCCTAAGGCTGTTGTTGATTCGAAACTGCAAAAAGGTGAAACAATGGCTATGGAGAATGAAGATGGAGTAACAGTGCTTAAATGGAAAGATAAGAGGGACGTGCTTATGCTGTCGACAAAGCATTCCGACAAAATTGCTGTGGTGGTGAAAAAAGGCAAACAGATTCGTAAACCAAAAGTTATTTTGGATTATAATAAATCGAAAGGGTCTGTAGACATGAGTGACCAGATGGGTGCCTATTCTTCGCCATTGCGGAAAACCGTAAAATGGTATAGAAAATTGGCAATAGAACTACTTCTAAATACGGCAGTTGTAAATGCTTGGGTCATGTACAATGAAAATAAGCAGAGCAAATCTTCAATTGTCGACTTTAGGAGGGCTCTCATAAATTATTTAACTCGGCCAGCAGATTCCCAAGAAATAATTATCAATGAAAGACCTAAAAGACTCAAGCATGTTCTAAAATTAAAGGAAGGAAAAGTAAGAGACACGCGTCGTTTTTGCGTGCAATGTTATAAAGATTCAGTACAGGAATTTGGTCGTAAAGTAGCTAAGAATAAAGCTAAGAAAGTGAGTACGTACTGTGTGCAATGTAAGGCGCGGGACAAATACAAGAGGTGTCGGGCGGAGGTGGGGCGCGGGCGCAGCGCGGGCGTGGCGCCACTTCTTTGATATTTCATACAAAATGTATAGAAGAGGTGGGGCGCGAGGCATACTGAGACGGCGGGGCGCGGGCGCGGTGCGGGCGCCGCTTCCTCGCCCTCGCCACACCCGCAGTTAGCAGTGGCATGCCAGACTGTACACAGGAGTGAACTAGACGGCGAAAATGCGTGACGATATAGAATTTAACATCAAATTCTGCGAGTTAGTAGAAAATCACCCGGAACTTTACGATTATAATCGATCAAGTTATAGTAACCGCAGTGTTCAAGATAAAGCATGGGAATTGATTGCACAAGAATTAAACGAATCAGGTAAGTTCATCTTTTTATTTCACTTTACACATTATGCCGATTTTGATATGGAATAGGGGCTCGTTTCACAAAGTAGCTAGTAAGATATTGTCTGATATTTTTCGGAGTTTCTTCTCTTAATTGTTCGTTCAAACTTTCTCCTGCTAAGTTATTTTGAAAACGCGGCTGTGACATTTTTCCATCATGTTTTCGGACGATATTATGCAATTTGTTGTTGTCATGCCAAATGCACATTCCACGGATATTACGTCCCCTTGATAATCTATTATTGAAAATTCTTTTGTCATTTGTCAATTCATGCCGTTTATAAGGTGTCATTATATTCTTTAAAAGGGGGAATGCTTCGTCTGCTTCGTCCCCTTGATAATCTATTATTGAAAATTCTTTTGTCATTTGTCAATTCATGCCGTTTATAAGGTGTCATTATATTCTTTAAAAGGGGGAATGCTTCGTCTGCCAAGAAGTAATATGGTAAATTTTGTGTTTCTCCAGGCAATGGAGCAGGGTTAGGTAAATCAAGCTGACCTGATTGCAGGCATTGTCCAAAATTACTGACTTGAAATGCACGTCCATCACTATTTCGACCTAATTCACCAACATCTATGCATGAAAATAGTCCGTCAGCATCTACTACTGCCATTAATACAATTGAAAAGTATCCTTTATAATTGATATATTCTGACCCTGAGTTTGATGGTTTTCTAATCCGAATGTGTTTCCCATCTACACTTCCAACACAATTTGGTAAATTCCATAGTGTATAGTACCGATGAGCATTTTCGACCCATTTCTCTTTATTTGGTCGTGGCATATATTCCGGCTGCAATTTTTCCCACAAAATTTGACATGTTTCATAAACAATACTACGAACGGTAGATTTCCCTTTTAGGAAATAAATGGAAATCGATTTAAATGAACACCCATCCGCAAAGTACCTGTAATTAATAGAACATATCCAAATATAAATATTAACAAATATAATTATTCTCATACACACTGCGTTATTTTTGCTGCTAGACAACTGATATATACTTCACATATAAAATATAATACAGGGCGTCCCACGGCTATGCCACATGAAGGGAAAGTACTTGAAATGCTGTGGATAGAAAATGTTACTCGCAGGAAACATTCCTTTATTTTAAAGAAATAAAACTTCATTCAAAGATTTTCGAAAATTCGCTTGTCCTACTTGGGAATCGAACCGGCTAAAATCCGAAAAAGTAACATTCTGTATTTTTATACCATCAGACGTTAGGGTCATTCATAAGAACCAAATCTCTCTAACAAACTGAAGAATATTATTTTAATTGCACGAAAAACTATCGACCGTTAAATTCGCCCTTTGATTTCAAAAGTTTAAATTTCATGGGTTTCCTCTAATTTAATTTACGATGTTTGTTTGAGAGATTTGATCTTTATGAATGATCCTATCGATTGATGTCATAAAAGTGTTGTTTTTTTCCATTTTTTAGCCAGTTCGATTCTTGGGTGTGACGCATTTTTGAAAATCGTTGAATGCAGTTTTATTTCTTTAAAATAAAGGAATGTTTCCTTTGAGTAAAAATTGCCGATCAGCTGATAAATTTATAAGGGGAAGTAAAATTATTTTTTCATATTTCGACTTATGTCCCTTGGGAGAAGTTGTTCAGTATGACCAATAGAATCACACTATAAAAGGATGTCAATACTTTTATTTACACCTTTTTATCTGGCCAAATAATATACTTAATTTAACTATATAATAAAGCACTATTTGTATTTACAAGTGTTTGTACACTGTTATTTTGTGAATTAATGGTTATGTTTAATGTTTCAGCTACTGACTGCAAGGAACGATGGAAGAATATCCGCGGAAGATATGCAAAAGTACTCAAAGCACAAGTTCTGCCATCGGGATCAGCAACAACTAGAATCAAGGAATATTATCTGGGGCCACATTTACGATTCCTGAACAATTTTATGAAATCTCGACCTTCTAAAAGTAATATTAAAGCACCGGAAAAGTTAAACACATTCTCCGATGATGACAATAATACCTCGGGTGTTGAGTCAAATAGTTCACTTCCCAAACCTACAGAGGGAAATTTTGCTTCACCAGTAACAGATTATATGCCATCAACTTCATCCACACCAGTGATTAAAAATCCACCTACACTAAAAGATGTCCATAAATCAGCCTACGAGTTTTTCTCTGCAAAAAAACAGAAATTAAATAAGAAAACTGATTCAACAGATTCAGAACTAGACCTTTGTTTCCTCAAAAGTGTGTTGCCGGACATGATGGCCATGACTCCGCTGCAAAAACGCCGATTTAAAATCGGGGTACTGAATTTGTCGTTTAACATTTTGGCAGAGAATGAGAATATTACAAGTACCAGAGGGAGTGAGTCGCCATTCAGTAGACCGTATTCTGGAAGTAGCACATATTAGTAGTAAATGAATTGGGCATTCTAGATCAATCATATTTCAATGGCTCGCAAAGCTCGCTGCGCCCCTTCGTGCGCAATTGAAATATGATTGATCTAGACCACTCCAATTCATTAAAATTCAGTAAAAACGATTGGGTTTGATCATATAGTTGAAACTCATGAATCGCAGTCAAGTTTGAAGTAAATGAACATGAAATTTCTGAAACAAAAGGAATCTCTAGATTTTCCAATTCATGCTAAGCACTTACCTAGTTTTTTCCACGGACGATGAAAATTGACACCCACCCACACACACACACACATGCCCTATTTATTTCAAAAACGATTGCTCTTTATTGTTTGATTATTAACTGTCGCAAAAATCTATAAAGTCTATAGTAAAATAAACTGAGTTGATCTTCAGCTAATTAATAAAAATTGTAGTCTTATTATTTGAATATAAAAAATTATATTCGTAGGTATCATGATTTGTGCTAAATCTGACAACCATGCCAGAATCGGGCACTGCTTTGGCTGTAACTTAAGCTCAAAATCATATTGCCTATGTGTATAACATTAACGTTTCATTTCTAATGTTTGTTGATTGAAGGTTAATCTTCTAGTTTACAGCCATGCCAATATGGGCACTTCCTTCAGACCGTATCCCGGAAAGAATATTTTTACAATCAAGCATCCATCGTGAAAATGAAAACGTTAAATTATCTACTTACAATGTTATAGTGGGTATAAAGATAATGCTTTGTTTACAACCGTACCAGAATGGGTACTTCTTTCAGGGTTGTATCCCAGCTTATCAGGGCACTCACTTCGCATTATAAATATCACCACAGTAAACATAGTACTTTCAAGATTTTTCAATAATGACTACTTACAGGTAGGTACTCAAAACTTCGCCTGAAAATAAATTCAGCCATGACGAAATTGGTCAGCATATTGAAGTTAATACTAAACAGCAAAAGTTTTTGAAAATATAAATTTCACTACCTACTAATAAACACACTAGCCATTCGGGAACATTACTTTGAATGAAGTAGATGCGGCATCAAGTTTTCTTGCACGTGTAAAGTAAAGGCGAACGCACAGCTAAGCACGCTTATGAGGTTAATATTTCTACATTTTTTTTTTATTAATCAGCTCAATAGCTCAGGATGCAAACTGAAAGTTATGCTAATTGGTAAGTATAGCCGTTGAAAGTATATTTTAATACCTATTAAAAATTGTAATTAATTAAACAATATTATCCTCGCTCTGCATCACATTAATGCTAGCCTTAAATATTACATAGAAATAGTATCTCAGAGAAATTAATATTACAAACACTTACATAATTTTATTATCATTTAGGGTATCGGGTTTGTTGACCGAAATTTGGTTAGATTATAATCATCACTTAAGACGTAAAAGTAAAGTTTAAAAAGAGGTACGAAATTTCATCATCCAAGTTATCAGCCCAGCAGCTCAGTTGGTTAGAGCGTTGCATGGAAGGTCTTGGGTTCAATCCTATTACTCGGGTGTTAAAATTTTTCATCCTCTAAAATTTTACTTAGGTTTTTGCAGTGTACGTACAGCTTTATAATCGATGTGACTTTGCTTATTTAGCACATATAGTGTGTGAACGCGATTCTATTAACATAGCATATCTTATTACATATTATTATATTTAGTGCAAAGTAATATTTAAAAACCGGTCAAGCCCGTGCCCGACTCGCGCACGAAGGGTTTCGTACCATTATTGACTAGGTAAACAGCAGTAGATATACAAGCGAAAACAATTACTTTTGATATATGAGATATTTATTTATTTAATTTTAGTATTTGTAATTTATAGGTCGCTATAATAACATAGCGGCAACAGAAACACTTAACAATACATAATTACATAATTTATTAAATACATATTTTTTAAAATTCAACTGTCTAGATATCGCTGTTCTTGAAATACAATCTGGTGATAGACAGACATCTATGGAAGGATAGTATGGTCTTAGTAACAGGTTTTCGTCTTTACCCATTTGGGTGCGGAACCCTAAACATGTTTAGGTCTAGTGGTTGACGATTCCGACTATTAAGTCATAAAGCAGGTTCGAATCCAGGGATTTACAAAATATTAACTGGTCGCCATAATAGGCACCTATTAGTTGAATAGACCTTACCGACTGAACGAGTTTGAATGAAATTTGGATCGAAAGGACAAACCAACATTTATGTGGTTAAAACTATAAAGCAAGACTGGTAAATTATTTCTTATTCTTTATTGTACACATAAAAGAAAAACATAGAAACAATCTTAAACAAAGAAAATGTACAATGATGTGCTTATCTCTAAAGAGATATCTCCCAGCAAACCAATATATTATTATATATACGAGTATATTTCGTAAAATATTTTATCTTATTATTTTATTTACCTTTGGCTACAGGTTTCTTAGCTAATCCATTTTTATAGTTAAGTTATGTGAAAATGTATTTAACCTTAACGCTCTTGGTTCCCTGCGATGGAGAATATTATTATTATGTATGATATTAGGTACATACCTACACCATGACTAAGTCGCATAACTATAAAATTGATTATAATTAAACGTAAAGCGTTTAATGACTGTAGGTAAGTATAATAATAATAAAAAAAAAAACAAAACAAAAAATAATCGAGTCTTGCGCAGGCATAGCCACAGTCAATCGCTAGTCGTTGAAATTTTACACGAATAAAAGTTGCTGATGCTTACGTTCCGAAATAGGTAACTAATTTCGAAGTAATTTGAGAAACTTGTTATTTCCTTTTTTGATCAATTGCTGAGTGGCATTATTTCAGTGAGTGCGTAATTCTGATGGACTTTACAGTTTATGTGTGAGTGAAAATTTGGATATAAAATAAGCAGTAAGTAAAATATAATCATCATTATTGTCAGTGAATAATTTCTGACCATCTTTACTGCTTCGTGTTGTAACACTTCGCTCCAGCTTCACTTCTGGGAAAATGTTCGTGAGTTTTTTCTCTTTATTTAATTACTAGTTGAACCAGCGAACTTCATACCACCATATATGTTATAGCCTATAGCATATCTATAGGTATATACATACATACATAATAAATACGCCTTTATCCCTCACGGGGCAGGCAGAGCACCAAGGGCCGATAGAACCACATGGTGTCACTTCTGACCTCTTTTGAGGTTAGTTAAAATGTATAGTTAAGATGTTAGTAGTGACAGGTGGTCAGCCCATCGCCTGCAAAACACCAAGACCCTCTTGGCTCTCTACTGAGTTGTACAGTATGCCTGGGTAGAGAAGCAGCTGTATTGTTATAAGTTTTTTTTTTCACTCCCAGGGCAGCATTAAAGTAAAGGTATACGAGTATAGCATTCCTATACTATACTACGCTGATAGAATTTTTCAAATTGTACCAGAAATTCCTTAGATTATAGCGTTCAACCAAACAAACGAACTTTTTTACTTTGTCCTCTGTGTTTTTCTTTTCTTTCTTTATCTATTTTAGAACACTCAGGGTCTCGATATCGACTGCGTATTTGTTATGTTTTGTTGCACGTTAATTATGTTTGTTATTTTTCATATAATTTAATTACAGGGCGGAATCAGGATACCAAAATCGTAGTGCTGCTGCAAGTTTCTTGGATTCAGAGGCAGAGGCATACTCGTCTGGTGTAGAAGAAGATACTCGGTAAATATTGAATACTAAATTATAAAGATTGAAGAATGTTTCCATATGTTTACTTCAAAACTAACTTAGACCTAATTATTATTACAGGCCTTCAAAGAAAACAATCAAATCTAACAGCAAGGCCAAGGTGGTGAAAGAAAAGGCAAAAAGAAAGTCAGGGTACGTATGCTGCATTACTTCTTTATTAAATGTGATAGGTAAACATAAAATTTTATGTGGGTATCACTAATTTCTGTTTTTACTCTTAATATATATGTTTTATTTTATTAAACGCAGGACTGAACCAGACTGTAAGAAGCGCAAGGTTGCTGCAGCTGATCTGCTTGAGAAGTCTAGTCAAGGGTACTCTTCAGACGAAGAAGATCCAAGGTAAATATTAATTAATTACCTTCGTTTCAATTAAATGAAAACGTTTTTAATTATGAATTATTGTCTAACAAATCAACGTGTTTATGTTACAGCCCCTCCAAAAAATCTAAGACCAGCCTCAACAAGACCAAGGAGGCAAAAGAGGAGAGGTCTAAAAAAAAGATTCGGTACGTAAACTTGCTTATTACTCTTTAAAACATTTTTCAAGGCAATTGTAATATTATTTATTATCTAGTAGGTAATTACCACCGCACTTGCACTTTGATTTATTTCACTATTGTTTAAATATTTAGATGTATTTTTCATAATTTAGGGTTAATGATATAAAACTTTTATGCAAACTAGTGAACTATTGTTTTATGGTTAGTAGGTACTGACTAATATAAAATATTGAACTAAATCTCATTTTTATAGGAGCAGTAAAGCCTGCAGCAACATTTATGAGGAGCTGTTTGGAGACGCTGCTGTGCCTGCTCCCAAACATCAGCCCCTGTGGTCCTCACTGGGGCGGCGGGTCGCTGGCGGGGTCAGCCGCCAGGGTACTCTTCAGGCTGACGGTGACGTCTACATAGACTTGAGAGTGTTCGACGTGGCAGAGATCGTTAACGTCAACCCGAGGGAGCGTTGCGATAAGTGGAGCGGCTGCCTGAGAGTTCGGCTTAACCACGACGAGCCGTTATGGGCCACTATAAAAAATATATTTAAAGATAGTAGGCAGATATTTAAGAATATTGAACCGACGTTTTACGCCGACAAGAAGAAGTAGGTTAGGCTTTTTTCATGTTTAGCAAATTAGTTTAGGTTTATTATAAAAAATATAGGATATATATAAATAACTCTTTTATTAGTAATAAGGATTTATAACAATAAAATATTTTAATATTAGGTTTTACTATTTACCTACATTTATCCCGACTTTTTAAAATGCCTAATTTTAAAACTATTTTTTGCTCTGTATGTCAGAAATCCATACTTAAGAAAGCTTTCCCAGGGCACTTGCGCAGTATTAGTCATAAAAATAATACAGTGTTATTTTATGATGACGGAATTGAAACAGTTAATTCGGCTTTTAAAGGTCGCATTGCATCATACCGCATCAAAGCCGATCGCGAGCAAGCGCCTATCGGCGAAGAGTTAACAATTACTTCGCCATGGCAATTCATACATTCTATTTCGTTTAGATTGCGAAAGGTACTCGATTCCTCTATTTCCTGCCACATAAATGTAAAAGTGAACTTTGAACTATTTGCTAAAGTTATTTTGCCTCGAGATGATTCAATAGAAATCAAATCATTTGCAACAGAAAATATTTCTATCTTTCAAAATTATAAGTTCGATGATTTATTAAATAAAATTACTCAAGTAATCTGCGATAAGGTAGATGAATTTCAAGAAAAAGGAAGTGGCTGGTCCCTTTTGGATATTCTTTATATCGAAACTAATATTAATAAATATTCACCATTAGGGGGTTCTAGTTATATCGATTTGCCAAAAAAAAATCAAATCGAAAAAAGGTTGTGTAAATGTCAAAAACAGGGATGAATACTGTTTTGCTTGGACAGTAATGAGCGCTTTATATCCTAACGTAAAAAATCCTAATCGAGTGTCATCATATCCACACTTTACCAACGTGTTGAATGTTGATAATATGCATTTTCCAGTATCATTAAAAGATATTCAAACTTTTGAAAAAAATAATCATGATATCAGTATTAATGTGTATGGGATAGACGAGAAAATAAATATTACCGGACCATTGTATAAAACGTTATTACGAAAAAAAATACATGTTAATATGCTTCTTATAGAAAAAAATGCACGATCCCATTATTGTCTTATAAAAGACTTTACAAAGTTGGTTCGAAAACAAGTAACGAAGCATCATGGGAAATTACATTTTTGTGACGAATGTTTGTTATTTTTTAAATCAGATCGAGATCTTGCTAATCATGTTTGTGGTGGAGTGATCACGTTATTACCTGACCATGGTACTATAATGCAATTTAAAAATTACCATTGCATGCAAAATGTACCTTTCATCATCTACGCAGACTTTGAGACGATATTAGAACCTTGCTTCGAAAGTACGGGCGACCACACTGTCATGGTACAAAAACATTTGCCAGCTGCATTTGCTTATTACATTATTTGCGATTATGATAAATCGCGTAACCATTTGGTGACATATCGGGGAAACAACTGTGCACATGTATTTGTTAAAAGACTACAAAAAGATGTAAAAATAATTTATAAACTTATTCAATCTGCGTCTGAAAGTCCTGTTCCTATTATTTGTGATGAGAAGGATCTAGCAAACTTTGAAAATGCTCAATATTGCTATTTGTGCCGTAATTTACTAATTGATGATAAAGTACGGGATCACTGTCACTTTACCGGTAAATATAGGGGTGCAGCACATTCGTCCTGCAATCTTAAATTTAGGATTCCTAAATTTATTCCGGTGTTTTTTCATAACTTATCAGGTTATGACTGTCATTTGTTTATTCGTGAACTTAGTAGTTTTCCTGGTGAAATAAAAGTAATTCCTAAAAACAAAGAGAACTATATTTCTTTTACTAAGTTTATCCAGATTTCAACTGCTGACTTTGTTGCGGTGCGTTTTGTTGACTCATTTAAATTTTTGGGGGCAAGCTTAGAACAATTAGCTAAAAATCTCCAGCAAGATGATTTCATAAATTTGAGTGCATTTTGTGATAACGAAAATCAGGCGGCATTGCTAAGTCGAAAAGGTGTATACCCCTACAGTTACATGTCGAATTGGAGGGTGTATGAAGAAAAGAATTTACCCTCAATAGAAAAGTTTTATAATAATCTGACTGATGAGGCTATAAGCGAATCAGATTATAATCATGCAAAAAAAGTTTGGCATTGTTTTAATATAAATAACCTCGGAGAATATACGGATTTATATGTAAAAAGCGATGTTTTGATTTTAAGCGATATATTTGAAAAGTTTCGTAAAACATGTAAAATAAATTACGGTTTAGATCCTGCATTTTATCTCACAGCACCAAGTCTTAGTTTCGACGCGATGTTATTAAAGACTAAAGTAAAATTAGAACTACTTTCAGATTTAGAAATGGTAAGAATGATACAAAAGGGAATTCGTGGGGGTATTTGCTTATGTTCAAAAAGGTATGCTAAGTCAAATAACCACTATCAGCCTGATTATGACCCCTCACAACCAAACAAATATTTGATGTATGTGGATTGTAATAATTTATACGGCTTTGCTATGTGCAGTTATCTACCTTATGCCGATTTCAAACTTCTTAATGAAATGGAATGTAAAAAAATTGACATTATAAATATTCCTAATGACAGTGATTATGGATATATCCTCGAAGTTGATTTGGAATATCCTGAGAAGTTACATGATTTCCATAATGATCTTCCATTTTGTGCGGAAAACTTTATTCCGCCCGGTGCTAAAAATGTGAAACTTATACCAAATTTGTATAATAAATATAATTACGTTATCCACTATGTTCATTTAAAGACATGTATACAAAACGGATTACGTCTTAAAAAAATTCATAAAGGAATATCGTTTAAACAAAGACCCTACTTAAAAGAATACATTGATTTAAATACCCAGTTGCGACAAATATCTAATTCTTTATTTGAACAAGACTTTTTCAAATTGCTTAACAATAGTATTTTCGGAAAAACATTAGAAGACACTGAACGAAGGGTTGATGTCAAACTTGTTAGTGCGTGGAGGGATGAACGGAATAAAACCAAAAAAATGTATACAGCTGAACGATTAATATCACGTCCTAATTTTCATAGTGTGTCAATATTTGATGAAAATTTAGTAGCTATACAATTAAAACGTGAAAAAGTTATCCTTAACAAGCCCATATACATTGGATTTACGGTCTTAGAACTCTCTAAAAATCATATGTATCATTTTCATTATTCTGTAATGAAAAAATACTATAATAATAAACTGGCTTTATGTTATACTGATACTGACAGTCTTTTATACTCCATAGAGACTAATGACTTTTATACAGACTTAAAAGAAAACTTCTTGAATTATTTCGATACTAGCAATTACGCTATGGATAATTGTTTTGATATTGTTCCTAAAAATAAAAAAGTTCCTGGATTGTTCAAAGATGAATTAAGCGGTAAATTATTACTTGAGTTTGTAGGACTACGATCTAAATTATATAGTCTGAGAACGAACAGTTATGAAGTAAAGAAAGCAAAAGGAGTTAAAAAAAATGTAACTATGAAACTGAAATTTTCTGATTATACTAAAGTTTTATCAACTGGTAATGAGTTAATCGGTAAAAATGTTCTTTTTAAAACAATTAAGCATGAAATTTTTACCACAGAGCAAAACAAAGTGGCTTTGTCGAGAAAGGATGACAAACGTTTTATTTTGAAAAACAACATATCCACCATATCTTGGGGACATTATTATATTACAGTTTAGTTAACTTAAGATATATTTATATATACGTATAATAAGATGTAAGTTGTTAAGTAACGTTGTAATATTATTTAATTTTTAATAGTTTAGACAATGTATAGTTTTAAATAAATTTGCTAAACAAAGTACACGACATTTTATTTTTACCTATACTTACATAATTTATAAAGGCTTTATAAGGGTCAGCGCATAGTTCCATGGATAGTCTGTCGTCTGCGCAGAGGCTAAGGGATTAAACAGGTTGAGACAAATTTAACAAGTTCTCAATATACGAGTCATATGATGTCGTAACCTGATGATCATATTTCTGAACCTAGAATTATTTTATAAATGTTATTTTACTTGTGCGCTTTCATTGTAAGCACTTAACAAGTCGCAACCTGTTCCAAATATAATGCTGAATATGATGAAAATGATATCTAATATTGTACACATGCATTTACGTCAACTAACAAGAATGCATAGTCATGAGTTTTAATACAAAGTTTTAAGTGAAACTGTATTTGCGAATTTATCATCATAAGTCATTCGGCGCTCTCTACAACAGCAGCGGGTTCTAGTTTATTAATTTAATGTAAGTATTATCTAATCTCAATGTTAAATTAATTTTATTTTTTTTTGAAATACATAAATTATATATTGTATTTATTTTTACAGAAAATGGAAGATTCAGCAGACATAATGTTCAGTCAGTACGCCCAGGACCCTTTAGAGAACTTTACTGAACAGTATCAGGATCTTTTAAAGAAATCTAAGAAACGAAGACAAAAACGTGAACCTACAAAGAAGACGAATGTTTCATCAAAGTCGTTCGTCATAAGCAAGGAAAGCCGTGGGATTAAGCTCATTCAAATTAAAATATTGGATCTGCAGAAGGAGTATCCACTGCTTAGGTCTGGTGAAGAGGACGGTGAAGAGAACGTAGTGTTAAGTGCGCAGTATGTAGTACAGGACTCAATAGACGAAATTTCAGACCTGACGGAGGTTTTAGTTAAAAAGATTTCGAAAAGACTTTGTGGTGATATTGTTTAGTTATGATTTGTTTTATGTTTGTTTTTTAATGTCATTATAAAATAAATGATTTATTCATCTAAAATACTATGTTTTATTATTTCTCTTAATTTTATTTTATGTTTTACTAATTTAAAAGCGCTGTATAAAAAAAACAGTATTTATTAAATGAAATTTCTTTATTAAAATATTCCCATTGCTACATTGTTTGCTAAACACCATTGTTTAATATACAATACATTTTTTAAAGCACAATTTTTTTTTATGTTGCAAGCAACTACTAACAAAATTATTACTGCCATATAGTTCAGATAAAGTCTTTAGATTTGGAATACCTGTGTCAGTTATATCTATAATATTTCCATCATCATATAATTCCTGTACCCACTTAATCTTTTCTTCACCTTTAACAATAATTCTCTGATCTTTTAAGTAGGGTTTAATGATTCTACGAAATTCTTTATAATCAATATATCCATCGCTCCATCTATATCCTCTGGTTCTTTCGATCCAGCGTACATGCCTTTTTTCTTCATCAGTAAGTTTAGAAAAAGAGTATGGAGGTTTTATTTAAAATATGTTAGTATGATTGAAAGTACATATTACAAATTCTTTAACTATGAATTCATTTTTATAACTTTTAAAACCTTGTAAATCTACAAGTATGGTATTTTTATTCATGATATTTTTTTTACAATATTACTCAATGGCTTGTATTCGAATATACAATCGTTTAAAATCAAACAATATGCCGCTGTCTGATCTGATATTTCTTGATCTGTTTCGATTTCAACTCGCACGTCTATCGAGCCCTTTAGCATTTCGTGTTGTCGGGAACAATCAATAACAAATAAAGGAGCGATATCTTTGAATTGTTTTAAACTCATCAATGGTTCTGCTCGACGGCTGTGATACGACTGCTGAAATCTTGCATACTGTTCATATAATAAAGTAAACTTGTCTTCTGAAAAACTGATATTCAGTCCTTCATAGGGATAATATGATGAATTTAAAAAGACTCTTACATCACGTACATTACAATGGTCAAATTCAGCCATCGACAATTTACTATTATGTCGTCGATTGGTTTGTAAAGCAATTACAACAAATCGTGGTTTCTCTATTTGAGATGATGTTTTTATAGACCAAGTATGCTTGCGCGTTTTGGGTAGTAATGGGTATTCATACAGATCCCAATTTCGAAACGCTAATGGAATAGCTCGATCTTTCTCTAAATGTTTTAATAAATTAATTCTCTCACGATCAGATACTTTTACGTGTGGAACTCTCCAAATTATTTTACTGATAATAATATCCTCTATAACTTCACCTGTACTTAAAGTTATTGCATTTAGATTCGTATTACTTCTAAGTAATACTAACTCATGTTTACAGTTAATGATTATTTTTTCATAATCTTCTGCAAACCCTAATATTTTGTTTAACGGAATAGATGCTGAAAATACTCCACCATTAGTATTTTTTGTTCCCATAGTTGACCAACCCCAAACGCAAGCAGATTTGGATTCGTTTTCATTCATAGATAGATAAGATTTAATTGTAGTAGTTACACCAGCATTTTTAATTTTATCTATTTCCACTCCGTTTAATTCATATCGTATATCTTGAAATAAAAATAGGGCCGGATTATTAACAAAATGTACATTTGACACTTTCTCTTTAGTGGTACTGTTATAAACATTCACTTTTCCCTCGATATACAAACTACTAAGTGAAGGCAGCACATACAGGTCCTGTTGATTAATAGGAATACGTATTTCGTCATTGTTATTGAAACTTGTCACATATGGTTTGTATGAATGATACTCAAAACTTTCAATGCTGTTGTCGTATGATGTTTGTTGAGATATATTTAAAATATTCATTTTATTAAGCGTACAAGCTTTAGGAATTCTTTATTGGTCTTGGTTAGCCTCTTTTTCAGCTGAAGCGGTGTGCCTTTGCGAGAAGTTCTTTTAAAACTGACTTGAACAGAGGATGTAGTAGGGCTTTTATTGAAGTTTATCATTTTTTTCTAAAATGTAAATACAGCTGTATTTCTTCACCTCTTAAATTGATCTCTTTATTTTCAGCGTCTAGGAGTTTTATATTGAGAGCGCTTATAGAACTTTGATTAACAGGAAAATAAATTAAGTTTTTAGGTATTTCAATTATTCGATAGCCAGGTGGTACATTAGGCACAAATTCATAAATAATATGGCTTGATTTTCCGTTTACAAACGAACCACTAACTACGTCGCATTCGATCCGCACGATGGTTGTTGATAGAATGCTGACAGGATATTGTGATTCTGTACTTATATTGGCATTTATTGTTTCCTCTCCAAAACCTAAAATTTTGCCAAGTGATTTACTTTTATTAAAATGAATACATTTGGAGCAAAAGATGCTTGTTTTTAATGTATTATTATTACATGTTAATTTCAATACAGTGTTTTTAATGTTGCTTTTCAAATAATCACAAATATCCTGAAGCTCGTAGGAACCTTCAGGAATTTCTATGATTTCATTGTCACCGTAGTAAAACTTATTGTTTCTTTCATCTATATTAGGAATAGAGTTGAAGGTTGAAAAATATAAAAGACCACATTCGTAGTCCCCTTGAAGTTCCAATGTTGGGGAATAGTTGGTTATTAAAGATGCACCTCTCCCAGTTATAGACACAGTGAAAGACATTTTTATACTAACACTTTAATTTATTTCATTCTATATATAAATGTTTTTTCCAATATTTTCTTAAAAACTTTAAGCACAGATGACCACAGTTTGTAGTACCGAACGATTGATGTCGTACATAATTATAGTTTATAGGTAGGTTATGCATATAATTTATTAGTTCTAATGGTGGTTTCAAATCACCAAAACTATCATAGTATTCAACATAATTGTTTTGCTTTACGAAGGCCACCCAATGCGTCCCAGGATTTAAATTGCTGTCCAAATTCAATATTCCACATTCATTCTTCCTAGGTTTAGAAGGTAATGTATCTCTCATGTAAACGCCTCTAAAGTAAGGAATATGATGCGCATGTTCTAATATATCTAAGTTAGTCAGTGCACGTCTGGGCAGCGTCTTAATTAGTTTTTTGGTGGATTCAAATATAAGCCGGCTCCTTTTTTATGAGGTTTAATATATAAGCCTTTTCCAAGAGCTACTGCTTCCATCATTCTATTGTGTCTTTCAGATTCCTGGAGACTCTTTTGTGCAGCTTTAGAATCATTAACAGCTTTTGCTATACCTGCTGCTCCTCCAGCTAGAGAACCCAAAGCTGACAAACCAGCAAATATAGGAATAAGTGGCAAAAGTCCCCCACTTTTTGGAAGCGGAATACAACGCGGTAAACGAATTCCTTTTTTATTACCAAACTGTTTCTTTGCAGCTGCATATGCAAATTTTATAGCAGAGTGGCGATCCTTGGTTTTCAGAGATTTCAGTTGGGACCGTATTTTTTTGATACCGTTTTTAAATGATTTTATGCCACTACCTGCCTTAATTTTTGCCTTCATAGCATTTTTCACTATCCATGAAGCAATTTTTTCCCCTTTCCCAGCATCTTTTGATTTCAACCTTCTCTTAGCCATATTTAAAAGTTCTAAATCAGCTTTATTTCGAGCGCGGGAATCTTTATTAATGTAAGCAATGTCGTGATGCATGCAAGCTTCATCCAGTTTGTTTACACCTCTATCACCTTTACGTATCCTTTCTTGAAGTTTTGTTCCTGGACCGCAATATTGATATCCAGGTAAATGTAACTCAAACGGTAAATGATCTATCAAATTATTAATTATACCACTGCCCCCTTTCATCGATAATCATAAAGTGAGACATGGAGTTATTAATGAGCTATTTTTATACCTAAAGCACAAATTCACTTTTGTTTACCCAACTGTTTTCTTTATCACTTAATCCTAACCATTTTACAAAAAGTTTATTTCCTTTTCTCTTAATAACTTTTTCAATGAGATAAAGGTCAGGATATTTAGTTTTTTGTAGTTCGTATCTATAAAAAGAACCTAGAATATTTTGATTATGTTTATCTGCTATTTGATAAGTTTGGGGATTAGTTTGCTTTATTTTCACAATGCGAAATATTTCCGTAGACCAATTGGGCGTATAACCTTTATAGAAATCTCCTTTGTATTTACTTATACGAACAAAATCACCAACTCGAAATGTTGGTCCTTCTCGTATCTTTGGGTGTTGGGTTTTTATAATATTAGACCTCACTATAACCTCATTTGATTGGTTAACTTCAATTGGCCTGTATTTTGTAATACGATGTACTGTATTGTTATAGTGGTTAACAACAGAATCTAAATTAGTTTGAAACCAATTATATCGTCCACATAGACTGAACGCTTTATAAAGGTGTAATTTTATAGTTCTTATTACCCGTTCTACAATAGATGCTTTTTTAACAGAATATGTGGAATAATGATTAATATTATATTTACTCATTAACTGCTGAAAATTATCATTATAAAACTCTGTACCCAGATCTGTTTGTAAATTTCTAGGTTTTCTTGAAGATTCCGATAATATTCTATGCATTGCGTCCGTAACGTATTTTTTAGATTTTGTCTTCAATGGCTTCACCCATACGTATTTTGATAAAGCGTCAATCACTACAAGAACATATTAGGTTGTTCGGAAAGTCATTTCGTTTTTTCCCGCCAGAGGACTTATTACGTTTTTTCGAAACTAACTTCACACTTAAGCCCCATAACCATTATATGTCTTGAGAGCTGATATTGCAAGGCTTGTGTGTGAAAAGTTCTATTAATTCTACCCAGTAGTTTTTGGTTGGTGCCCTTTACGAAAACTGTCTTTCATGTTCCCCAAAAAAAACGAAATGACTTTCCGAACAACCTAATATTTATATCCTTTATTATACAAAGAATATTTTTGAAAATCCATAAGATCGGCTTGCCACAAATCATCTACCCCCTTTACAATAGTATGTCTACGAAAAAAGTTTCTTCTAGCTGCTTTGTGAAGTTCGTTGACTATGTCTTGCTTACTCATTCTTAACATCAAGTTTGGATGCTAGCATTAAATCAATCTCTTTTTTTGTATAATGCTGGGTAATCAAATAATTAGTCGTTATTTTTTCTAAATTATGAAGATATGATTTGACTCTATCATGGATTGTTTTCATTTCATTTTTTAGTTCTTCTAAACATTTATCTACGTATTCTTTATTCACAGCTTCATCATTCTTTTCCGGTGTAAGTAGTCCTTTCAAAGTCGATGATTTCAAATCAAATTCACCTGTATCTGACTTTACTAATGCATCGGTAAAAAAGTCAGTAAATTCTGATAGTCGTAAACGCTTATGAACGTGATGACCAAATTTGTCAATATTCATTGCCGTCTTGTCGGCGTCTGTAGCGTAATGATACTACCTAATCTTTGTGATGGAAGCTTTATATATTTATTGTTATTTATAATACCAGCCTCATTTAGTTCCTCGATTATAGCATAAATTTCATTATGAACTCCAGTGTTACCAGCAGCCCTAGATGCAAGTAGTAATTTTAATCGTTCTACTAACTCATTTGGATCGTCCCAGTAAACTAAATCAGTATCTTTCTTAACTTCTTTCTTAATATTGATTCCTTCTCCTCGTGGCAGACTTTCTACACTACTTGTATAACTTCTTGAGAATAAAGGTTTAATCACGTTCATATATTTAAATCCTTTGTTACTAATTATTGGTTTAGCTGGATCGCAATTACGCTTGTGCGCATTCGTATCTCTAAGTAATAATTTATAATTTTGTAAGTCCTCATCTGTAATCAGATCTAAATTTGGTACCTTTTTATACAACAATTCTTTTAATCCGTTAGTTTTTTTTAAGCTATAATTTCCAATTTTTAGGATGCGATCATCATCATAAACACGGGTATTGCCAAGCATAAGTTTTCCTTTAACATTTTTAACACCATAGGGTATATTTTTCATTTCTTCTGATGACATGGACCATGATAATGAATCGTTGGTTACACTTGGCGATGATTGAAGAGATTGAAATGAGTTTTCAAAGTCGTCCTGATCCTCATAGGGTGATGTAGTGAGAGTTTTGTTAGATCTTTTAGAAATATCTATATCTGTGTCTTCGTTAATAGGTTCTTCATAATCTTCAGCAGAAGTATTTGATGACTCGCTTTTGCTAGACTTAGTTCTTTTCACTAATTGGGTTTGATCCATTGCTTCATAGGTGTGGCGTTTGTCACCAGTTTTACTTGCTAATATTTTAAGTGGGCTAACGATAGGTTTAAATATAGTTTCCAATGTCCTTTCATTTATGTTTTTTGAATCTTGTATCATTTTTACCTTTCTTTTTACAGCTGATGCTGATTTTACGATTTCTTCTTTAAGATTTCGTTCCATCGTTATGGGTTCTACTCTCTTCGACTTCTCTAATAGAACTGTTTTGTTCGTTGCACAACTGTTACTTAAAAACTTTAATCCACAACTATAAATGTATCAAACTTCATTCTGTAACAACCTTTGTTTCGTTCACAGTCCTTGTTGATAACAACGTAATTAAAAGGTTTACTCCATACAGTGGAGCACATTTCACGAAACTGAGGCCATGTCATGTCTGATCCTACATGTTCTTCATAAATATGTCTAAGATTTATATCATCTTGTTTAAATAATATAATAAGGTTAGAATTATCTCTTACTAGTTGTTTAGGTATCTTGGTGTAAGTTTGATTAATATAAAAACAGTCAATATTCTTATGACGACCCATAGCAAAATAGTCTCGTATATTGTTTTGATTTTCACAAGCCACGTCGTCAAATATAATTATAGAGTTTGGTAAAGCTTCGTGCGGACTTAAAATTTCGCTGTTATGGTTATACTTGTTGTAAGATGTGGATGCAACCATATCCATTACCTTTTCGAGAAATATGTATTTAGGTTGATATAAAGATTTCGAATAAACATAAAGGTTTTGAAATCTCGGTCCGTTTTGATGTAATAATAAACTTATTACTAAATTAGTCTTCCCACAATTTGATGGGCCACAAACAATACTGCGTATAGTATTTGGTAATAAGTTTCCATGTCGTTTTTGTTCATTGATTGAAACAGGGCAAACACATTTTAATTTAAGAGATTCCTTTTGTTTCAGAAATTTCATGTTTAACATCAAACTTGACTGCTGTGATTCATGAGTTTCTACTGAATGATCAATTATGATCAAACCCAATCGTTTTTACTGAATTTTAATGAATTGGGGTGGTCTAGATCAATCATATTTCAATTGCGCACGAAGGGGCGCAGCGAGCTTTGCGAGCCATTGAAATATGATTGATCTAGAATGCCCAATTCATTTACTACTCATATTCCAATAGTTGCCCGCCAATTTATACTGAGACTTTTCAGCAAAATTCAGAAACCACAGCTCAGCAAAATTCAGAAACTACAACTCAGCAAAATTCAGAAACTACAACTCAGCAAAATTCAGAAACTACAACTCAGCAAAATTCAGAAACTACAACTCAGCAATATTCAGAAACTACAAGTAATCAAGACGCAAATGTGGTTCCAATCACCACAGACACATCTAGGACAACAGAAGCCCAAAATTTTTATTTTCTCCCACAATATTCTGTAATTAGCTCAATCTCTTCTCAGCCACCTCAATCCAACGATGATTTGGATTTGTTTCAATTATAAAAATTAAATTAATTAAACTTCTTATAATAGTTTATTCCAACATTATTCTAATTATTAGTCTTGAATAATTAAAAATTACATTAGTAAACTATGTTATAATTATAGGTCTTGAATTAATAAAAATCTTGAAATCAGTTTATTTATTTTAATTTGGTTAACAACATAACAAACTTGTTTAACTTACCTTAATGTTATCAGTAGTCGCTCTTCTGGGGGAATAGGTATTTTCCAATGCGTACATTTTTTTTCTAGGTCATCTCTTACTTTGGACATAATTGTATTAAAACATTGCGGGGACATCTTATACACGTCGTAAAAACGATCTGGATAGTGTATTAAATTTTCCATTTGAATATAAAATCTATGCTCCTGTCCTGCTTGCCACACAGGGTGGACCGCATATCTTCTGATTTTTTGTAAGTTCTCCAAATGCACCAGAGCTTGCAGATCCTCTTCATCTGACGAAGAAGACGTCATGTTGTCGTGATAAAATCAAACACTAGAATGCCCCAAATGCATCCCCTGTGTCGCCCGTGCCTCGCCTTTCCGACACCGTTAGCGCGCCTGTTCTGCGCTGCACCGGCGCCGCGCCCGCACCTCGCCCGCGCTTCGCCCGCGCCCGACACCTCTTGTATTTGTCCCGCGCCTAAGGGGGAGCCTCACTTTTGTCTAAAATGTTTCAATTATGTCCATCGCTAATATGTTGATGCTATAAAAGGTTTCTTATCTCATCTTTTACAGCATGTTTTGTCAAATATTATGGCTAATTATTTATATTTCTAATGGTTGTTTGTAATTATGCTTACTAATGAGTACTTTATTTTATTTTTCAGTAAAACTGATTTTTATGTTTGTATTTCATTAAAAAATAAAGACTACTAATTTTCGTTTAAATAATAAAGACTAATTTGAATTATATATCCTGAATTTTTATTTTGGTTACTTTTTTCGCTATCTTTCATTTTTTCAATTCCTTACAAGGTATGTTTGTCCCACTGCGCAGTATAGTTCTACAGCGCCCCGTGCCGGTCACGGAGTACGAATAAAGTAACAGTCAGTATGGCCGGCGGCGAGAAAAAGTAGTTTGAATATGACTATACGTTGAGGTCACCGGTGACCCCCATGGCGCTATGATAGAGGAAGGGTGAGGTCACCGGTGACCCCCATGGCGCTATGATAGAGGAAGGGTGAGGTCACCGGTGACCCCCATGGCGTTTAGCGTGTTAAAAAGGCTCCGTAGCGAAAACCAGGTGTAACGAAATATGTTATGACGCCAAAGCTTATAGCTCTGAAACTATGGTACCTATCTGCGTAATTTTGGTATCATTATTTAGATGAATGAAGCCATTACTCGGGATTTACCAACGCTGTTATTTTTTTGGTAGCGGTGGTGCGGGCGGTGATGGATAATAAACATATTTCGATTTGCTTTCAGCCGCTTTCAGACAAATATAGCAGACTTCATAGAAAACACCAGAAATATGGAAGATAAAAGCAGCGTTTGGGGTCACTTCTTAAAGTCAAAAACTAAACCAGAAGCTAAATGCAAGTATTGCAATAGAGTACTATTGTGTTCTGGAGGCTCAACTTCGTCACTAAGAAGTCATCTCAAAAAGAAGCATATTATATCGTTGGATTCTATAAAGGCAGTCCCTGGGCCTGGGCAACCAGAAAATGACGAGACGGGACCATCGACATCTAAAAGACCAAATAAAATCACGAAGTACCTTAAAACTACGGATTCTCTGGAACTGACAGTCTCAAGAATGGTTACTCTTGATGGTATTGCATTTAGGGTGTTTGCGAACTCTGTGGACTTGAGGAGATTATTTAAAAAAGCTAACTATGAGCTTCCAACTACAGCTAATACTATAAAAATATTGTTATGCAATGCAGCCAAAATGCGAAGGAAGAGGTAAAACAAATAATTTCTAGATTAAAAAAGAACGGTCGGAATTTTTCCCTTAGTGCAGATGAATGGACATCGTGTCGCAACCGGCGCTACATGAACATCAATTTGCATTTACCTGACCTTAATAGCAAAAATCACATCAGCTTGGGACTTGCTCGACTGGAAGGATCAGCGACGGCTCTGAAGTGCGCCCATGTTTTAAAGATGCGGTTGCTTGAATTTGATTTGTCTCTCGAAGACGATATCGCTGGCCTTACCACTGATGGAGCTTCCGTAATGGTGAAAATGGGGAAATGTTTACCCATATATCATCAGCTGTGTTACGCCCATTGCCTACAATTGGCAGTACTTGATGTACTGTACAAAAAAAGTAACGAACCAGCCGTTGAACTAGTTAATTTGTCTGACTCTGATAGTGAGAGTGACGATGAAGAAGATGGCGTTAATGTTGATACAGAAAATTGGCAAAGAGCCACTATCACGAACCAACATTATAAGGACTTGATCCAGAAAGTCAGAAATGTTGTTTTCAGAAAGTCCCCTACTAAAAATGATGACCTGCTACAAAAGTATGTTAGAGAGAAGTTTGGCCACGATCTGTGTCTAATCCTGGATTGCAGAACAAGATGGAGTTCGTTATGCGATATGCTGGACAGATTTTTAGCAGTCTATGAGTGTATACAGAAAGCGTTGTTAGATCTTAAATCGGATATCAGTTTCACAAACGACGAAATGATTTCTCTAAAAGAACTGAAAGAAGTTCTTGAAATAATAAAAGGAGTTGTTGAAGTCTTGTGTTTGGAAGATGCAACTCTTCTCACAGCCGACACTGTGTTGAAATGCATGTTCAACAAATTGTCAAGCATTTACGGCATCCTAAGTTTTGAACTGCAAACAGCTCTGCGAAAGAGAATTGCTGAACGATACCTTTTAATACAAGGTGTTTTGAAATATTTAAACAATGCTCAAGAGTTTTTCCAAGACAATGAAAATCTATCTTTATTTGAAAAACCAACTTCAAATTTTATAAAATCTATCGTGACAAAGATGGTTACTGACAGCGATGACTGTAGAATCCCTTTGGCAGCCTATCAGAGCTCGAACATTGCTTCTCAAACTCCTATTTTCAAAAGTTTTAAGGATGAGCTTTTACATGTATTAAAACCGACCAAGAGTTGTAGTATTCCACTTGCTCCACCAACAACATAGTGTTGAGTAGGACATACAAGAGGCACTTCATTTGTCCCGGACATGACGTCAAAATGTAAGAGTGCCTCGAAATTTTAAATTGTACTACTTCAATTTTCTTGTCGCGGTCGAGCTTGAACGGTCGAGCGAGGCAGGCAGACAAACGACAAGCACGTCACGTGATCACGTCACGGTCGTCGCGTCTGACATTTTGAGCGAGAGAGAAATATATTGTCTTCCATGCGAGGCGAGGTGCCATGACAAAAGCACGTCGCGTCTGACATTTGAGGCGTCAGGAGGCGCGCATATTTCGTACTATAATAACTTCAAATGGTTCAGTCAGTAGGTACGCCTCGCCTCATTTGAAGTGGGACATTGTACTGGCTCAGGACAAAAAAGAGGCTACTCTTACAAACTCTTTTTCGAGTCGTGTCCTACTCAACACTACAACAACAAATTTAGACGCGGAAAAAATGGTGCTATGTGAAATGGCATTACATGAAAATGGCGGTGGTCGAGGAAAATTTTTAACGATGGCATACGAAGCCTTAATCACGATCAAGCCTACAAGTGTGGAGTCTGAGCGTGCCTTTTCGACGGCAGGTTATTTTTGTAGCAAGTTGAGATCTCGTCTCAATGATTCTACTTTGGACGCATTACTATTCTTAAGATCTCATTATCTTGCTAAAAAGTCTGAATAATTGTATTAACACTCAATAAGTAATTTTATTAATGTTTAATAAACATAGAACCTAGAACCATTTACTTAATATTTTATTAATATTATGCGGGATTTACCTATCATTATCCCTAACTAACCTACCTAAATACATAGCTTAATATGAATAAATGAATATGATAATTTAAATACAAATTGTAATAAAGATTTTTGATCTAATAAAGTATTATTTTGAGTTGTACCTTACTTTATGGTATTTGAAAGTCCTACTGTACCTATTAATTCCTATTTTATAAAAAAAAAAAAAAGATGAACGCAGAGCAAACATATTTTCAAACCGGTTTCACCGAAAACCGGGTTTTAAAAATAAAAAACCGAAAAAAAAACCGGGTTTGAATTTGGGCGGTTTTTTCATTCCCTAGTTTCTTCAACTACCTATTTTTAACGATTACTTGCTGTGTTACTGGATTTTGAGTTTGCATTTTGATTGGATTACGTTGATATGGATAGACAAAATAGTTGTGTTTTGTGTAGCCGGTCTGTGTTGCGGCGAAGGAAACATATTCTCACAGAGCACTTTCTCGAAAGGTTCCGAGATTACGCAGAGTTATTATTACAGGAAATAACACCACGTGAGGTAAGTAGGTTCAGTTTTGTTTTATCATTTTATAGTTACTTGGCTTACTCGTCGTACCTTACACACATCTTATTATTTACACATACTCTAAACTAACTACTTATTACTTACATAATTGTATTCATAACTAATCTACGCTATGTTTACAAAAAACTTAACTATATATATACAATTACTCGTGGCATGTCGCGGCGGCGATCATTCAAGACTATAGCCAACATAGGGATGGTCGATGTTCATCGATATTGCATTAACATTACATTCAATTCACTAGGTAATAAAATAAAATATAACATTCCTGCACGTTTTTTTTTCAGATTCCCTTTGATGGTCCGCGGTCTATATGCCATGCCTGCTGGGTGAGATTGGATTCCACGCTCAGAAATCAGCCTAGGCAAAATGAGCCACCTCAACGAGTTCATGACGAACCACCTCAACAAGCAGAAGATGCTGGTGAGGAAGAACAAAATGAGGGTCAACAAGATAATTCCGATTTCATTTCTCTACAAGGATATTCCCGTGCTTCAAATACAGCAAGACGTTGCATATTTCACAACTGCAGAAACATTGCTACGCACTTATTGCCATTGTACGTAAAATTCTTTTTGTTGCATACAAAGAACTTTTATATACCTCCTCTTGCCCGTATCTGCCAATCACATTTGCAAAGAAATGATTGGAAAGAACTGATTACTCAGAGGCAAATGCATCAACAATTTAATGGTGCTCATGTACTTTAATGATGAATATATACAAATGGGGCTTGGAACAAAAAAACGAACTTGATTTCGAAAACATAAATGCTATAGATGATAATGAGCTACATTTTTGGACAGGAGTAACTAAAGAACAATTCAACAGTTTTCTACAGTTAACACCATCTCTTCATAACAGAAATGATAAGCCTGCTACGACCCTTGGTATATACCTTACAAAAATTAGGACTGGGGAAACGGACGAAAGGTTGGCTACGAAATTCAAAATGTCCAGAAGAACGTTAGAGAGAAAGATAAAAATAGCAAGAGAATGCTTAACTCAAGATTTCGTCCCGCATTTTCTGGGCTTAGATCATATGACCAGAGAAGAGGTGGTTGCTCGAAACCTTTCTATTCCATCGCATATTTTCGGGGGCGACCAAAATACAGTCATTTTGGTGGTTGACGGCACATACCTAAATGTGCAAAAGAGTGCCAATTTTTTGTTCCAAAGAATTACATATAGCTTGCACAAATTCAGGAACCTGGTAAAGCCGTTCATGATAGTTTGCACAGATGGCTATATTTTAGATGTATTAGGACCTTACGCAGCAACAACATCAGATGCAACAATTATGCGTTCCATAATGGAAGATGAAGAGTCGCCTTGGCATTGGTTTCTACAGACTGACGATGTTTTCATACTAGACCGCGGCTTTCGGGACTCAATCTCCTCTATTCAAGAATTTGGCTATAATCCTCAGATGCCACCATCCAGATCTAGAGGAGAGCAACTTACAACCGAAGATGCGAACAAGTCTAGACTTATAACAATGTGCCGGTGGGTTGTCGAGACAATGAACGGTCGTTTCAAAAAAGATTATAAGCTATTCCGACACACATATTTTAATGTTTCTTTGCCTAACATGATGGCGGATTTCCGAATCACTGCAGCGATCATCAACGCTACTCGGCGACCATACGCGGATAGCATATACGCCGAGCAATTCATTGATATAATTAATGAAAATATTAATAGAAGAAATGAGGTGGTGGAATATGTGAGTGGGCACAACTTGAATAGGCAAAGGGTAGCATTCACTGCAATTGATGCCAGTGATGCAGCGTTTGATTTCCCACAATTATCGTACGAAGATTTAATTCTTTTTACGCTGGGCAGCTATCACCTCAGGATAGCAAGATCATACGTCCATGAGCACATGCGACCAAATGGCCTATATATCATCGAACTCTACCGGCACCACGAATTGGTCAACAACAGATCATTGATACGCGGTAGAATTCAGTCCCGACACGTCAGGAGTAAGCAGTATTATACATACATATTGGTGAACCCTACAAGAGAGGGCAGAGAGAGCATAGAAGACTATTACTGTTCTTGTATCCACGGCCGCCGAACTATCGGATGCTGCGCGCATATTGCCAGCATGGTGTATTTTTTATCTTGGGACAGACACCAAGAACAAATAGATGCGCCAGCCATGTTCTTGGACAACACTATTGTGCCTGTTGACATAGATTATGTTGAATAAAAACTGTTTGATTTAAACACACATTTGTTTGATTTAAAAATGCATCAGATTATTCCTATCGTAATAGTTCATTACCTATCGTAATAGTAAGAGTACATTACCTATCGTAATAGTAAGAGTACATTACCGTATATCACTTACATTTTTTTTTTTTGAGCAGATGTCCATACTCTACTTTGATGCGACATACCTATATATTCGTAAACTAGGGACGTTTATCTAAACATACATACCAATTTTGTTTATGTAGGCTGTGGATATAGTTTTCATAGTAAGTTGCCCAGTGAGTAATAAGTTTTTATCTTTTTTTTTTTTTTTTTTTTAGATACCCTACAGACTTGTATTGTTAGAACCAGCAGACGAACATGACGAGTTCAATTGCTCCACCGTGTGATCAAGACACACATTCAATTCAATGCAAATAGTCGAAAATGTCTTATCATTACCGTATATCACTTACATTTATTTTTTTCAATTTTTGGGCAGATTCCCATACTCTACATTGATGCGACATATACAGGGTGTTTTTTTGTGGCCACCTTTAACGAAGTGTACGTATTCTATACATGAAATAAAGTAAGTTTATGCCAAAAAAAATGCTGGGATTTTTTTTTATTTTTTTTATTTTAAATTCCTTGATCGTGCGAAATTTATAGTGTCTAGTGTTTATGTTAGTTTTTTTATAGACAGATATTAATTATTTTTCGTGAAAAAATCCTGCTACGCGCGTCTATGTGCATTTATGCAGAAAAACGCAGTCTATTTACTCAACTTTGGACCCTAATATTTTGGAAACCAGACACTTCCCAGGTATGCTTCCATGGATAAAAATGATCGTGATGATAAGGAGATTCCGTAGTTTTCGGAAACGTTGACGACCAAAAATCACCCTGTATATTCGTAAACTAGGGACGTTTATCTAAACATCCATACCAATTTCGTCTCTGTAGGCCGTGGGTATACGGGCTGTTTGATAAGTCCTTTTAAAAACTATTTGTAAAACCTTTTTTCTGGTAAATGGCGTTAACATTCGCCGGATCTAGCTCCGTGCGATTATTACCTATTCCCAAATCTGAAAAGATGGCTTGGAGGGCAAAAATTTTTGACAAATGAGGACTGCATCGCTGGTGTAAACGCCTATTTTGAAGACCTCGACAAAACGTATTTTTTGGAGGGGATAAAAAAATTGGAAACTCGCTGGAACAAGTGTTTGGCCCTCAAAGGAGACTATGTTGAGAAATAAATGTAAATTGTTTTAAAAAAAAAAATTACTTTTTAAAACGACTTATCAAACAGCCCTCTAAAGCCTAGTTCGCATTAGGCCAGTATTTTAGTCGAACTGAAGATTTCTTGTATCTTAGAGCCGATTGCAGATGCAATAAAAACATTAGAAGGTGATAAGGCTAAAATACAAAAAGTATTTCTTATTTTTAAAAATTTAAGGTCACAAATCTACTTTGTTTTATCAGACGTTACAATTCTTGACAGTGATAATAAAGAAAACATTATGAAATTTATTGATAATCGGACTGCAATGGCTATTGAACCAATACATTTGGCTGCTTATTTGCTCAACCCTGCTTCATGTGGCACAGAATTAAATTCTGAAGAAGATATTAAAGCAATGCAATATATTTATGAACTGGGCCAACATTTAAACATAAACATCATGAAAGAGTTATCCGATTATAAAGCTAAAGATAACTTTTGGAAGAATCGCTTTATTTGGTCTCAAGTTGAAGGAACCGATGCCCTTTCCTGGTGGAAAGGAATTTGCAGCTCTACTAAGCTTCACAAAGTAGCAATTGCTATTTTATCAGCTCCTTGCACCTCAGCTGCCACTGAAAGGACTTTTAGTGCCCAAGCTGATATACATACAAATAAAAGGAATAAACTGACTACTGAACGAGCAGGAAAAATAACTTACATATCACACAACTGGAATTTGGAAAATAGGCCATCAACTAGTACGATTACAGAAAGTGATTTTCACTTGGATTGTTATTCGAAACCTTGCTCTCCAACATCAGATATCGATGAAATATCCTCTGATACTGATGAAATTATAAATATACCCGAAATGGATCCATTAGCACTCAATTCGTTAGATGTGCCAATCCTAGAAGATTTTGAAGAAAGTGTTTCTGGTATTAATTAGACTGAAGAATATTTTTAAGCTCTATATTTTATTATTTAATTTAAGGCATAACTGAAGAAAATGCAAGAAAAAAAACAAGTAAAAAAAAAGGAAAAAAAAATATTATTACAAGAAATCGTTGTAAATCAATAATCTGATTATAAGAAAAAAACAGAGTACTTGCAAAAAAATCGTGCATATTACCAAAAATCATTGTATTATAGTATAGCTGATTGAAAATTTTTAAATGGGCCAGATTAGTTTTAAATTACTTAGGTAGATAAAAGTCTAATCTGACAGTCCTAAGCCTGAAAACCATGAAGGGAAATTTTCAATCACTGAATAACATTAACATCAGGGTTATCATCCATAATTGGCTATTAATGGTTATTAACTGCTTTTAATCGATTATTATCCAAATGATATTAACCGGATTATTAGCATTACCCATCACTAATTATAATAATTGTTTTAAAAAATAAAAAAAAAAAATTTCATGTACTTGAAAGATGTGTTTATTACATAGAATCCGTTTTATCCCATAATTTTAAGCAAAAATCCTCGAAAAAAAATCGCAAAAACAGCCTATTTTTGAGGCGCTTAAAGTGAGAAGATGCCTTAAAAAGTATGAATAGAAACAGTAATGCTACAGGTGGAAATCATCCTGGACCTTCCAATATAAATCAGAATACATCTATTAATACCTTTACCAATGAAACCGAAGAATCTAATAAACAGCAGGAAATAACAATATTAACTAACAACGGAGAAGAAAATGAAAAATTTAAGGAACAAATACCGGAATCCGATGAGCCACTAACCTCCGCATCGGCTACTATTGGTACCGTTTTTAACTCTGTCGAAGAGGAAAAATCAGAAACAAATGTACAAGAATCTATTGAAGATCTAAACTTACCATCAGCTACCACTGCTCACACTAATAACAATGAAAAAAAAGCTACAAGATGGAAAAAAAGCTGCCCAAGTAAATGGAAAAAGAATCAAGCAAAGGCGAATAGACACAATTGTATGCCTTACGAAAATAAAAAAGGGAAAGTAATGCCCGCTAAGATGCCTAAGCCCGTAAAATGTGATACAAAATGCCGATTTCTTTGTTTGAATAATTTTTCTGAAGATGATAGAGTTTCACTTTGTCAACAGTACTGGAAGATTACAGATTATGTGGCACAAAAACAGTTTTTATTGCAATTAATAATTGCCAAACCTGTAAAAACATTGAAAGTCCTTATTTCAAAAGATAAACATCGAAGTGCTTCATATGAATACTATTTTTATAAAAATGGTTCTAAAATGAGAGTGTGCAAGCAGTTTTTCCTCAAAACATTATGTATTTCAAATGGACCGGTCAATGAAGCCATCAAACAAATGAACGAGTACGGCATTTTTGAGGGTAAAGACGGGCGTGGTTCCCATGTTCCTATTAACAAAACTGATCGCGATTCTGAGCAAAATATTATTGACCACATTAATTCCTTTCCTCGACTTGAATCTCATTATTGTAGAAAAATTTCCCGGAGGCAATACTTGGAAAGCAAACTCAGCATTGCCAAAATGTATGAGATGTACAAAGAAAAATTAGCATCGACTAATGATACCCCGTGTTCATTATATGTTTATAAAATAATATTTGGATCTGAATTTAACTTGTCATTTTTCACTCCAAAAAAGGATCTCTGCATGGCATGTACTCGGTTCGATAGTGCAGGTCGACCTGATAATCTTAAAGAAGAATATGATGCTCATATTGAGAGAAAAATTGCAGCACAAACTGCCAAAGAACGTGATAAGGAACGATCTATTGCAGACGACACTTATCTTGTGCTCACCGCTGACATGCAGTCTACGTTGCACATACCTGTTTGTGGTGTCGGCATTCTATACTACACAAGGAAACTAAATGTCCAGAACTACACGATTCATACAGCAAAACCTCCTAATGAAGCCTATTGTATTACATGGAACGAAATTAATGGTAAAAGAGGAAGAGTTGAAATCGCCAGTGCTTTAAACTGGTGGATCAGTCAGGTGCCACCTACTATAAAGAAATTTCTATTCTATTCTTTATTGTACACAGACATTTTATATGGAAAAACATTTTACATTGACAATGTACAAAGGCGTGCTTATCCCTATAAGAGATTTCTTCCAGCAAACCACTTGAGATAGCGAAAGTTGGGTGAAAAAGGTAGATTGTATGTGTACACAATACCAAATAAATATACTTACATAAACCTACATAATATCAATATACCTAAATAATAATACATATCTACATATAATAAACCTAACCTACATAGACTTACAATAAAAGTATCTTACAATAATAAAATAACCGACAGACCTACTAAGGAAGAGAAAGGTAGTATGCCTTTACTTGTCTCTTAAAGATGTCAATTGTAGGACAATCACGTATGGTGTGCGGTAGTGAGTTCCACAGCTTGACTGCATAGACAGTGTAGGAGTAGTCATATGCAACAGAATGATGACGGGGAGTTTTAAGAAGAGAAGTAGTAGCTGATCGTAGTGGGCGATCTCTTGAGAACAGATAATCAAATCGCTCACGCAAATAAACAGGACAGGGTATATGGTATAAAATTTTAAATAGAAGTGTTAGTATGTGAACATTCCGGCGAAGTCGAATTGGGAGCCATTTGAGCTCTTTCCGAAATTGAGTTACATGGTCATACTTGCGTAAGCCGTATATAAAACGAATACCCAAATTTTGAAGACGTTCTAGTTTATTGAGCAGCTCCTCATTGGCATCAGGATAGCAAACATCAGCATAGTCTAATAGTGGCAGAAGAAGGGATTGAGCTAAAGTGATTTTTGTGCTAAAAGGTAGCAAATTTTGGAGACGTTTAAGTGCATGGAAGGTGGAATACACTTTCCTACTTACCTCACTTACCTGAGATGACCACGAAAAAATACGGTCAAATGTAAGACCTAAGTTCTTGGCCTTATCAGTATAGGGTATCACAACCCCATTATATAATAATTGCGGAATGTTGGATTGATTTAAAATTTCTTGCTTAAACCTGCTACCAATAACCATAGCCTGAGATTTGTCCGGATTAACAACGAGGCCAAACGACTGTGCCCAGCCATGGATGTTGGTTAAGTCTTTGTTTACCATAGACGTGGCCAACTCCAGATCCTCAACATTGAAGTGATAATAAAGCTGTAAGTCGTCTGCATAGAGATGGAAGCAGGACGAAAGAACATCAGTGATAGAATTTATAAATATCGAAAATAGGAGAGGCGAAAGAACACCTCCCTGTGGAACGCCTGCAGTAAGCTCGCACCAGTCAGATGATAACTCATCCGAGCGTATACACTGCAGACGACCCCTAAGATAAGAGTTAAACCATACTATAACCCGTGGAGAAACATTCAGAGAGCCAAGTATGCCTAATACAATGTCGAAGTCAACACAGTTAAAGGCGCTGCTAAAATCTAGCAGAGCTAAAATGGTGAGCTGTTGGTTGTCCATAGCCAGTCGGATGTCATCAGTAACCTTCAATAATGCCGTGACAGTACTGTGTCCCCTTCTGAATCCCGACTGAAAGGGATTAAGTAAGTTGTTCCTGGAGAGATAGGAGGACAGTTGATTATGTACAACAGTTTCTAGGACTTTGGAAAGAATTTGTATTTATAGTGACACTTGCGCAGGGCAAAATCGAAACCAATTTATAACTGCCTTTTTGGTTCATCTTATTCAAAGACCTGATTTACATTTGGATGTTTTTGAGCAGAAATACTTGGAAAGTGGACACACGCACATGGAGGTCGATTCCATGCACAGCGCAATTGAAAAAGAGCAAAGGCATACGCCAATTTACTCTATGATAGACTGGAAGTCAGTCATGCGTCGTGCACGTTCAAAGAGACACCGGGAAACGGCATCGCCTTATGAGGTAAAGGAACTTAATTATAATGAAATGCTTGATGTCAAGGCTCTGAATGAAAAATTTATCAGTAATACAAGTAGAGATAAAAACGGAAAGAAAATTATGTGGCTGAAAATCAAATGTCTTAGGTTTGAAAAGCAATATCCAGGCATAGTTAAGTTTCGTTACACTCACGATGGCCCGTACTCCGAGTTTGACATATTTGAAAAAGAAGAAAAAACGGTTCCTCGAACTAGAAAAAGAATTTTGGAAGAGCATGGAATAGGAGAGAGTGTTTCGGAAACCAGAAGAATCGAATTAGTAGCTCAATTAAAAGCGTATGCTATTCCAATGGCTTATTCTGCTCCTCTTCCAATTTCAGTGGCTAAGAAAAAGGATCTTATTGGTCTCTGTCGCAAGGACATCATACCCCAAGAACTACACTCGTGGTATGAGTCTCTACCGACCAGCAATGACGTTCAAGATAGGGCAATGGAACCCGATATCAACGATGAAAGTGAAGAGTCGGATTAATTTAGTTATGAATGCTAAATTTCTTTGTGTCTTTTTAATAAACTAATAATAAGTATAATAACGCATTAATTTGTTTTCTTCTTTTCTTTGCCTTGTTTTTAAAAATAGATAAATAATAAACAAAAGACAGTGTATATAAAAGAGTCAAATTTCATTAAAAGATCTATTGAACTTGCTAATATAAGTAATATTCTACCTAAATGGAATTATTTTTTTAACAATGGTCCTAGACACAAGAGAAATGTCACTAAACCTCAATAGCCGGGTCCACACCGGACGATCCATCGCGCTCCGATCGCGCGCGGCAGCAGCGCGATCCAAAGATGCAGGCGGTGTGGACGTGCCGCGCGCGATCCATGCGCACGTATTGGAGCGCGCGCTCCCTACCTCGCGCGATCCGTGTGCGGTCGGTTTTTGTGCCAGCCTCAAAGGTGCCTCAGTTGCGTGATGCGCGCGGTGTGGACGGTTGTGTTGGTTCGCGCGATCCACCTCGCCATGGACATCTCAGAAAGTCGCCGTTTGATATCGGTTTATAAAGAATTTAAATGTTTATGGGATCCCAAAGATTCTAATTACACCAATAGAGGTGTTAGAGATGATGCTTGGCGTCAGATTTCTCGTGAAATGGGGAATAAGTCGATCGAGAAACTAAAGAAAAAAATGCGATCTCTGGCGGGAGGCTACAGAAGGGAGAAACACAGAGCGAAGCAAAGCCGTATAACTGGATCCGGTAAGAAAACAAAGCTACTTTTTATCTGTAGGTATTAAAATTATATATTTTATTATAAGTAATTACATCATAATATTTACTGTGGATTTCACGTGATTTCGCTTTTTACATTTAAGCTGTTAGAAATACACGTGGTTATTTTAATGAGTAACTTGTTTATTTCAGGTGCTCAAGATACATATAAATCAAAGTGGTTTGCGTATGATGACTTCGACTTTATGGCGGATAAAAATGAACCCGGAACCACACGCGATACATTGGAACATGTGAGCTATTAGTTTACTGATATTCATTTTGCCAAACTATTGTATGGTTTGTAACAAAGTGTCTTGCTAAGTGGGACCGTATTGTAGTGGCATTTTCTGTTGCTCTTCTTGGTACGACGGCCATCGGTTGTAGCGATTGTGATGGCGGTTCATTTCGCCAGCTTCCAGGTATTACATCTCCATTCTCCTGTACTGTATCAAACGTTCCTGGCGATATAAAGTTAGGATTACTGCGTAAGTAGTTATATAGATGAACCGTTGCCAGCACGACTTTAGTCGCAGTTTCTGGTTCCAAAAGCATAGGTTTACGCAGGACTCTGTAGACAGAACTAAGTACTCCAAACGCGTTTTCAACTACTCTACGTGCTCTTGACAGTCGGTAGTTGAAAATTCTTTCACAAGAACCCCTTTCCCGTGTACCATCGTATGGTTTCATAGTATAATCATTAAGCTGAAAAGCTTTATCACCTAGTATATAATAGGGTACCTCAATTTTATAGGGAACTTGCAATATCTCCGGTGGAGGAATATTTAGCTCTTTTTTTTCAAGTTTTTTATATAAATTTGTGCTTTTGAACACGCCTCCATCTGATATTCTGCCTTTAGTCCCAACATTCACATACAGGAACCTATAATTTGCATCTACTAATGCAAAAAGAACAATACTAGGAAATAATTTGTAATTATCAAAGTCGTTGCCACTATTAAAAGGCGATTGTATAGCGACGTGTTTGCCGTCCATCGCTCCTATCACGTGTGGGAAATTCCACTTATTCTCGAATTGCTGAGAAACTGTACGCCATTCTTCTTTAGTTGACGGCACCTGAAAATAAAGGAGATCTTAATTATAATATAAAGCTGAAAATAAGAATAAGCAGTAAATAGTAATAATAATTGTTGTTACAGGTAGAATCTGATACGACTGAAGGGGAACTTGAAGTTAATACTACAGTGAGCGAAAACGAGAACAGTAACATTACTAGTGACACACAACCGGAGAGAGCCAACCACCACACAGATCAGAGTAGAGAGCAGAATGATCAGAATGCACAATCCAGTGTCCAAACAACAAACAAAAGAACAAAAAAAAGAAAGAAAACTACTTCTAATAATGCAGATGACATATCAGATGAAACTCTTTCAGAGGCTTTCCAACTTCTGCAACAATGTGCTCAGCCACCACAACCGGAAACTGATTCTTACATTGCTTTCGGGCAGTATATATCTACTGAATTGCGGAAATATGATGCAGTAACATTAGTTAATGTCAAAAATGCTATATGCCAAGTTATTTTTCAAGCTGACACAGGAAGATATGGGGATAGCAATTATGGATATTACACTAATTCATATCCTGGCACACCAATAGCATCCACTTCATCACAGTCCCAGTCTCTACAACCTCAAAATTATCCAGCTCCAATTCCACAGACATCACCGTCTGCTCATCTAGCCTCCAATTCATCGCAGTCCCAGTTTCTGAAACCTCAGGATTATTCACTTCCACAGTCACCACCGAATTAAATAAGTACCTACCTATATCATGTTTTCAAAAAATAATTAATAATTGTAAACATGTTACTTCTTTAAATTATGATTGTAATACACTACTTTTTTATTGAGTAATAAAGTATGGTTTTACTTACCTTTACATAATCATTTAACAGGTCAATGATGGCTTCACAAACTTCAGGAATAATTATCGATATAGACTGTTTGGAAATGCGGAACAGATACTGCAAACTGACGTACGAATCTCCAGTTGCTAAAAATCTCAATGTTAGTAATAATCTTTCCTTCACAGTAATGGCATCTCTATAATTTGTATCATTCTTTCTTAGCTTGTTATTTAATAATGAACACAATATCTCAAATTGATTAGCATTCATTCTTGCAAAATTGTGTTCAACTTTATCTGACACTAACTCTGCGTACAGCTGAGTCCCAGATTCCAAGCGATTTTTGTAAATTTGTTTCACCCAAAACCGTCGTTTTCTTTTTTGTGATTTTATGCGCAAGCATTTAAGCAAAATAAAAGTTACTGCTGCAACGGCAAGACGCCGCCGTTGTACGTGTGACTCCATATCGTACAAGAGTTAGACTGGCTGAATCACGGATCGCCTTAGGATCGCTTGGAGCGCATATTTGGGATCGCAAGTTTCCAAGAGTGGATCGGCCTAACACGATCCACGCTCCGCGATCCTGGATCGCGGATCGCGGGATCGATGGATCGTCCGGTGTGGACCCGGCTTTTAATCATATATTATAGTACAGAATTTGTGGGCGAAAAATAACTAAGTTAGTTTTTTGCCATTATTTCAGTAATTATACGTAATTCATTAAAAATACTAATATCACCTTATACTCTTATCTATTTTCTAAAATACAAAACCATTAAATTTAAATTACCTCATGGCAAAACTATGTTATATTTTTTTTCGTTTTATAAAACTTTAAAACTCTATTACTCAAAACACGTTTTAATCTACTTAGTGACTTTTCGCTCTACGGCGACGATATTATATTCTGTAAATTCTGTGACGTCAGCTCCCATTAGGTCCTTTTTGAAAATCAGCGCTGCTTGCATGGTAGGCACGCCTTACCTTGTTCTAGCAGCATTCAGCTGAAAAGGGACCTATTTGGCGGTTGTACTTACACGGGACATGACTGCGGGGCTCCAATTAGGGTGCACGGTTCTTCCTGTTACTGTTCTTTTCTACATGTGTGTTCTTACCTGTTTGCCTACTCTTTTCTATTGTGTCTTTTTCCTTATTCCCTATTTCCATTGTCTTGTTCTATGTTGTTGTTGCTGTCCGTGTATATGTAATTGTCAAATAAATTCTATCTATCTATCTATCTAAGTAATATTGTCGTCTTAAGTTTTCGTCTCACGGTTTTTATTTGAAATTTAGGTTATGTCAAAAATTATCTGACGGGCAAGACGGAGCCGGGTAAAAAGGATAGTGTCCGTCTTGCCCTCCTTCTTTAATATTAATCGGTTATGTAGATGTGTGTTTTCATTTGTATTAATAAAAATTAATATTCGTTGCAGATGGTGTATAAGTATAAGCGGAAGACGGATCGGGCCAGTTGGTCCGAAGAAAATTTGGCGAAGGCAATTGAAGAAGCCAAAATTACTTCAAAATTAAGTGCAAGTAAGAAGTATGGAATTCCATATGCAACATTACATAGACATATTAAGAGTGGTTCTACTGAAAAGAAATTGGGCCGGTTTCAAACTGTTTTTACGCTGGAGGAGGAAGAAGAACTCTTGAAGTATGTTCAAAAGATGGATAGTTTATTCTACGGCGTCACGCGAACCGAGTTTCTGCAAATTGCTGGAGAGTTTGCTAAAAGGAAAGGAAAATCTGGAGTTTTTTCCGGAAATATAGCTGGAAAGGGGTGGTTCAAAAATTTCAGGCTTCGCCATCCAACACTGACTTTGAGATCACCTGAACCCACATCTCTTGCTCGAGTCAGAGGGTTTAATCGGGTAGCTGTTAATAGATTTTATTCTTTGTTGGAAGAAGTCGTAGAAAAATACAAATTCGCACCGGATATGATTTTTAACATGGACGAAACGGGAGTGAGAACTTCTTCAACAAGACCACCTAAAGTTCTGTCAACTTATGGAAAAAACCAGGTTGGAGTAGTTCCAGCAATGAAAAAGGAGTCTAAACGACCGTAGTTTGTTGCTGCAGTGCATCGGGAACATTTATCCCACCGTTTTTTATTTTCAATAGGAAAAGGCTCAATCCGAGACTCTTAGACGGTGCTCCACCTGGTGCTGAAGCAACGACCACCGACAGTGGATGGATTAACTCTCAGAAGTTTCTGGATTGGTTGCATATTTTTGTGCAAAAAGTACGTCCCAATCATGATCACAAAGCACTTTTGATCCTAGACGGTCATGAATCACATAAAAGTTACGAAGCACTTGATTTTGCAACAAAAAATAATGTCATATTTTTTACTATTCCTCCTCATACGTCACACAAATTGCAACCTTTGGACGTTGCAGTATACGGACCAATAAAAAAATAGGGCAAGTGACCCGGTTGTGGCCACCGACCCCTTTGTGGCCATTTAGAACTTCAAATCGATATAACTAAGGCAAAGACAAATATATTACTCTATGGTTTACGGGAATAAAAATATCTAATATTGGCAACACTGATAGCGTTAACAGCTTTGATGTGTCAAACTTCACTTCAATCCAACAAGTCATTAGTTTTTGACGAGCGTCAATTGTTTTAAGTCTAAGCAAAAAGGCTAAGGCGAGCGGGTGAGTAATCAATAATTATTTTTTAAATCCTTCTTATTTATTTTAATGTTTATGTTAATCCTTCATAAAGAATACACTGTCTAAGTGGTACTAATGATATTTTATCGCTATTTGTTTATTAAGTGAGGTTATGAGAGGTGGCCACTAATGGAGCAAAATGAATGAATTTTCCCATCTTTGGCCACATGACTGGCCAAAAGTGGTGCACGTAGATCCCCACTTTTGGCCATTTAGTTTTTATCGTGATTTTTCAACTTAATTACTTAGCTATTTTGATATAAGTAATCTATTCATTTTCAGAGTTACGATTATAATGCCTACATCGAAACCAAATACTAAAAAAATCGGTGTCGTGAAAAGAAAATTGTTCCAGTACTCACCGCATAAAATAACATTAGCGTTAAACGCAATAAAGAATGGGATGCCCGTTGCCACTGCTAGTAGAGATTTTAACGTACCTCGAACGACTTTGCGTCACAAAATTTCTGGAAAAGCGCCTGAAACTTCTGGACATGTAGGGCCCCAGTCAGTTCTTGGAAGACAAATAGAAAACGAACTTGTCATATGGATCAAAGATTGCGCTCGCGCTGGATTTCCTATCAACAAGGAAGGATTACTGGATTCTGTTAAGAAAATTGTTGTGAAGGGCCAAATTGCTACACCTTTTATAAATGATAGACCTTCAAGATCCTGGTTCGATGGATTTATGGCGAGACATCCTGATTTGAGCCAAAAACATGCCGAGTATATTAATAAAGCTCGTGCCTTAATAACTGAAGAAAAAATTCGGAACTGGTTCCAAGAGATTTCTTCATTGCTCGGTGATGAAAATTTAAAGATTCTAGAAAACCCTGCGAGAGTGTGGAACTGTGATGAAACATCTTTTTTTCTAGCTCCAAAAGGATCTCTTGTGTTAGCTGAAAAGGGACAACATGTTTACGATACATCAAAAAACAGCGATAAAGAAAATATAACTACCCTATTTACTGTCAATGCCGCTGGTGAATATGCACCTCCTTTAACTATTTATAAATACAAAAGAATGAGTTCTGAAGTTCTTGACAATGCACCAAATGGATGGGGAGTTGGTAAAACCGATAAAGGATGGATGACGGGCGAATCTTTCTATGAATATGTAGCAAACGTCTTCATTCCTTACCTGAAAGAAAAAGAAATTGAATTACCAATAATTTTGTTTCTTGACGGCCACAAGTCCCATCTGACTATGCATCTTAGCGAATTGTGTAGGGAAAATGGCATTATAGTTATTGCTCTTGTCGCAAATACAACGCATATGTTGCAACCTTTGGACGTTGCTGTATTTTACCCATTGAAACAGAATTGGCGTCAGATGGTCAAAAAGTGGCGCATTGAAAACGATGGACAAGAAATCACAAAATTTACTTTGCTATCTGCTCTGCAAAGTTTACTCCTTGATAACAGAGATAAGTTTGCAAAAAATGTGCAAGCAGGATTTCAGACATGTGGTTTATTTCCATTTGGTGCTGACTTTGTTAATTACAAGAGAATTATAAAAGATAGAGATCCAAAAACTTTTGAAAACCGACACGAAGTTGCTATTTCTGAATCCAGCTACATTTCATACCTGGAAAGTAAAATCGTCCCACACATACTGAAACCACTAATGGAAAAATACAAAAAACACCTAGCAGACAAAAGTTTAAGCAGATTGGAACTGAAACACGACATAGAACAAGCCAAAAGTAATGATTCTAATAATATAGTTGCCATTTTCGATCTACAGGCGGTCTTACCTTGTCCAATAGGCCAATCTTCAGCTTTCTTTTATAAATCAAAGTTAAACTGTTATAATTTCACGGTGAGGACCTATTTTATTTTTACTTACGAAATTAGTCTATATAAAATTAATCAATTCATGTTCTGATCTAATGAATATTTTGCTCTAGGTATCCAATATAAATGATGATACCACAATTTGCTTCTTTTGGCACGAGGGTCTTGGAAAACGCGGCGCCAATGAAATAGGAACATGCCTTTACACGTTTTTGGAGGAGCTGTCTAATAAACAACCCGATAAAGACATAATATTTTATTCCGATAATTGCTGTGGACAGCAAAAAAATAAGTGAGTTATTATTTACCATTTTTACAATTAAGTAATTTACTTCATTTACAAGTTTAGAGCGGCCTGTTAAAAAATAACTGATTAAAACTATGTATTTATAATTGATAATGAATAATATAGGTAGATAATGTATTTGTAAATAAATAATTTTCTTGTTTCAGATTCGTCTTTGGAATGTATTATTATGCTGTCAACACATTGCCTATAAAATCAATAACACATAAGTTTCTTATTAGAGGCCATACCCAGAATAAAGCTGATGCCGTCCATTCTGTGATTGAAAAAAACGTTAAGCGAGCTAAAAAAGCTGGTCCGATATACACTCCAGCAGAATACATTAGTCTTATTAGGAGTGCTAAGAAAAAAGGTAATCCATTTACTGTCAAAGAAATGAATTTTGATTCTTTCCTTGATATGAAGATGTTATCTGAAGACGTTAATTTGAACGTAAACAAGGATGTTGATGGAAATACTTTTAAAATGTCGGATACAAAAGCGATTAAATTTACTAAAAGTTCAGAAACATACCAGAACAAGTGCAGCTATACAACAGACAATTGGACAGTCGCAAAAATTCGAACAGGTCGAATTGGAAATAAAAAAAGAGTGAAAGATATCACATTAAACAAGCTGTACAACGAAAAGTTATCAATCCCTAACCGAAAAAAAGAAGACATTCTTCAATTAATATCCTCAAATATAGTTCCAAAGTTTTATGAACAATATTTTAACAACATCTTTAAAAAAAAAGACAAGTTAACACTAATCATACCATAACGGGTCAAATGACCCATTTTGAACTTTTGCATTGATAATGCACGTATTATCTTATTACTTCTCCAAATTTAACTTACTGACTTTTTCTGACTAATTAAGTCTACTGTTCTTATACTGTTTTTATAATTTTTTGTTTTGTTTATTTTGAGTAATAACTGTCGTATACCGTTGTCTACCACATCGGGTCATTTGACCCGGAGAACATTTTTTTTTGTTTTATAAGCTTATCAATACATATTGCTTATCTTATTGTATTCAGTAAACTGCAAATGTATGCAAAGACTGTTACGTAAAGTAGTTCAATCAAATAGAAAATAATGATAAGCGTTTACCTGAAACTGTTTCATATTACAATAAAACCAAATTTGGTGTAGACATGACCGATCAAATGGCGAGGAAATTTACTACAAAGTATAAGTCTTGCAGATGGCCACTCCAAGTTTTTTTCAATATTTTTTTAGCTTATAATTATTTTTTATTGATTTAGCTGGTATAAATGCCTGAATTTTATACAAGCAAATGACAGGAGATAATACGAGTATCTCGAGACAAGATTTTTTACTCAAGCTAGCAGTAGAACTTGCCGACGATTTTCGAGTTGCCCGTGAACAACCAAAAGAAAAAGCAAATACTAAACGATCGTTGCCTAACCCTGTTACAGATTCTAATAAACGTAAGAGGTGTCAAATAGGATACTGCAAAGAAAATAAAACTAATAAAATTTGCTCCAATTGTAAAAAATTTGTTTGCGGGAAATGTGCGACGGTGTTTCCGCTTATGTGTAAAAAATGTGATGTATAAAAACAACTCTTATTTTTTGCGTTTGAAATAGAAATTGTAAAAATACTATTTCATATAATTATAATACATATTTTATTATCATTATATTTTTATTTCCTTTGCAACATCCATATTTCATACATAAAAGTAGGTAACGTAAATTTCGGGTCATTTGACCCGCTATGGTAAACTAGGTATCTAATAAGTGTTGGTATGATTAGTGTTAAGAGTTATGACTGATTTGGGAGTAAGTTAATTTAACTAAGAGAAACATTTTGTAACTTATAAATATTATATTTTTTGATTAATGTTTAACATGAGAAGTTTTTTATAAAACTGTGGTACGGACCAAGAATTAGAAGACAATTTTGTTGCGTTTATGTTACTTTTATTTTATATTTTAATATTACTATTTTCAAACATAATTGTTTGGGATAGTAGTTACAAAGAAACGACGACTGATTAATATAAAAAAGAGATATTTTAAAGTTTTTATTACTATTTTTGTGAGAAGTTCCTACACATTTATTAAATTTGTTTATAATAAATAAATATTATGCAAAGAGACACGTTATTTTTATTCGAAAATCATCCTAAATATGAACTCAAATATGGTCATAATTACAAAATAATTAAAATTTTGGCGGAACAAGGGCACAAATGTCATATGCCTTAAAAAACAAAATTAATAATAATAAAAAAACGGACTGTCCTTATTTCTTGTTAAGCACATGTCTAGAAAGAATATAGTATATAATTTATGCCATGCAAAGGAAAACAACATTTGAGTAATAATGACTGAGCTAGACCACATTAAATGCAAAAAATATCTTAAAAAGGCTTTCCTGTAAAATAGCAAAAACTGCAATTGTGCCCTTGTTCTACCGAAGGTGCGATATATACCCATTGAAGATTGGATACAGTGTGATGTTTGCCCATGAAGCATGCTCGTCATATTCTGGAAGAGGGTCTTATTTCTGTGATGATTGCTTTGATTAGTTTACATTATTCGTTTTGCCCGACTGGTGTATTCATTTTACCCGAATGGATGGGCAAAACGGATAATGGGCCAAATTTTTAAAAAAGGGTATTCTATTTTACCCTTTCCCTCCTTACGGTACTTAGAAGTACCACCACATTTTTCGTCTAATATCTTTAGTACGAAAACACAACTGACGTTAACGGCAACTGACGATCCTTTAGAGTACCGTTTCCGTAAGCCAATCACAGCGCGTTATTTGAATTACCGCGCGACGTTGGCGAAAAATTTGAAATTCTTGTCACAACTTGTCGAACGTTTTTTCATTTCGTTGCGCAGTGAAATAGAAAAAGTTTTATAAATAGAATATCATAGGTAAGTGCAATTTTTTTACTATTTACGATGTTTATATCATTGGCTATATTTCTAAAAGCTGTTATAATGTATTATCACGATATTTCATACGAATATTTGATAAAAACTACTGCGGAATTAAAAGTACCGTCAGGTGATTCTAGTCTCAAATATTATGATTTTTTATAATACATGTACACGATGAAGTGGGTATTTTATTTTATTATTATTTTTATAAACCCATGTTTTTTATTTTTATTATTGTTCTAATCAATGTTTTTATTGTTTTAGGCATTGAGATGGATATTAAAAACAATACGGCTCTAATTGAAACCCTGTTATTAGAAGAGCTTCCGGACTGCGACGAAGCGTCTGATGCAGGTGTGTCCGATGATGAAGTGGAAAATGTTCAACTACCCTCGCCAAGAGGTTTCGGTGAAATTTTTGAAAGAGCTCTAGAAGATGTTTTGGCCGAAGTTCCGCCGTCGTCGCCGTCAAATGAAGATGTATTGGAGTACCCAATAAATCAGGTACCCACATCTTCATTACCTGGACCTAGTGTTCAGCCTGATCTACCATCTGCAAATAACTCTTGGCACCGAAAATGCAAATCCACCTGCCCAGCGTGGTGACTATGGGTAAATAACCCCCCATGGCAGTCTTGTGGCGTGCCCTGGGGGAGGCCTACGTCCAGCAGTGGACTGAAATAGGCTGATGATGATGATGATGATCAGAGGTCGGAATTAGGTACTCATTTATGTACTTGCACTGATTTCATACAGCGAAAGAATAAAGTGGATATGCCTCAAATTCCGGTATTAATTTTAAAGAGCAGAAATTTTATGTTAATTATCTTTGTTTTTTTTGTCTATCTCTGAGGGTTTTATTATTATTTATTTGTAATATTGTTGGCCACTCGGGATTGTCCATTAGAAATCCTGGGAAGGTCCACATTAATATCAACATTTCGATGCAAGTACATAAATGACTCTACCTAATTCCGACCTCTGATGATGATGAATGAGCAAATAAGTGATCTCATGTTAAAGTATTTTGTAAAACTATAAAAATAACAATAGGTACTCTAGTTTATTTTTAAATTCTTCTTAGTAGCTGTTTGTGGCCAAAGATGATTTATAGTTTAAACAAGATAAGATTGAATATGAGTCTGATTAATAATTTAAGACGCTTAAATGAGCAAATATAAGTGATTTTATGTTAATAAATATTGTAAAACTATAAAAATAAGTTGATTGTTCTCATTATATGGACCGATTTATGCAAAAATGATCCAACCCACAATCTCGACAATTTCGAGTTTTTGTGACTTATGTACTCTAAATAAGGTATATTTTAACATATCAAAGACTCGGAACTCTATGTTAATAATTGACGAAAATCCGTATGGTCCAAACCACAACTGTCATAGCGAACATCATTTTTTCATAATGCATAAATGTTTCAAGCTATTAGAATCATTTTTGCTTTTTGCTATAATGATTCAAACTACTTGGAACAATAATGCTTTTTATACAATATGGAAAATATTATAAAAATCATTCTGCTTAAATGTTCCAATAACCTTGAATCATTTTAACTCAATTCCAAATAACATTCGACTACAGAAGTATACTGATTCAGACCACATGACTATTCTATTTAATTAAAGAAAAACGAAAAATTCAATTCTTAAAAAACGATTCACGGTTAAATATAAAATTATCATTAATATCTCGGCTAAAAAGTAAACAAAATATTATTTTTATACCGAAAACTTTAATGAAATACGTATATAACTATTTAAACCTTCTATCTTTTATTGCATTTTTTTGTACCTGCAATAAAATTGTATGTTTTGCATGAAATTTATTCTATTTTTTTAGAATAATGTGGTCATGTAGACAAACTTATTGAAGATCATTTTTGCATATTTCTAAACCAACCATTTCAAATGCGCTAAAGTTTTGCAAAAAAGATTCAAGTGAGGTGGATCGTTTTTGTAAAACTTTAAGCGCAGTGAAAAATTACTGTTAAAGTTTTACAAAAACGATCCACCTCACTTGAATCTTTTTTGCAAATAATGCTGCTGCGTGTTTTCTTCATTTAAATTTTAACACAAAATGAACTTCAGAGCTTGAAACGTTTTTGCAATTTTGAAATGAAAACTATATTATACTTTAATTGAATAAACAAAAAGGATCCACTTCGCAATTTATGGCAAATTTGTTTATTAAGTAATTGTTGAGTAAATACTATTGTGTCATTAAATATTTTTCAAAACAAAAAACTGCACTCATTGCAAACATTATTACTTTATTAGGTTGTGGGTAGGTACTTTAAATAAACTTACCTACTCGCGCCGCTGCAAACGCGTAATATGTGCGGCTGCAGCGGGCGGAGTGGGGAGCGGGCGTCGTCATTTCGTACTGATCTCGTCTATTGAAACGTTGTGTGAAATTTATTGCTGCGTAGTAAAAATAAAGAAAAGTGCATGAGTAACATCTCATTGTAATTGAATTTGTTAAATTGTGTTTTGTAAAGTTGGTGATTCGAGTTTTTATCAAAAGTTTAGTCTTAAACCTAGAAATGAATAGAAAAGATTCAATATTAAAAAGTGTACGTAAAAGAACAGATGCAGGGCAAAAAGATGATGGTAAGTAATTTTATTATTGTAGATAGCTACTGGTAATAATTATTAATATGTCTCGTAGATATTTTACGATCGCGTTGTGTTTATGTACCTACTCATATTCTTTTAAATTGTTTTCATTGCAGTAACTTCTGTGGTTTATGTATTTTATAATCATATTTTGTTACAATAATTACTATTACGTGCAGGTGACATTATCTACTTAATCTACGGATGAACTTTTAGGTATATTTAGCCGCTAAATAACCTTTATGCCCGGCTTGCTACCTATACATTTTACTCAGAATAAGTTGGTAGGTACCTAGAAACACAGCTATAGGTGAGCTCCAAATTATTTGGAACTAACCTACCTACTATCTAACTACAGCCGACCGTACGTACCTACTTACTTATTATTTACCTATTTGCATTTTTTTTGTTTTGCCGTAGAAGGTGGCGGTTCGCTTCTTAATTATTCACATCTCTCAAAGAAATGTAAGAGGAGTGATAACATTATAAGGATGGTTCAGAAAGACTATTGCAATAAAAACTCTCGTCAAACCGCTCAAAGTAAGCTAGGTAAGAACACATAATACTAGGTATCTACTTATTTTCACATTGTTTTTAAAGTGTTTTTTAGAAAAAAAAACAGCTGTTTTATACAAAATGTTTATACCTACTTAACCAAAATGTGTGAAACAGCTGATTTGCTTTTTCGCGCTTTGTTTGAGACCCTATATTGAACGTGGCCCGACGTAATTTTAAATAGGTGGAACGTAAAGAGTTAAAGTACTTATCAGGGATACAAAAATATACACGACGGCTCCATATTGTTTCAGATGACGAAAATCAACAATCTTGTACGTCATCGCCAATCAGAGAAATGTCTCCAGAAACGGAAAAAAATTTCAACATTTTGACAAATGAGATGCTTGAAGAACCTTGTGAAGACTCTTTTGTTGAACGGTGCTCTGAAAATCCACTTCAGGGGATTGTTAGTATTAAAGATAGTTCACATTTTAATGAAAGGCAAACATATGTAGAAGCAAGCGACAGTAATGATGAGGAAACGGTATGCCCTTTTAAGCCAAAAGATGTCATAAACTCTATGTCGGGGTCAGAATGCACAGTAGTTCAGCGCATTGACAATACTCAAAGTCGACAAGAAACATATATCGAGGCAAGTGATGACGAGGAATTAGCCTCTTGTTTACAGCGAGATTGCACGAATGAAGTACGTAACTTGAAAGATCGGGAAAGATCTTTTATTTTAGAGAATGCTATTGAAGAAACCGAAGTTAACAAATCGCCAATCAATGTTAGCCAAATGGCTTCTGGTGAAGTTTTCCAAAAACGAATATCTGAAGGTAAGGTACTATTTAATACCAGGACAGTAAAATGTTCGTTAGACTAAAGTTCAAAATACAATAATCAACATCTTAATTTTATTGCAATTAATCTTTCAGATAATGATGATGTCAGTAGTCCAACGCTACTATCCAATTTGTCAATTCCTCCGCCGTCATATTCACCTCTGACTCCTTATATAATGAAGAGTGTTCCTAATGATACGCACATTGCATTAGACCAAATAGTTGAAGAACCAACATCACTAAGATTAGAAGATAATGATAACCTAACATATAACAGTGACGATAGCGTAAGAGATCCAGATTTTATAGCACAAGATACCACAGATTCAGAAAGTGACACTGATTGTGATGAAGTAAGAATCAAAACCACACAGGCATTAATCCATTCTCCGAGTACGGCAACTGAAAAAAGAAAATCAACGGAGAGACTTAATGTTGAAGATGTTATGGAAGAAATAGAACGTGAAACAGAAAATAACACCGAAGGAAGTGAAGAAGCGGAAAAACAAATTAATTACCGACAAGAAATTGCTAACGATATCGTATGCAGTTTAGAGAATGCACCAGAAAACGAAAATGAAGGTCGTAAAAAAAGAGGAAGGAAACTCAAACAAAAATACAGTCGTCAGGAAATTAAAGAAAGGAAATACAAAAATTTACCTTACCAAACTAAAAAGAAGGAAGTATCATCTAAAAAATTCATAGATTTTAAATGTTCATGCAAAAAAGATTGTGCTAATTTAGTTTCAAAAGAAGATAGGGAACGAGAATTTCATAGATTCGTACATCTTGAATCGTACGCAGCTCAAGTTTTGTACATAACATCTAACATTACAGAAAGCAAAAAGAAACGAAGTTACGTTACATTATGCTCCCCGTCGAAGAGGAAACCTCGCGAATTTATTCGCACGTATACACTTGGCAATATACCTGTTTGTCGAGACATGTTTTGTAGAACTCTGCAAATAACACCTCAAAAAGTTACTGTCAGTCTTCGAAAAAAACGCAATGACAGAGAAATAAAAGATAAAAGAGGAGAAACAGCAGGCGGATGGAATAAAACGCCACAAAGACATATTGAGCTTATTATCGATGTTATCAAAAGGTTGCCAAAATACGAGTCACATTATCGTAGAGAAAAGAACAGCGATGCTTTATATCTGCAGCCAGGAATGACGGTACCAAAAATCTACGAATTGTTCAAAATAGAATTCGAAAAAGAATTTGGAAAAGATGAAAAATGTCCATCCTTCAATGTTGTTAGACATATTTTTGTACAAAAATTCAATTTGAGGTGCAAGAGCCTTAAGAAAGACACGTGTAACAAATGTGATCTTTATGAAATGACATTGAAAAATTCTACTACCTCAGCTGAAAGAGCAAATGCCCAAAGAGAAAAAGAAGAACACCAAAAAATTGCCGAAGATTTAAGGAAGAAGCTGAAGGAAGATTTTGAACAGGCTAAAACTTGTGAAGAAACTGAATGTCTGACTTACGATTTGGAGAAAACCTTGCCTTTACCTAGAATACCGACCAATATAGTTTTCTACAAAAGGCAGTTATGGGTATACAACTGCGGTATACACTCGGCTTCCAACGGTGTTGGGAATTGTTTTGTTTGGGCTGAAGGCGAGGCAGGCAGAGGGGCCCAAGAAGTGGGTTCATGTTTGAGGAAATATATTAAGTGCGTGCTACCTCCTACAGTAAAAAAATTGATTTTGTGGAGTGACTGTTGCGGAGGGCAAAACAGGAATATCAAAATCGTTTTGATTTTAAAGGCTTTATTAAATAGACACCCCACTCTCGAGACAATCAGCTTCCGTTACCTAGAATCAGGACACACTTTCCTACCAAATGACAACGACTTCGCTAAAATTGAGACTCGACTCAAGCAATATGAAAGGATATACTCCGTGGATGATTATATTGCCATTATGAAACAATGCAAAAACAAAAATCCTTTACAGGTCCATAAAATGGAAAGTTGTGATTTTGTTGGATCTCAAATTCTAGAAAAGAAAATAGTTAATAGAAAAATATTTAATGATAAGAGCAAAGTAAACTGGCTCAAAACAAAAGAAATTTTAATCACAAAAAAGACTCAACATTCTTTGTTCATGAGAACTTCCTTTAATGAGGACTACAAAGAACTGAATATTAAAAAGAAATTAAAAGGTGTTGATTTGGGTGTCATAGAAGAAGATTTGCAAGAATTATGGCCTTCAGGAAAACTTAAACGATTTGAAATCGTTATTCCATCTCATACCAAATGATTGCATTGGTTATTATAAAAAACTGAAGGGAGACGATGCAATAATAGACGATATAGATGGTTATTGTGATGAACCCGACTTTGATTTGGATGAGGAGTAGGGTAACATTTGTGTTTTTTTAAATAAAATAAAAATAATAAACATTTTTAAGCTTTTATTTTTGTCATAGTTTGGAACATTTTTGCATTTTTCTTTCCGCAGCCTACACAGCTAATTCCATACAAAATGTATTATGTAATAATGATCCACGCGCAAGTTTTCTTGAATATCTACGAAACTATTAAAATTTATTTACTAAATACATGCATGTAAATTAGTTTAGAACACTTAGAATAACATAAAATTAAAAACATAACATTTAGAACTACAAAGCCAGAGAAATACCGAAATAAACTTTAAACTCTATTATCTCGAAATGAGGTTAGTGTGGACTGAATCATTTTTGCTTAAATCGGTCCATATAGCCTTTACCCGTTTTGCCCTGATTAGGTACCCGATTTAGGCCCCCTATAAGGGCAAAACGGGTATTACGGAAGGAACCTCCTAATTTCTGTTTTTCTAAGATTGTTGAAGAGAATGGTTGTTTGTTATTTTTTTTATACTATATTAAATAAACATTTCCTTTAGTAAAACTATTTGGTACATTTTACGTTTCTAAGTATTTTTTATTTCACATGTCCCTTAGTGTACCCGTTTTAGGCTTACCTCCCCTACATTTCCTACAGCTTGGAATTTAAGATGTTGAGTGCTTGAGGTAAAAATAAGGATTTGAAAAAGGCCAATAAAAAACCAATACGCGCAAATTGATAGAGTATTCTCACTCAAATTGGTGTCTTGGTCAGGAACAAAGACTTTTAAAAAACAGGGGAATATCACACATGGAAAATTGAAAGAACTCAAACGAACAAAACATGTAAACAATGTTTTTAAGTTACCTCCGATCCTCATCAAAGCACGCAAACTTTAAGTTTATAAGTAAAATTAAGTTTGTTCATCGAAGCATTAGAGTTACTAGATTCAACGACGGATAAAGATTGGCCATGGAGATTGGCGACATCTGTAAACCCGTTCACGGGGGAATATAAAACAAATGTATGTACTTAGAAGGAAAGTAGGTGAGCGTGACCAGATATAGCGACCCAGGTCGATCAGTGACAGGAAGATTTTGCCCCGTCCTAGCGCGACCGGGTAACCCAGCCCGCCTCCGCTGCCCCACCAAGCACAAACAAGGGAACAACGTTCAAAAATTGCAGCATTCTTATTTCGTCAAATTCTACACGTTCCTCTGTAAAAAATTTTTTTTTCTTTTCAATAGGCTAGAGTTCTAACATGAACAGAATCTGAACTTAAATCTGATCAAAATAGAGACAGCATCAACTTAATCCTTCAATAAACCCGTTTGGTTATTGGAATTATCGGCCCTAAATACATGACCGTTATTCACAAGAAGCAAGAGTAGATACCATACATACCATTGCGAAATTTTCACAACTTCTGACAAGGCTTTAACAACTTATGACAATATTTTAACACTTCACAAGAATTTCACAACTTCTGACAAGGAATTAACAACTTCTGACAAGTAGTCTAACAAGTAATCAACAACTTTTGACAATACATACAGGGTGTTTTTTTGTGGCCACCGTTAACGAAGGGTACGTACTCTATACATCAAATAAAGTAAGTTTATACCAAAAAAAATGCTGGGAATTTTTTCTATTACTTGATCGGGCGAAATTTATAGTGTCTAGTGTTTATGTTGTACTTTTTTAGACAGATATTAACTATTTTTCGTGAAAAAATCTTGCTACACGCGTCTATGTGCATTTATGCAGAAAAACGCAGTCTATTTACTCAACTTTGAACCCTAATATTTTGGAAACCAGACACTTCCCAGGTATGCTTCCATGGAGAAATATGATCGTGATGACGAGGAGATTCCGTAGTTTTCGGGAACGTTGACGACCAAAAATCACCCTGTATTTTAACACTTTCATTCACTTTCATACAGTCGGGCAATCAACATTGGCATCACTATCCTCTGTTGTTAGTAAGCAGGGTGCACCACGGGCAAGTGAGGTTGGTTTGGGCCCCCTTACACCCCAATCGGCATTACTATCGGTATCGCCGATTATTTTTGTAAATAATCGGTATCGTATCGGCAAACTCATGTATCGTTACATCCCTAATAATTGGTAAAAAAATTATAATACATTGCATTAAACAAACAACATTGTTATAATTTATTAACATTTGCAAATCAAAAAACTGTACAAACGAAATAGGTACTACGTTTCAACAGACAAATTTACCAGTAGAGCTTTGTTTTCCTAGGATGGTGGTACCGACATGTGAAGTTTCTTCAGTGACGTTATATGGCGGCACCGCTATCCTAGGAAACCGTAGCTTAACAAGGGCGAACATAACAATCCGTAACGCTATCGTCACACAAGCAAAATTAATTAGTGACGATTACGTAACGTGTTGTCAAAAAGTTTGCTCTTGTCATATAAGGCCGCGTCCCCATTGGGCAAACAGTGAGCGGCAGACTGTACGCTGACTGACTCTGAGTTTCGTATTGGTCGTTAACTTAGCGGCGAACTAGAGCGTATTAGCAGCAACGCGCTTGCGAATTCTTGTGAGGGAAAATACATTCGCGAACGGAACGCCGGCGTATTGAATAAATTGCGCCGCCGACAGAGAATGAGTCGGCAAGCGAAACGTCGCAAACTGCGTACATTACGCGCTGTTTGGGCACTCCATTTAAAATGTATAGGGAGGCAAACTGGAAGCAAACTGTTAGCCGCGCACTGTTCGCCTAATGGGGACGCGGCCTTTTAGAACGTCATCGTCATACACCCATTTGAATAAAATTATAGTGGCCTATTCTGACTGTTATACTTAAACCTAAACTTAAAATCATTTATTTAAAGAAAACCGACTGCGTAAAAATTCCGAGAAAATGTCACACTCGCGAGTCTAATGATACCTATTAAGCTCAATGCGACAAGCCAAATAAATATATACATGTAGACCTCAGACCGTATTTCGGCTAAGGCGACCAATCTCTACGGAGATTAGCCAGGTACGCAGGAGATATTATAGTGCACAAGTGTGTGCGCAAACACAGATGAACTCTCTATTCTGTCACTCTCATAGTCTGATGGGACGGAAAGCCAACCGGAGAGAGATCAGGCGCAGGACCCACGGTTTTACATGCTTTCTGAGGCACGAGCTAAGTGACAATTCTACAACATTAAAATCTGTACATGAAATAAATTCATTGGTACAGGCCCGGGATCGAACTTACGCCTCCCGCTTGAAAGGTGCAAACGTCTTAACCACTGGGCTATCACACCTAACCTACATACTATATACATACACTCGAAAAACATAATTTAAACATAATATTCTGGCACAGTCGGTCAATTAGTTATGTCTGTCCTCCTCCATTCTGATTATAAATAGCTAAAAAATAACGAAAAAAATAAAATATAAATGAAAAAATAACGTTGCCTAAAACGTAATTTAAAAGAGATGGTAAAATTCGTCATCCGAGTTAAGTGACCCGATAGCTCAGTCGGTAGAGCGACGCACGGAATGCGAGAGGTCGGGAGTTCAAATCTCACTCGGGTGAAGAATTTTTTCATTTTCTTATTTATTTTATAATAAATAGCTGAAATAGAAAGAGACAGGTAGGACTAACTTTAAGTTTGACGGTCAGAATCGACCACATAGCTATAAATAACAACATTTGGTTATAGTTATCTCTGTCTAACTAAGGTTGGTACTTAGAAAAGAGGTAGATACCAACTAATGTTATAAATGCAAAAGTAAGTTTGTTTGCAACAAGTTAGACAAGAATAAAATAAACCAATACGAATAAGCTATCCGTTGCCCGCGAGTTTGCCCGTGTGAACTGCAGAAATTAGCCCATATAAAAAAATAAAAAATATGAAGAGGTACCAACTTACTTTCGCATCTTTAATATTAGCTGGGATTCAAATAATTCGATGGTACTATGTACTTGTTACTAACTTCTTTGGTACTACTTAAAAACAGCCTTGTCTATAGGTACATAATAGTTCCAATGTATCTAAAATATACCAGCACCCGTATGAAGAATTTGGTGAGAGCGTGATGTCTCACTTTTAAACGTCAAATCCGCAGAGCTAAGTAATAACTAGACAAGGCAAGTGTTTCTACTTGGTGTGTAAAAAGGGATTGCAAACCACTTCTATCAGCCCTAATTCCTTCAGTCCTGGCTCGAGAACGAGTGTCTATTCTTTTTCTAATCCTTTTCTAATTCTTAAGTCTATTTTTTACATGAAAAGTACATACACTTAGTTTATCTAGTTATTAATAGCTCTGTGGATTTGACGTTTAAAAGTGAGACATCTCGCTCTCACCAAATTCATCATACGGGTGCTGAATTCCCTTATGATCCCGCAGGTCGAGCTGGTGAAGTGGTGACAGAAGCACCATAGTCTATACAGGGTGTTTGTGACAGCCAGGCAAATACTGAGAATCTGAACAAATACTATTGTTTTGAGTTATACGACAGTGTTATTTATTACTCGCAGGAAATTAATTTTTGATTTGATTATACGCAATGTTTGCTTTACGCGCCAATTGTATCGGGCGATCCTGTGACTAGTTAAATGGGCTTATTGATTATTGTGTGATAGATTGCTGTTGCTGTTTTGGATCACTTGTGACTCTCTCTTGGGGTTGATGAGTTAATTGAACTTTTTTGAGAGCAAATTTTTTCAAAATTATCCATAGTTTAAAATTTTGTTTTTAAGTCATTATTTAAGGACTATTACTTAAACGAACTACACTAATATTTTCCTGGAAAATAAAAAAAAGTCGGAAGATTTTGGAATTTTCCTGCGAAAATGTTCACAAATCATCATCTGTCCGAAGTCACTATATCAATATTTGCCTGGCTGTCACAAACACCCTGTATGTCTCTATTTACCTACTATGCAAGGCTTCGTCGCAGAATGTCCTTTTCACAAAATGTCCCCTGGTCGCAAAAGGTCCCTTTCGCAAAATGTCCCTTTTTTAATACGTCCCATTCGCAAAATATCCCCCTTCAGAGAGGTAACCAAAAGCTAAAGTTGTTGTTTGATAAGTTGAACTATTAAAATTAAAAATACGCGTATTTACTGCAGTCACATAGATTTTCATGGATTTACATCACAGTATTCAGGTAGGCGCTTAGAAAACCTGTTTTGTTTACATAGAAATTTACAATTTTTTTGTGATAAAAAAAAGTGTAAACAAGACTGCAAACTACATTCTACTGCAACAACTACCAAAGCGACTACACTCCTCTGCTAAATTAAAAGCACCAGTTTCTTTACAGGGTGCAACGTAAGGGCAGGTGAAAATGAATAAAGATATCCCAATTTTGAGTGCCTGTCAACAACATTGGAGACCGAAAACAAATTTAGGGAACACAGCCGTGTCTGTATGTTACTTGTTTTTTAAGTCTCAAACATGGTCAGATTTCTTACTGGGCAATTTTCTAGTTTCGCTTCACCCTTCCCGTCATACCCAGTATTTTCACTATCTATCCAAATGGCTTTCAATAACATTCTTCGCGTGTTCATACGCACCGAAAAACACAAACCCACCAATCATAAACGCGGTCATTCTGGGCGTGGCGCCGGCAAACAGACCTTTTACCCCCGATTCCAGGTATATACTGGTTAGAACCGGTCTAATCCGCAATTTTCTAGTAACTATACCGCCTTCGGCTAGCATTATTCTGGTTTTAGCCAGATCTAAAGGCGTGGTCGACGCCGCTGCAAACCCACCGGCTAAGGAACCGCAGACTGCGCTCTAAAAGTTCAAAAGTGTTCCGTTATTCCCACCTCATTGACATCCGGTACTGATGCGGAGTTTGACTGGTACACATCAGCTGCATCTCCTTTCCATGCGTGTCGTAAGAGTCGACTAAGGAACTCGGGCATTTCTCTCAGGCGATAAGCTGGCAACTTGTCAATTTGCATCAGTCCCACGTGGCTGATCTCCTTATGATACTCTGCCAGTTCGGGCTATCCCATTTCGGGAACAAAGCCCTGTTTTAATGTATGTGTATTGCCTGTTTCATACAATAGTTCCTATGCCTGACTTCGGAACATTTTTTTAATGCAGTGAAACAGAAAATGTCGTCATACACATAGTATAACTAGTGCCATCCATCGGAACTATACGGTGAAACGCATTCTACTGTACATAGTTGACAGGACAAGATATCATGGGGGTGGGTTACTACTCGTAAGTGTCGGTAAGTATACAAATAGTACATAGATAAGTACGCATAGATAGAAACCATTCATCACATCAATGTTTGCTTTGCATCTACCGGGATTCGAACCCAGGACCTACGGCGCGACGAACAGGGCCACTACCGACTACGCCAATCGGCCGTCAAAGCGTGTGGCAAAAATACCAACCTGTAGTCCGTTGATGTGGCCATCGTTGCGGTTCCTCACGGTGGTTTTCAGCATCTCCCAGATTGGGAATTGGATGAAACTGAACGGTAGGTCTCTGGCCACAGTGGAGAAGAAGCCACGGTATACGCCATTACGGATACCCTCCAATTTGTAAGCCTGGACCGTGATATCAAATGGTTATCGCCTACATTGTTCTGATGCGGAGCTTCACTAGAATACATCAGCTGCATCGCCTTCCATTCATGTCGTAAGAGTCAACCAAGGACCTCAGTGGTGTTCGAGTTATGAGCTAGCAACTTGTCACTGCAGTAGAATTCCTTAGTCGACCAACTTAAGAGTTTACTTATATAAGGACATGCATGGAAGGAGATGCAGCTGATGAACTGTCAAAAAGCAAATGTACGTACAAAACTAACATTTTGACGTGGTATCTTTGAAAAAACTGTTTAACTGATTCCAGATGGATTTATGTAAAAAAAAATGCAAATATTAATGTAACTTTCCTCGACCTCAATATCTTGGAAACCCGTGGTTTCCCAGGGGTGCTTCCATAGAAAAAAATGATTGTGATGTTACAAAGAATACGAGGTATTAAGAGAACAATGTTGTTTTTTTATACACCCAGTATGTCATCAATTATCTATACATATAATAAAATTGTATCGATCGGTTCGATGTTTGTGCACGCTAATCTCTGAAACGGCTAAACCGATTTCGATGCAGTTTTCAGGAATATGTTTTGACAGGTCCCACTTAACATATAGGCTACTTTTTATCGACTTTTTACTATTTTTAAAATTTTTATCGACATATTTTTTCTGTAGTCCACGCGGACGGAGTCACGGGCGACCACTAGTGGTACAATAAAGGTATTATTATTACACTAGTGGAACTTGTCATCGTCAGCCTATTGCAGTCCACAGCTGGACGTAGGCCTCCCCCAGAAGCACACCACAAGGCTTGATCTCCCGTTTTTGCCATCCAATCACTACCAGCCGTCCTCTTCTAGGACTTACCTCTAGCAAGATACTAATGCTTGTTCTACTCTTCCTTGCTATTGAAGTCTGTTTCCTCTGCTTGGCTATCTCTGTTGGTACGCGGATCAGGCAAGCCAGCTACAAAACAACATAGGTTCAATCATTATATTGTTCCCCTGGTGCGATGCTGTCACTTATGCAAATATGCAACTTTTCAAAAGCAACAACCTCTTAATTCATTCATTGGATTTGTGGCAAAGGCAGGTGGGCAAAGGCCCAAAGCCACACAGATTGGGCTGTAGTTTAAGGCAAAATGCAATATGTATTTACATTATAATAATAATATTCACAAACAATACATAATTTTAATATGTTTCTGATTAAAGGCTATTATAAATAAATATAAAAATAATATTCACACACTTCACAACACATTGACCTAGTCCCACACTAAGATCCCTAAGGTCTTATGTCGTGGGTACTAGGCATTGGTATAGGTTATAAATAATATGGAACTCTAAAAAGTTTACATACCACTTCACCAATACTGGCAGCTAACATATGAACTACCGGTGCATATCTAGTTGCTACATGAGGCTGCACTAATGTTTTAGTCTGCTCATATGAGAGGAAGAACAGAGCTGTTGTGGGCATTGAAGTAGCAGCAACAGTCAGAAGGCCTGGAGAAGAAAATTATCTCTGCTAATATAATTTAAAAAAACCCCTGTGGCAGTAGCCTTGTGGCCTGCCATGGGGGAGGCCTACGTCCAGCAGTGGACTGTAATAGGCTGAAGAAGAAGAATATTATAATAGTAATGGACACCCGCGACAAGACAAAAAACAAAATGTCAATATTATCTGGGATAAAAACATTTTCCTGGGATCAAAGGTAGCCTATATGTTAAATGGGACCTGACACAATATATTCCTGAAAACTGCATCGATATTGGTTCAGCCGTTTCTGAGATTAGCATGCACAAACATAGATCTGTTACAATTTTATTATATGTATAGATAGAAGAAGATAAATGCAAGTTTGTGCGAATATTCCGACTTCTCTTTTTTTCAAGATGTGTTCACAATGAACAGCTATACAGGGTGTAACAAAAAGGGTATGTTAAGCGAAAAGCTACGTGAATAGCCCACTGTAGACAACCTATCCACAAAATTTGAGACTCAAAATCACATGTTTATTTTTCAAGATTGTATAAAAATTCCTGAGATATTTAAAAATTCTCCATACTATCGGGAAAAATAAACATGTGATTTCGAGTCTCAAATATTGTGGATAGGTTCTCTATAGTGGGCTATTTACGTAGCTTTTCGCTTAACATACCCTTTTTGTTATATCCTGTATACACGCAGCTATTTTCCTTAACATGGTGTAGCCAGAACTGCACGATCAAGAATGCTGTCAGAATGTAAAAGAACAGGTTGCTAGCTCATCACCTGAAAGGATGTCTATAAATTTTCTACAAGCAACATTGTCGAATGCGGCAGTCACACTTAAACCTAATAGTAAAACTAGTCCTACCTGTTCTTTTCTCTCTCAGCCATTAACATAACAGAGAGAGATAGACCTAATATTAGGTTGAGGTTTACGTGTGACTGCTAGAATCGACCCTTATGTGTAGTAAAATAAAACCTATGTAACTATACACATTAGGTTAACATATTTGTTGATCCTGCATCAATGTGTATTAAAATAAATTAGATTAGTACCTAACTATACAAATTAGGTAAAAATATTTGTTGAAACATACTTACCTAACATGAATGATAGTTTGATAAATTGAAAATAGAATAAAAAGTTTTCCAAACCTGCCTCTGTACACTCCGTTGAAGCCTCCTGCCTTCTGGAACCCTTGAGCGCTCTGCAGCCTCGTCTTCAAAGTGTCTAGAGGATACAGCGTCACGTCCACCGATATACCGGCCACGGCACCTGCCTGGAATGCACAAACTTTGGTCAATATCGTCGGGAAGTAACAAATTTACGGGAAAAATTAAAGTCATGAATGTTTACTACCTTCATGTACAATAAACAAAAATGTCTTCCGATGCCGCTTTTGCAAAGCAACACCATAGAAAACAATATCGTTATTTAAAGACACCGTGATTTACCTAGGTATATATATATTCCCAATAACTTTACTTTGTTCATTGCAAAATTATTGGATACCTATTTCTCATATTACTTACCATAAGTGGCGCGAGATACGTAGACCTTTGTCTTGGGGGATCCGAGGTCTCCATGGGCGGAAATAAATGCAATCTAACTAAAGAAACACTATTTTCTTGTAAGTTCTCGGTATATAGAGTAATTTGTTAACAGCTCAATGGCGACAGGAACAGACAGACGAACGACGCCGCGCAAAATATTTTTTTAAGGTTATGTTTTTTTTTTTTGCTTTTTTTTTAGTTTATCCTGAAGGAAAGGCAAGGGGAACTAAGCCCATACAGCCATTATCTTTAGTAATGATTTCTGAATTTATGATGGATGATAATGATGATGATGAATGGAAACGTCGAGAAAATCCTCAAAAACAAGTGTAAAGTTAGTCAAAATGAAAAATTATTTGCAGAAACAACTTACATGCGCCCATGAAGAGTTCGTAATCCGGCTAAAGTTTAACTCGGCTTACCTGCGTATAAAACCATGCACACGCACTAGATTCACATCACAAGTAATCAAAATATAACTTATCTACCAGAAAACATCACTTTAAGGACACATGCAAGCCATTTACAAATAATTTTAATTTTCACAAGAAAATTACACCTGGACCAATAGAATTATAACCTATAATAAGGTTATAATTCTATTCCTGGACCCTTTCAGCTTTTCCCGCCAAATCGTTTTTTTTTTTTTGCGCTCCTCAAATGTCCTCAATGGAAAGGCAAAGAAACTATGTCCTCATACAGCCTAGTCGTAAACTCAGAACAATGACTAAGCATTGTCATAATGCTTTAGTCATTGTTGAGTTTTTAAAAACGAAGCACATGTGCAAGAACGAAGCACAATGCAGTGGGTTTTTTGCTTATTATGGGTGGGTATGATAGGAGCTCAGCCGTCCTCAGGTAGAACTTCTTATGTCTTCACTTTATTCCTGTCCATCTTTTCCGATATCGTCGTCCCTTATTCCATGTACATACCTATATGCTCACAGATGATGCTCCTTAGTAAGGATCGAGTCCTCAGTCTTCACCACAGTCCTCACGACACTCACTCACAATAACTGATGATGCTCAAAAAAAGTTTTATTACTTGGTTATATTTTATTTTATATTGGTGATAGCCCAGTGGTTAAGGCGTGAGCCTTCCAAGAGGAAGGCGTAAGTTCGATCCAAATACACGGGCCACCAATGAATTTATTTCATGTACAGATTTTAATGTTGTAAACGTTCATGGTTGTAAAATTGTCACTTAGCTCATGCCTCGGAAAGCACGTAAAACCGTTGGTCCTGCGCCTGATCTCTCTCCGGTCGTGTCGGCTTTCCGTCCCATCGGACTATGAGAGTAATGGAATAGAGTGCATCTGTGTTTGCGCACACACTTGTGCACTATAATATCTCCTGCGTACCTGGCTAATCTCCATAGAGATTGGTCGCCTTGGCCGAAATACGGTCGGAGATCTTATTTATTATAGGTATTTGGCTCAGTATTTGGTTATTAAATATTAAGAGCTAAGGCACGGCCAAGGGACGTAGGCACACAAACAGCCTTTGAAAACCTCACTTGACTTCTCAATATTTTTGTTGGTTGCTAAGCAACGTTAAGAAATTTTTCATAAATTATTGGAATTTATCGTGGACTACTGTTTTTGTTTTCATTTGAGCTATAAAATGCCTAAAATTTTAAAGGACTTTCACGAAGGTATCCCGTACCATAGTATTGGAGCCGGGGGGAGATATGAAAGAGGATGCTACCAGCTTCATAAGTGAGTTGATGTTTCAAGTACTTACATAAAAACATAAAATCATTCTCTCGTTATTACAGTAAAGCTCGACAGGTAGACATACAACGCACTTTACCCAGCACTCTGATACAAACTTCGATATCAATGTTCGCAGCTACCGGGATTCGAACCCAGGGCCTATGGCTAGGGCCTAGGAGGCAGGATCATTACCAACTACATCATTCGGAGAATAGGAACCTGAGTATATTGTACGGTTATGTTATGTAGTAGGTAATCAGCACTTAATGGTACCTATCTACATACCTACATAATGTACCTAGGTATACAAATTTATACACACGTCTTTGTTCCCAAAATAGAACCAAAGCTGCAGTATCATAAAAGACATCCCACAGCTTTGCTTAGGACAGCGGAAACAGTTGTAAATGAGCAGTGACAAGTTGCCGCATCACCTGAGAGAATGCCCAGCCCAAGTTTCTTAGTCGACTCTTACGACATGTACGGAAGGAGATGCAGCTCTCTACTGTATTCTACCTATACTATGTAGTGCAGAAGAAGTCGTAGTTAATAATTGTCTTACAGACCCTCCGATTGCCGCTTAAAATTCCCGGTTTCAAAGCGCCCCATCCACAAATGTGAGGCACCAAAACGTGAGTACGCCGTAGCGCCACAAATGGGCGGGTGGCGTAAGGTTCTGATACCGAAGAAGGAAGGGAACGTGTACCCTGCTGTCATGCAGAAGGAGGAGTACGAAAGACTTAAGAAACAGGCCACGGTAAGTTGGTTAGCTAATAGAAGGTAGGAATTTTGTATGTGTAAATGTAGATACATTTCTTCGTGATACCACATATGTGATAGTGTACCAAGTATTTTTAGGATCCTTGACTGTAGCATCTGGTAGAGTGGTCACATGATGTAATGCGCGGGCTATTGTGGTTGCAACTCGACGTCTGTGCGCCTAAATATTTTACGTAAGAGTGTGCTTAAGCTTAAGTTCTGGCTGTGCACCGTACGAAACCTAATATTTCTAGATCATGAGCCAAGAAGAGCAGCTTAAAGCGATAAGCGACTACGAAGCAGCAGTCCAACGAGCTGCCAAAGAGTCTGAGGAGCGGAAGGCGATCCTCAAGAAGAACTTGAAGCCGCAGCCGGGGGCCGAGTCCGCCGCCGGCACCGCGGACCCTGAGCTCGAGGGTCCAGATCAGGTGGCCCATACGCTGTCTAGGGCGGAAAGTAAGACACTTTTACCGATACCTACCATAGACGAATAAGTAGCAGTATTCCTCTATGCCGATACCACTGCTGCTTAAAAAACGGTGTCATTACGAAATCGCAGTGATGCCTTTTTAATTTACACTAGCGGCCGTACACAGTTTCGCCCGCGTGAGAGTGCATTACTCCCGTGCGAAGCCGGAGTGGGTCCCTCCCTAGTTATACACTATAAAACTTCCTCGTGAAACCGCATCAAAATCCGTTCCCTAGTTTGAAAGATCTAAGAAATAAAGAAAGAAATTATTTATTTAGCCATTATTCAACATTCAAAAATGTTTCACAATACAGCCAAACAGAAAAACATAATTATGCTGAAATGGACCCAGCTCAGAATACAACTGCAAACCAAAACAGATGGCCTGCAGCGCTGGTTTTCAGCTGGACCCGTATATTGGTGTTCCAGATTACACTATAAAATTTAAATCAAATTTTCAATATGGTAACTACACAAATGCACAAGCTATTTATACAATTAACCTGCTGGTTAATTGGGTAAACTATAAAATCAAAACATATGTTTACATTTATTATAATTTAAGTATATAAATATAGATAACGTGGGCGGCCGCTATAGAATTTTTTAATTTTTTTCTCCGTTAAAACCATCCTAGTACGAGTACTTCAAGGAATTAGCGAAATCGGTTCAGCTGTTCTCGATATCCGCGCTTAGCAACTTTGAGAGTCATTCTTATATTAGAGATAGACTGCATTTGTCAATGTTGTGGAGAGTACGGATACGATGCGTCACTGTGATTCCGTAACATATCTATGTTCCGTAATGACACCGTGCGGCAGCGGTGTCCATTCCAATTGTTGTACGTACTAGACAATTGTGAAACATTGACCAGTGTAATTATAATTTTAATATTATTACCATTATCCAGTACTGCGAGCGGACTACATGCAAGGCCCTAGACTGTGCAACCGAGTGATCTTAGCATCCAAGTGCCACGCCATCCGCGACGCTCAGATCAATGAGAAGAACCTCATCAAGAAGGAGTTTGAGGACGAGGAGCGACGGTATACTTAGTTCTAATTAAATTCATTTCTACGTAAAAACAAAATTACCTAGGTACTCCACCCGCTTATTTCATTCCTGTCTCACGTAGGTAACGTTCAGACACAGCGATATCGTTCTAGGAGCATCTAATTCGACTATTGGCCGATATGATGAACAGTATTGTAGAAGACGCAGGCCACACAGAAGAGGATGGGGCGCGAAATATTAATCTTCTGCGTTCCTTTCTTATGTGTCGTGACGCAAAACTTTTTAAATACCTAATATAGAAAAGTCATAAACGCAGGCGTGACGTTGACGTCTGCGTATTAGAAAACACACAGAAAATATGCAGCCGGCCCTCCCACGCTTCTTCTGTGTGGCTTGCTCCCAAAGCTTTGGTTTCCTACATTAGCGGTTTAGTTATATAGCGGCGTTATGGGAACATTTCACATATTGGCACAATAAGAGGCCGTGGTATCCTAGTAAGTAAACCACTGATCACCCACCCAACCAATGCTTTAAGTGGTCTGTGTAGTAAACCCAAGCTTTAGGCCCCTGTCATTCGGACAGGCTCGACGCTATCATGGAGGAGAACCGTCAGGCGGCGGTACAGCGCGCGGAGACGGAGGAGGCGCGCCGCCATCACCTGCGGCTGCAGAACCTGGACGCGCTGAAGGAGCAGATCAACGCGCACGAGACTGCCAAGGTTTGACCACGGTTTTAGCAAGAATTGACCACGCTGTGATCACGGTTTGACCATGGTTTGGGCACGGGATATTCTAGTACAGTTATCGAAGGCGCTGTGTTGCGTATCGTAGCAATGTTCATACCATTCCATCAACAATGTATCCCCAGGAGTTGGGCACGGAATATTCTAGTACAAGTGTCGAAGGCGCTGTGTCTTATACGATTCCGTTAGCTATACATGGTATTTCCCTAGATCCTTTGGTATACCTAGATGAACTTGGGTTAATAACGCTAACTTGCCAGGAGTAAAAGCAAAACTGAGATACGCTTGCTACAGTAAACCTTGTAATTGGTAATTTCTAACTAAGGCAATGCAAGGGCGGACCCAGGAGCACAAAGGGTAGTATTGACTATAAGCTAGGTAAAGATATTATATATTACTAGTGGACGCCCGCGACTCCGTCCGCGTGGACTACAGAAAAAGTAAAAAGTAGCCTATATGTTAAGTGGGACCTGTCACAATATATTCCTGAAAACTGTATCGAAATGGATTTAGCCGTTCCTGAGATTAACGTGCACAAACGCACAGACAGTCCCTTCCCGTGGGAATTTCGGGATATCCATTCTTAGTGCTTCCCCACAGTCCCTAATGAGCTTACAGGTCTAATTTCGAATTCATATGTATCGCGGTTGTCGTAAAAAATTAATTCACGTTTGTCCCCTTCCCGTGGGAATTTCGGGAAATCCGTTCCCAGTGCTTCCTCGGGGTCCCAAATAAACATATATGCTCAACTTCAGATTCACATGTTTAACTGTTTTCGTAAAAAATAAATAATTCCCGTTGGTCTCCTTCCCGTGGGAATTTCGGGAAATCCGTTCTAGTGTTTCCTCGCAGTCCCTAATGAACATATATGCCCAATTTCAGCTTCATATGTATAGCGGTTTTCGTAAAAACTATGAATTCCCGTTTGTCCCCTTCCCGTGGGAATTTCGGGAAATCCGTTTTTAGTCCTCCCTCGCTGTCCCCAATGAACATATATGCCCGATTTCAGCTTCATATGTATAGCGGTTTTCGTAAAAAATATAGAATTCCCGTTGGTCGCCTTCCCGTGGGAATATCGGGAAATTCTTATAGCCTATGTTCATCCAGGTCCAATAAGGATTCTAACGGTGAAAGAATTTTTGAAATCGGTCCAGTAGTTTTTGAGCCTATTCATTACAACCAAACAAACAAAGTTTTCCTCTTTATAATATTAGTGTAGATAATTAAGAAATGGAAAAAAAATTCACCCGAGTGAGACTTGAACTCACGACCTCTGGTATACCGTGCTTTGCTCTAACCAACTGAGCTACCGAGTCAATTAACTCGGATGACGAATTTGACCATCTCTTTTAAGCTTCATACATAAACTAGGTAGTATGTAATGGAATCTCCACCCACAATATGTATATACATACTTATATAAACATCCGTCCTAGGGGTGGCTACAGTGTCCAGGTCCAACAATTAGGCTTCAGGTTTTGCAGTTTTGGATCCAAGTCCATCTCATCTATCACACAATAACCACAGATAATGGAGGCCGAGCGTATAGAAGAGGAGAGCATCCGCGTGAACCAGGCCAACATCGCCATGCAGATCGACGAGGCGCTGAAACTAAAGGAGAAACACGGACGACAGGCCAAACTCAAGGAGATATTAGATCAGGGTGAGACTCATTGCAGTAGCCTTATGGCGTTCGTTGAGGGAGACCTACGTCCAGCAGTGGACTGCAATCTTCCTGCAGCTCTAACGCAGTGGTAACATTACCAGGATACCCAACCAAAAGCGGTCCGCATTGTCAATAGGTGCAGTATCTCCTTACAAACCAAACAAATGTACCTATGTATAATATACCTACTTATATAATTATCAGGTAACGCTGAACTCCTATACTACAAGCAGCTCCAGAACGAAGAGGATCGCATCATGGACCTGCGCATTTCCAACTTCCTGAAGCAGAAGCGCGCGAGGGACGCCAAGTCGAAAGCCGACGCAGACGCTGTGAAGGCCGCCAAGCAGAAAGGGATCGATCATATCGCTAAAGCGCAAAAGGTATAAAACCATAATATACGTAACCACATATACAGACACGGCTGTGTACCCGACACCGCAGAACCACAAGGTAGTTTACACAGCCATGTTTAGCAAAGATAAAATGTTATTGATCAGTGACAAGTTGCTATTGCTAGCTTATCACTTGAGAGAACACCCCTGAGTTCCTAGTCGACGCTTACGACATGCACGGAAGGGGATGTATTCTAGTGAAGCCTAGCACAAGCTTCTGAAAAGATATGTGTCCTTTTTTACGAGCTGTTCCTTACAGTCCTGCTTGCCTTCGTCTCTGTGTAGGTAATTTGGCTGGTCAGATAGAAGTTAAGATAACTTAAATGCGGTGATAGCCCAGTGGTTAAGACGTGGCCTGTACCACTGTATTTATTTATGTACGGATTTTGATATTCTAAAATTGTCCCATAGCTATACCAGAGGAGGGTTGGCGTCAGATAGGCAGCCGGTCGTAAAACAAATTCCAAAGCCTTGGGCTTCAAAATAAACAATATTGCGCTGACCCCGCTATAATGGGATAAGGGCAGGTAGAATGAGATAAATCAACCTTCATCCCAACATCTTTGAGGAATAATGGGCGTGACTGTATTCGTCTTCAGCCTATTGCAGTCCACTGCTAGACGTAGGTCTCCCCCAGGGCACGCCACAAGGCTTGATCTCCCGTGTTCACCATCCAGTCACTACCAGCCGCCCTCTTTAAGGCATCGGTCCATCTGGCCGGAGGGCGTCCAACGCTACGCTTGCCGAGGCGCTTACTACTATATGTTCTTATGTATGTAACTTCCACCAGGCTGAACAAGAGCTTAAGGAGGAACTGGAGAGGATCCGCAACCTGAAGATACAGGAGGACGTGGAGAGAGAGTACCGCCGGAAGGAGAGGGACGCCGCTATCAAGAAGAACAGAGACATGAAGAACTTGCACGAGGCTAGGGTGCACCAGGTAAGTCATTTATTATACGTAGGTATCTAAGTTAGACACTGTTTAAAAATGTTTAGCTACAATGCAATGTAATGCAAGTAGATACCTATATTATTCTTTTGTATCAACTTACTAGTAGTGCGATACCACGCTTAAAAATAGACAACTACCTATGTACTTCAAAAACTGACCACTGGGGCACCAACACAGACGTACTGTAATTTATATATCTACAACACATCAACAAATCTTTAGTTAGTCCAGTTTATATCGATATTTGTCTACTCATCCATTTATTCGCGACTCGTCTAAACATGGGTAAATAGGTACACGCTTTTTCAGAAAAGCAGGTACCTATGTCATCTACATGATGCCACCGTAGGTCGACAAATCATTTCTTCAGCCATTTCTCCCCCAATGAGGTATGTACCTCAACTGCGATGGGTTTGAGGCGGCCTGCATCCAGTTAACCTAGTGAATAGGTTTAATTCTCATTTTCCAGATAAACGACATTCACCGTCTGATAGCTCGCGAGATAGCGAAAGACGAGCAGAGCTTCAACAACGCGGCGAGGCAAAACGAGGAGTTCTTGCAGAAAGAGAAAAGGGTATGCTCTTATTTATTTATCTAAAGAACATACAGCATATCACATATAACAGATCTTTATTTCATCATACAGTTCTTAGTGATGACCCACCCACTGAAACTTAATAATATAGTCGTAGGTGCTTTGTAATGCTTTTTAAATGTAAGTTCGTGCTTGCTCTTTCTTGCTTGAAACACATGAATGTTTCCACTGTGGAAACTAGATGTCGTTGCTCTAATGTGTAATCGTATTTACCATTATAGGAAGACGATAAGAGAAAGGCGCGTATTGAGAAGCATCGTCAGGAGATCATGCAACAGATCAATAATAAGGAACGAGCGAGGTGAGGGCCCTGCAGGCCTACTCGTATTTGCTACATATCTTTTCAACAGATTACTTAGATTAAGCACGATTGTACTTAATAAATGGAAGTAGCATGTACATATGTAGGAAACGGGAGATCGAGCCCCGGGGGAGGCCTACGTCCAGCAGCGGATTGCAATAACAATAAATATTAACATACTTCGTCGGTTGGATGCAGGCTGCTTCCGACCGGTCGGAGTGGAGGTTGTTGGGGGAGGCCTGTGTCAAACAGTGGACCTCCCAGTGCTGTAAATGATGATACTTTACATACTTCACAATAGTTCACAATATATTTAACCTAGTCCCACATTAAGATCCCTAAGGTCTTGTGTCATGGCCCATGGGACTCGTGGGTACCCCCTAAAACAACGGTATATAAAGACATACATAGAAACATCCATGACTCGGAACTCCGATGAACTCGAAATTCAATCAATGGTTGCACCTACCGGGATTTGAACCCAGGACCTATGGCGTCGGAAGCAGGGTCATCACCAACTACACCAATCGGCCGTCAATAGGCTGATGTGAATTTGTGCATCGTATTCTCAGAGCGGAATTACGTGAGAAGATTCACAACGAGGGAGTGGCGCTGCGCATGGAGCAAGACCAGCAGGACAAATACGAGAGGATGATCATCAAACAGAAGGTAAGACATTCACAGAAGGTACATGGCAATTTCCTACACTGGGGCAGCCAGAACTGCAGTTAAGAAGGAGATTCCTGTCTGGATTTCTCGTTCGCATAGCGTGGTTAGCCCATGGCAATGCCTAACACCCTCCGGCCAGATGGACCGATGACTGGATGTCAAAAACGGCAGATAGAGCCGTGTGGGATGATGCTCTGGGGGAGGCCTATTTCCAGCAGTGGACTGCAATAGGCTGACGAGAGATAGCATGGGTAGATGTAAAAGATCAGGGATAAGCTAGCAGCTTTTCGCTAGCTTATCACCTGAGAATGTCCCTGAGTTCCATAGTCGACTCTTACGACATGCACCGAAGGAGATGCAGCTGATGTATTCTAGCGAAGCCCCGCATCAGCACAGCTAAGGCATTGCGTATGAATGTGGAAATTGTAGATTATGGTGGGAGGCAAATGTTAGCCAGTGATTGGCTCATATTGCGCAGCGTAGGTCTCATTAGTAGGTACATATAAACACGGCTGTGTTCCCAAAAAGAGGTAGCCAGAACTGCTAGATCCCAAATGACAGCTACTAGCTTTAGATTAGAATTATTATTTTTTAATTCAAAGGTCTTTAGGCAGCCGCACACGGGCCACCGGTTAAACGCCGCCACCGGTATATTTCCTGTACTTTTCATACATAAGTTCTCGTGGCGGCGTTTGTAGCTGTGGCCGGTGGCCCGTGTGCGGCGAGACTTACTGATTCAACATCTATCTAATTTTCAGGTTGCAACGATGAGACAGCAAAAGGTCGCCGAAAAGTACGTGAAGGAAGTGGAACAAACTCTCGGGAAGTATGGCTACTAAGGGCATGGCAAATGCTAAAGTAGCAGCGCTCAAGCCGAGGACTTACAAAAGTGTGACTATAAATTGAGGCCACCAGAACCAGAGTGGCCCAAACCACAATTTGTGAAAATATTAGTTAAGCACGACAATGCCCCTTTCAAACCCCCAAGCTCAAAGCCAGAGTGGCTCAAAGGTAATTTCAGTAAACAATCATAGATGACATAAAAAAAATATGTTGTGGCATCTTGATTCTTATTAAAATATTAATAGAGCATAGTATTTTGGCATATATCCACATATTCGTATTTTGTATTTGGGCCACTCTGGTTCTGGTGGCCTCAATTATCACACGTTAAAGTTTGTTAAATTCAGATTGTTTAAGTTCAGAATCATTAAATCGGAATCGGTCATTCTGGAAATTGAACTTTTGGACCAGGAAAATCTTCACCAGCTAAAAAATATGTTGCGTTTACAGTTTACACAAAAATTCTTGTAATTTATGTATGTACGTACTTAAGTACTTATAGTTCATATTTGTTTAGTAGATACGATATTATAATATGATATAATTTACTTTATAAATTATGTGCATAATAAATTATTTTGCTATGGATCCATTGTTAATATTAGCTGCACCGGTAGCATGGCAAAAACGCAACGCGGGTTTTTTTATCAACCGCGCGCGCGTTTCCAGTCACCAAATGCGAGCATGGCAATGACAGAGATTCGGAACACGCGCGCGACGTGTCTTTTGGACAACTCGTGGAAGTGGTGCTACCATTGCGAAAGTAAAATGAACATTATTACGTTCAACACTGAATCGGTAATTGAATTGATATACAGTCACACGAAACGTCAAAATTAGCGATAAGCCCCGCGTGAATTTAATGGTAAAACGCCCATTTATTAGTAAAAATTTGAACAATGTGTCAAAAATGCTAGTTTTGATGAGATGCCTTAATTAAATTCAATCACTGCTCTTGAATGTAGAAGAAAATGGCATGTAAATGGACCTTATATGTAGCTTTGTTTCTTTATTCTTTATTGCACACACACAAAAAGAAATATGGCATACAACATTAAAGAAGAGATGCATGTACAATGGCAAGCTTATCTCTACCAGAGATCTCTTCCAGCAAGCCAAGCAAGTAAAGAGAAATTGTTAACAACGGGGTAACATGTGCAATTAAACAAATTTTAAGAAACTACAAAACTACATTAAGAAAAAAAAGGAGAAAAAACAAATGACAGCATATTCATATAATGGACAGGTAGTGATCCTTCAGCTTTTCCCTAAATGTGCCAACAGTGTTGATTCTTGCTTGAGGGACAGTTAAAACAACAATAATAATCTATGTAAATTAATAATCATGATTTATTTTTTAGTCTAGGAACATACATAACATACAAACAGCCATAACATCAAGAATTAATGAGAATACATTATCATAAAAACGTCAGAACAACTACATTTATTTACACCAGTGGTTCCCAAAGTGGTCCAGGTGGACCCTCAGGGGTCCACAGGAGACTCGGTGGGGGTCTACGTTAATGTGAAAAAATGGAGGTTCACAATTAATTTGTATATGGTGTAGGCCTGTAGGGGGTCTACCAGAACCAGTTAACTTTTAAAAGGGGTCTATGAGTAAAAAAGTTTGGGAACCTCTGATTTACACACTTGGGCGATTCCGGCACACTTAAACCTAAACGTAAATTTAGTCCTACCTGTCCCTTTCTCTCTCAGCCATTTATGTTAAGGACGGAGAGAGATAGCACTGACTAAGATTAGGTTTAGGTTTAAGTGTGACTGCCGGAATCGCCCATATTGGAAATTTTTATTTTAACCCTCTTAATTGTTTTGCCTTATGTAATACAATTGTAGTTACTCCACACATTCTCTCACACACATGCATAGAAATAATCATAATTATAAAGGTAATATGGTCGATTGGACCATTCACTTCGTAAACTTATATTTAGTCTGGTCTGTCCCTCTCCATCCTTAACATAAATGGCCGAGACAGAAAGGGACAGGGATCTTAAGTTTAGGTTAGTGTTATGATCAGAATCAAGCATAATTTTTATTTAAAATACTATTGTAATACAAATAGCATTCTCCAATGTCAATATTCGTTACATTACTTTGGACTTTACACAACTGTATACAGAAACTCATGAACGCATAAAGAAACACGGATAGATCGTTGCCACTACACAGAGTGAAGCATTCATAGTAAGCTCGGTAACGTGTATTCCATGGAGTAGGTATTGATGCGTTATCCACCCACACATACAAACCTTAGTAAGCTCGGCGCCTACCAGAAAATACGCACACATGAGTAACGCGCCGCCATTACGGTGCTTCAACCTGTGCAGTGACAGCATTCCGTCCGTCGTTCTCTATACGTTCATGCATAAAATATTACTCTCCTATAGTAATACCAGGAGTTAGTCCCTTACGGTCTTGACTCCCAATTTGACCACCTTATCGATGTTATCTTTCAGGGTTTGCAGCTGCTGTAACACCTGAAAAAATAATTAGATACATACATATAATCACGCCTTTATCTTTTACGGGGTAGGCAGAGCATCAAGGGCCGATAGAAACACATGGTACCACTTCTGACCAATTTTGAGGGTATAGTTGAGATGTACAAGTTCGGTTAGTAACATATATTCACACACACACATTCGCACACTTCACAACACATTAACCTAGTCCCACACTAAGATCCCTAAGGTCTTGTGTCGTGGGTACTAAGCAACGGTATATAAATACATAGATAAGTATATAAACATCCATGACTCGGAAACAAACATCGATATTCATCACATCAATGTTTGCACCTACCGGGATTCGAACCCAGGACCTATGGCGTCGCAGGCAGGGCCACTACCAACTACACCAATAGTAGTGACAGGTGGTCAGCCCATCGCCTACAAAACACCAAGACCATCTTGTCCCTCTACTGACTTGTACTGTATGCCCGGGAAGAGAAGCAGCTGTCGTATTATACGTTTTTTTTTCACTCCCAGAGCAGCATAGAAAAAACAAAATAACATTAATAGTAATTACACAGATATAGTATACTAAGGGCCGATTTCAGAAGGAAGAATAAACTGAATGCTGCAGGTATATTGTACGATGTCCTTTATTTTCAATCCGAGGGCTTAGTGTGAGTTTTCACTTCGAACTCGTTCGCGTTAACGTAAAGCAGCTAACCAATCATATTATGGCGTTGTAATATGATGTCATGAAAGCGCTACGTGATTGGTTAAACTGTTTACGTTTACGCGATCGAGTTCGAAGTCAAAACTCGCACTAAGCCCTCTGGCCCCCACGATACGATACGATAGTGTGGGGACCGCTATTAAACTCTGCGCTCCTTTTAATATCTTAAGTCTTCATTCACTCACTATTAATTTTCGCTATCGCATTAGTTAAGTGGCCTCGAATCGGGGAGGCCTTTACCCAGCTGTGGGATATCGCTTACCTTGCTGTCCATGAGCGAGAAGGGGATGTAGTCGAGCGACTGTCGCAGCTGTTTGGGCTGCAGCGACAGCATGGTGCCGTCCTGTAGCATTATGTTACAGCTTGCCTTCTCTCCGGGCTGCATGCTGCCAATACGGATGACAGTTACGAATTTTATTTATATCGAAAGATGAAAGATAAAAAAATTAAAGAAACATTTGCGGAAGAAAAACTTCGATAGCGTGAAAACTTTCAGAGATATGACAATTTTAAAATCACAATTTCGCGGCTTGCCCAAAAACGTTCCATACAAACGGCTACTGTACTATGCCGTCACGCCTAAGTGACTTGTATGCTTGTTGAAGAACTTTTGTTCGACAGCTAGGTATATTAAATATTGCGATTATAAATATGTCACAAAACAAAAGTTGCTGTAAATCATGCAGGTGGTCACGTGATGTTGTAATTTTCAATTAATTTCACATTTAAAAAATGGACTTGCCCACCCAACTTTGAAGGCTTATTACTACCTCATTTGGACACTAAATCAAATTGTAATTTTACAGATAGGTATGATTATTAATTCTGATAAACGTAAAAAGGCCTGAGGGTATAATAAAGTTTTCTTTTTAGGTTTTTTAACTGTAGGGTATATAAGGTTGTGTATGAATGTAAGCGGTGATAGCCCAGTGGTTAAGACGTGCATGTTCCAAGCGGGAGGCGTAAGTTCGATCCCAGTCACGGGCCTGTACCAATGAATTTATTTCATGTACAGATTTTAATATTGTAAAATTGTCACTTAGCTCGTGCCTCGGAAAGCACGTAAAACCGTTGGTCCTGCGCCTGATCGGCTTTCCGTCCCATCGGACTATGAGAGTGACGGAATAGAGAGTGCATAAGATCTCCTGCGTACCTGGCCAATCTCCGTAGAGATTGGTCGCCTTGACCGAAATACGGTCGGATATCATCATATAAGGTTGTGTGTGAATGTACTAACTTGTAGACAGTGGGTACCATAACTGGCGAGCCTGACATGGACACCACCATCTCCCCCTGACGCGGCTGACGCAACAGCGTCAGGGCGGTGTCCTTTGTCACCTGGAAACCAGAAGTCCACTGAACATCCTCTCAAACCTAACTCAGGTGTTGACAACGGCTTTAGGCTTCACGAAACGATTTAATGTAGAATAAAAAAATATTTAATACTAGCGGCCGCCCGCGACTTCGTCCGCGATGGGAAACTGCTCCCGTGCGTAGCCGGGGCGGGTCCCTAGTCATACGTATAAACCTTTCACTTATCTAATGAGCAAATTATTATCACTACATATTTTAAAAAACGGAATCAGAATCCGTTTCGTAGTTTCAAAGATCTAAGCAAACTTAGGAACAGACAGTGGGAGGCGACTTTGTTTTTAATAGTGATACTATTTGATAACTAGTGGACGCCCGCGACTCCGTCCGCGTGGACTACAGAAAAAACAAAATATCGAAATTATCAGGGATAAAAACATTTACCCGGGATAAAAAGTAGCCTATATGTTAAGTGGGACCTGTCACAATATATTCTTGAAAACTGCATCGAAATCGGTCCAGCCGTTTCTGAGATTAGCGTACACAAACATCGATCCGTTACAATTTTATTACATGTATAGATAAAATATTTTTTTTTATAAAATTCATCTCAACCTCAAATTCAACTGTTGAGGGTGCTAAACAAATAAACATGCACAAATGCACTCGAAAAACATAACCCTCCTTCTATCTCAGTCAGCTAAAAATAACGCAGCAAAATCAGGTAAATGACCATGTACCTATTTACTCAGCTAAAAAAACTGGTAATTAACTATTGAATTTAGGCATTAAAAACATACCTTAGGCGTGATAGCCGGGTAGTTGTCGATAGCGTTCTTGTTATACGCCGGTGTGCGGTACACAGAGCGGGACTGGCGACGCGCGGGTTTGAGCGACGTCGCCAGTTTGCGCGTACTCGCGGTGGCGGAACGCGAGCGGCGGGCGGTGCGCGGCACGGCCGGTTCCGCTGGAATACGCGGTCAAGTTACACTATGTAAGGATGCCTGTGAAGCACAGCGGATCGAGGCTGCGGAGCGGAGAAACGGACAAATTTTAACCAATGAGATGGTATAAAATATCGACTCAGTTGCAATCCTATCGGTTAACATTTCTCAATTTCTCCGCTCCGGTGGACAGACAGACTTACGAGCGACGAAGAAGTTCGATAAGGTATTGGTAAAATTTCTATCAAAGCTGTTAGTTATTGCGTAGCAATTAGAAAGAAGAAAGAAACGTTTATTTTTTCGCCACACACACACACATATAAAAAATTACAGGCTAAAATATATAAAGTGGGTATAATTATTATATGGTTGCGTTCTCGATCGCGGGTAGCCATATGCAGGAGCCCAAACGAGATCCCACAGCCACGTTTAGCAAAGCACACGTGTAAATGATCGGTGGCAAGTCTAAGAAAATACCCGAGTTTCTAAGGCGACTCTTATGATAGCGTCATTTGAGATATTAAAATATGTTTGGCAGATTTAAAAAAAAACTTGAAGCATCGACAGTCGAAAACAGAAAACGCAAGATAATGTAAAAAAAGGCATGGGTTCTCATAAGTAGGTACGAAAAATAGGATAGCAGTAAATCGAGGTAAATAATGGGCAAAATCGGCCCTATGGCCTGGTTCCCACCATGCTGGACCGGCGGATCTGCCGGAAACCGGACAGGTGTTCACACTACACTGGATCCCACAAGAAAATCGGCCCCCTGATTACCTAATTTGCAATAGCAAAGCCGAAGCAAAGCGATAGCGAAAATTGTACAATATTCGCCTTGAAATGTCGGTTCCTTTGAAATTCATTTTACGTAATACAAATTTGACAAGCAATCAGAGATTTTTGTACAATTTTCGCTATCGCTTTGCTTTTGCTAGTTAGGTAATAAGGGGGCGGTACTCAGTGACCAAACGCTCGGTAAAAATGCCGGACTCGGGATAACGTGAACAGCTCTATATAAATTGTACAGCCACTAGCCCTTCCGGCAGTTTTACCGTGAACCCGCACTCAATGAAATCAATAATGATATGATAAGTAAAAAAAATACATTAATGAAATACAGTATGATTGAAGCCAGGAACTCACCAAACTTCTTCGGCTTGTCTCCGGAGCCCTGCGAGTTCTCGGTGAGGTAGCCTGCCCCAAAAGCACCCGTTAGTGGAAACGTGATGATTAAATGATGCAAGTTTGTATAAACTAGAAAGTTACGGGCATATTTTACAGAGGGCATGAATATGATTATAGATTAAGAGGTAGAACTGATGCTATGTTCGTACAGATAGGAGGCTTTCTTAGCGCCTACGGCCTAGTGGCTTGCCTCGAGCCTGTTGTCAAAAAATAAACATGTTTGATTCATGATTGTTTTGTTATATACACGCCAAGCGAACAGTGCGGTCGCGACATTTCTAAAAATTTTAGAAACGTCGTGACCGCACCGCGCGCTTTAATATTTAATGTTCGTTGTACCTAACTACTTGCTAGGTGACACGCTAGGCTTTAGTGGCTAAGAAAACATCCTGCCTATGCAGACGTAGCCTATGAAGTGTTGGATGGACTGCATAGGAGAGAATATGCGCGTACTGGGAGTGAGTAATGAGACGATAGGGATGAATGGAAGAGTATATACATATTGCGCCGGCCACAAGTAAATGGGAAGAGGTCAGGAAGAAGCCTATAATTTCGAGGTAAATAGCATGTTTTGAAGAAGATTTAATGTTTCAGACATCTTATAACATGGATGCCATTTTTAACAACATTAAAGGTTAATGCATCTTTAATACAATGAGATTGTTAATGATGAAAAAGAAAACAGTGGAAATTAACATTTTTGTCTGATATTATTATTTATTACTTACCTAATTTCATTGACAAATAAGGCCCATTTAGGAGTCTTAACTGTTTTATGTGTGTGATTTGCACCTACGGTGTGTTTAATAAGTTTAAAGGATTGTTGTTTGTTGGTGAAACAGAATGTAAATTGAAATAATTAATCACAAGTTTCTACATAGTGGCAGGTAGATACAGATAGAGGCAAACTTTATGAACTTTGACCTTGTATATAGAAACAAAATATAAGGTCTATTTGGTGGTAAGGTACGGGCGCGGAGGCGGGGAAGCGCATGATTGGTTGATCCGTCACCTTCTCCCCCGCGCGCTGCGCCTACGTCCCCGCTTACTCCTGAATACACTCGCGAGCAGTAATAGTTGATTATTATTTTGGTTGTTTTGTCAAAAAATATTGTTGATTTTTATTAAAATTCCAAGTACCTCTGCTTTTAATTCAGATCCTATATATAAGAAATATCGTATTTACCTAAAATAAAAATAAAAAATAAGTTTATACTTACCTAATTATCATTTTTCAAAGTTATTACCCTACCTTAAGTGCTTTTAAAACACAGCACATTTTTCTATAAATTAAGGTGAAATATGGAAATAATAAAAATATCTTCTTTCAGAAAAAATAACTTACTGAAAAAGTAATAAAAATTCATACCCGATTATCTATGCTCGTAAGTACAAATGCGCGAACTTTCCCCTTTCATGTGACTCGATGTTCATAAAGTTTGCCTCAATCTGTACTACTCAAGGTATTTTATAAATTGAAGAAAGATGCTACTGAAACATGCACTAAATGAATAAAAATTGAAATTAAACTTTGAAATCTTATAGAAATGTTCATATCAAAGTAAAGTGTAAATATTCTAAGTTCATACCATCGTCCTGTGAAGCAGATCTACAAGAATTTCTTGTGCTTCGTGTGTTTGTTACTTCTTTTAAATGAAGTTCTGTGTTCTGAAAAATAAATGATTTTTCAACCTTTACCTTTATTCATTTACATGTGCTGCTGTTGCAGGGCTTCACTAGAATACATCAGCTGCATCTCTTTCTGTGCATGCTGTAGGAGTCTACTCAGGAACTCGGGCAGTGTCTCAGACAACAAGCTAGCAACTTATCACTGACCAGTAACATCTGTCCCCCAAATGCTAAATGTGGCTGTGGAGATATTACTAATGATCTTGCAGTACTGACTACCCCATTTAGGAAACACAGCTTCATGTATATGTATATAAGTACTTTATCAAGCCCTTTTATCTGCAAGGGATTTGGGTAGATGCAGGGTCTATCAAGATAATTATTTTCTTTGGGTAATTATCCAATTATTATCCTAGCTGATTTGCCATTTAACTTCTTGAAATTTTCTTTTTTAAATGATGATATATTTCTCCCAAAGAGGGTCTCAGGTTTTCCACATTATTAAATAAACAGCAAAGAATAATGTAGGAAATATACAATTTAATTCAGAGTTTGTTGATGTTTGATGTCAAACATAAGTAAGAAAGTACATAAGAAGTTTTCAACTCTCTCATTAGTCAGACTTTTTATGTCTACCGCATTTGGATAATATGTAAATAAACTGAGATTATTTTTATACTTATTTTTTATTATTTTTATATATTTACTGAGATTATTTTTAGTATTTGATTTTTATAATTATCAAAATCAAGGTATATATAACAAGATATCAAGGATAATTATCACTTCGAACCCTGGGTAGAAGTGTTCAAATAAGGCTGCCTGTAGACGCTATAAAATTTATTTTAGAAGTCACAAAAACAATATACATACCAATTCCCTCATAGTCTTGTTTAAGTATGAAGTACTAATGGATCCCAGCAGTATCTTGAATGCAAGCTCCACATTCCTTAGTTCCATATCCACCCTTGAGTCAATCTTCTTTTTCTGATCTAAAACTAAAAAACATATAATGTTATTTAATATCAGGTAAGAATGGTGGTTAACAAAACCACATAGCAGTAATCACATTCAACCAATGTGTAGGTATGTTTCATATAATCTAGGTTATACCATAATTAGGTGGTTTATAGAAATGGGGATAATATTCAATTAATTATTGCCTTAATGAAAACTTTTCAAATATGCTGCATTACTGCAGAGTTGTGTGGTGTGATGTCTTAATGCTTACAGTACCTATTCTACATGGTACGTCAGGCTCATATAGATATTTTTGTTAAGCAAGTTGTGCTTTGATTGCTCTATATGCCCCTAACACATTTGGAATAGTGGTGTAATAATAGAATACTAACTAACCCATCTTATTCCATTTCTTCAAGGCTTCATTCTCTTCCACTGTCTTTTCCTGTTTCTTCACGGGTCGCTTAGTTCTAGGCATGTTAACATATATACACAGCAAAGTATTAGGTAACTGCTAAAACTACTTATTTCGTTATAATATTGGAGAATGTACGTAAACAAATTCGCAAGAAATCAAGAAAAAGCAAAGAAAAACAAAAACACCCGACGGAAATTAACGGAATATTTTTGAAATTACATAGTTTTTTTTTGTGTTATTTGACTTGGACTCTTGTTATTTAATCCGTTCTTTTTTTTTTATTATTAAATGTTTATGGCCTGGAACCAAGTCCTTAAGCCGATAATCCGATATTGAAAATGCAATGTTGCCAGTACCAAAGTTGCATGCAAGTTGCATGGTGTAAAGTGGCCTTATCTGAGAATGAATGCATCCATTCTCTAGACCGGAAATGTACTATTGAAGTAATCCAACTAATTTATGAGACATTTCTTTGTTTCTAACATTATTACTTAATTATATTCATTATTAATATTTTAAGATTTTTTTTTCTGATTTAATTTATAATGGACTAATAAAATAATTTGTTGTAAAATAAAAATACGTGTTTTGAGCTCGTAGTACATTGTTATGATGAATGAAGAATGGCGGACGTTGTCATTGTGGGATATTTGTTCACATTTTTATTAATTAATGCTTGCAATGGTAAGTTTAAACATCATTAGGCCTTTAATTAAGTTTGCCACACTTTAATATATACGTGTGCCAAGTTTTAAATCATAACTAGTTCCAGGAATGTAGCAAATAATGTGGCTTGGCCAGTGCTCTTGCTGTTTTATTATTGTTTATTGTGTGATAAACACTTCTCGTCGTATTTTAACACTATTTAAGTCTCATTTATCCCCAAGTGTTCGTGTGCAATTAATCATAAATAATTTGTATGCCAGCTACAGCTTGAAAATGATGAATATTTGACAATGTGTTTTTTTCAGTAATTTTATTCTGTATTATTTTAGCGGGTATACCAGGTTTGGATTCGTTGGATCCAAATGGTCTGGCTGCCAGCACACAGTCATCTAGAAATCATGTGCATGACAGAATTACAATAGAAAAAATGATGGTGCAGCATCCCAGGTATGTGAAGTTTTTTTTATAACTAAGTAAACTCTAGTGAATAGGGGTGCAAGTTTTTTTTACTATCGCCCCTCTTGTTACACCCTGACTGACACAATTCTCATTGTATTATCTATTTATCTTACTGCTATGAGCAGAACAAAAATTGGGGCTGCTCAACCATTATTATGATATTAATATTTTATTATACTACCCTGGATTTTATGGTATCTGTGTGCCAAATTTCTCAAATCTATATGGGTTGATTGATAATACAACAAGTTGCTTATTAATTATTTCTTCACTGGAACAGTGTGTTTACATATTATGTAATTTAATTTTTGCTATGTATGTACCTAATTTAATATTCTCATTTCTATGCTATCCAAGGAGGAGAAAATTTCAGAGAAGGTAAATAATTATGATAAGGAAAACCAAAATAAATTGATAGTTGAGTCTATATTCAGTAATTTTACAAGCTAGCTAGCGGTAATACAATCAAACTTTAGAGCAAACTAATCTTTAGTTAGATTAGTGTGATCGAGTTTAGTTTTGTCTTTACTTACTTGAACAAACATTACATCATTGTCTACATTAATTACAGGTTCAGATGCTATCAGTGTGATCCTCCCGACTGTGATGAAGACTTGCTACATGAATGTGACCAGGCACTATACTGCTACAAGTCATCCGTGCGGACAGGAGATGGTCAGGTGCTGCATGCACGAGGATGCACCACCATGCTGGAAGCCTCTCAGCTAACCTGCAGAATCACTCAGCCTAATAGGTAATGGTAATGTGTACTTATGTACCTGGGCTAAAAGTTGTACTAGAAGCCCACGTGTGCCCATAAAAATTGCCATCTCCCATGTTGACAACATAGTCCAAAAATCACTGCGATCACTAACCTGCCTGCCCAGTGTGTTGACTATGGGCAAAATCCCCTCTATGGCAGTAGCCTTATGGTGTGCCCTGGGGGAGGCCTACGTCCAGCAGTGGACTGCTGTAGGCTGATGTATTTATGTGCCTCAGTTTAGACACCATTTGTAAATAGGTGAACCAATTTTTGTGATTGAGGTTATTGGGTTCCATAACCCTGAAGGCTTGCAGATGGGACCTTATTGTTTTCCTAGCTGTAGCTACCTATCAGTGTAACAACATCTATGGACCTTCATTTGTATAAATGAGTTAATTTAAATTATTTCTAAATTCACAATAAACATACAGCTTTCTAAAAATGTATAAACTGAAAATGTGTCATTTTGAAATAAAAAAAATTGTGTGATAATTATGCTCATTTTACAACATGACATGAGGTACCTGTTTAGTACTAGTAGTACTAAGAAATATGCTTTATTCATACAATGTTTACTTCATTTCAGTGTACGTAAAACCAGCAATGGTGTATGGGGAGTGGTCAACGTAACCTGTTGTCAGGATGACCTGTGCAACGAAGGGGATTTCCCCGACCTGCCCCAGTCTGATACCGCTATAGAACCAATCGGCAACAGTCCGTGGAAACTGTGTCTGTCTGTCACGGTGTGTGTGATGGCATTGGGAGTGATTGCGGTGATGACTTTCATGGTTCGAGCTAGATATCTCAGGTAAGCTTAAACAAGATTGCTAGATTTTGTAGCCCTAATTATTATTTTAGTTCGTATGTGTAGTTTTTATTGCAAATAACTTTAGGATGTAGGTAGGTTATATTTATTGGTTATAAAGATTACTGTAAAGATTGCTAGTCAGAAATAATTAAGTAATTCGCAATGCGGCCTGCCTGCAACGCCAAAGGTCCTGGGTTCGAATCCCGGTAGGTGCAAACATTGATTTGATGAATATCGATGTTTGTTTCCGAGTCATGGATGTTTCTATACCTATCTATGTATTTACTGTTGCTTAGTACCCATGACACAAGACCTTAGGGATATGGGACTAGATAAATGTGTTGTGGAAAAAAAAAAGCGGGTGGGGCTGTGTCGGGGCACACGGCCGTTGGTTTTAACGTGAAACGTCTATGTTAGCGAATCGCTTTTAAAGTAAAAGATTGTAATGAAAACAAGATGGACGCTGTTTTAAGTATTTTAATAAAAAAAGAACAGGTACGTAATAGAAACATAAAATACATAGCAAATGTTTATATATTTATTGTCACTTTCTGGTTATTTTAAATAGCAGCCGCCCACGACTTCGTCCGCGTGAGGGGGCGTTGTACCCGTGCGAAGCCGGGCAGGTTGTTGTATAGACTGTAGCCTTCCTTGGTAAATGGGCTATCTAACACTGAAAGAATTTTTCAAATCAGACCAGTAGTTCCTGAGATTAGCGCGTTCAAACAAACAAACAAACAAACTCTTCAGCTTTATAATATTAGTATAGATATAAATACTGTCCAAATTACACTTATTTTTGTATAAATCAATCGGTTCAAATAAACTTGACAAACACACGAAAGAATCACCACGCTATAAAGTCGGAGTCACGAGTTACACTGAATAGAAACAAGCGTGAGCGCCGGTTTCGCACAGTTATCGCAGTATCCCTCCCCCGCCCCCCCGCTTGACCCCGACACGAACTCAATGTCATAACAGCGAGCTGACTATATAAGTGAAATATTTACACCACATTTTTGTTTCTAAGACCAATAGTTTTTTAATTATTAAGGTACGATGATATAGACCTTTTCGTTACGGTCCAGTTTTTAAACCTGGTACCCGTATGTGTCGGCGCGATTTTAAAGACGTTTCACGTCAAAAATTAAGTGCTATCTTCTAATTGAGCCTTCTTCTTCTTCAGCCTATTGCAGTCCACTGCTGGACGTAGGCTTCGCCCAGGGCACGCCACAAGGCTACTGCCACAGGGGGGTTTTGTCCATAGTCACCATGCTGGGCAGACGGGTTGGTGACCGCAGTGTGATTTTCAAATTTAGCCTAAAATATGTAATTGAATTTCAGATTGCGCGTGTCTCGAACAGCGTTACATAAGTTGGGAGCCGATTCCAACTACTTCAACAAGGAGATGTACAGTCCGCATGTTACTAGCGCATACTATGAAGGTAACTCGCCTGAAATAAGTCTATTTTTACCTCTCACTGTGCCAGAAGGATGTTTCAACTTTAATTGTACATTTTCGTATTGCTGCTACTGCTTTGCTTTTGCAATCTACTTTTTCGTGATCAACCATAATTTCCTGTGCTGATTCGGGTCTTCACTTGAATTGAATACACCGGTTGCATTTACTTCTGTGCATGTCGTAAGGAGTAAGGAATTTACGTGTGTCTCAAGCAATGAGCTAGCTAATTGTCATTGATCTGTAACAGTGTACCACCATGTACCAACCTAGGCCGCATCTTGTTTAACAAGCAGGCACGATGGCGGTCAAATGTTTGCCTAGCTAATTGAAAAAAAAAAAAAATGTGACAGAAGGATTTTTGCTAACTTGCAGTTCCGACTACCCCTCCCCCCTTTAATTTAAATGTATGTGCGTAATCAATCTATGTTAGGTATTATCACCACATATTATACTATAAAACAAAGTCGCTTGCCGCTGTCTGTCCGTCCCTATGTATATGCTTAGATCTTTCAAACTAGGGAACGGATTTTGATGAGGTTTTTTTAAATAGATATAGTGATTCACCAGGAAGATTTATAATGTATAACTAGGGACCCGCCCCGGCTTCGCACGTGAGTATTGTACTAACACGCGGGCGAAGCCGTGGGCGGCCGCTAGTGTACTTATATTTTGCTATTTGTCCATGTATGCTGAGATCTCACATTCGCTGCCGGCAGATATTCTAAGGGTGCCGACATCTCGTCAACACCTAATGCGAGGACGCAAATAAGCGTCAGCAATACCTCTAGAAAGTCTAAAAGACGCAAATATGTAGTCACCGGCACTGAATGTGTTAAAACTGCGCAACAGATCATGTTGCGGTTTTTTTAATAGGTAGAGTAATTTAAAAGTAGATTTATATTACAACTAGGGATCCGCCCCGGTTTCGCACGGCCCTCTGATTACCTAGTTTGCAATAGCAAAGCCAAAGCAGTGCGATAGCGAACATTTTTGAAATTCGCGTTGAAGTGTCAAAATTCCTTTGATATCAATTTTACGTACGAATTCGACGAATACAATTACGAATTTAACAAGCAATCAGCGAATATTGTACATTTTCGCTATCGCTTTGCTTTTGCTAGTTAGGTTATAAAGGGGCCTATTTAGTTCTGTCTGGTCTGGCCATTCTTGGTTCTTCCAGAGTCTACGTCCTGTGCCTGGGCACCGATGACACCGCCCGCCCCATTTACGGCACTGCCTATATGTATCTAGGTATTTGCATTATATCGAGGATATATTGTTTGGTTCCTACGCGCGAGAGTGGCGGCAGCAATATCTTTTCTGATTCAAAAATTCTAAGTAGAAACTTTCAGCCCCTATTTTACCCCTTTTGGTTTAAAAAATTTCAAATTCCTCAGTGGACTTATACGTTATATTTATGGCTATACAGGATGTAACAGAAAGGGTATGCGAAATGCTATGTAAGCAGCCCACTATAGAGAATCTATAATATCTCCTGCTTACCTGGCCAATCTCCGTAGAGATTGGTCGCCTTGACCGAAATACGGTCGGAGATCATCACAGAGAACCTATTTTTAAAATTTGAGACTCGCAATCACATGTTTATTTTTCAAGATTATATGAACATTTTTGAATTGCTTAGGAATTCTCCATACTATCTGGAAAAATAAACATGTGATTTCGAGTCTGAAATTTTATGGATAGGTTTCTTTTAGTGGGCTTTTTACAAAGCTTTTCGCTTAACATACCCCTTTTGTCACATCCTGTATATAATGTGTGTGGTGTAGGCGCGGAGGTGGCGGCGCGCGCTGCCGGGGACTCCACGCTGCGGGAGTACCTGCAGCACTCCGTCAGCTCGGGCTCCGGTGCCGGCCTGCCGCTCATGGTGCAGCGCACGCTGGCCAGGCAGGTGGCGCTGCGGGCGCCCGCGGGCAAGGTGGGGCACGATGCTCTTAGGAGGGGCAAGATAGCGGCGAAGGGCATGGCGAGGTAGGGGAGGTGTGAGACAAAGGGCAAGGTGGGGGCAAGATAGCGACGGACGACATGGCAAGGTAGGGGGAGGTGTGAGACAAAGGGCAAGGTGGGGGCAAGATAGCAGCGGACGACATGGCAAGGTAAGGGAGCGGTGGGACAAAGGGCAAGTTATGCAGGAGGCAAGATACTATCAGAGGGAGAGACATGGCTGGGAGTAAGGTATAAGGAGCACAAAGGGCAGGAGTTGAGGTGGGGTAAAACAGAAGGTAAAGTAGGTCAATGGAAATCTAAGGGCAGGGTAGGGATAAGGGAACAAGGGTAAAACTGATTAACCTTACATTTATATTCGTCTTCAGTCCATTCAGTCCACTGCTGGACGTAGGCCTCCCCCAGGGCACGCCACAAGGCTACAGCCACAGGGGGTTTTAGACTTTAGTCACTTAGCAGGTTGATCACCGCAGTCGTGGTATACAAATAAATAGACAAGTATAGAAACATCTATAACTCGGAAACAAACATCGATATTCATCATAATCAATGTTTGCACCTACCGGGATTCGAACCCAGGACCTATGTCGTCGCAAGCAGGGTCACTACACTACCTACCACACCAATCGGCCGTCTAATAAAGCCTATAATGTATCAACAAACTAATTCAGAACCCGGTATCGGCAGGGTCGTTACGGCGAGGTGTGGCGCGGTACCTGGTTCTCCGACAGTGTGGCGGTTAAGATCTTCTTCTCTCGAGACGAGGCCAGTTGGAGACGAGAAACAGAGATATACAGCACTGTGTTGTTGCCGCATGAACATATACTGGCGTATATAGGGAGCGATATGACTAGCCGGAACAGTTGTACTCAGGTATGTCAATTTAACAACTTTTGATACTAACAGAGGGACAGATCGAACACTTTGTCCGATCTGTCACCCTAGGTGGACAAAAAAATTATATTCCGATCTGTCACACTATTTTGTAATCGGATTTTTCTTACCTGTCCAATTTTCGATAGTAATAGCGCGACAGATGAAACTTTATTTCGATCCGATTTGTCACCCTACAAAAAACGTACAAAAAGGGTGACAGATCGAACGAATCAGTTCATGTGAACTAAAAATAGTAAATAATACATAATGTGAAAGAAAAATTATCTAAACCTTACATTGTTATTTTAACTGTTTCTAACATAACCTAAGTCTACGAACCCAGGAGGGTAATGGCGCAATATTACAACGTTTTGGTTATGGTTTAGCTTTGGTTCGGCTGTTCATTTGACAGCGTTTGCCTGATAACATTTATGTATTTTTCTTTGGCTTTAGACGTCAAAATTTAGCGCAATACGATATGTGCATAACACAACGTTTTTGGTTGTAGTTAAGCTTTGGTAAATACCTCAAACTTTTGCGCGATAGCTCTCCACGTTCGATTTTTTTTTTCTCAATAGTATCTGCGATCAGTGCCTGACTATGAGCAGATGTGATGTCTTGCATGGCCTTGAGTAGAAGAGGTCCAACAACTTCTTCCACTTTTCTTACTCAATCGAGTTCCAGAATATTTTTCCGTTTTAACCTCTTAGGATAGTTCACAGATGTCAGCTCAGTGGCTAGTTTGTTAGGGTGTTTGACAAGGCGTCTTCTGTAGTGAGATGTGGCTTTCTTTATCACTTCATCGACTGTCTCCATGTGAAGCTCACTGTGCAGTTCCTCAGAAAGTCCCACGTTCGATTTAAAACTGTTTTCTTTAATAGTGTAATACCCTATTCATTGATGCTCTTACAGCTATGGTTGATAACCCAGTACCACCCGCTGGGTTCACTGTACGAACACCTCTCTCGCACCGCACTGTCCCGGGCGCAGATGATGGTGATGGCACTGTCCATCGTCAACGGGCTACTGCATCTGCACACCGAGATACATGGCACACAGGTTAATAATATAACGAAATGTTAATACTTTATTTAAGCAAAATAAGGTCCTTAATTAATGTTAGATATTATAAAATATTAATATGAAAATGAAAAATATTTTCACCCGAGTGAGATTTGAACTCACGACCACTCGCATACCGTGCTTGTGCTCTTACCAACTGAGCTATCGGGTCAATTAACTCGGATTATTATACTATGATTACGCTTTTGGCAACGTTATTTTTTCATCCCGATAGCTATACACTAGAATACACTAGTGTTAGATGTTAAATCTTGGTACCTATAATGGTATGCAAAAATGTGATTATTCATCTGTAATATTACAGATGAATAACAAACTGTTTTTCTCTTAAATTTCATCAAGATCATCACCAAGAGCATCAATCCTCCTTTAAATACACTTATTTAACTGAAGAATAGACTAATAACCTTGTTTCTTTAAGGAAAGAAACCCGACTGCACTATTTACAAACCCACTTTTGATCTAGTATCACTTCCACAACTGTAATGTTATTTCTCTAATGAATCTAATGATACTCTTCAAGTTCAAATGTGTCGCCGTTCAGAGCGTGTCAATTAAACACACATACATACATCCGAAAAATATAATCCTTCCTCTAGCCTAGTCGGGTAAAAACTGACCCACATAACCTTCTCAGGGCAAGCCAGCAATAGTGCACCGCGACATAAAATCCAAGAACATCCTAGTGAAAGTGAATGGAGAGTGTTGTATCGCAGACTTCGGTCTGGCGGCGACGCGTGCGCACCTGCAGGCAGCCGCGCCCCCCGCCAGGCAGGGGACCAGGAGGTATATGAGTCCTGAACTACTGGATCAGAGGTAAGTGAGGGGGAGGGGGTTGACGACCCTGGGGGTGTTGACTACACTGGGGGGTGTTGACGACCCTAATGTGTGTTGACGAACCTAATGGATGTTGACGACCCTAATGTGTATTGACGACTTCGCTGCTTGTGGGCGACCCTAGGAAGAGTTGGTGTTGTCGACCCCAGATGAAATACCTAAATGTTAGAATTTTATTTTATCACATTAATATAATAGAAACTTAATTTTGTTTTATATGTAGGTAAGTGATCAATATACTCGGCAAAAGGGAAAAAATGCTAATGATGTCCCTTTAATATTTGAGTCAGTTAAAAAAGAAAACTTATTTAATATTTAAGACGGTTATAAAAGAAAACTTACGATATAGTTACGTTTGTACGTTTCCAGTATGAACGTGCAGTGTTTCGACTCGTTCCGCAAGTGTGATATCTACGCTCTAGCGCTAGTACTGTGGGAGCTAGTCCGCGGTGTGACGTCACCTCGTGACAGTCGACCCGTGTTCCACGAAGTGGCCCCGAGCGACCCGAGCTTCGATGATATGAAGAAGATTGTCTGTGTCGACCAGTATCGACCGGCCTTTGCTGAACAGACACACCCGGTTAGTTAAATTCACACTTTAAACTAGTGCCAGATTAATATGCCAAGGTCATGTGCAAAATACATACCAAGGCGTTCTTATCTCTGCAAAAGATATCTTCCAGCATACCAGAAAACCAAGTGAGGTCTGTCCATCGTCGTCTTCAGTCTATTATTGCAGTCCACTGCTGGACGTAGGCCTCCCCCAGAGTACGTCACAAGACTACTGCCACAGGGGAGTTTTGTCCATAGTCACCACGCTGGGCAGGCGGGTTGGTGACCGCAGTGTGATTTTCGGACTATGTTGTCAGTACGGGAGGCGCTGCTGCCCACCTCCCGGAAACCCTTAATCGCCTCGTACGATACCCACGGGCAACCTACGCCAACCTCCTCGGGTATAGCTAAGTGACAATTTTAGAAAGTCCACGCATAAAATAAATTCAGTGGTACAGGCCCGTGACTGGGATCGAATTGAACGCCCCGCGCTTGTAAGTCGGACGACATAACCACTAGGCTATCGCAACTCTTAGTCGCTTTATTATGTCACTAGTGGACGCCCACGACTCCGTCCGCGTGGACTAGAGAAAAAACAAAATGTTGAAATTACCCAGGATAAAAACATTTTCCCGAGATATAAAGTAGCCTATATGTTAAGTGGGACCTGTCACAATATATTCCTGAAAACGAAATCGGTTCAGCCGTTTCTGAGATTAAGGCACAGACAAAGAGACAAAAATTCTAAAAATCATTATTTTGGGTACTATTGCGTTGATAAAGGTCTCCTATAATATTTTTTCTCATATATCTTCCATGTACAGACAGCGGTCCGTTACATTTTTATTATATGTAACATTAATAAAAATAGATTTTATGATTTTTTTTTTAAATATAATTTTTCGTAACTTCCAGACAATGACAGGCCTAGCCAGCCTGATCCGCGAGTGTTGGCACCAAAACCCGTCCGTAAGGCTCCCGGCGTTACGGATCAAGAAAACTCTGCTCAAGTTGGCAGCATTGGACAACTCTATACGGTTAGAAGATGACACTGAAGTATCTGTCTAAAGTTTTATGTTATTATGGTCGATCCCGACAGTCACTTAAACGCGAACTATCCCTCTCCGTTCTTAACATAAATGGCTGAGAGAGAAAGGGACGGGTACAACTAATTTTACGTTTAGTTTTAAGTGTGACGGTCAGAATCGAAACAAGTACTCGAAACTCGTAGAATATAAGGAAATGTGTTGTTTATAAATAGTTTTTTTATATATGGGTGAATGAAAATAGTAATTTTTTGGTCTCCGAGGCAACTATACGATACCGAAGTCTTAGTAGCATATAAGTACCTACATATATGATATTATTAAGGTAGAATTAGAAAATTATACATACTCGTAACTTGTCTAAACAAACTTACTGTGGGTTTAATACGAAGCAAGATTAAATCCATTATGTAACATGTAGATGCATGTCGTTATCATAATGGTAACAATCCTGTTTTTTAGACATGCAACAGGACAAAGAACATGCGTTTATTGCAACTAATAACATTTATACAGTATGTAAAAAGATAACGTTGTTTTTTAAATACCTCGTATTCTGTGTAAGGTAACGATCATTTTTTTCTATGCGACCAGCCCTGGGAAATTACAGTGAATTATGAAAAAACCGGCCAAGTGCGAGTCGGACTCGCGCACCGAGGGTTCCGTACAAACCTGCAAGGTTTACAAAGTTCGTTCATTACGACAATCGAGTCATAACTATGGTATTTTTATTGCAAAATGAAATTCATAACATTACAATAAAAAAAAAAATTATAAGTCAACGCAAAAACGCAAAACGCAAAAGTACATTTTGCGTTTTTGCGTTGACTTATAATTTTTTTTTTTTTTCACGGGTTAAAGGCAATTAGATCTAAGTATTTGATATGAATTTCAACTTGATAGCTCTACGCGTTCATGAGGAAAAAAGTAATAAGTTTATATTTATTAAAAATATATATTTTGTAATGTAACTAAAAATTTAAGGTTTTCGGAATTTTCCTTTATGTGTGCTATAAAACGTTGCTTCATGCCAAATTTCAAGATTCTAGGTCGACTGGAAGTACCCTTTAGGTTTTGATTCCCTTGCGAGTACTTGCGAGTTTCAAAATATGCAGCTTAAATTGCTGTTTCTTTTGATTGCGTTGACATAGAAGTTTGATTTTGCTACAGCTTAAAGGTATTATAGACCTGAGTATTTGGTATGAATTTCAATTTAATACCTCTACGCGTTTATGAGGAAATGGGTAGTAAGTTTAAAATTATTAAAAAAATATATATTATGTGATGTAAGTAAAAATTTATGGTTTTCGTAATTTTTCCTTTATCTATGCTATAAGACGTTGCTTCGTACCAAATTTCAAGATTCTGAGTTCACGGGAAGCACCCTGTAGGTTTTGATTCCCTTGCAAGTGTCGAAAATTTGCGGCATAAACGGCTGTATCTTTTGATTGCGTTGGCTTAGAAGTTTGATTTTTTCACAGCTTCAAGGGACAGTAGACCTGAGTAATTGATATAAATTTCAGCTTCATACCTCCACGCGTTCCTGAGAAAAAGGGTCTTGACAGACGGACGGACAGACGGACAACAAAGTGATCCTATAAGGGTTCCGTTTTTTCCTTTTGAGGTACGGAACCCTAAATAAATGTCATTTTATTGCAAGCAATGTATTTGTTTGATGCGCAAAGTACAAATGTGCCTAGAAAACTAACATTATAACATGGTATGTTTAAAAAAATTTTTTAATAACTAATTCCAGATGAATTTATGGAAATAAATGCCAATAATAATATAACTTTAGACCTCAATATCTTGGAAATCCGTGGTTTCCCAGGGGTGCTTCCATAAGAAAAAATGATCCTGATGTTACAAAGAATACGAGGTATTAAAAGAACAACTTTTCTTTTTACACCCTGTATAATTGAAATTATGTGTATAATTTGTCACCATTTTTTTTTTAGTTTTCTTATTTCGCCTGTTGCTTCTGCAAATAATTTTAATTAAGATATGCTTTCAATATTTACAATACTAAATAGTTAAAGATCTTTTTAAATTAATTTGCCATTTTTGTTAAGTGCCATCTTAAGGTGTAGACAATATTTGTCTTTTCTTATTATTATGATTTCATAAAAAATTGTAGCAACTTTTAATAATTTAATATTTTTGCCAACAGTAACATTGTTATAATGTGTCCTAGGTAGGTCAAGTTGACATCAATACACAAATGGTATTTAAAATTATTATTTGTTGATTATTCAATATTAAAATCAATTGATTGATAATGCAGCTTAAGTTTTTCTGTATTTTCAATTTAGTTGTGTATGTTTAAACAATCAGTCTTGTAGATTTATTTTTATTAAAAATTCAGTTTTTCAATTGATTTATATCCGAGGCATTTACGTAAGAAGAAAATTTTAATAAGATCTCATTGGTACGAGAGTGCTCTTTATTTTTATTAACTTTATATGTATGTATTCATATTTACTTACCCTTCACACTCTCGCTCTTATTCTAAATGACAATTGTAGCCTTGAGTGCACTCGAATGAGAGTTGTATTTTTTCGCTGCCATGAAAATTATTTTTCAATGGTTGAGTGTAATTGAAATTTGATTAATGTTATGGAGTTTAGTGATGTAGACTTGACATAATTATAGTATGTTTAGGGTGAACCTACCCCTATGCTGTATCCTATAAAATTGTAATGATGCCTTAGTTACTTAATACAGAAGTGCCGAATAGTATTGTAATTTAGTATAGTTAGTCCTATTAAGTTTGTTCTTAAAATTGCCAGTGTGAAAAATGTACTAATAATCTCGTAATCTCATCTTAAAGTAAATTTTATATTTATGTCTGCTTTTACATAAAATTGTCAGTACATAGAGACAGGTTTGGTGGAAGAAATCTTTGTTCCAGATAAGCTTGTCTATGTATAGTAAGTTTATAATAGATAGTGGTACATATATATATATGGTTACTTTTATACATAGAGTACAGTTATTCCAAGCATAATTCTTAATTTTGGCAACGAAAGATTTTTTGATATGCAGATTTCTATATCTATTAACATATAATAAAAATGTAACGGATCCATGTTTGTGCACGTTAATCTCAGAAACGGCTGGACCGATTTCAATGCAGTTTTCAAGAATATATTGTGACAGGTCCCACTTAACATATAGGCTACTTTTTAACCCGGATATTTTCGACATTTTGTTTTTTCTGCAGTCCACGCGGACGGAGTCGCGGGCGTCCACTAGTTTCTAATAAAATTGATTAATCTTGATGTTCTCTTTCTCTAGAACATGATTAAGATAATGACAAAATTTGACTATTGGAAAAAATCGACCCTAATTCTTAGGTTATGTCTAGAATAACTTTATTACATACATACATATAATCACGCCTTTATCCCTTACGAGGCAGGCAGAGCACCAAGGGCCGATAGAATCACATGGTGCCACTTCTGACCAATTTTGAGGGTATAGTTGAGATGTACAAGTTCGGTTAGTAGTGACAGGCGGTCAGCCCATCGCCTACAAAACACCAAGACCCTCTTGTCCCTCTACTGACTTGTACAGTATGCCCGGGAAGAGAAGCAGCTGTAGTATTTATAACGTTTGTTTTTTCACTCCCAGAGCAGCATAGAAGAATGTTTAATAATATATTGCACAATTTTACACTGGCAAATAAATGTATTTATACATAAGTATGTATTTGTAAATATCTTAAGGGTTAGGTATTGTATTTGTTTTGTATAAAATGTACAATTAATTATGTTCTACCAAAAGTATAGTTGTGTGTGAATTGTTTACGACAGTTTTACTAAAACTTACCACTATATGACGGTCTATTGGTGTAGTACCTACTGACCCTGCCTGTGACGCCATAGGTCCTGAGATCGAATCCCGGTAGGTGCAAATATTGATTTGATGAATATCGATGTTTGTTTCCGAGTCATGGATGTTTCTATACTTATCTATGTATTTATATACCGTTGCTTAGTACCCACGACACAAGATCTTAGGGATCTTAATGTGGGACTAGGTCAATGTGTTATAAAATTAGTGTATTCATATAGGTATTGGATAGGTATACAGGATGATTTTTGGTCGTCAACGTTCCCGAAAACTACGGAATCTCCTCATCATCACGATCATTTTTCTCCATGGAAGTATACCTGGGAAGTGTCTGGTTCCCAAGATATTAGGGTCCAAAGTTGAGTAAATATACTGCGTATAAAGAATAGAATAGAATATTTCTCGTGAAATAACTTTTTTTTTAAAATAAAACCGACTTCAAATGCGTGATTTTTTTTTTTTTAATGTTAATTATTTTATTATTAAATTTAAATGGGACCACCCTTGAGGTATTACCTATACGCCGAAAAAAGATTTGTTCAAATCGGTTCATAATTGGCGGAGTTATCGCGTAACAAACATAGAAAAACATACGGGTCGAATTGAGAACCTCCTTTTTTTGAAGTCGGTTGACAAGCTTGCTACGCGCGTCTATGTGCATTTATGCAGAAAAACGCAGTCTATTTACTCAACTTTGGACCCTAATATTTTGGAAACCAGACACTTCCCAGGTATGCTTCTATGGGGAAAAGTTATCGTGTTGAACCAAAAATCACCCTGTATAGATTTCTATGAAAATAATATTCTACTCTATGAAACGAGCACTCGACGTTCACTCGTTGTTAGGTTTATTGATGTGTTTTTAAAATTTGTTACTTATATCTGACACGCGACTAGGTAGGTAAATAGAAATAACTTTTACTATGGGACCCACTACGAAATCGCGAAAAAAATCAGCTATTCCATACATTTGAGTGTACTAGGTATTCAAGTTTGGATGGAACAGGATATTTTTTTCACGTTTTCACAGTTGGTCCCATCCCATGGGAAAACTTGTTTCTTTTTAACTAACTGTTCTTGTGTCAAAAATAAGTTACCTACTAATTTTTGAAAACATCCCATATAACCTAACTGTAGGCGAATCTCTATGTATTGTTTGCAAAATTTCATTCGTTGATTTTATACGAAATGCTATGTTGTTTATAAGATTTGTATGTAATCGGTGGTCATGGAGAAAAATACAAAGGAGAGTTGCAAAAAGGTATATTGCCTACAGTTTTTCATAACTAAAGAAAAATAAAAGCATAAGCAATACATACTATATTCTATAAATAAACTTTTTTGAAACACTTCTTTATATTTTCTCCATGTTTGTAGTGCATTTATTTCGATAATTGTAAATACTCATCTCTTCAAAAGACAATAATAAATAACGCAATTTTATATTAGAACTTACAGGAAAAATTGTAAAATTTATTCCAAGTACATTTTACTCTGGGTCATATCACCCCATGCTAAAATTTGTTATTTGACCTTGAATATTTGCCCACAGGCAGGAATTTAAACCATAGCTAATAAATTAGCATATGAACAGTGATTTTCTAATCTCTAAAGTTTAAAACGGAGACTGGAAGTGTGAACTACTGTAATGCATTCACAGGAGCTAGCTATTTCTTGTTCCAGGTAAAACAAATAAATAGCAACACATACGTGTGACATGCAAGAGTAAATAAATACTGCGGAAATGTTTGCCTCATTCAGGAATTGATCCCAACAGATATAGTTTATGTTACAGTTACGAATAAATCTGTAAAGTTTTTCTGCATTAATTTGGCAGATTTCTGTACAGCTATCTTACCCATTGTATAATGATCAAAATCTATATATTTAATACATACTGATGTTAATAATAAATGCTATTGTAATGCCGGAATCCGACGGGTGTAATGTATTTACGTGTCGGAAACCAAAAAGGGTTTGTGTTCATTGTACATAGTAATATTTGTAATGTTAGTTTTATGAAATACGCCTAAATAATGTTTATGAAGAGAATAAAATTATTTGTATATTATATCCTGTTTTATTTATTATATTATACTTACATAACTCCCTTTATTCCCCTGCCCGCCTAGCATGGCCAGCGATCCACGATATGATAAATCAATTTATCGATACCTAGCTGACAAGATATGTATCGATAAAATTCAACATGGCAGCTATAGCTATAGCCTAGAGCATAACCATGCAGATTACGTTACACGGCACGATACGATATGATATACAGGATGATTTTTGGTCGTCAACATTCCCGAAAACTACGGAATCTCCTCATCAACACAATCATTTTTCTCCATAGAAGCATTTCTGGGAAGTGTCTGGTTTCTAAAATATTAGGGTCCAAAGTTGAGTAAATAGACTGCGTTTTTTCTGGATAAATGCACATAGACGCGCGTAGCAAGATTTTTTTTACGAGAAATAATTAATATATGTCTATGAAAAAACTAGCATATACCTATACACTGGACACTACAAATTTCGCCCGATAAAGAACTAAAACAAAAAAACAAAAATTCACTTTGTTTCCCAGCATTTTTTGGCTTAAACTTACTTTATTTGATGTATAGAGTACGTACACTTCGTTAAGGGTGGTAACGAATAAACAGCCTGTATAAAAAAAGCGAGCATGCCTATCGCTTTGACTATCGATAGCGCCAAGCCAACGACTGTATTTTGATGTTAAAAATAGCGACTAATACACTAGATACATTTATTTAACTTATCGCGCACTTTATTGTAAGGTAGTAAGTGATAAATCTTAACGTAATGTATCGTTCCATTGGTCATGCTCACGAAATCGATAATTATGGTAGTATAGATACGATTCGAAATCCTTTATCGATATCCACGTTACGTGGCCATGCTAGAGGCCATACCTAACCTACATACTTTGTTATTCTAAGCTCCACTTATATGAAGGTATGTTCAAAAATGCATGACAGCGCATGCCTCGTCTGCCTAAAACATGCATCCGTCGGCCTAAAACAGCTGATGCAAAATTAATTGATATAAAAAAATGCGGATAGGACGATAATAATTTGACATTGACGTTGAATAGGGCGCGAAAATCAAATCAAATGCCCCTTGAGCATTATCCATCCTTCTCGCTCTCGATACCTGCGGAGACGATTACTGACACCTCTTACAACCTTCTGCAATCCTAGTACTATGTGAGTTATCTATCTTCTATACATATGGAAGATATATGAGAAATACCACTCCTTTGCATCGCGCAGTCGGGTAAAAAATATAGGAGACCTTCTTTGTCAACGCAATAGTACCCAAAACAATGATTTTTGGAATTATTGTCTGTTTGTCGGTTTGTTTGTGCACGCTAATCACAGAAACGGCTGAAACAATTTCGATGCAGTTTTCAGAAAGATATTGTGACATGTCCCACTTAACATATAGGCTACTTTTTATGCGGGGAAAATGTTTTTATCCCGAATAATTTCGACATTTTGTTTTTTCTGTAGTCCACGCGGACGAAGTCGCGGGCGTCCACTAGTTCTTTACTAAAATTACTAGATTTGGCGCACGCAACTCACATCACTTGCTATTTTCTATAATTCCGATAACTACTTGTAAAATTGTACACGTGATTAGTGATTACTGACACCTCTTGCATTCTTCTGCAACCCTAGTACTTTCTGCGCTATGCTTTACTTTAAATTAGGCGATTCCATCACACCCGACTGACATCTCTTGCTTTTTCTGTTATGCTGGTACTTTTGGAGTCACTGCTGGTAAAATTCCTAGATATACTGCCTGCACCTTTGTCTACCTGCGACTAGATTGCGTTTCACCAAATTCTTACTCACTTAGTTCCTTTGAATGATGGCGCTAGTTACCATGTGCAAGACTGTTATCGGTGTTACTGCATACAAAAAATGTTAGTTCCGAATTCGGGCATAGGAGCTATTCTATGAAACGGACTACTAACACCTCTTGCAAGACTTGCAACCTTCTGCAATCCTAGTAGGTACTCCGTGAGCTTTACTAAAATTCCTCGATTCCTGCGCACGTGACATTTAACCATTTCATGATTTGGTTTTGTTCGCAAGAAAGGATTTTCTGACAAGTTAAAACTGTTAAAAATAGATGGCGTTATCCTACCTAGCTCCCCATACAGAATTTCGGGTATGTGCTACAAATATATGGAAACCAAGTTTCTAACAAAAAAGTGAATGTTGTAAATTTGATCTGCCCTCCTAGCATGACGACACATCGTAGATATCGTATCGTATGATACGATATGATATATTCTATACAAAATTCAACATGGCGGCTATGTTTATCGTATGTAGACAGGCTAAATGTCGATAAATTGGTTTATCATATCGTGTTTCGCAAGTCATGCTACTTGAGCTGACCGTAAAAAGGTAGGCAGAAAAGTAGAGTGTACTCAAATTTAAATTTTAATGGACATTTCTTTTTCATTTTATGACATTCTTGTAGTATTTATTGTAATTGTGAAATCTATATAAATTTTGTTTAGTATGTATTAGTACCAGTCCCTGGTTACCCAGGGTACTGGGTAGGAGATTCGCTCACGCCATCTATCCAGGCGATTTGTACATTTTTTTACTTTCAATAGTTTTCAGAAAATCCCTCATTAGAAAACAACTTTTGGCACTTGTTGTGTGTTACTCTAGTGAAGCCCCGCATTAGCACAAGACCTTATAAAATTCTATTCCATATTTTCATACCTATAATTCGTTGCAGTCGAAAATACACATATCTATACATCATGCCTGACACCTGATTTCAAACAGTTATGGCTTTTGAATTATAAATTACCAATCGATACCAATTACCTATAAATAACAAGCATGTTAGAGCTGATCTAATTCCATAGGCTTTATTTTAGACTATAATTTTTTTTTATTTGCATACCTACTGTGCGATTTAATGCAATTCGCAAAATTTATAATTAGCAAAATGAAGAGTTTCGGTTTCATTTATTAAAATTAATGATAGGGGCCTATTCTATTGCTTTTAGTGAGAATATCAAAGTTTTGTTAAAAACATTTAATTATAAATTAATATAATAAAAGCATACAAGATGATTTCAATACAACTTAAGCTAAGAAATGCACTGATTGGTACTTTCCTTACATCTCGATATAAAAATTCACAATTTTAAAAACAGACTTCAATTATAATACTATCAATATTATTTAAATAATAATAATAATTTTATTTGCACTAGTTTACCACACGTCAAACAAATGACGGATGAAAAGTGCAATTTCTTTGTTCGTGATCAACGCACTTTGGTATTTCAAGTTTGATAAATGCAGTCGACTTATATCTAAAGTTGAAGAAGATATATAAAAATACAAGAATAGATAAATCTCGCGAGGGCTGTATAGAGAATCTAAATTTAACTGGCATCAGACCAACATTAATTTCCACTGGTCGATATAGAGATTCCTATACTTATTGACTTCAGGTATAGCGACCAATGAAAATGAGTCATCCATTCCCGTCTTTAGTCATGATGCTCGTCTTGAGCCAGCTCTTCCATATCTTCCTGGTCGAATTCCGTGTCGTCTTCCGCGGTCGCGTCCTGGTACTGCTGATATTCGGAGACCAGATCGTTCACATTGCTCTCGGCCTCATTAAACTCCATTTCGTCCATGCCCTCGCCAGTGTACCAATGCAAGAAAGCCTTGCGCCTGAACATAGCGGTGAACTGCTCTGATATCCTCTTGAACAGCTCCTGAATTGCTGTGGTGTTCCCGATAAATGTGGACGACATTTTCAAACCTTTCGGAGGGATGTCGCAGACGGCGGTCTTCACGTTATTCGGGATCCATTCGACGAAGAAGCTGCTGTTCTTATTTTGAATAGACAGCATTTGCTCGTCGACCTCTTTCATTGACATGCGACCTCGGAAGATGGCGGCTACCGTCAGGTATCTGCCGTGGCGCGGATCGCAGGCGGCCATCATGTTCTTGGCGTCGAACATCTGCTGGGTGAGCTCTGGCACGGTCAGGGCGCGGTATTGCTGGCTGCCACGGGACGTGAGAGGAGCGAAGCCGGGCATGAAGAAGTGGAGACGCGGGAACGGGACCATGTTCACGGCTAGTTTACGAAGATCGGCGTTCAACTGACCAGGGAACCTCAGGCAGGTGGTGACGCCGGACATTGTGAGGGATACTAAATGGTTCAGGTCTCCGTACGTCGGGTTAGGCACTTTGAGCGTTCTGTAGCAAATGTCGTATAGAGCTTCGTTGTCTATGCAGTACGTTTCGTCCGTGTTTTCGACTAGCTGATGGATGGAGAGCACCGCGTTGTAAGGTTCCACTACGGTATCGGAGACTTTAGGGGATGGTACAACTGAGTATGTGTTCATGATTCGGTCGGGGTATTCCTCTCTGATTTTGGAGATGAGGAGTGTGCCCATACCGGAGCCTGTGCCGCCTCCGAGCGAATGTGTGAGCTGGAACCCTTGGAGACAGTCGCAGTTCTCGCACTCCTTGCGCACGACGTCAAGGACGGCGTCGACTAGTTCCGCGCCCTCGGTGTAGTGGCCCTTGGCCCAGTTGTTGCCGGCGCCGGACTGCCCGAACACGAAGTTGTCCGGTCGGAACAGCTGTCCGTACGCGCCGGACCGGACGGCGTCCATGGTGCCCGGCTCGAGGTCGAGTAGGATGGCGCGGGGGACATACTTGCCGCCGTTCTCGGCCGTCGCAACTGCGGACAAGACAGATGATTTTTAGTGAATGGGATTTACCTAAGTGTTTAATGACGAGAGCAAAGAAGAGCTAAGAGGTACCTAAGGCGCCATTCATTTATTACGTAAGACTATTTAGGGGGGACCATGTCATTATTTTTACTGAAAAGGGTATGGGAGGTTTTAATAGTTACGTTAGGGGGGGAGGGTTAAAAACTAGCGAAGATAGTCTTACATAATAAATGAATGGCGCCAAAGGCAAACCTTAGGTCAATGTCTCGGCGGATCTTAGAGATTGTGAAGTTGCGTCTCATGCGCAGTCCGGCGTTTCAGGCCTTCAGGGCAAGGACCTGTATTCTGCGAGGCGTGCACCACGAACTTTACAGGGGACCGAAGTTGCAGAGCGGAGAAATAGATATTAACCGATAGGATTGCAGGACTGTAGGTAATGGAGGCGATATCTTATGGTTTGATTTTCTCCGTTTACAATCTGATTTCTCCGATTTTACCGTTCAAAACTTCCCAGTTGTAGTTATTAAGCTGTTTGTCTTCATTTTGTCTAAATAGACTAAAAAAACAAGGCTAAAGAGCGAACAATGAACCTATGTTTAATTATCTTGAACAAATTATACGAAGTACGACTCATTTCAATGTATGATTATCATTCATTTACTTGATAGTTTTTATAAAAAATCTGCTGTCTCCGTTACCGCTAATAGAAGATCGATAAAAAAATCCTTTAGGTATTGTGCATTTTGCACTGTACGAAAGTGAACTTATGCTTTCACTATGGGTGCGCCCACCACCGGGCCCTACACCCTCCACTGACCCTCGGATCTGATAACTCATAACTGCGAAAACAGGCACTTGCACTAACTACAATCGCCACGAGAAACCAGACCCGAGCACCCAACATGCAAGACAATACATTGCACTATTCCGAAATCAAAAACTAGATTAATAATCTACATATGTACAAATGTGTTCTACATTTGAACTTATGCTCCCTAGCGTTCTCTTCCAGCTAGCCAGTAGGATAGCGTTATACTGTAAAATCGTTTTCCAACACGGGGTACATTAAAATAATGTGCTAAATATGCATATTGCAACATTACCACAAAATAAAAGTGCACAACTCATAGAATCTACAGACAGACTGCATAATAACGTAACAGTATATGAACAGTTAAATCGAGCGGTCAGGCGCAACTTGCCGGCCGCGCGTGCGCAGCAAACGATGCAATATCACCCTTATATCCACGGCAAATGTGTCTAGAACTTAACGATACAGTTTTAGGCATTCCTATAGTGCATTTATTTTATTACGGGTTGGTGGTTGATATCTTCTTTTATAATGTTTAAAAGTAAGGAATCGAAATATGGCCTAGGACATATTTCGATTAGTTCTGGTTTATGTATGTAAGTATGTACTAAACCCTAGTGGGGTAAGCACGAACCTTTTTACGCGGCGTAACGCTAGCGACTCGCTAGCAAAATCTGTGATTTGACAGTTTGACGCTGGCGCATGGCGTTACGGACTATCGAGAGGTTCGTGCTTACCCCGCCTCATCTTCATCGCTGTGAAATGGATCTGATACCTACTTGATCTATTACATCTACTAATCCTACTGAGTTGTTTAATGTAACTATATGGAAAAAATAAAACTTATGTAATATAATTTCGAGTCTCAATTTTAGTGGATGTTCTCTATAGTAGGCTTTTTTATAGCATTTCGGTTAACTTCATACCCTTCTGTTACACCCTGAATAAGTCTGTTACAGGCACTTAATAATTTAGAACCTAAATGACGATAGAAAGTAGGGTGACTATGTACTTAGTACAATCTAACAAAGACAACTCGTAATATGGACAAAGAAAACAGGCATACGCCTGTAATCCAACTAATATTACAGCCAATATACCCATTAATACGTAACCAATTACCTGAAACATACTATGAAACTTTTACAAAACTAGCGACACGGTCATGCTTTCCACAGACCAAGAATGAATAGATAGCATTGCAGTGCTGACTGACTGCAAGTGGATAATAATAAAAAGGTACAATTTTCAAAAGGCGATAATTAAAAACACTACTGAATTCAATTTGATCATGTTACCAAAAAAATAAAATAATGTTATAATTATAATAATCATTTCTATGAAAAGCTAAATTAGAAAAGGAGACATTGTACACTGAGTTTCTTTTTACCTACCTAGTCTCGTATTAAAAATAAGTTACTAATTTTGAAAACATCTAACACCTACTTATGAAGAATTTACGGTAGGTTATTAGTAAGTAGGTATATAAGTTCACTAGCAAATTTTTATGGATAGAGACTGCATAAGAACTTATTATAATGGCGGATAAAGAAGGTCGTTGGACCCATAACAACTAGTTAAGACGAATTGTCAGTCTGTCTGTAATTACTGCTGTTTCTAACAATTGAGCAATTGTTACGGATTTAAGAGAGTATTAGGACTACTTAATTAGTACTAAACTTCCTTTAGTGGTACTTACTAAAGAGTTAATTTGAAGGGTTCTGATGTTTTTCGAATTATATTAGGTTCCTATATTACTACAATAACTAACATTTTAATAGACGGCTGTTTTATCATTATCTGCTAGAAATAACGATTTTTCTGATCTGTCTGTTATTCTACTTATATTTAATTTATTATTCATAGCCAATTACAATACTAGCGCTCAAGATAAATCCGCTTTTTTTACTGACAATAAAAGTTAAGGTTGAAGATCATAAATTTAATTATTACTCGGTCATGTTATGGCGCATGTCAATTTAATAAGACATACGGCAGCGCATCCAGCCAAGTTCACCTTTATACGAGTATAGGTCACTCACTTTTCGTCAGGTGTTCACGAACATGCTGACAGAACCTATTGAATGACTTCTGCGGCTCAGTCGTAAATCAAGAAAAACGAATGACCTCTTTCTGTGTATCACAAAATTCACAAATAAACTAAGTACATAATTGATTTGATTAAAAAGCAAGATCATGTCTTTTTTAACCCGCGGTTTATGTCAATCTAGATTTATTTAAACCGCGAGTTAAAAAGATTTTAGAAAGGGTTCATTTCATTCGGGCATTTCTTGGGCGATTAGCTAGCAACTTGTAACTGATCATTAACATCTGTCTCAGTTATGCTAAACTTGGGATCACTTTTATGATCACATGGTTCTGGTACCACCATTTCGAGAACACAGCCGTTTGTAAATGTACCTACGATAGATATTTTCTGAAAATGGGGCTAACAGTACAAACAGAACATACCAGCGGCCTCATTATAGTATACGGAGATCCTCTCAAGCTGCAGGTCGCTGGTGCCGCGGTACACGCCCTTGGGGTCGATGCCGTGCTCCTCAGATATGATCTCCCAGAACTGCGGACAAGTAGAACAATCAGTGACGCAGCAGAAAAGTGGATTGCAGAAGGACTGGTAGAAATAACAGCAAATATATGTAGCCCAAAGTGGGTGATTAAAATCTTCGGCAAAGGTTAAATTAAAATAATATACCTACTTACCTACCTACTTAAGACCTAAACTATCATCTACCTACTACTATTAGCTATCTACTTATGTACATGATTGTGTATATACCACTAGGTATAAAGAACACAATCTTCATATAATATAATATTCTATGTATTGCATGCACTTTTGCATTGTACCATAAAAGACAAAAAATTTTATTGTATGCAAAATTGGTACGGCACCGAAATAACAAATTTATGCTGTTTTACATTCAAAGCAAAAAAATATATATCTTGTCTTGCGTGTGCTCTTTTCTTGTTCGATGATTTTGACTATATTTTTTTATTTGTTTGTAAGTATGTATATTTCTTAGGCACGCTCTAGTTAGACTCTAGAGCCTAAACGGGTTGTCGTATTGGGTCAAAATTTTTATGCAGTTGGGTGTTTTTCTTTAATAAATGATTACCTACTCGTACCTGAGATGTACCTACCTACTTACTTGTCTAAAAAGAGAGTCCCCTTTATCCTTGATATAAAATTTCTAACATTTGAATACCTTTTATTACACATAAAGATTTACCCCTCCGTTTATTTTCTATTGTAACATGGGGCTCCTTACAAACATGTCGGGACTTGTACCATCTTGTCTGGAATAACTCAGAGTAAATAAGCAGTGTCATATCTATGACCTTAGATTGTTTGTCAGTGTTTAGGAGCTATGTCTTGTCTGTCCGAAGATAAAAAATTTCTTTCATAAGTATTTCATAAGTACAGAAAAATATTTAATATGCAATATTTTTCTGGGTACTGATTGGTTTTTGATGCCATTCCTTCCCATATCTATATTTTTAAGTTGTAGTCTTAAGATACTTAAAAAATTATCTATCTGTAGTATAGATAGAGTTGACTAAGTCTTTTACCTACACAAGTAACAAAATTCTCAATTTCTTTCTGTCTGTATCTACTAAGTATTAATTTCTCCCGGATTGAATTTTCTTACATTTTTCGCTGTACATTTCGCTATAAAATTAAAGAAATTCTTTCAGAAAGTTTCATGGATCTGTAATACTCGTATTTCATTTTTTTACGAAATGAAAAAAGTAAAAACGGAATTTACTGTGTGTCACACATCACCACAGCACATCACAGGTTAGATAGAAATCAGAAAATTGGTTGACCGATCGCGTGCAGACAGTTCGACGAGTTCGTCTACCTTTACGGTAAATTATGGGCTTTGAGGACCCGACTGTCCTTAATTATAGTTTTGGTCCTACACACATTCATTTGTTACTTCTATGATTTTACGACACAAGTCGATAAATATGTTAACCTAGGTTACCTACATAAAATGTAGAATTCTAGAACAGAAACTCCTAACTAAAACAACAACTGAGTAGGTATTCTGTGCCTAAACTAAGTAGCTATCAGAACATAAGTACCTTTTACAAAAAACACTTTCAATATACTACAAAACCTGTGGCAGAGATGGTAGACACTGTAGATTTTGGCAGCTATTTCCACCAAATTAAAAGATTTTTTAAAAGACTTGGCTGTAAATGCATATAAATTAATTCTTAAAACTTCACTCGTAAAACCGTTTAATGGACCACGACAATAAATCGATCAAAAGCTCCAATAATCAAACAATAGTCGTAATAAATAGATTGACCAAATCCATACGGGTGACATGTCTCAATCTAAAATGATCGCTGTTGACAACTTTAGTTTTAAATCAATTTATGTTAAGGAAACCTTATTTCAACGCACTCAACGTCTTTGATTTGTAAGATAGAAGATAGAAAGAATATGATGACCTGAAATCATAACTGCTAAGCTATTGTGGATCTATGTAGGTATAACGAATGACGTGACTATCTTACTTTTAATCAATTGGCTGTCGATCACTTATTTCATTTATCACTCGGTCTAGACCAGTAGTAGAATTTGAATCTAAACCCACTTAAGGAAACATTTTAAACATTCAATTTTCCATCTACGTCTGTCGTTACGGTTTAAACACTATTGTAGTTCAACTTTCAGGTCTTTTGAAAACTAAAACTTTATTACTTTGTTATGCAAACCAGAAGTGCAGTGAAAGTGATCGATCGCATTTCCCCGCTGGTGTCAGCTTTTATTGCCTACAACACTTGGCTGGCTTCATTACCGTGCGCCATTCTGTCTGGAGTGGAGGCAGATATACAGGCAGACAGAACTACTAGGTATAAGTATTTAAGAAAGTTAAGTCTAGATTAAAACATCCTGTTTTTGTCTAAGATTCATCTAGGTATAAGTACCAGTGCCAGAGTAGGTAAGTGCAGTTGGAATCCAAAGTTTTTTTTTTACTAGATAAATAAAACTTGGCCACACGATCCCCAGAATCAGCCTATTTTCGGGATTCTATTCTCTATTAAAGCTTAATGATTTTGTCTTTATTGAATTTAATTCATTGATCTTGTTTATTCTTTATTGCACTAGTCTAGATATTATATTCTTATAGTTATTTATTATGTACTAGATACGAACCCAATGAGTGAAATTCAGTTGAAATTCGACATTTTTGTAGGTAGGTTATTAGAAAGTTAGATACGTCAGATGAGTCATAAAGGAAATCTATTTTCTCCAATAAACAAGTACATTTAAAAGTTTTCAGAAAACAGCAAAACGCGAACCAATTTCGGAAAATACGAAACTCCAAGAGCTTCCTTTTTTGCACCAGAGACGTTGGGACATCGCATGTCTGAGTTCGAAATAGAATTCAAAAGTTTTTTTATTTGTTGCATCGCTCGCTGGACGTTGACATCAGTTTAAACTGCATCTTTATTTTCAGACAGTCTCCCGGGGTTGCCATATTGGGCACACTTCCCTATATTATAGGTGTAATGTGATATGTTCGATCTAGTTTCATATTTTTTCATAGATACACAAATATGATGTTATTAAAAAGTATATTTATAACAATTTAATTGAATATAAAACATGATTACAGAGATTAAGAGGACTTTTTTAAATTTTACTAGTAACTGTAGCAAATGTACGACGTCGATAAAATTTGTTGAACAAACACCAAAACTCAGTTTAATGTGTAATTTAAGGTCCACGTACAATAACGTATCGTCCTACGTCCTGTCTACTAAAACAATAAAGTTTCATTTCCCTTTCATATTTAACTGAAAATATAACGTTAACTCTCTTCCCGACCACTTTGATTTTAATACATGTCGCGACGCCTCCCATATTTTATGGATATGTGAGAAGGATATGCTTTACAACGCCCTCACTGTTTCACTTCTAGCTTATTGGAGATGACTCATCTTTAAGGACTTGGCAGATGATGTAGAATTGTAGAACAAAGAATACATACATATATACACGGCTATGATCTCACAGCCTACATTTTTCTATATAGGAACGCGAAGGGACCCTCAAGTTCGTTGGGGACTCATCGTTAAAGACTTGGCAGATGGTGCAGAATTGCAGAACAAGTTGTCAGAACTGCTGGATCGCGAATGAACCCACAGCACATTTAGCACAGCGGGGGCAGATTTAAAGATCACTGACAAGTTGCTAGGTCGCTTGAGAGATAGCCCCTGAGTTCCTTAGTCGACTCTTACGCCTTGGCTGGCTGATGTACTTATTCTTCTTGTAGTGGCACCCCATTACTGGAGGTCTGCCGTCAGCTTACTAAATGCAGACTTGCCCCTAGCCATTCGGAACAGCCCCTCCACATTAGCTATTCTGGCTGATGTACAAATTTGGTTAAATAAAGAAATGCACAAGGAATATTCCCAACACTACCTGCGATACCTACCACCTCCGGGACCTACACTATTCATGAACCTAATCATCATGTGATATAAAAATATTTTTTGACGACATACGCACCAGAAATGCCATACAACGCGGCAATATTGCCTACTTACAGCTTTTTTATTAGCATGAATAAAATTTAGATTTTATAGTCTGTATCAATCCTTAGTTGGAGTACTTACTCATGTTAGAACTAAAGACGTGTTGTAGTTATTATAAGACTTTATAAGGGTTTGCCAGATGCGGTGATGATAGACGGAGAACATTGGAGCCGGTTCAAACCGGATTTAACTGATTTCTTTTCTTCGTGTTTACCATGAACAAAATTTCGGATCTATGTTCCTAACATGAACTATTCAGGACTGTTTCCATTATGGAAGCAAGAAACTACACGAAATAGTATAACAGGTTGGAAATTAAAACTTGACAGTTGACATTTTATTATCACGGTTGTTATGTCTTGGCGGTTGCACTGCCGTGCCACCGAAAGATTTAAAAAATCTGATAAGTATCTGACAATAGGTAAATTAATTTTAATACCTACGCAGCTTTCCTATAAAAAAGAAATACTACCTATTTAAAAACTGAATCGGTAAAACGTCCAACCGCAATGTGCTAAAAAAACCAAATATGGTTTCCATACGGACGCGATATTTTTAAAACATCAAACAAAAACTAAGAAGGTAAGGGAGAATGTTGAAATAATCCGCCTTGTTACACGTAAACATAACGTAGCATAGCATGGCGTAGTTACGAAAGGAGTTGCGGTAATACATTAGTCGTATTCTTTCCAAAATGTCGGCAATAGCTTTTATAAATTAAAATTTATTCCCGTTGTTCCCATTGTCAATGTTCCGTCTAATGGGGACACTCATAGAGAAAAGAGCGGCATTGGGGACAGCGAGACATATTTTTTTTACTTCTCGTCCCCACAATGAGGATAGCGTCGATGGGGACAACGAGAATACACTATCGTTTCACTCACTTCGACAAATAATTTCCTAAATAATAATACTAATAAAAAGTAAAAAAACTCTTGTAATCGGATTGCCAGAACTGCAGTGTCACAAAAGAGATTCCGCAGACACCCCAGAAACGCCTAAAATTTAGCCCGCTACGCGAATTTGGTTTGTACTTACGCTTTAGTTAGAACATCTCCTCACTGTATTTGCTTCGTGAACCACTCACCACTAACAGTTATAGAAAAGCGCAGGAAGTGGTATTCGTTTCCCTTCCACATTCCTTTTTTATTGGCTTTAAATAAATGTTTAAATATCAAAGGAATGTGGTAATATGATGCCTGCTACTTTTATATCACCTGCGGGTTCTAGGAGCTCTTGCAAGCCTAGCATGACCTGCGAAACGCGGTATGATAAACCGATTTATCGACATTTAGCCTATGCAATACGATAAATATAGCCGCCATAATGAATTTTGTATAGAGACGATACGATATCGTACGATACGATATCCACTATGCATGGTCATGCTAGGGGGGCTGGACTGTTATTGTGGAAGCGAGATAGCGGTAATCGTCTATAGCGGCATCTTGCTTCCACACTGGAGGCTATCCTACTATCTTCTTACTAATAAACGCGAAAGTTTGTGCGTATGGATGTTTGTTTCTCTTTCACGTAAAAACGGCTGGAGCGATTTTAATAAAATTTGGTGTGGAGTTAGCCGACACCCTGGATTAACACATAGGCTACTTTTTATCCCGGGAAAATATTTTTATCGCTGATAATTTCGACATTTTGTTTTTCCTGCAGTCCACGCGGACGGAGTCGCGGGCGTTCACCAGTCTTACTATAAAAGCTTTTAGCAAGTTCCGCCCTGTAGAAAAAAACACGACTAAAGTTAACTATTGTAGTCATACTGTTTAAAAATAACATTTCACTGCAAAATGTATGGAATATCCTGTCAAATTAAAGCAATGTTTAGCTTAAGCAATGTTTAAATTCATATCTATGTATTAACATGTCTGTATCCACCTACAGGAAAATTAATTGTTAACTCTACCTGGGTTACCAGATGAAAAAATCAAAAGACCGAAGAAAAGGCCTGATTTCCAAGGAAATGTCCAGAGATTTTATACAGTTTAAAATTTTTCTCTCAAAAACGTATATATTATCGTTTTATACACTGCGGAATATGATCTCTTCATGGGCCCATGTAAGTTGTTTCTGCAATAATTTTTCATTTAGACTAACTTTACACTTGTTCTTGAGGATTTTCCCGACGTTTCCATTCATCACCATCATCAATATCATCCATCATAAATTCAGAAATCATTTACTAAAGACAATGGCTGTATGGGCTTAGTTCCCCTTGCCTTTCCTTCGGGATAAACTAAACAAAAAAAATTATACACTGCGGATCTAGCTCACGCGTTGCAAGTTGCGCGTCGCACTCGAAGCGGCGGGGTTGTAACCAAAAGATTAAGTATTTTTACAAAAGAGATGGTAAAATTCGACATCCGAGTAATTGACCCGGTAGCTCAGTGGTTAGAGCAACTAGCACGGTACGCAGTGGTCGTGGGTTTGATTCCCACTCGGGTAAAGAATTTTTTCCATTTCTTTATTAATATTTTTAGTTTGTTTCACTTGGATAAATAAGTATAGACTTTAACTGTTTAGTTGTTACCAAAAGTTAAAAGTTAAACCAACTAAAAGAGGTCTTTAAAAATCCTGAGATATCACGAGATTTGCAAAATCCGGCCGCAATCCTGAGAAAAGTCGAAAAATCCTGAAACCTCAGGACAAATCCTGAGATATGAACCTACCCTGACCTATATACAGGGTGTAACAGAAAGGGTTATGTTAAGCGAAAAGCTATGTAAATAGCCCACTATAGAGAAAAATAGTATGGTTCGTTTAGTTAGACCTAAGATAATAGCTTAAAAACAAAATTTTAACCACAATATGATTTTCAAAATAAAAGTTGTGCTCAAAAAAGTTCAAAAAACTGATCAACCCGAATGGATAGTCACAAGTGATCAAAAAAACAGCACTGAATCACACCATAACCAATAAGCCTGTTTAACTGGTCACAGGATCGTCCAATGCAATTGGCGCGGAAAACACACATTGCGGATAATCAAATTAAAAATGCATTATCTGCGAGTAATAACACTGTCGTATAACTCAACACAATGGTACTTGTTCAGTATTTCAGTATTTGCCTGGCTGTCACTCACACCCTGTTTAGGACAGGGTCCTACTTATAGGAAAACAGTGTTTAAAAGAATGTACCAACTTAGAATTTAGCGTCATTTAATTACACAGCTAATAACGAAAATACGTAATTAGTAACAGTAAGTAGGTAGTACATACATACATATATATATACACATGGCTGTGTTGCTTAAATGGGGTAGCCAGAACGGCAGAATCACGAAGGAAATCCCTCAGCCACTTTTAGCATATAATACCTATACTAGCGACCGCCCACGGCTTCGCCCGCGTGAGAGTGCATTACTCCCGTGCGAAGCCGATACGAGTCCCTAGTTATACATTATAAACCTTCCTTGCGAATCACTATGTCTATTAAAAAAACCGCATCAAAATCCGTTCCCTAGTTTGAAAGATCTAAGCATACATAGGGACGGACAGCAGAAAGCGACTTTGTTTTATAATATTATGTAGTAAAGTAAGTACCTACTTACTTACCTACCTACGAAAGATCATATTTTTGAGCTCATCATCATATGAAATAAAACTTCATGCAGAATGATGCCTCAGATAAACATCTCAGTATTTGTACAGTAATGTTGTCTCAAACGCCCAGTCGGGATTATGGGAATAATCTACAGCCAGACAGACAGCACACATAGCTACAACGGATTTATTTTATTTTTATTTTAGGAGTGATTCACTTATACAGTGTTTATTTTATTTATGTGAGGGTATGAGCATAAAATTATCAAAAAGTAATTTAACACAGAGTATACAAATTCTGAAAACGGATTTTGTAGGTTGACCATGCATTGTGCGTATCTACTGATTGCGTATCTTCATCATTTTAAAATTTGGGTTCGATATTTTTGGGAAAGAAGTGTTTACATACCTACAGTATACATGTACGTAATAAATGTAGAAAGCGTGTAGGTACCTACCTATGTGAGTATATTAATATTAAGTTTTATTTCTCAGAACCATTTAGCAATAAATTTTCATAAAAGCTTCTTATTAATAAACCTACTTACGAGCGTATGTATTTTTAAAATAATTTAGTAAGTGTGCTGTCAATTTTAATTTAAAATACGTGCTAAATTCTTGCTAAATTATAGGAAAATAGTTCTATTAGCAGCTTGATCTCTGAGAAGTATGCAGCGTCAACCGAGACAAGTCTCATCTTGTTATGGTTATAACTTATAATAACTGACAACCAGGATGAATCATTGTTACAGGAAAATGCAGACAGACGCCCTGCATATTTGTGCATCTCTTAACATATTGTAATAAAGTCTGCATTTGCATAACAATAGGTCTAATTATTGGCAATCGGTGATTTGTTGCGAGTTGAGATAAGGTCAGTGAACTTACGTTATTATTTCTATTATTTGCTCACAAAATCCTCCTGTTAAATTAAACCTTTAAACTTGTAAGGTTTTTTACATGTACCTTTTGCATAATACCATGTTATCAGCCATTTATTAGGACAAAAAATACGCGAACGGCTGATTATTATTATTATTATTATATACCTACATATTTAAGTGGTAAGTTATGATCCTGGTGGGATCCCCAGCAAATAGTGTCTTTGGAGGTCATAATAATGAATGCGAAAATTACCACTGACCACTAGTTTCTCGCAAAAAGTATCGTGATAGCATGTTCATGCGCATTCAACGAGACTAATGTCAAAGTACAATGACCTTAAATTGTCCAAATTGCTTTTATACTGATGACAGTCGACAATGGGTTAAGTGATGATGAACTGAATTTGTCTCATTTAAGAATACGTGTTTTAATCCTAATGGTGCCTGGTGCCTAAAAAGGTATCACAAAGGTAAAAAGGTCATGAACATTAGACACCATCTCACCAATGAGACGTTTTAAACGATTTAAAAATTATATATACTCTTTCTTAGAATTTATTAAATAGGTGCTAAATAAAAGTTTATGTGACGGGTATGCTTTCCTTGGGCTCCGTAATTCCATATATTTTTTTTTATTTTTCTTCTTTCCCTATTTTCAGCAAAGTTATACCAAGGTGCAAGCTTTTACTTGGAGTTAAAGCAGAAAACCAAAGATCAATAATATAAAAAAAAGGTAGAATAACTAACGTAAAAGCAGCTCAACACAGAGTAAGGAATCAACAAGATCAAAGTTTGAGGAGTTGAAAACATTTGCAGTTACACCCGAGACATGTCCTGTTTATGTCACTAGAGGGCACGTCGAGGACAGGCATTCGAGAGAAATTGGACATGTTGAAGAACGATCCCAACTGTCGTGTAAAGAGGATGACAACAAAATTCATTTTGTTCAGGACACTTGTTTTTGTATTTGGTTGGCTTCCAAATGCTACATCTATGGAAAGAAAACTTTTATGGGATAAGAACCTAAGAAACATTGGGATGATTAAGTTGTTTATAGATCTACTCTTATTATATAAACTTTGTAAACTAGGTATAAACATCAAGGAAATGGTCGTAGATAAGCGTAGTTAGAACTTGGAGTGGTTCGCTCGGAAAAAATATCTTTAAAAAAGTTGGATTGAATCTGAATCATTGCACAAAATAGAGGAAACAAACAAGTTGGGTTCATAGAACTGAAATGCACTGAACGACGGTAGATAGTTAGGTAGATACCTACTAATACATGAGTACAATATTCGCGGAAAAGTAATTTGATCTATGAATCAACAAGTAGATTAATTTCATGACTAAGCGAGGAAGTAATGCAGCAGCATAATAAATAATATATAAGCTACAAAATGAAATAGATAGTATCTTCAAAGCTAAATACCTTTCTTCTAGAGTAAAGGCTCCCTTTTTAAATATTGCATTTTAACTTGTGTGTTAATCAGAGTCCAGAGAATCAGAGTTTTCCAGGGTTTTTCTTGGCACATCTACAACGACCAAAACAGTTCCTTAAGAACTACTTAGAACCTACGTAATGATAAAACATTACCGATAGTGATAGGCTATTAGTAGGTAACTCAGTGCTAATATAATTAGAAGAATGTAAAAAAATTAACACAAAAAGCACATTCCTTTTCTTTATAATGGAAATACGAGTAGGCTTCCATCAAAATATTTTAGTGCTAGGTATTATCAAAAAATTTTATGCATGTTGGCTAAAACTCTTATTTTATCATTGACTGGCATAGAAGACTTATTTAAAGAATATACTCACATTTCTTGTTGATGTAAGGCACACCGTGAAGCACACGTCTGTTTTAATTGCAAACGGGGTTATGACTAGACATACGTAAATACACGGATCAGATGCATGGGCGTTTTATTATCCTTGAACGACGTGTTGCAAAAATACTATAATTATTCTAATTATTTTATGTCAAACAGCAAAAGATAGGTGAGGTAAAACAGCAAGATTACCATCGGCAGGGACAATGTCGCGCTCGTAAAATTACCTCAAAAGGAAAGAAAAACAAGACGTAAAATTTCCTTATAATGCAGAGTTTAGACCATATTGGTTTAAAAAACAGGCCGGATATTCGTCAGCTGACAACAAAGGACGTCCTATAAGGAGGCCCGATGGTTAGTAACCACAAGTAGCGACTGGATAGGCATGCTATGGATAAATAGCAAGAATAACATTCAGAGCACGCACACGCTTCCAAAGTTAAAACTCGTGAATCATTGTTTGACGCAATGGGTTCAAATTTATCGAAAATTTTCCGTCTATTTACTTCTACCCGATAAAATAATATATATAATAATAATAGAAAAAAAATTAACTAATTATTTATAATATAATATTTACCAACATAAATAGACAACACATACACAATGTATGTAAATTATAGTTAATTTGCCTGTATTCATTATAATTATTGAAGTCTATATTATTTCATCGTCTAAAAGTTCTCATTCTCTTATAAAAACGTAACGTGTTGCGGGACATAAGGACTAAGAAGTAATTTGACTATGCGCAATCATAAGCTTGCCTTTTTACATTACTCTTAATTTTTCGTTTGTGTACTTATATACCTAATAATAATAATAACAATAAGCATTGAATAATTTGAATAGTTATTCGTAGCAATGTTGGTTTAGATTAATAATTATCTTATCTGGTTAGTATTATCTGAGAAAGTATAACAACGTGGATTTTTTGTACTAGCAAGGATTTTAGGATGTGTAAGAAAGAAGAAATTTTACCTGTCATTTCTTTTTATGCTAGATATGCTATCTAATAAAAATAAAAAGAAATGACAGGTAAAATTTCCTTAATGTTTTTTTTTTCATTGAAGTGTAAAAACTTATACGTTATTATTACATACCTCAATCAAGTTAGTATCATAATATTTACTATCTATGAATAAAAAAGTACAATCGAAAACCAAATAATATATAAGTAAATTAAATATGTCTGTCCGCTGCGTACATTCATTTGGAATTGTAATCGCGTATGAATTCCATTTAGGAATACTGTATTATAGTTCTGATAAAATAATAACGGTCACTAACGGTCGCCATTTCAGTAATAATACATAGTTGTAATGACAGCTATCTGCTGCCACTTTGAACTTGAGACAATCGGACTGATGGTATTGTTGTGATTTAGAACAATATCTTATTTATTAGTTTCTTATATTGTATTATACTTACTGATAATTAGAATACTTACAGTTGTTTTTAAATCGGAACCTTGTGTAAATGTCGATTTAAAATGGATGTTAAAAATAGCAAAATACAAGCATAATCAGGTAAGTATCTAAGTACATAATTTTAATTTATGGATACCCTAATTTCTAAATACAGACAATTTTAGCTATCTAGTGCATCCGAAAAATAAAAGTGCAGAAATGGCTGTAGAAAGCATATCGCTCTGCTCCAATAAAAAAGTTAAAACCGTAGAATCATGACCGTTACACCGAGGCACTGACATCAAAGAAAGCGGCAGTCTAGACTAAATTACTTTTTCTAAAATCGAATTTTCATGGCGAAAGTTGGGTTAATTCATGACCAATTGCAAATTAGGGAGAAATTATTTTGTAAAGTATTTTTCTATTAGTATTATTTATGCACTTCATAATTTGAAACAAACTAAAAATAATCTCATTCTCATTTCAATTAATATACGAGTAATGTAATGAACCGTTTTACCCAATGCCGCACACCTAATAGATGCATATATAATTGATTTACCTATTAGTTAATGATCTCTATAAATATAATAAATAACTAAGAATTTTCTACGTATTCATAAAGCACTAATTCTCATATTTAATCTCTGCTACGGAACAGGCGCAATACAACCGAAGTGCTAAAAATATCAGAAACTTATTCTGAATGTGTATAGGTATTAATTTTGTATATCAAATTTTATTGCTAATATGTAATAAAGTAGGCGGAAAAATGTAGGTACCTAGTAGAAAATATGTTTCACTACTCTCTGTCATCGTATTAATAATAATTATTCTGAGAAAATACACTTGCTATCAAGGTCTAATTAAACAATGACCAATTTAAATTATTTCAGCAAAAGTTCATTTTATAATAGTCAATAATAGCCATCAGGCAGATTCGCACTACCAGTCTTGTTTCTAGGTCAAACCTACTTACCTGTATTAATTAATACATAACAATTAAAAATGCGTGACAGCTGTTTCATTGCTATAATTTGATATATTTAATTGAAGCAAATAGCTTCAAAATTTCATTGTTCGAAAACTGTCGACTTTCCTTAATAACATGCAAAATAAGTATTGAGTAAATAATCTACATAAAGTCTCATAAAGAAATTAAATTACAACCAATTAGATATTTTTGCACTTGTGTGATTCGCCGGTAATGCAACTGTCAATATACGACCTATTGTTACTAGTTGCAACTTTTTGTATAACTAAGTATTCTATTATTAACATGACTACATATTACCGTCAATATTTTCATCATAATATCATTAATTTTTCACTTATTATTTAAATATATTATCATTAACAAATTTACCAATACTTCAAATACATCAAAATCATAGACACCCTACATGCAAAAATTTAAATCAGCTGTTCTAATGATACGTCAAAAAGAATTAAAATTTCAAAATGGCTTACCTTCGCGCCAATCTGGTTCCCGCACTGGCCGGCTTGTAGGTGCACTATTTCCCTCATATTGTTTATTTTAAATTATCTATTTATCTAATAACTATGGGACGGTCGTGTTCGTGTTCCCGCCACAGCCAGCTGCTAACGACTGCTCGACTTCGGTCAAGAAGTGGACGAATGAAAGGAAGTGATCATTTGCAGGGTGCAGTGTGGCAAGGTTGGCTGTTTTACCCATTTTTAGGGGGTTGAACGACATTTTAGAGATGGCCTCGAACTTATTATATACAAACAGCGATTGTAAAATATTGAAAAAAATCTATTAATAATTTATAGTAAGTATATGGACTAGCTGAAAAGTGTAAACTATTTTCTGTTAAAAATATTGGTGCAGGTACTATCATAGAGGAATGAGATAATAATTTATATAAAATAAAAATAAATATTAAAATAAGCAAAAAATTATAAATAACTATTCTTATTAACCTATGGTAAAATACCTAAAGATTTCGGAAAGTTTTTTTTTGTAAAGTAAATACTTAAGTAATTAAGTAAGTATACCTATCTATATTAATGGGTTTTAGAGTTTCATAATAATTAGTGGTTTACTAATTTACTAATTTCTATAATCCTGAGGATGCCACGGTTGTTGGAAACATATGTAGATTATTTATCTAGTTTTTGATTTCGGAAATAGTGCAATGTATTGTCTTGCATGCTAGGTGCTCGGGTCTGGTTTCTCGTGGCGATTGTAGTTAGTGCAAGTGCCTGTTTTCGCAGTTATGAGTTATCAGATCCGAGGGTCAGTGGAGGGTGTAGGGCCCGGTAGTGGGCGCTCCCATAGTAAATAATGAGTATTAGTTTTTAAGTTATTTTTCATGAAACCTTACCCTCTATCAAATAATATGAAGAAATTAGAAAACAAAAATAAAGGCATCTTTACTATCAATACTTTGGCTGGACAGAGGATTAGCCTCGCTATCCGCCGGCAGTGGAGTTGTTAAATATGTTCTAGATCCATCCAACTGTATAAAAATAGAGGGTATATTGCCTGCAATTACTGGCAACACCGCCAGGCGCCCCATGATTCACGCACGGAAGTCCCATGGCGCAACAATGGACTCGTAAATTAGTTTATTTCTTTATGTTTGACTTTTCTAAAAATTTGTAGGTAATTATGTAGGTGCGCTATTTTCTAAGAAAAAAATATTTCTTTAGGTCCTGCCTGCCTATGTCTGACTTGTTGTCCATGTCTATCAGTAGGTAGTAATGTCTAGCAAACTTTTTTTTAGGTCTAGGAGCTACACTACGAGTATACCCACGTACAGAATGTACATTTTTTTGCAGAATAGATTTATAGCTTATATTAGTGCCGCAAAGCTTTAGATTAGTGCCGTAACGCATTAATCAAATAAACTCTACCTTTTCAATTGTAAAAAAAATAATTTTACAAATATCATATAGCTAGATTGTTGTATTTGTGCCCGATAAGCGGCGGTAGACTCACCCCTCACCACCACCAACTCTAGAAAAATGACTGTAATTTGCACATTTCTGCCGAGCAAAGTGACTGTATTAAGGTAGGTAACCTGTAGTATCACTAGTAGGTGTTTCTGTCTTAATTGTGCAAGTAGGTACTAAGTTTATTAAGACTGTCTACCACAGTGACGTGTCTACCATGATTATTCTGAGCTTAGGACTCGCCACTCAAATCTAGATTGGCGGCATATAATGTACCTACGTTTCAAAATGGCGGATAATTTTAGACCGCAGACAATGGAGAGGGGACAGGCTTCTACGGTAATTAGACGTCGTAGGTCGTTCGAGAGAAAATGCCCACGATTCGTGGTAATTCGTGTAAAAGAGTCATGAATGAAATAAAAGTTTTAATATCTTTGCCCCCGGAGACAAATAAATAAGAACAGCACCCGTATGATGAATTTGGTGAGAGCAAGATGTCTCACTTTTAAACTTTGACTATGGATCTTTCTACGCTTTTAAACGTCAAATTCACAGAGCTAAGTAATAACTAGACAAGGCAAGTGTTTCAACTTGGTGTATAAAAAGGGATTGCAAACCACTTCTATCGGCCCTAATTCATTCAGTCCTGGCTCGAGAACGAGTGTCTATTCTAATTCCTTAAGTCTATTTTTACATACACTTAGTTTATCTAGTTATTAACAAGAACGTATAAAGAACATATTATTATTCTTTATACGTTCATGGTTATTAATAGCTCTGTGAATTTGACGTTTAAAAGTGAGACATCTCGCTCTCACCCAGTGACGGATTTACCAGCAGGCTGAGTAGGCTCGAGCCTAGGGCGGCAGATTTTGGGGGCGGCAAATTTGGGAAACGATTTTTTTTTTTACCTCATAGAAATCAAAAATATTTTTCTATGACGGTTTTCTGATGTCTTACAGATAGAAGTCTGCAACAAATTTTGTCGATGACTTTTCTCTCTCACTTGTCATTGCACATTCCGAGAGTAGCAAACTTCCATATTCTAGAGTAAAACAGCTAGTTCGCCGCCCCTCAAGCAGTGATCGGCCTCGCGCCTCTGCGCCCTTTGCCCACACTTCTTATGAGTGAAAAGAGCGCAATTGTAAAAAATATGCCCCTCTTCCCACTAACAACCCATACATGCCAGTCTTACTACTGGTTGGAGGCTACGAACTGGATGGTTTGTATATAATGTTTCGATTTTTATTCGAATATAATGAATAAATTTAGTGAATAATTTTACCGATTTCAATCTTATGTATCGACTATTATGTGTTTCACATGCACTAGTAGCTTCAGAAAATTCGATTGGAATTAAAAAAAAATCTTGAACAGTAATAGCGAGATAGTCTTAAGTCAAAAAAATATTTTTTCCCCGAACGCGGTATTTTTTTAATGCTACAATGTTATTAATGATGTCAATGTTGCACGTGCACGTGGCGAGCTTCATTCTCTATTCCAATAACCGTGTGGGTTACCCCGGTTACCCGAACAAATCGAGGCGAAAAACGAAAACAAAATCGGATCAAAGGAAAATAAAGCACGAAACTACGGAACCACGAGTTTTACCCTTACAAAAAATACTGTGTCGTGATTCAAGCGACTTATTTGGGTGTGTGCTGTTATTTTTCGAAGTGTTTCCTGAACTTTATGAATATTTTCACAGCACTGGTAAGTAAAAACTTTTGATAATCATAATAAATTATAATAAATCATTTGTAACGAATCAATTTATTGAAAGAGCCCTGCAAAAATATTTTTCATTCCGAAACTTGGAACATGGTCACGTTAAATTTTTGAACATTTTCATATTAACTATAAATAGTATTTTAAAAGATTGCTCATGTCTATATTGTGATTTTGTCTTTTTCAATTCAGCAAACCTTTCAAAAAATAAAAATAATAATTAAGAATAAACAATTCATCGGAAACTGTGCAAAGGTCTGATTTTTTCGTGATAGCATAGAAAAAAATGACGTTTTTACGTTAAGGAGGTTGGCTACATACGATAAAAATTTAATAAAATTTGGTAATCGTGCTAATATTCTTTAGCATCAAATACGATGACAGAATTTTTTTCAATTTTTCGTCTACATAGTTGTCGAATAATTTGAGTTTACAATATGCAAAAGATATGCCTATATATATCTGAATCCTATCACCTATGCTTATGCATGTAAACTCTAGTGGTGAATTACTCGAAAACTATGTAGAAGAAAAATCTTTCAAAAAATTGTATATTCATATTTAATACTAAAGAGTATGCAGAGTATGCTCACGAACTCACCAAATTTCGTCAAATTCTAATCATTTTGAATTTTCCTATAGCTGTAATTTTCGAAATTGAATATTTTCGACACGGTTTCATCAATAAAAAAAGCCCCAGTCAGCGCATTTTTGCCATCGTCCTGCGTACACTGACAGAGCTTTTTTCCAATTAGTCAAACGACATATCGAAGAATTTTAATTTCGAAAATTCGAGGTAAGATTCAGCGACTGATCACCTTAACTATTAATTGTGTCAATTTCAAACGAAGGATACCGCTGCTTGCGTACGAGAAATAAACTCCTTAATTTCATCCTTTCCATTTCAGTTCCTGAATAAAAAATTGTGAAAATGAGTGATGGGAGAAAGCGACTTAGTGGAGCGGAGTACAAAAAAAAGGCCAAAATAAAAAAAGAAGAACAAGAGCAAATCATACGGAAAACCGCAAAAATTAACAGTTTTTTTTTAAATGAAAATTGTGTCGAAAAATCGGGAACCTCGACATCGCAATCTGGAAGAGACGAAACCGACGTGAAATCTGCTGCCGAACTGTCATCTGTTGATCCATCGACTAAAGAAAAAACTGATGATTTTGTTCTGGACGACGAGTGCTCCAAAATTGAAGATAGCTCTTCTCAGACCGAGTCGTTAAACGATGACCGAATGCAAACAACGGTAAATCAAAACAAAGATCCAGCTTTATGGGAAATTAACGACACTTTAAGGGAAATCATCGCGAGATGCGGCTTCGATCAAAACAAGTCGTCTGATTTTTCTAAAAGTGAAAAAAAATATGCTGATCAACGTCGTTTCTTGCCAATGAGTATCTTCCAAAGAAAAATGAAAAACAATGAAGTGAAGGACCGAAATTGGCTGGTTTACTCCGAAAGTAAGAGTTCCGTATATTGCGGACCGTGTTTGGCATTCGGTCCATTGGAAAATAAAACTCAATTCGAGAACGAAGGATTCAATGATTGGAAAAATGCAGAACACCGAGTAGGTCAGCATGAAAACTCTGCGCGTCATAAATCTAGTATCCTTAGCCTGAAAGCTAGAAGTGCAATTGATGGTCGAATCGACAATTTACTGCATTTGCAAATTGACGAAGAAATCACTTATTGGAGAAATGTTCTAAAAAGGGTTGTTGCTGTAGTGAAGCGGCTGTGTTCAAGAGGTCTTGCTTTTAGAGGAAAAAGTGAGAAGTTCGGTGATCCACACAACGGAAATTATTTCATGATTCTGGAACTGTTAGCTGAGTTCGATCCTTTCTTAGCCAGTCATATCGAACGGTTTGGAAATCAAGGATCCGGAAGTACCAGTTACTTATCGAAGACCGTTTGTGATGAGTTTATACTCTTGATGGGCGATAAAGTCTTGAAGCAAATTGGAGACGAGATAAGAAGCGCGAAATACTTCTCCTTAATTATCGATTCGACACCGGATATAGCACACGTGGACCAACTCACCTTCGTGATTCGATATGTTTCGGAAACAGGAGAACCCTGTGAAAGATTCCTCGAGTTTTTGCCCTCAGTCGGACATAAAGCTGAAGAAATGTTTGCTGCCATTATTTCGGAATTTAAAACCTTGGGCTTGAATATTGAAGACTGCCGTGGACAATCGTATGACAATGCCGCAAATATGTCTGGCATATACAATGGCTTGCAGGCTAAAATTCAAAGTCAAGCACCGTTTGCTTTTTTCGTTCCTTGCTCTGCCCACTCTTTAAATTTAGTGGCAACTGCGACTGCTGAATCTTGCACAGAAGCTTGTCGATTCTTCATGTTGCTCCAAGAAATATACGTTTTTTTTTCAAGTTCGACACAACGCTGGAAGATATTGATGTCTGAAATCGGAGAAGGCAAAACCGTCAAGAGAGTGAACCTCACACGTTGGTCAGCTAGAGAAGATGCATGCAGAAGTTTGAGAGATTCGTGGCACGAAGTCCTTAAGGCCTTGGAAACAATCAGAAATGATGGCACCGAAAAGCCTGTCACACGAAACGAAGCAACGGGAATTCTTTCAAAATTAAACAATCTGGAAACGGCGTTAATGGTTGTTGTGTGGAATGTTTTTTTGGAAAGAATAAACAAAGTAAATGTTCAAATCCAGGCTTCTACGGTAGATTTGATTACTGTAGCCGATCTTTATGAATCTCTTCGCAAGTTTTTCGTAGATCAACGAGAAGGCTTCAAGCATTACGAAGAAATGGCAATCGAACTAAGTGCGACGAAGCAGTACACAAAAGACCTGGGAAAAAGACAACCGAAAAGAAAAAAATTTGCTGATGAAACACCCGATGAAGAACTGAGTATGACCGCGAGCGATACTTCGATCGGAATTAGAAAAAAGGAAGAAGGCGTACGACAATTTCAATGAAAAATTTTCATTTCTAACCAGAATGAGCGAATTGTCATCATCAACCCTTACGAAAAAGGCTCTGTCCTTAGAAGAAGTGTATCCTAATGATTTAGAGACTGAGTTAGTTCAAGAATGCATGCACTTTCGAGGCCACATATCTTCGCAAAACATTTTCGTAAAGCCAGATTCTAGATCATTACAAAGCCTATCTTCGTTTCTGCGAAAGCAGAGTTTGCAGAACGTTTACCCGAACTTGGACATAGCCCTTCGTATGGCCTTGTGTACACCAGCGACGAATTGTTCTGGTGAGAGAAGCTTTTCTTGTCTCAAAAGGGTAAAAAATTATCTGAGATCGACCTTGAGCCAAGAAAAATTGAACGCTTTAGCTCTTTTGTGCATAGAGTCGGAATTAATGAACAAGATTACTTACGACGACATCATCGATGATTTTGCCAACAAAAAATCGCGCAAAAAGGCATTGTAACGAACTTCTATTCCGTCGTAAGTAATCTTGGTCATTGATTCCGACTTGACGGAGTCGATTATTTTTAACTGTTTGTAAGCGCAATAAAGATTATTTATTAACGTTTACCAAATGTTCATTATTGTGTAAATAGCATACATTACCCCGCCCCTACATGATTGAGCTTCGATTAGCTCAAAAATATACCGAAAAATTATTTTACGTGCAATTTCAACGAAATTGTTGCATTGTAAAAATAATGTATGATATGACAATTGTTGAGGCAAGGGCGGCAAAAACTATTCAGCCTATACCTTGAAAATTTGTAAATCCGCCACTGCTCTCACCAAATTCATTATACGGGTACAGGTCGAAACCAACATACAAGGGGTTTCAATAAGGATGTAGGTAGGCATTAATACTTTAATACTTATTATTATAATAGCATTTTCCCGGTTTTATATTTTTTTACCGAGAAAACAGCAAATAACATGGTGACCTTAGTAAGTACTTATAAATCTTATTATAGTCGCAGTACATACTGAGAATTGACTATTTTCCATACTTTCTTTTTGACTGTCCAGGGACGGACTTAGACATAAATATTAATGATGTAGATTTCTTTGCTGGTACGTTTTCTTTGATATTATTGTGGTATTATATTATGTTATACCAAATGGACATTATATTATAACAAAGAATAATTAAACTAAGTGCCGAAATAAATGAAAAGATGACGAAATTGTCACAGAAACGTTGTTTAGCTTAATACGGGCGGACTTTTCCAATGGTCACATAACTTACCTGAAGGATAAATGTGACAATAGGGTCGATTCCGGCAGTCACACTTAAACCTAATCCTAATTTTAGTCAGGTCTAGGTATCTCTCTCCGTTCTTAACATAAAGGGCTGAGAGAGAAAAGGACAGGTAGGACTAATTTTACGTTTAGGTTTAAGTGTGACTGCCGAAATCGACCATACTGTCTTTTCTAAAACTTGATCTAGATAGAGACAGCATCAACTTGTCCTTTAGATAGGCTATCTGACAATTGGAAAAATCGCTAAAATAAATTAATTTTTCTTACTTATCATGGGCTTTTTCTTACAATTATTGTCATGGGTATGATAACCCTCTTTGGGAATACAAAGTACGCAAGTACTTAGGTACCTCTGGCTTTTCTCAGTTAGTTAAAGATAAAATGAAGGAAGTCAAAAGCCCACGTCTTGTTCGATGATGTGCATGTACTTACATGGTACACACAGTGAAGCGCCCATTGATGAATTCTTAGCAAATTTCTCTGTTCTAGTTAACGTTATTTACGATGTGAAGGCACATTGTAATAAACAAGCCATAGCAAATAACATAGTAGGGGAGCCCGAGATGCTAAATTTGCAGTTACTCGAGCGTCATGGGGACTTAGTGGATTCTACAGATTATGTTATGAGCAAAAAAAAGTTTATGTTGCATTTTCTATTTTAGTGGGGGGTTTACCGTGTACACTTGTTTAAAAATGTAAAAAAAAATCGTCATATGGAAATACTCGAGCGCGTCAGTCATTTATAGTACATATGCGCTTTATATTACTCATAACTATTAGACATTAATCTGACAATTAATTGAAGGGGGGTGGCCAGAACGAGTGGTGAAAAAAAAAAAAAAAAAAAAGTTATTCGAGCGTGTCAGATATTCAAAGTGAGTGTTAAGTAAACCCTAAAAAGTGTACTATTCAAATGACTGACGATTTGCACGAGGCGTTCAGTCATAATTAATTTTATAATATGTAAAAAAAAATGGTGACCTTGAAATACTCCAGCGCGTCAGATTTTTCTGCAGGGGGATCAATTTGATGTTACTGTCCTCCTGAATCATAATCTGACAATTATATGGAGGGATATAAATCTGACCATTTTTATGCAGTAGGCTGTATGGGTTTAGTTTCTTTGCTTCAAACACAAACAAAAATTACACTCTATGACTTGTTTGTCTATGACAATGACATTGCTTGTTGGTTTGGTTGGTATCACTGCACTGGACTGGCATTTTAGTTTAGAGTTTGGTACGAACGTTGTTTTGTTGTGTTGTCACGAGTAAACTAAGCGTAGCTTATTGTTATTTTTTTTTGTGTGAGTTGTATTTATGTTAAATGTCATGTCTGCTGTATGGAAGTTAGCGATAATTTTGGCAATTTTTATAAATAAAAATTGGGCAAAAAATATCGATATATCGAAATATCGATATTTCTTGGGTGATATATATCGATATATTTGAAAAATATCGATGATAAATATGGATATTTTTTTTCCATTTGCCCATCACTAAGCTGAGATGACAACATGGCGTAGTTGTGACGGTGCGAGAGAGTGAGAGATAAAGAATGAGTGAGAACGAAAGTTAGGCGCAGCGTGGGGGAACCACAGCTCTCTGCCGCTGTACGCTCCACCTTTTTTCGACAAATTAATAAACATTACCCCATTTAAAACGTCAGATTATTATTTTTTTACAATCCTGACACTATTATCTTTAAAATAAAATAAAAATTAATCACGCTCGAGTATTTCGAGGTATCGTTTTTTTTTTACAACTTTGTGACTTGTTTATTTCTTAATGTCACATTCAAATCGTCAGATTATTGAAATATACACTTATCTCACTGTAATTAACTTACCCTCTCTTAATCTGACGCGCTCGAGTTATTTCGGAGGATCGATTTTTTTTTACTAATCTGACGGGTTCCCCTCAACGTACACCACCATATTAAGGGTTCACATGTGGTAAGGGTACATTACATTATGCAAGGATTCTCCCTACATAATTTTCTGACACGCTCGAGTAACTTCAAAAATCCCCGCTTGGGCTCCCCTACTAACATGGTTATCGCCTGCGACTCTGTGTGGACTACAGATACACATGTATTATGGTAATTTAAAAGACAGCAGACAAAGAGACAGCTTTTTTAAGTAAGCTAGGTACTTACTATCCAGGTAAATTACTCGTACCTATCTACTTATCTAAGTAACAATAAACCAGCCTCTAAAAGGTTTCTTTTAGAGTTATCTCGATAAGTATTTTTTATTGCTTGGAATGTTGGTTCTTTTAAATTTAAAAACGTGTAAGTTCTCTAGGGGTTTATTTATAAGCCGCTCCACTCCAGACACCTATTTACTGGCAGTAGTTACTGGAGCAATATTTACTACAGGTTTATATTTACTTAGATAAGTATCTAAACATTTATTATCCCCAACATTTAACAAGATGATTGAATAGGTACTTATATCTTATTTTTTTAAGAATGTTCCTCTGCTTGTATAAATAAACTTTGGTATACATTCTCGTCTATGTATATCTGTATATTTTATCCTTTTGAAATCGGAGGACTAAGTATAATACTTTGTACGTACCCACTATTATGAAACCTGTGAACAAAATTAATAAGCCTCCATCACCTCCTTACCAACAACCTAGTTTTCACTTTTCAGGAAATCTATTTACTCAGAACTATTTGGCTTCCCGCCAAAAATGTCGTCGACCTCACACGGTGCATCATGGCTGCAGAAGAGTTTCCTTGTTCGAATTCCGAATCCACTTTACTTCATTCAAACGGTATACAATTTTACTTCTCGAAAATACATAAGTAACTGAAAACTGAAGAGTTTGTTTGGTGTAATGTGTCTCAGGAATTCCTGATTCGAATTGAATGATTACTTTTATTTTGGATATCCGAGAAAGGCTAATAAAGACATTTTTTCTGTACCATGCGGACGAAGTGTTGGGCGTCCTTCATTTTCGTATTATTTATTATTGTCTTTACTGAAATGAACCTCATGCCATTTTCTATCAATATTTGAATAGCCTATTTTCCCGACAGCAAATCGAAGGAGATCGGCCGTTTCTATGTAAACAATTTTATTGAGGAAACCTGAAAAAATACATTAAATGTACTATCGAAGCTGTATTGACGCACGTTGGGGTCATAGACACGGAGCAATTAGCTTCGTTTGATACCAAACCAACATAAGGAAAGCTCCTAGAGCATTAGGTTATCCAAGAAGTCTTCAAGCGGAAGAAGAAAGAATGGATCGTGCTAAATAGAGATCAGTAGATACAGATACCGATAGATAACTACCTACCATCTAAAGATATTTTAAACAGTTTAGCAGGATGTCTATCTTATTCTTTGAGCGTAGAGCAAGCAATTTGGTAAATTCTGATACTTACCAGAAAATTAAATTGAGAAGGTATCTACGGAATAACACGGATATCAAGTAAACAAGATATGTATAAGTATAGGAACATCAGGAGACATTATATTATACTTTCTTTATAGGTAATATAGTTACATTCCGATAATGAGTGAGTAGGCACAAGGACATTGATTAAACATGTATGTCGAACTTATTTATCGATAATTTATACCTAATGAATCATAAATAAGCATTAACATTATTTAACATCATAAAGTACCTTCTCACCGCTAGTCGTATTCATTTAAATATCATAACCTATTACGTTAATTAATTATGTAATTTATTTAATATTATTATATTATATCTCTAGTATGTAGTGATATAGAAGTGTAAAAATATTCTCATTGTCGAATCGATCACGCTTATATCACTTATCTATACATATAATAAAATTGTAACGGATCGATGTTTGTGCACGCTAATCTCAGAAACGGTTGAACCGATTTCGATGCAGTTTTCAGGAATATGTTGTGACAGGTCCCACTTAACATATAGGCTAAAATATGTTCGGCAAAATGATTTTATCCCGGATAATATCGCCATTTTATTGTTTCCACTAGTATGAAAATATATTTTATGGTATACAGGATGATTTTTGGTCGTCAACGTTCCCGAAAACTACGGAATCTCCTCATCATCACGATCATTTTTCTCCATGGAAGCATACCTGGGAAGTGTCTGGTTTCCAAAATATTAGGGTCCAAAGTTGAGTAAATAGACTGCATTTTTCTGCATAAATGCACATAGACGCGCGTAGCAGGATTTTTTCACGAAAAATAATTAATATCTGTCTATAAAAAAACTAACATAAACACTAGACACTATAAATTTCGCACGATCAAGGAATTTAAAAATTTAAAAAAAAATAAAAAAAAATTTTCTCAGCATTTTTTTTGGCATAAACTTACTTTATTTCATGTATAGAATACGTACCCTTCGTTAAAGGTGTCCACAAAAAAACATCCTGTATATAATATATTATTGTTGTTGAGATGGGTTCTTAATGTAAGCAGCAGACTAATAAAAATATACACAGCTTGTGTGTCACAGGTATCCGCTTCAAACATTGAATAAGTAAAAATAAATATTTCGTCACAGAAGTTCTCCAAACAAGAATATAAATTGTGGAAATATCCACGGATTCCTTCTCATAGATGTTAAAATAACATTATTAAGTATTTAGTTGCTAAACTGTATAAGTAAACTAGAATTTTATAAAGTCGGGTGGGAGATCGTTTTAAAATAAACTTTGTCATCGCAGTTAGAGACAAGTTCTATATTAGAATGCATCTGCAGTAGATTTCTCTTTTTTGAAAAAGGAAATGCATGATGGAAAGGGATAAAGATAAACTTATACGACGCGGGATTTTATAAATAAACATAAAGAAAGATACATGCGTCTTTGGAGATACAGTTGTGTTCAGTTTTATTTATTTATTTATTACCATTTTATTACCTACTTACTTAATTTTATATTACCTACTTAGATATAAATTATTCAAAAACACTTCAAGGACAAGTATCGATTATTTTAATAAATTAATACAATTTATTCATTATGGAAAATTTTAATGACACACATACTTACAATAAATTGACCAACGTAGTTTTACAATATCTAGTTGTGCAAAATTTGCAAACTTACTTATAAATCAAAATGAGCAAGGCCTACTTTATTTTCGTAATTTCGAACTCTACCTGCTACCATGCATAATTAATTAATTATAAAGTCCCAAGTCTCTATCCTAGGCCGGTGTCAGATGATTGGAATTTATCTCGTTTAGTAAGATCTACCCCTTTTGTTACACCTTGTATATTCAGGGTTCAACTATGATTTTTTTCAGGTAAAAATAACTAGCAGGTAACTAAAGTACAGTAGGTAATAGCATTTCATATTAAGTAAACCGGACTGTTAAAATTTTATAACTTCATCATTAATGCATACCATCATAAAGGCACCTATACAGGGTGTAACAAAAAGGGTATGTTAAGTGAAAAGCTATGTAAAGAGCCCACTTTCTAGAACCTATTTCCAAAATTTGAGACTCGAAATCATATGTTTATTTTTCTAGATTGTATGTAAATTTCTGAGTTGTTTAGGAATTATCTGGAAAAATAAACATGTGATTTCGAGTCTGCAATTTTTCGGATAGGTTCCTTTTAATGGGCTTTTTACATAACAACTTTTCGCTTAACATACCCCTTTTGTTACACCCTGTATAAGATAGGAAATAAACAACCACTATCTAAGAAAACCGGTATATTTGTAGATATGTATACATACTATTACTTAACAGTTAAACCTAAATGAATCATTATTTATTTGTGTGTTGATAGGTCTCGGACGCATCAATAAAGAGTTAAGTGAGGAAAACAAGAATTAATATGTTTATTATTTCATTGTGATTTTTTTATTACATTAGCTGATTGCGATGTGTGGGGAATTATTGTAAAAATAATAAAAGTAAGTGATATACTTATTTTCCATAACTGCCTAGTAACTATTTAAAATGAGGTAGTACTTAAATAAAAAAATATATTCATAAACTAGTGGACGCCCGCGACTCCGTCCGCGTGGACTACAGAAAAAACAAAATGTCGAAATTATCCGGGATAAAAAGTAGCCTATATGTTAAGTGGGACCTGTCAATATATTCCTGAAAACTGCATCGAAATCGGTTCAGCCGTTTCTGAGATTAGCGTGCACAAACGCACAGACAAAAATTCCAAAAATCATCGTTTTTGGTTCTATTGCGTTGATAAAGGCCTCCTATAATATTTTTTCTCATATATCTTCCATGTACAGACAGCGATCCGTTACATTTTTATTATAATATATAGAAAAGGGTATTTTCATTTTTTTTTAAATTTATTAAATTAAATTAGAAAGATAAATTGTAAGATACCGTAGGATAGGTTCTGTGTTGCGTAAGTAGGTCCAATTGCGAAGTGCACACATCTGTAGAAAAGGTGTCGCATTATCGTTTCCGTCTCGATTTTTATAACATTTTAATGACATACGAATAATTTGAAGGTTTTAAATAAAAAGAAAACAGGTTTAAATATAGAATAAGGACTGGGTTTTAATTGAACTTTTTGTACTTTTATAGATGACGGAACAAGCTCTGAAAGCTCTGGCTATTTATCTCTTCGATGCGGGAGCTGTTCAGATTGGAGATATTGAAGCCAAGGCTGGCAGAAGGACTCCAATCTACTTCGATCTTAGAGTCGTTATTTCTAACCCAAAATTAATGGTAAGTTTTCAAAAAATATATTTATGTCGAATAATTTTTATTTCTTCTTTGTTGTAATTATGTACCTAGTATCATTTATTTATTTATTTTTAATATAAAAAAACTTGTTCGAAATACGGCCCTGTTCAATAAATACGTTATGTATAATAATTAAGGTAATAGATGGCGTTAGTAAACATTTATTTTGTAGCTTCCAGTAGTTAGTTGTTAGGTACCTACTTAAGAAGTAACAACTTAAAAATTGCTAATAAGAAAAATCACGTCACTGTAAAAAAATGAAAACGAAAGTAATTTCACATAAATTTTCAGATGCTGATAGCGAAACACTTAGAAAATTTGACAGTCGATATTAATTATGATTTAATTTGCGGAGTCCCCTATGCTGCTTTGCCTCTAGCTGCAGTGATGTCGGTTAACACAAATATTCCTATGATTATGAAAAGAAAAGAACGAAAGGAATACGCAACAAGAAAGATATTAGAAGGAATATTTCACGAAAATCAAAAATGTCTTATTGTTGAGGACGTAGTGACATCTGGTGGCAGTGTTCAAGAGACAGTAAACACTCTTCGCGCGGAAGGCTTGCGAGTTACTGACACAGTTGTAGTTCTCGACTGCGATCAAGGTGGCGTTAGCGTGCTAAAAGCAAATGGCGTACGGCTGAAATCAATATTCTCTCTAAAGAGTTTTGTTAAAGTTTTACATGATGCTGGAAGGATTGGCGATGATACTGTAAATACTATTATCGAACACATCAAACGAAGTCAATTCGGGAAGAAGATAACTTACGATACCATCCAGGGATGACGTACTTACATCACCACCCCTCACACACATAGTTGGCCTAACTAACCCCCCAGCGAACATATCGAGGGGTGAAAGACTATTTGGGATAGGCGCCATACAGGATGTTTTTTTGTGGCCACCATTAACGAAGGGTACATACTCTATACATCAAATAAAGTAAGTTTATGCCAAAAAAAAATGCAGGGAATTTTTTTTAAATTCCTTGATCGTGCGAAATTTATAGTGTCTGGTGTTTTTGTTACTTTTTTTATAGACAGATATTAATTATTTTTCGTGAAAAAAACCTGCTACGCGCGTCTATGTGCATTTATGCAGAAAAACGCAGTCTATTTACTCAACTTTGGACCCTAATATTTTGGAAACCAGACACTTCCCAAGTATGCTTCCATGGAGAAAAATGATCGTGATGATGAGGAGATTCCGTAGTTTTCGGGAACGTTGACGACCAAAAATCATCCTGTATAAATGGCGCTTATCCCAAATAGCCTTTCACCCTCGATATACTCGTAATGGTGGTAATAATCAAACTTTATCCACCTGAATATGTACCTATATATAGTAAGCTCAGAGTAGGTACCTACCTAATTTCCTTCATGGTCCACGTAGTAGAATATACAGGATGTGTGTGACAACCAGGCAAATACTAAATATTCTCCCCTCTCCTCTGGATTTGCAATGATTTGAAAAGAAAACACGAGCCGCCGACTGGCCGTATTCAAGATTTTTATCTAGAACCCAGCGACTAATACAAATTCAAAGACTAATGAATTATAGGAAGAGCTTCAAATATCTACTATTCGACAAGATCAAGGAAATGTTTAGTTTCCACTTCCTAGATTCGTTATTGGACGCCTAGAGCAACGTCGGCGATTCCGCTCACAGTATGTGCACAGTCTTTATTATTTGTATTAGTCAAGTGTAATAAAAATGCATTTGTTAAAATTGTATTGTATTTTTTATTATTCAACCAGCTGGAATATAATAATTAAAAAGTTTGATCGACCTCGAAAAATTGTACGACATAATAAGACTCCTTGGTAACCAAAGAAGCCAATAGAACATCACTGTTGGTTACAAAATAATTAAAATTAACTTAAAAAATCAAGTTTCAGCCTTATCAAAAAAAGATCTTTTCCTTTTGGGTCAGTGTTCGTTGGCACAGCACCGGATGGTAAGTCGAAGGGGTCACGTCGCTAGTTACAGTTTATATATCAATAAACATTTGAGAGGCACCCTTCGGTAAGGAAATAGCGGGAATGTACTAAACATGTCGTCACAATCGATACATTAGCGTGTACTCCCAGTAAAACATTATACATCCATTCTTTCATTTACAAAATACTAAAAAAAGCAAAATGCTGGCATCCTATTGGTTAGAACGCGGGAGGAGGGTAAAGTGTGACTCGAAATCGGGGTTATTTAGTTATCTTCGATCTCCTGCTCCTGTTCCTCGTCGAACTCGGCGTCCTCATCGGCGGTCGCCTCCTGGTACTGTTGGTATTCGGAGACCAGGTCGTTCATGTTGCTCTCGGCCTCAGTGAACTCCATCTCGTCCATGCCCTCGCCAGTGTACCAATGCAAGAAAGCCTTGCGCCTGAACATAGCGGTGAACTGTTCGGAGATGCGCTTGAAAAGCTCCTGGATGGCGGTGGAGTTACCGATGAAGGTAGCTGCCATTTTCAGACCGCGAGGAGGAATGTCGCACACGGCGGTCTTAACGTTGTTCGGGATCCATTCAACGAAGTATGAGGAGTTCTTGTTCTGAATGTTGAGCATCTGCTCGTCGACTTCCTTCATTGACATACGTCCTCGGAAGATGGCGGCGACGGTGAGGTAGCGACCGTGGCGGGGGTCGCAGGCGGCCATCATGTTCTTGGCGTCGAACATTTGCTGGGTGAGCTCTGGCACGGTCAGGGCGCGGTATTGCTGGCTGCCACGGGACGTAAGAGGAGCGAAGCCGGGCATGAAGAAGTGGAGACGTGGGAAGGGAACCATGTTGACGGCCAGTTTGCGGAGATCCGCATTCAGCTGACCAGGGAACCGGAGACACGTCGTCACGCCAGACATGGTGAGTGATACCAGATGGTTAAGGTCTCCGTATGTGGGGGTGGATAGTTTCAGCGTGCGGAAGCAGATGTCATAGAGGGCCTCGTTGTCGATACAGTAGGTTTCGTCTGTGTTTTCTACGAGCTGGTGGACTGAGAGTGTGGCGTTGTAAGGTTCTACTACTGTGTCTGACACTTTTGGCGATGGTACAACTGAGTATGTGTTCATAATTCTGTCGGGATATTCTTCTCTGATTTTGGAGATAAGAAGTGTGCCCATACCGGAGCCGGTACCGCCTCCGAGCGAGTGTGTGAGTTGGAAGCCTTGGAGACAATCGCAGGATTCTGCTTCTTTCCTAACTACGTCTAAGACTGAATCTACGAGCTCGGCTCCCTCGGTGTAGTGACCCTTGGCCCAGTTGTTGCCGGCTCCGGACTGACCGAAGACGAAATTGTCAGGCCTAAAGATTTGTCCGAAAGGTCCAGACCGGACGGAGTCCATGGTGCCGGGTTCCAGATCGACTAGGATGGCCCTGGGTACGTATTTGCCGCCTGAAGCCTCATTGTAATATACGTTGATGCGCTCCAACTGTAGGTCGGAGTCTCCGTGGTAGGCACCAGTGGGGTCGATGCCATGTTCGTCGGAGATGATCTCCCAGAACTGAAACAAAAGAAAAATACGTGAATTTTAGGCCCGGTAAATAAGGTTTAGTTAAAATTATGGAAATTACAAATGAGTCCGCTTAAATTACCGATGCGTAACCAGTTTGGATAACAAAAATTGCGTGACCTCATGCCATGCCTATCCCTTGAACATTTTACTACGGAAGCAGGGATCAGCGCGGGCTGGCACCGCGTCTGTCGCGAATGACTCACCGTAGCCATAGAAACGGGGTTCGCAACATGGACTCCCGCATCGCATACCGCGCGATCGATCCCGTAAGTGAAATAACTTATTCTCACAAACCAAGTCTTTCAGCGGGTATGGTTGGAAAAATTATGAGTTCTTTGAATTCAAGAAGTATTTGAATTGATCTTGCTTCAATATAGGTATACTAGATCCTTAAAAGGCCTAAGTACATTACATAGCCGTACACGACGTCAGTTAAGATTAAACAAGTACAACTTATGATTCATTTTGCACACGAAATCAATCCAAGCAAGTCAGAATACCGTATACGTAAAATGGCTACAAAAAATAAGTGTGTGTGGGTCGCCCACTTTCGTATTCTTTATGTAACAGGCGCCTTATATGAGGCGGACGGTAAAGGCAAGTCAACTTGCCTTGCCATAAACGACTCGACCCCAATTGCACAGAGACATTTTTGGTATAGAATAAGCATTGAATAAGCGAACAATGATTATATTTTTATATTAAATGAAGAAAGCTTTCAATTAAATGTTCTCGTACAAGATCAACGTCACAGCTGATGCTAAATTGAATGATTACAATCTTATCGCACTTTAGAAAGTCATCATTTTATCACCCAACGGTAGATGATATGACATTGATGTTCTTTTATTTCCTGGAATTTATGTGTCAATAAAAGATAATAAAATGTACGTATCGCCATGTAGTTCTTTAGAATGTAGCCCATGTAAGAGTTTGAGGAAGAGTTTTCCAACTGTTTTTTATGTGGGATGAAGATTTGGTACCATGATGTCACGCAATGACGTAATAAATGAACAAACTAACGTGGTATCAAACCAACCATGTTTTTGTACAGCCATTTCGGTCGACAATGAAATTTAATAATAAAATTTTAACCAGTCAACAGTGGCCTTGAATGCCAACTAGTAACAAAACACTCGTAAAATTATATTATTTGGGGACCATAATATCCTGATGTAAAACTGTTATCAGAGCCATATAATCGATAAGAAAGCAAAATAGGTGTTTGCATGGAAAAAAATTCGGTATTACCTACCCAATAGAATATAAAATGTGCTTATGTGCCTGACCGTGACAATTTCAATACATTCTTGATGAAGGATTAAAATAAACATTCTAAAACAGACTTTGCCAGCCAAATTATCGATGACGAAAATGCACAAATCGGTCCAAAATTAAGATTCAGTGATATCACTGTCCGGTTCAGTGGTCCCAGACAGTTTGGCTTGCTGCCAGATGCTGGAAAGAGTTTCCGGAAATACAGAATGAGGCACTTAAGAAAAAATACTGGCTGCATTTCGATGAATTTCAAAAATCGAGTTGTGTTTAGTTGGTAGTTTCCCTTCTACCTACGTCAAGTACGATTACAAAAGTTTTTAAACTACAGGCCAATCTTGCAATACCCAATTAAAGTAAGTGTAGTCAATGGTTCTAAACTATAAAAACTCCGAGGCTAATTGGAAAATCTTCTATACGATTTACTTTGTTAATGGTTTTTTTTTACTATCCAATTACTTACAGCCTAATACGGCATCTAGATCCAATATAGCCTTGTCTCGATTGATAATTTATTATGTACTAGCAAATCGAGACATCCAATCCCACAAAAGGATTTATGATAGCGACTTTATTAGCCGGTTTAAGAGATTTATCTGCAATATCGCATTGTAACATACGCCTTCCGGATTTCAAAAATAGAATTTCCTATGAAATTATCCCGCCATATTGGCCATTGCACTCATCAAAGCGTCTGTTCGCCTATAAAGTAGAATACTCGTAAAAGTTTCTCAACAAAGCCGAAATAGATGCGATCACGGAAGGAGGTCAACGCTCCCGCATACCTAACGCTACAATGGGATGGTTAATAATTTACGTTTGTTAGGCAAGATATTATACTGCGTGTGGAAGTACTTTAATTTGGACAAACACAATTGCCATTTTGGGCAACAGTTGAATCTGAAATTAAATGTCAACTGGGAATGAGGCATAGCAGTGTAGGTACACACATGATACCAAATCCCTGGGTACACACATAGAAATGGGTACACATAGTAGTGGATGGAGATATTTTTTTATTTAACCAGTATCACTCACAAACTAATCATAACATGTAATTTCTCAAGAATAAGTTAACTGCCAGGTAATTTCTTTCCTAACTCATTTATTTTCTTCCTAAGTCTTATTTTGGGATATAGGTAGAATAGTAGTGATTTAAGCAATTTAACCTATTTACGCGGCTGGCACGGTTTGCAGTGGTAGTGGGTTCGATTCCCACTCGGGTGAAGAATTTTTTCCATTTTCTTCATTAATAATTTTATAATCTATTTTGGAATATAAATGGGAGAAAATCTTACCCCACAAGTGCAAGTACAACTAATGCTAATAAATCTCAATCTGGCTGGATGGACTACAGTAAAAGATAATTGCCCACAGTAATAGTTACTAGTGCCCAGGTGCACAGGAAATTAAGTTTTTAATTGTCTACCTGGGTGTTCCATGCAAATTAATTTTATGAGAACAATGAAATAGATTAACATTAGAATCTTTATCATCACGCCACAACTTTCAGAATAATCCAGAAAATTGTTTCCATACAGATGTACAAAATGAAATGAGGTTGGAAAGAAACCATATTGCGCCAACCCCATAAACAATGGGTTAAGGGCAGGAAGGTGATGATGACAGATGTACAAAATGATCCCTTAGTACATAAATAAGCTACTTTTTATCAAGTTGATACCCAGTTACCAATAAATATTTACAATTTCAGTCAATACTATAAATAACCACCTACATAGAAATCTATGTGTCAGACATAAGAATGACTAATAAGAAATTTATACAAATAAGTGGGATTATGATGAATAAACAATGTGCTTACATAGTAGGTTCTGGGAACTCACTATTTATATGTAGAATGGCCTGAAATGGAGTCTACATATCAACATAACCCACTTTCCCAGACACAGTGAGAACAATAGGCGGGGAAAACATTTAGCTTGCAATTTTCATTGTCCTCTTGTTTAAAACATATTATCTATACTCATTATACACCTTTTTCATTTTAATAATCATTGTATCTGAAATAAAACTGAAATTTTCATCTACATGACATCAACACAAATGCACCTAGTCCTTGATTGAAAGTAAATCATCAATTTATGTAATAATAAAAATTGATTTGGCGTAACCATACAAGGTAGAAGTATTTAGCCACTGGCCCACGGGAAGACTTTTTCAGGTTCAGATAGATTATCTGAATAATAAAGTTGATGCTGTCGTGCTCTCTTTATCCTTCAGATAGGCTATCTGCCCCCGTATTGGCAATCTTTTTTGACAGTTCATAGTCATGATCACGTCATTGAAACTTATTGAACAGGAAGTGACATGTATATGTGTGTTGCCAAAATTTTCTTCAGATAAGGCATTATGCCACTTCCAGCTGTGAGTTTCAATTGAGTGACGATCACTATGAACTGTCAAAAAAGATAGCTGACCATTGGAAATATGGTTGATTCCGGCAGTCACACTTAAACCTAAACATAAAATTAGTCCCACCTGTCCTTTTCTGTCTCGGCCATTTATGTTTAGAACGGAGAGAGATAGACCTGACTAAGATTAGGTTAGGGTTTAAGTGTAACTGCCGGAATCGACCCTAAAATCAGCCCTTACTTATGTATTCTATCTGAATAAGAAATCAACTGTTGTACAGTACAAATAACTATGCAATCATATCACAAGAACATAACTAAGAATAAGTAATAACATTACAAAATATTATTTAATCCCATTTAAATAAGCAGTGTTAGGTACAACTTGCAGTAAGACCTTAGTATGCCAGAAGGGCTGTCAAAGAAGCACTAGAGGACCAAAGTGGACGAAACAAAACACTACAATTTGACACCAGATGAGATTAGTGGTAAACGTAAACCTCACCTAATTTGGAGTACCCAGCATAGTTCTAGAGATGTTCTTTAAGTTCTTTTTTGACATTATTCTTAAAAATTCTATTTTATTTAGGTACTTTTCCATGGACATTGAAAACATACTTCACTCTGCTTATAATATTTAAATTAACCCATGAATCTTACTGATAAAAAAATACTTTTAGTTTTAGTCATACATACCTAATCATCATTTATTTTAATTCATAATCGCCGTTAGAATTCAAATTATAATTCGAACGTTTTAAATTACGCACTCCCATTGGCCGACCCTTATCGTATGGGACGCGGCATAATAGCCTTGAGCCATACAAAACAAGCGTGCCCTTTGTAACGAACTTTTTTCAAGTTAACATCTGCCGTGCACAAGCAAGACCCCTAATTTACCAGTAGATAGTCAAAATATATGTAATGAATCATCACTGAAAAAAACATATCAGCGTCACCGCCGAGCATAAGTTTCCGTGACAATAGAATGGCCGACAGGAATAAAAAATCCGATCGCAGCTTTTAAGACTCGGCTAAGTAGGAATTCATAGTAGCATATTCAATGACTGCCACGAATGGCGCCTAGCTAGTGGACACGTGGAAATTACGAATTTATCAGCCGCGGTCATTGCCTAGTCTGACGATCAATATAAAAAAAGGTGCGGCCCATGTTGAAGCTTTGTACCGAGCCTCACTAAAGTTTCTGCTTTATAATTTATTATTCACGCATTACTTGCGCCACGTAGGCGATTAATATCGAACGAGCCACACCCTAAAGGTATTGATCAAAATCAAAGTAAAATATAAAACACAAATAATTTCCGTGAAATAATGCCTGTGGAAATCACAATTTTTAACACGTTATCCCTCTTTGTAATGAAATAATAGCGTTACAAAATGCCGGCCGCTAAATTCTCTCAACATTCGAAACTTAAAATTAATAGAAACAAAAGAAGAAAATTACCTTAGCTCCGATTTGATTGCCGCATTGTCCAGCCTGAATGTGCACGATTTCCCTCATTTTGATAATATATGAACTTAATAAATGACTTAACACTAATATTTTGTCTGCTCCGCACGCACCACGTACTTTCGTGGTTGCTAGAAGAATAATCCGTTTTCTCCGCGTTCGCTTCCGGCGTAGCCGCGTATTCGATGGAATAGTGTTGTTCGTGTTCGCTTTTATATCGATATTGTGTGCCGCATTGCGACAGACCAGCCAAAAATAATATTTTTGTAAATAAATGCTTCTAAATTATGAGGATTTTTTAGATACAAAGCCTACGTGGTCGTCTTGTCTCGTCTTCAGCTTATTGCAGTCCACTGCTGGACATAGGCCTCCCCCAGGGCACGCCACAAGGCTACTGCCACAGGGGGGTTTAGCCCATAGTCACCACGCTGGGCAGGCGGGTTGGTGACCGCAGTGTCTTGTTTAAAATAGTATTTAAAAAAATATAATGGGTATGTATAACATATCAGAGCACAATAAAAAGTAAATTTTATTTTGCTATCTTGAATTAAAAAAATAAATAATTAGGCGTATTCGGAAGTATGTACACCCTCCACTATCGGATCTGAATATATGCATATATATATCAGACGCACAATCCGAAATCAAAAACTAGATAAATAATCTACATATTTTGCTATCAGGATTATAGAAATTGAATTACATGAACTCTAAAATAAAAACTAAAAATTCACAAGGACACCGTAATGCAAAATTAACAATGAACATAAATACCTTGTCAACTTTATTTCCCGTTCTTCTTATGCAGGCAGGTGTAATAGAACTGGCAGATTTTTTTGCTTTACTTGCCTACTTATAATATAACAATTAATTGATTTTATAAGATTGTTGAAGAAATTACAATATTTGCATGCCACATTTTTTGGCGAAACATGTCTCTAGTCTAGTAACTTTATTGTACCTGTGCAAATATATGGCTTACATGACTTATATTCCTGTGGTGATTATAAGTCTCCCAGGGATCCCATTCATTAGCTGGGGCCCCACAGATTTCCGCCATCCCGTTCGGTTCTGAGCATCACGTTTTATTTCGCTCCAGGTCTTCCCTACTTTCTTCACCTCTGCGATGATTGTACGCCACCAGGTCTGCTTAGGACGACCACGTTTGCCACCACGGGTTCCAATCCAGAGCAAATATATGTACATATAATCTAAATGATTTCATTTCTTTTTTTTTTTCAATAACTTTATTAATAGAAAAGGTGTTTTTGACAATTTTGACGTTAACAATGAACCAGACCAATTGAAATATTCAGTGCGTGTGAGTATAGAAAAATGAAATTGTACAGTGGACATAGCCCTAATTTTACATAAAAGAAAAAGTTCCTCGCGGTAACCAGGGATAACTGAAGATATAACTGTTCATCCACTGACTACTCTTTTTAATCAAATATTCTAAATAAAACGTTGACTCTTGGCTTTTCTTTACACATATACTTACACCAAGTGACGTCTTTTTCTGTTCATGCTAAAAGACACGGTTTATTGTATTGTGATAGTACACACTGAATTTGGAATACTGGGTTCAGTCATGAACGTATAAAAAATAATGGACAGAGTGTTGCCATTACACAGAGTGAGGCATTCATAGTAAGCTCGGTAACGATATTCCATGGAGTAGGGATGTGTAATGACGCGTTATTCACCCACACATTCAAACCATAGTAAGCTCGGCGCCTACTAAAAAATACACACACATTCGTAACGCGCCGCCATTTCGGTGCTTCAATCTGTGCATTCGTCCATTGTTCTTTGTACGTTCATGGGTTCAGTTTCATACTTTAAATCGATACGAGGTTTAGTGGATTTGGTGCAGTGTAAGAAATTAACTAACATTTAACTTCATGTAGAAAACAGGCGTCATTAAAATAAAAAAAAAATATTAAGACCGCATCGTTATTTATTTAATATTCTTAGTTAAAAAAGAGTAGAGTAATAAATATATAATTATGCGGTCTTAATATTTTTATCGATATTGGTACATCACTAAGAAAGCTGCGGCGTTCCTATTGGTAGCCGCCGCAGCCATTTTCTCGTTCGTTGCCAACATAACGGAGTGTATTGACCGATATCGTTTTACATTTTAATTTGTGAAAATTGCTACAAATATTTATTTAAGTGAATATTTATTATAACTATACATGTGGAACGATCAGATAAAGTCACAATGTCTTAAAATTACAGGTATTTGCATCAAAATACGAAGCGGCTGCTTTTTTTATTAGGTTGGTATTCTTTGACCTTCTTTTATTTTTTTTCTCTCCCTCGCTCGCGGTGCCGCATGCCGGCCGGCCGCGAAACAATTTTTTTAACATTAGTTTATCCCGTAGCCGCAGATAGAGTATACCTAACTCTCTCTAGTCGAAGAAGGAAAGACAAGGGGAACTAAGCCCATACAGCCATTGTCTTTAATTAAATGATTTCTGAAGTTATGAGGGATGATGATGATGAGTGGAACCGTCGTCGGGAAAATCCTTAAGAACAAGCGTAAAATCATGCATGGAGATTACCTCCATGCGTAAAATTAGTAAAAATTAAAAATAATTGCATAAACAACTTACATGGGCCCATGAAGGGATCGTATTCCGACTAAAGTTTTACTCAGCTTACCTGCATGAGCCTGCACATAAAACCATGCACACGCACAAAATAAAACTTATCTACCAGAAAACATCACTTTACGGACACATGCAAGCCATTTACAAATATTTTTTGATTTTCACACGAAAATTACACCTGCATCCTACCTACATTAACCCACCAAACCCATGAACAATATAACTAAAATCATTAGTAAAATAAGTACTATACTATAAATAAACAAATATGCCTACAAGCATGAACGTAAAAAGAACTAATACGTTCATGCCTACTAGATAGTTAGGTATTTAATAATGTAAAAACAATAGATTTGTATTGTAAAAACGTTTCATTAGTTGACCTTCAGTCATTAGGTATTATTCCACCTGCAATAGAGAAGAGAAAGAAGTTCACTGGCTCTTTGGCTGGCTCATGTTTGCCTTACCTACTACATATGTATGTACCTACATATTTTGCTTACTTCAACACCAATAGAGATAGCGAAGCCATAAAATTAGTTATATAAGTATATATATGTATGTATGTAATATAATTATTTTTTAAATGTAGGTAACGGACGTACAAAATAATAAATGATGACTATTTTTAACTGTGTGGTAGGTACCTAGCTATCTAGGTACTCGTATGTAGAATCGAATCTGTGTAGCATGAACGTATTATTACGTTCATGCAGGTACTTCCTTACAAAAGTAGCCGCCCTTATACCATACCGATTCCTCTATGGATGGCCATACTCAGGTATAATACTCAACTCAGGTTGTAATGTATGTATTCACCCTATCTAGAACTAGGTAGCTATGGTTAGTTAGTTAGCCTTCGGTTGAAAGATAGATAGGTAGGTACTTAGTACCTAAGTAATCCTTGCCGCCAACTCCTACATTACTTGGTAGGTCGAGTGGATAGGTACCTACCTACCTATTATAGGTATATGACCTCTTTTGGGTACACCTACTACACTCATGCGAGTTCTGCAATCACTACGAACTAGTCAGCTGATGGATGATGGAACTACATGGAACTATGTAATTCGCCAAGGTACGAGTATGTAGATTACAGATTTGATAATTACACCTACAATGGCAAGTAAGTATTTCCGTTTGACTTACTCGTAAGTTAAGTATGTATATGTATTTCATTTTATATTTTATTTTTCTACACCCATTTATTCATATGTTGGTACAGGTACGGCAATCCTGCTAATCAGAGATCACTACATTATCATCATTCATCAGTTCATCACTACATTCATAAATTATAAAACAAAGTCGCTTGCCGCTGTCTGTCCGTCTCTATGTATGCTTAGATCTTTCAAACTAGAGAACGGATTTTGATGCGGTTTTTTAATAGAGTGATTCACGAGGAAGGTTTATTTATGTATAGGATCAGAACTGCACCCGTGCGGAGCCGGGGCGGGTCGCTAGTTTCAAATAATATGTATGTACCTAATCCTAGTTTTAGTGTTTAGTGCAAATAGGCGGAATTTCTGATAAAATGCAGATAAAAAATAAAATGTTAAACTATTTTAAATAAAAAAAAAATACTTTGGAAAACAAGTTTTTTTTTTTGCATAGGGTTACAAAATTTTAGACACGGCATTAAATTGTGGTCTACTCTCAACTCGTCACCTTCCCAACTCAACTATATTACGTATTTATGATTTATAGCTTCTCATATGTATAAGGATTCTTGGGAATCGAGTCAAGTAAATGATAGTAACGTAGTAACTAATATAATTTCTTGTGTTCAAATAAATAGGCATGTATCAACTCCTTGACATGTCTGATACTGTAAAAAATCATGACAAATAAATGACAGCAATATTTAAAATTATTTCTGTAATCTACAGAATTATGTACCTAGGTATTTTAGTATGTTATCATCTGTAAGTTGTTTATAACCAAACGACTGATTTAATTAATGATGTCATTGGAATGCATCCCAATAATAAATAATACAAGGTTATATACCTTTGCAATGAAGCATATTTCTGTGCTCTAGATAACATAACTCAGTGTTTAGGTACATTAAACTAGCATGACATAAGCCATTATACTTTATGTATGACAAACTACGTGACATCATATTTGCTATCGCAAGAAAAACTATATCGAACCAACATAAAGAGACCTCTTGACCTCAAAATAATAGCTCAATTCATGAACAATTTACTGTTTATTTGACGTCTTTGAGGTCATTTTAATTTGGTTGTTATATATACGTGCATTTCTATATATAGCGCCAAGGTGAGTGATGTCAGGTGAGATAAATAGATTAAATTTTATAATGGTATCCATTGATGCCGCGTGGTGCCGGCAGAGTAGAATTCGTACCACCCCATGTCTACCCGTGGGTATCGTACGAGGCGATTAAGGGTTTCCGAGAGGTGGGCAGCAGCGCATCCCGTGTTGACAACATAGTCCGAAATAATAAAATAAAAATATAACAAAACTGCGGTCACCATCCCGCCTGCCCAGCGTGGTGACTATGGGCAAATACCCCCCATGGCAGTCTTGTGGCGTGCCCTGTGGGAGGCTTACGTCCAGCAGTAGACTACAATAGGCTGAAGAAGTAGAAGAATAACGTATATAAATATATTCTTATATGTATGTATTACTACGTAATCATATAGAATTTGATTTTATTGACCAACCTAGTACCTAAATTATTAAATTGGTCATTATATTATAAATAAAATATGTTTTTGAAGTTATAGGTTATATCTTATTCATATTATTTTGATTTGTCTATGTAATAATGATCATTATAATTTTAAGTATATTTCATCTTTTTTAAAGATATGAAAAGATCAAGCATATCTCAAGTTTTATTTAAGTAGTATCTAAGTAGGTAGTTCATTTAAGTAGTAAGTAGGTAGTTTCTCTATTAAGGTAGTAGTAGTAATGTACTTAATTATTTTAAACAAACACATACATATGAGTTTAATAAATAATCTCTTTATTATATACAGTACATTATTTATTGTACATAACAAATTTTAATATAAAAACTTCGGTTACTGAAGCCATCAAAATTATTCACGTTTGTCCATTTGTACAAACTAAAATATATTTTTATGAATACATAAAGAGTGTCTATATGGTAGATCAGCCTTTATAGTTTTCAGATCTTGCTCTTATAAAGCTTGATGGAATCACAAGGAATGTATGTATATTATAATACACAAATACTTTCGAATCACATTATCAATGTCATAACCGGGATTTTAGTCTTGCGTTCTGTTAAAAGTTAGAAAGCATGTCTTTTCAATACTCTTTATAGGAATCATTTAAAGTTACTTAAACAAAAAGTAACGCGGATTATAATGGCATGTACTTTGTTGCGCAGCAACTAACTGTTTGCTATTTAGTGGTGGTCTTCGAGCTCCTGCTCCTGTTCCTCGTCGAACTCGGCGTCCTCGTCGGCGGTCGCCTCCTGGTACTGCTGGTATTCTGAGACCAGGTCGTTCATGTTGCTCTCGGCCTCAGTGAACTCCATCTCGTCCATGCCCTCGCCAGTGTACCAATGCAAGAAAGCCTTGCGCCTGAACATAGCGGTGAACTGTTCGGAGATGCGCTTGAAAAGCTCCTGGATGGCAGTGGAGTTACCGATGAAGGTAGCTGCCATCTTAAGACCGCGAGGAGGAATGTCGCACACGGCGGTCTTAACGTTGTTCGGGATCCATTCCACGAAGTATGAGGAGTTCTTGTTTTGAATGTTAAGCATTTGCTCGTCGACCTCCTTCATGGACATACGTCCTCGGAAGATGGCGGCGACGGTGAGATATCTGCCGTGGCGTGGGTCGCAAGCGGCCATCATGTTCTTGGCGTCGAACATTTGCTGGGTGAGCTCAGGGACTGTAAGAGCGCGGTATTGTCTGCTTCCGCGGGATGTAAGAGGAGCGAACCCAGGCATGAAGAAGTGGAGACGTGGGAAAGGAACCATGTTAACAGCTAACTTACGGAGATCAGCATTTAATTGACCTGGGAACCTAAGACAAGTTGTCACACCGGACATTGTAAGGGAAACTAAGTGGTTGAGATCACCATAGGTGGGTGTGGACAGTTTCAAAGTGCGGAAGCAGATGTCGTACAGAGCCTCGTTATCTATACAGTAGGTTTCGTCGGTGTTTTCTACGAGCTGGTGGACTGAGAGGGTGGCGTTGTAAGGTTCTACAACGGTGTCTGATACTTTGGGCGAGGGGACGACGGAGTATGTGTTCATGATTCTGTCCGGGTACTCTTCACGAATTTTCGAGATAAGGAGAGTTCCCATACCGGACCCAGTGCCACCACCGAGTGAGTGTGTGAGCTGGAAGCCCTGGAGGCAATCACAGGATTCAGATTCTTTTCGGACTACATCAAGAACTGAGTCGACTAATTCAGCGCCTTCAGTATAATGTCCTTTGGCCCAGTTGTTTCCAGCTCCAGACTGTCCGAAAACGAAGTTGTCTGGGCGGAATATTTGTCCGAAAGGTCCAGAGCGAACGGAGTCCATGGTGCCGGGTTCAAGATCGACAAGAATGGCACGAGGAACGTATTTGCCTCCGGAAGCTTCATTGTAGTACACGTTGATACGTTCCAACTGAAGATCTGAGTCGCCATGGTAGGCACCGGTGGGGTCGATGCCGTGCTCGTCGGAGATGATTTCCCAGAACTAAAACAACGAGAAAACCCATTAAAATAATAGTTTACAAACATCTAATATTACCTACCTCAAAGATTGCACCGTTAAGCCCACGTAAAAGCTTTTAGTACTTGAAGTCATTAATAATCGCCCCTGCATTGCAACTTTCAAACCGGTTATATGCCCTCATTCTAAAATCATATTTTATGAGAGAGAGAGCTTCATTGTTACGTACACCAAGTAAAAAGTCTAAAGCCGAGCTTCTATTGATGTACGTTACATTTTGATAAGTGAGTAGTACCTACTATAATAAAACTCAATGAAGCATCGCGTAAATGGTAGACAGGATACAATACATGTCTAATGAGTTCTCCAGCTTCAGTGAGTTACGCAAGACAATAGCTTGATGAATAGCAGGCGTGCAGCGCGGTCGCCTTGGCGACTGGTTACGCCCACGAATCGTCCCTATTTGGCTTATCTCACCATATAAGTGGAGAATGTCTTGAACTCGGCGTCTTAACTTATTAGCATACGTCTGTTACTTTTCGATTTTCCTTGAATCCCTTGCTTAACCAGATTATGCCATATGTTGTTGATGTAACCCTAAACCTGATGCTATGACAATATGCGATATTTACCTACTTGAAATTGTTTTTATTTATGCAAAATCTTGCGTAACTTGAAATATGACAATGGAAAATAGTGACGGCGCTCTGCATAAGGACATTAAAATTCAAGAAGTATGCGATGATCGGTATGAAGTCATCTTGCAAGTCGAAGGTGTATTTGTGTGGGTAAGGCGATCATGCCCCGCCTGGCATGGCCATATACGTCTAAATGACTAATACGGAGACTGGCTTTTGGTTCAGGGTTTTAAGTTTCGAAGAATAAACATAATTAAACGTTCGAGTAAATAAAAATACTATTTGCTCGACGACAGCGTCCTCATTCTCTCATGCATAAAATTAAGATACGTAGATTGCTTGGTGTTTTATGACCAGTCGCAAATAGCGGATATGCGATATCTTCTATGGCAAAAATAATGATTTTTAATAACAACAAAAAGTGAAAGGCGATCGGACGGTGTTCGATTGTGGCGCGAAAGGCTGCTTTCTTAGTAACTAGATAAGAGAAGGCGACTAGACGCGATGAAAGCGGCGTGTGAACGGAGAGTGGTACAATGAACCACTTGCAAGGGAAACCCTGAGCCTGCGCCGCTACAATAGGCCTTTTGAACGCACCTGCTTAACATTCGCAAGACAACTGCAAAATATGAAAACAGTACTCACATTAGGGTCAGAGTTCTTATAACGGCTCTCGGAATACGCTTCAAAAGTGCATTCTAATAATCGCCGGGCGATTGAGGTTATTTATAACCACCATTACTCCACGAGCTTGGTTCGTTGAACTTGCTAATCTATCGCATTTTAATTCTGTTACCCCGAGTTCCCAAAGTAGAGTTCCGATAAGATAAGCTGTTAGAAATATTACTATAGTTCCATAGTAGGACACTTGAGGATAGGTTCCGAACTATAATTTAAATCCAATCTTGTGAATCACAAATTCACAACTACTATTTATCACCCGTACGTGATCGCTGAGTTGGAAAAGCAAAATGGAGTTGAAATCATCACGTTTTTTGTTTCGACAATAATCATAGAGTTAAATTGCCCATAACTGTACCAAGTGGCCCTACATACGAAACTATTATTCGAACACGATGGTGATTCCTCTTTAGAAGATAATTTTCGCTGCAAATAGTTCTTTAATTCTTCTATTAATCTTCTGTGAATCAATTTTCAGATAGGTACTTATCTAACTTAACTTAGGTAGGCACATATGTCTCGTCTTTCATCGTTTGTTACGTAAAACGTTTCCCTCCTATTAGCTAGACATAACAGAAACGTGTACCCCTAAAACTGTTTGTGTATACAGCTTGTTTGTATCCTACGTAAGTGTTATAACAGCGCACGGTGCTAATGCATTGGTTGCCTCTTTCAAAATTCCAATGCGTCTCTTAGCTTAAGTGATTCATCTGCTCTGACTACAGAATGATTTGTACGGACAGAAATAGTATAAAAAACATATGTATAATGAATAGTTCTACCAATGATCATGTACTTTTGTGGTAAAATTATTTAGTTTGTATCCCTTTCTACGCCCCAGATTTCGATGATTCTAGATTTGAGATCCATGGAATTGAAATTACGGTACATGACATTCGATGTCTATCAATTTATCGGTTTAGAAACGGTCAATGGACTCTCGATTAAGACATTATGGATTTCAGAGATTAATATCCGTTTATAATTAAAATGAAAGTCATTATAAATAATTTGCCGCCGTCCGTTTGCCGCTATCAGATCCGCCAATGAAGTGAGTGCAGCCAAATTGCATGCATTTTATGCACCGGTTGTGTTGCCTTGTTGCCTAGGAAGTTTCACCGGGTTTGATAAGAAAGTTGATAATTCCTAGATAATTACACTAATCCAAGGTTCTCAGCAATCAGCCTTGTTTATTCGTAATGTGTCAACATAATAAGATAATAAAATAACCGGTTTAACATGTTGTGAAGATGTTACAGAAGCATTTAATTTATGACGATGACCATCAGGCAGGGTCAGGATTACTCAGGACGCATGACATCATATTTAAAAATAGTATGACATTTGACATATAACTTGGTACTAAAAATACATAAATTTTAAGTTAAAGAAAGCATGACAGCTGTAACTCTGCCGGCTCTAATGTTTAAAGTACCTATGACATATTTATGAAATTTTAACAATAAAACAATTTAGTTATATATATATAATAGAATAAATGCTGTACAATACTTAATTCACATCCCTTCATTGTTAGGAATGCTGAGCTGACCTGACCTCATTTCATATAACAAAAAATGCGCGAATTCTCTACTCCACCGGCATTAGAGTGAAAAAAAAAAGATAATGTCGCAATCGTAATGAATGTAGTCACGCACGAACTTCTATATGAAAATTCGTATTTAGAATTTCCTATCGAATTCCAAGAGATAGAGAACCGTTACAGACCGCTTCCATGGTAATATGTACTTAACATACCACACAGCGACTGCTATAGAAATTACTGAAAGTAAATGTACATTAAAACAATTACCTTAGCTCCAATCTGGTTTCCGCACTGGCCGGCTTGAAGATGTACGATTTCCCTCATTTTGTTTTATTTTAAAAGTTGAATAAATTACTTATACACTATACGCGCGACTCTCGCACAACACTGCTCGCAGATTTGAACAGCCATTCGAATCGGTGGGGATTTTTGAGGCGAGCTTCGCCTCCGCTTGTGTTCAGCTTTGAGCTCTGTGATTGGTCAAGTGATGCTATACTGCCGACTTTAATAGACTCTAGACGCGGGCTTATCAATCTATTGTATTCGTAAGGAATCCTAACGAAAAATTTGGCGTGTTTGGAATAAACTAGACTTTAATATTCAGGGCGTAAAGTTGAGTTGGTTGTAAATTATCAGGCGTTTGGGGTTGAAGTTTATAATAACCGAAGCATGAAGCTGTGTCACAGGCAAAGTTATGAGATAAAATATACTTATTGCTATACATGGGAGCGTTATTTTATACCTATAAATGATGCAGTTGCATATCTAATTTAGTATTGAATATATTAATCAAGTATTTTTTTTCTTATTGTCTAGGTTTTCATACCCTAAAAAGTCTACACCTACTATAAAGCATGGTTATGTAAGAATTTGTAGTTACATATTGTTTATATTATGCGTCATACTACGTATCATCAAATCTAAATGAAAGTAACAACAGCATAATAGCAATTAATTAATCTAACGTTAATCGTTAAGGGATAACGATGTGAACTGTGTAGCACTATCATACAAACCTCGTTGGTTTTACTTAAAGTGCTATTGTAACTAAGTTATAAGTGTATAACCATTTAAAAGATAAATAAAATAAAAAACTTATGGACAACAGCGAAAAAATCCGTACTTATATAAAAAAAAATATTTTACACAACCTTATTTTGCGACTTGTTTACAGTCATGCATGTTATTTTTGGATGGTCCGTCGGTACTTGGAATGGAGTACAGTAATTTATTTAATGTACCTACGTGTGTCGACACACCTCCTCTCAACAGGCTTAATATGGAATTTTCACGACATATCGTCATAACATGTCCATTAGCAAATTCATACCTGAAATATACTGCCACTTTTGTAAATTGCAAACATTAACACTGCTCCTGTAGCTATGTACTTTATTTACCCCTTAGGGTATAAACGGCGACTTTACTAGAAGTTTTTTTTTAAAGTAGGTATGTTATTTTATATTTTTGTTATTAGTAAGTATTTTAAAAAATATATTGCAATGCCATATCTATCTTAATGTTAATCTATATTTGCTACCTTGAGCTTGAGCTATCTGTGCTAGTTCTAGGGAATTTACGGGAGCGATTGACAGCGTCGAATGTACTAGAAAATAATTATGTCAATGACCTTAAACTTTTTTAACGTTATAAGTATATGTACAAAATATATTTTAAATATTATTGAGCCAAAACTGTCCAGTCACTAACCCAATAACCAAAAAAGTATTGTAATTATATGCGACATATTTGTCTAGTTTGGTTTTCTAGTTCATTATTTATAGTTTTGTAAGGGGTAAAAGGTACGTAAATCATCCCATTTTAAGAAATTACCCAACTTTTATAAATACTTTTGAAGTTGTTTTTCTCTAATAAGCAAAGCCGTTCTAAATAATAATTCACAATTATTATTATTATTTTATTATAATACTAAAATAATAATATAATACCATAATATTATAATATTTTAACAAGTATAATACAATACTTAGCAATTTATGTATTAAGCATTTTTGCCATGTCTAGACTGACTAAAGTCTATGTTATTTATAAATGCGATGGAAAAAAAATATCAATTTCATTGTCTATCAAATATCAAATATGTAGTAATTTTTCGGGAAACAGTGTTTTCTCCGCAAAAAAGGGTGCTCATATTTCCGTATTTCTTCCTTTCTTTTAGGGCCGAATTTTGTAATCGTCATATAGGTACCCTAAGATGCAGTCACTCTGTCTATGGTCACTTCACTATCCTGCCCAAGTAGCACGATATGATAAACCGATTTATCGACATCTAGCCTATCAAAATAAGATAAATATAGCCGCCATGTTGAATTTTGTATAGAGACGTTACGATATCGTACGATATGATCAAGTTTTTGAGACAGACAGCATCAACTTTATCCGTGACTTTATCCTTCTGATAAACATTCTGACCATTGGAAAAATTTAAAAGTACCTATAGTTGATATGTCTAATTGTAAGCAGTTTAGGTAGGTAGAGGTACCTACCTACCGCAAAATTATTTATGTCATGGAAATTCGCTTAAAATTAAAGTAAAGTAGGTACATTTATTCAACATTGAATTATGTCAGGGTTATTTACTGCAGATGTTTTCTCAGAATAATAAAATTAAATCGATGAGTAAAGTAAAGTAGGTACCTACCTACTTAAGGTTCCTACCTACAGCATGCCTACAGACAGAGAAACTGGCATTCATCTCCCGTGGCTAGGGACCACCCCCATGGTCGAGTAGTCAGTTATTCTATGAGTACTGTATATGGAGAAGAAATAAAAGAGGAGCAGTGGCTAAGTATATTTTCATACAAAAATAGTGTGCCGCGGAGGCGGGGGTGAAGTATGGGACGAGGGGAGCATTGAACACTGTAGCCCTGCCCATTTACATAGAAACCACCTTGTAGTGACTAGTCAAACTACTTGCTAATTGTCATTATGGTTCTAGATTTTACTAGTGCAATTACTCATCACTAAATGGCAATATTATACTACGCTTTAGTAAAAAAAATACCCAGATAAAAGTCTTTGTAAGTTTCATACGGTTACATTTCGGTTACAGCTACTGCGTTACACAGGCACTGAAGCTCCGTAACTATCATGGTGACGTTATCATGGCCTCACGATTGCCACACGACTCAGTTAATAATCCCACCTCCTCTTTTATACCTTCTTCATGGTACTGTACCTATACATACATATATGTTTGGTTTTTGGCATAAGTAACACATTTTTCCATGGGGTCTAATCAAGTCTAATGATAGGTAAGGTGTTTATTATGGCCCCAAATTTATAACACTTTTTCTTCATACAAAAGTACCTAGATACCTACACAGGTGTGATTCCAAAATGACGAGATGTAAAAGATCACTCACTCAAAACCTGGTCGAAGTGCTAGCTCATCGCCTGAGAGAACCCCCTGAGTTCCTCAGTCGACTCCACGGGTCGATTCTTACGACATGCACGGAAGGAGATGTAGCTGATGTGAATCCCCGGATGAATACAGAATTTTCTTCGCTTCATATAAGGTATTTTGTATAAATTGATATTGATAAGATAAAAGTATATTTTAATAATAATGAAGTCTATTTCGCTTGGCGCTGGTCGCATGACTCAGAAAGCCAATAACGGATCAACATTGAACTACAACCTCCACAATATGTTTTCTGACAAAATATCATTCTTTACGTAGTAACTAGCGCTACTAACTTTAAGAAACATTGCGTTCCATAACATGAAGTCATACCTTTGAGGCATTGTTTACAGTTAAGATTAATAATACATAACGTTAAATAACAGCTGTGTTTATGCTCGTATGTTTGCCTTTCATTATGTATGGGGAACGGAAAAACCGGCCCCCTTATTACCTAACTAGCAAAAGTAAAGCAATAGCGAAAATTGTGCAAAAATCGCTGATTGCTTGTCAAATTCGTATTACGTAAAATGAATTTCAAAGGAACTTTGACATTTCAAGGCGAATATTGTACAATTTTCGCTATCGCTTTGCTTCGGCTTTGCTATTGCTTTTACGTAATCTGGGGGCGTAATAGCAAAGAATATGTATACAGGGTGTATGTACGTACAACGTGTCAGACACCCGAGGAGGGCATATGGAGGAAGGTTGGCGTCAGGCAGGCAGCCGGCCGTCAAACAAACGACAAATCTTTGGCGATATGAGCTTCGAAAGAATTTGTGTTTTTTGCATATTTTATCAGTGACTTGGGTATGTTACCAAACGCGGAACTTCGTTAGTTAAATCAGACGCATATTCTTCTGTACAAGTCGGTAAGAGTCGCCTGAGAAACTCAGGGGCGATCTCTGAGGGGATGAGCTAGCAACTTGTCACTGATCTTTTACATCAGCCCCCCTAGCATGACCAGTATGCATCGTGGATATTGTATCGCACGATATCGTATTTTCTCGATAAGTCTCTATACAATATTCAACATGGCGGCTATTTTTATCGTATTTCGACAGGCTAAATGTCGCTAAATCGGTTAATCATATCGTGTTTCGCAGGTCATGCTACTTGTGCTGGCCCCGCTATGCTAAACATGATTGAAAAACAGCCGTATCTATGTATATATATAATTTCCTTCTACCAATCTACATTCGTTACATCTTTTAGATATGCCTTCCTAGCATGACCACGCATCGTGGATATCGTATCGTCTCTATACAAAATTCAATATGGCGGCTATACAGAATGTTTTTTTGTGGCCACCTTTAACGAAGGGTACGTATTCTATACATGAAATAAAGTAAGTTTATGCCAAAAAAAATGCTGGGAAAAAAAAATTTTTTTTTTGAAAAAAATTTTTAAATTCCTTGATCGTGCGAAATTTATAGTGTCTAGTGTTTATGTTAGTTTTTTTATAGACAGATGTTAATTATTTTTCGTGAAAGAATCCTGCTACGCGCGTCTATGTGCATTTATGCAGAAAAACGCAGTCTATTTACTCAACTTTGGACCCTAATATTTTGGAAACCAGACACTTCCCAGGTATGCTTCCATGGAGAAAAATGATCGTGATGATGAGGAGATTCCGTAGTTTTCGGGAACGTTGACGACCAAAAATCATGCTGTATAGGTATTTATCTTACTACATAAATCGTGTTTCGCAGGTCATGCTTCTAGAGATGATGTGACCAACTGTGAAAAAATGTTGTTCCATATGGCATACAATACATAACATTACTATAGTAGGTAGGTACCAAAGGACCCAAATTGCAAAATTTCTTTACCGTCCATTTATGGAATCTTGCTTCTTGTACCTACCTAAAAGTTTGTGGACATGTCGCAGTAAAAAAATAAGTGCCAGTACGTTCCATATTCCATAAAGTACAGATCAGACGATTTGATTGTTTTTAGGGTTCCGTGTCCATGGGGTACAAAGGTATCCTATTTAGATAAATAGGCATTATTACTTTATTAGGCATGTTATGTTATGTTATAGTCTTTCAGACAACACATGAAAATGGTTTAGCAAGCAAAAACCATACATTTTTGAAATTGTAATAAATAAATCAGTTTTGAAATAAAATGATTTATTAAGATTCTGCTGTCCGTCTACCTATCTGTCTTTACCAGGCTGTATTTCATGAACTGTGGATAGATAGCTAGCTAGACTAGGACATAGAGACTAGGATTATTCCTGTTCGTCCCATGAGGCTTCGTCCCACCAGTGGGACGAACGGGAAATTAATAAAATATGAAAATTTTATGACTATGTGAATGAATATTATTCAAAATGCCTAGCTGCCTAGCCGTTTTCTAATAAGGCGTATAATTACAATACCTATGCCTTCGACATACCAAATATAATAATACCAAGTAGGTCCCAAGTACGTTTTCCTTCCTGTAACGCTACCTATTTATCGACCCTTCCTTCCAACGAAGGTCATTTTCAATTCTACCCTGTCAAGGTCACAAGGTGGGAGTGTAGCAGTTTTTCGTGTATTTTTACTTTACATTTGTACGGAGAGCTCCACTTCGAGGTTTGAAGGAAGAGGTAGGCCTAAGAAGTCTTAGTTAGACGGATTGTTTGAGAGAGGATATTCGTGTACTAGGAGTACATAAGTAACTAGATAAGAATAAGCATAGCCATTCAGCGCGGCAACGCAGCCAGCATTTTGGGCACGCTACCTGATAAGGTAGATCGGCTGACCATCCTGTAAAAATTTGGATGGTCAACCGATCTCCCACAAGTACACCATAGATCTAAGTAGTTCTAAGTTAGTTTTATATTTAATTAACAAACAATTTTATGACAATAAATTAAAAAATTAAGTATTTTCCTCCGATGGTGTGGTATCAATAAAAGATGAATGGAAGAGTACATATTTCGCTGACCTGCCTAGCAGATATAAGTTACTTAGTGAGTGAGTAAGTATTATACCTACTTAGTATAAAATTGTGGAAGTGACAAGTGATGAAGTGGTATAACGAAAAAAAATCTCATTCGATGTACATACTAGGTACCTATATTATACCTATTTCGCTATTGCAAAAATTAGCGATATCTCCCAATCAGGCGACATTAGGGTCGTTCTCAATTTCTACTTATAAGCTCTATTGAGTCAAATAATACTTATGTGTGAGCTAGTTGTGACGTGGCCTGTGAGGTGAAAAGAAGATGTCCTTCAGTCAGACTAAACTTGGCAAAGATATGTGTACCTTCTGTCCCAGTTATCAGTTTTATATCTGTGGTCAAGAGCCACTGAGGTGTCACTGGGGCATATTCATGGATTATTTCAGTTGACATCAGCAAATTGGTAAATTAATCAATTGATACATTTTTGTGGGCCCTTTTGTCATGTCGCGAGCCGCACAAATAACGTACACGGGGCGCAGTTTGACGTCCAATGCTTTTTCATTATTTTATTTAAAAATGCTAGCGTGTGCGTAGAACAATAAAGCAGATTTTCTAAGCATGGCAACACCACTAGTGCCAGGACGCAAATACGCGGCGGCGAGGCGGCACGGCGGCATCGCGGCACCTCTAGAAAAGTGTTTCGCTTGGCACCATTTATGTACCTACGTGTTTGTTTACCCTGATCAGGCGGTGAGCTTGTAACTTGTCACTGATCTTTTTACATCTGGACTCACATTTAGATCTTGCAGCTGGCCGGCCACCCAATGGTTTCTGTACAGATACATCTGCCAAGTTCCAGTAAATAACATTAATTATTCGTAGCACAATATTCTGTTATTGCAACAATGGTTTGTTTACTTCTGTCTGATAGTCTCATGCCTCCCACACAGACAGACGGAGCTTCTAACATGTCCTTATTTGGTAATAGACGTGTTTGTTTGTTGTGATTAAGTCTTAAGATAATATATTAAGTACTTTTAACAGTCCCGTGCTGATTGTTGATGCGGGGCTTCATTAGAATACATCAGCTGCATCTCCTTCCGTGTATGTCGTAAGAGTCGACTAAGGAACTCGGGCACTCTCCCAGAAAAAGGTAGCAACAAGATCTCCTTCGTTATCTTGTAGTTCTCGTCACTTAAAAACTAAAAGCAATGCGGTAACGAAAATTTTATTAAATTCACTGATTGCTTGTCAATTCGTGTTAGCTAAAATGAATTTGGCATTATGGCATATAAACGCGGATATTTTACAGTTTCCGCTGTCGCATTGCTTCTGCTTTGATTTAGCAAGATACGTAATCAACCTGGCTGGGTTCGCCTTTTATCGGAACACACTAGGTAGGTACTTTAATTTCTTAGATTCTAGAGTTAAATTAGTGTTAAATATTTAATTGTATCTGCGCCCCTAGAATGACCACGCATCGTGGATATCGTATCGTACGATATCATATCGTCTCTATACAAAATTCAACATGGCGGCTATATTTATCGTATTTCGACAGGCTAAATGTAGATAAATCGGTTTATCATATCGCGTTTCATACTATTCGGAAATTCAAATTTCCATCGAGGGCTCGCCCACTACGGGGCCCTATAATTAGTGTCCCTATAATTTGGTAAATTTAAGCACTAAGCTGCCTAAGCTGTACTTGTACCTAGGTATAATTCAACATTAAACCCTAAAATAAGTAGATTATCGTAGGAAGGAAACCATATAATTTAGCCTAAATCTCACCCCTGGCAGACAGGGTGAGTCAAGTGTGAGTCATATCGATGACGTCACTCGTCACCCCCGGAGGAGGGTGAGTGAGACGGGGTTAGTTTCACCAACAAAATATTAAGTATGTATTTATTACAATAGATCCTCTTTATTGACAGTAACAAAAAAATGCATAGCTACCTATGTTGTTTCAACATGTAGTCGAGCAAAAATTGAAGAGTGCAAGAAGAGCTCTTTTCGCTCATTCCTCTTTGGTGGTGGAAATCAAACTCCTGAACTGTTACGCTGTGGAAAAGTAAGATCATAGTTGATCATGAGAGTTTTATATGTTCTGACTTCTGTATTATCAATCTAAGTAGGTATTTTATTGATTCAGTAATTCATACCTAAGATTTACTCATAACTATTAGAATAGGACATTCTTTCATGACATTTTTTTTCTGTCATTTGTCTTTTATATGAATATATACTTACAAATACTGATAACTTAAAGATGATTGCTAAATTCAATTTCGATGAATAATTTTAATCATTTCTTAAAACTATGAACCTTGAAAACCTGGCAATTCACCAAAAATATAGGGTTAACATAGTTTCCTTCAAAGATGTCGCTAGTTGCTTCATGTATGACCACATTATCTGTGTAACTTCATACAAAACATGTTAGTTCCGAAATCAGACACGGAAGTAATTCTGTGAAACGGATTCTGAACGCGGGTTGAAACCGGCCTTTTTTACAATCCACGTGTAGAGGGTGGAGGGAGGGATTGTAATAAAAAGATTAGGGTGTGTTTAGTTAACTAAGGTAGGCTGGCTATAAAAACGCAAATGTTTAGAATTAGGTAAAATACGTCTGTATCTACTTAGATAGTGGACTATTATTTCAGGGTTTCTGAAGAATCGTCTAAGAAACTTAGGGGCGTTCTTATCTCTCAGGCGATGGGCTAGCCTGTCACTGATCTTTTACACCAGCCCCCCTAGCATGACCACGCATCGTGGATATCGTATCGTACGATATTGTATCATCTCTATATAAAATTCAACATTGCAGCTATATTTATCGTATTTTGACTGGCTAAATGTCGATAAATTGGTTTATCATATCGTGTTTCACAGATCATGCTAGGCTTGCTGACCCCGCTATGCTAAACGTGGGTAAAGGATCTCCGTTGCCATTTAGAGTAACACAGCCCTTTGTATATGTGTGTGTATTGCCTTTTATACACTGATTATACCGTTTACAGTTGCTAATATAAAACGAAGCATAACTATAGTAAACACACGCAAGTATTACCAAAGAAGTCCGTGCTCCTTAGCCTCAGTGAGTAGGCGGACGAGTTGTGAGTTGTCTGAGTCATTAGGATACAGGTTCAGTTCCGCTGATGGCGTGGAGGCGACTGCCAAGGCAGGTCGGTTTTGGCTGCTCATGTAGTAATGTAAAGCTGCGAGGTTAAATTTCATTCAATATTAACGTACATAAGTAAGGGAGGTATAAACTATAGCTATGTATATTTCTGTCGGGTGTAAGTCGAACAAATGAATATGTTATAAAATTATTAATAAAGAAATGGAAAAAATTCCTCAACCGAGTGGGAATCGAATCCACGACCTCTGCTTACCGTGCAAATTAATGGTAAAAACACAGGCTGAGATGCACATTGGTAAATGGTTAATGGTAACGCAGCACGGTTGGTTGGTGGTTGAGCGAGAACTCTCTACATACTAACTTATACTTACACTTGACACCTTAGCAGCATCCCATCTCCCAGGCACAACAATCAAAAGTGGCTCTGCGGCCAATGCGGCTGAAAACCTCAAAAGACGCAAATACCATGGGGCTATGGGGCCCAGGAGCCCACAACCTTTTTAAGGATATATGGTAAAGGTTGGTCGAAGCATCTCATGACCAGAAGGCTGGTTCATTTTTTGTACAGTCAGTATAGTCGCTATCCAGCGGGGCAACGCTGCCAGCCTTTTGGGCACATTGCCAGCGGTGGAGGACTTGCAAGTTTTCTATTTCAATATTTTATTTTATTTTATGTAGCTCAAATTTTTTTTTACCTAGTTTTAGTTACTATTGCAAATAATTTTAGTTCGTAGGCTATTGGTTATTTAGTACCTATTTATTATGTTACGGACATATTATCTATTCTAATAGAGGTACACCTTAAACTTACATAAATAAATAATACGTAGGTAAAAGTAAACTTCTGGAAATATATAAAACCCCTAGGTTGGCACACGACCAAAACCTAACGTGCACACGAAATAAAATACTTTTCTATATTACGTGTAGATGCGATTTTTATGCGCAAGTATTTTTACTGTGCTGATGCGCGGCTTCACTTGAATATATCAGCTGCATCTCCTTCCGTGCATGTCGTAAGAGTCGACTAAGGAACTCGGGCAGTCTCTCAGGCGATAAGCTAGCAACTTGTCACTGATTAATACAGGATGATTTTTGGTCGTCAACGTTCCCGAAAACTACGGAATCTCCTCATCATCACGATCATTTTTCTCCATGGAAGCATACCTGGGAAGTGTCTGGTTTCCAAAATATTAGAGTCCAAAGTTGAGTAAATAGACTGCGTTTTTCTGCATAAATGCACATAGACGCGCGTAGCAGGATTTTTTCACGAAAAATAATTAATATCTGTCTATAAAAAAACCAACATAAACACTAGACACTATAAATTTCGCACGATCAAGGAATATAAATTAAAAAAAAAAAAAAAAAATCCCAGCATTTTTTTTTTGGCATAAACTTACTTTATTTCATGTATAGAATACGTACCCTTCGTTAAAGGTGGCCACAAAAAAACGTCCTCTATAAGTAATATCTGTCCCCGGTATGCTCAACGTGCATGCGGAATTGTCTCCATGAACCTGATGTTCTGGTCACCCTTTTTCAGGGATACAGATGTGTGTTGGTATATGTAAGGTACGTACTAAGTCAGGAGAGCCGCAGTGTATTGATCCTGCCATCCTACCTGACACACTGCAGCTACGAACGTACCTACCCAGGCACGAAGTTATTTTCAGGTAATGCAGGTCAGAAAAACTTCTACATATCTAAATGCTAGCTTATGGCCTGAGTGAGAGGACATCTCTGACTGCCTTAGTCGACTCTTACGACATGCACAGAAGGAGATGCAGCTGAGGTATTTTGGTAAAGCCCCGCATTAGTGCAAGACTATAATAAAAATTCTGATCACCATCGTCGTCGCCGTTTCACACATAAACGAAAAGTATAAATGGCTGAGACTGAAAGGGACAGGTTGGACCATGGAGGTATAAAAAAACTAATTTAACCAAAGACTAATTTTAACCTTAGGTTTAATGTGGCAGTCAGACTGAATCGACCACAGTCGATGTATTCTAGTGAAGCCCCGTATCAGCACAGGACTGTAATAAAAATTACCTAGACAATATTCATAACAATATCAAGACCTGGACAAGACACACGGAAGTGCCACCATGGCCATATGCCACCTACGTGCACTGTCTATCATAAATTATAATCTCTATTTCATCCGTTGTCACTCTACATCTTTGATGTCGTTAAGATACGTGAAGATGGAAGTCTTGGCCAGGATATGTGTGCAGATCAGTCGAATCATGTACCGAAAGCTGTGGTTCCCAAAGTGGTCCAGGTGGAACCCCATGGGTCCACAGGAGACTCGATGGGGGTCTAGTTGGCGTGAAAAAATGGGGGTTCACAATTAATTTGTATGTGGTGTAGGCCTGTAGGTAGGTCCACCAGGGGCTTCACCGGAACCAGTTAACTTTTAAAAGGGGTCTATATATGAGAAATAAAATTTGGTAATCCCTGATGAACAGTAACATCGGCCCCCCTTATTACCTTACTAGCAATGCAAAGCGATAGCGAAAATTAAGCAAAATTCGCTGTTTGCTCGTCAAATTCGTGTTACGTAAAATGAATTTTGACATTTCAACGCGAATATTGTACAATTTTCGCTATCGCATTGCTTCTGCTTTACTTTTTGCCTGAGGGGTAAGATGGGGCCTCCCCTAATATGGGGGGTGTAATATATCGTACCTAATATATAGTCTATACAAGCAAAATACCACTCACAGATTATTCACGAAATGTTAGACAGAAACTATAACACCTAGAAACTTGAAATTTGGCAGGTAGGTGTCTTATAGCGTATAGACATCCGCTAAGAATGGATTTTACGAGACTTGACTCCTAAGGGGTAAAACGGGAATTAGACGGATGTAATGTTTTTAAAACAAACATTTTCTGAAATTCTTAATTATTATTAAGTATTTGGAGTTAATTACAGCTTGAACACATAATATTATTATTGGTTACAGTTTCTTAACTCTTTTCCTCGACTTGCGGGGCGGGGGCACTTCCATGCCCTATTCCAGATCTCCTGCAAAGTTATCTTTGCCAGGCTCTATCTAAATTGTGACGAATAGTTGTATGTATATAACGTAATGACATTTATAACCCAATTTCGTGGCAAACCACATTTCACTGCACACCTAATGCAAGGCACTAAGGTCTCTTTTCCGGTGACTATTAAGCCTACGCACGTTACACCTACAAGGTAATTTTAGTAATAGGTTAAGCTGAGTCTAAATTAAATAATAGTTTTAGTTTAACTAGAGTTTATTAATCGATTCATTCAAGGACTTTTATCGATTGGTTTGTTAGATTGGAAGCTGCCCACATGGCCCATCTAGGTTAGAAAAGCCGCCTAATTGTTTCTTTTTTATAGTTTTGTATGTTTTCAGCATTAAGTTTTACAGAAAGGGTGTAACAGAAAGGGTATGTTAAGCGAAAAGCTATGTAAATAACCCACTATAGAGAACCTATTTCCAAAATTTGAGACTCGAAATCACATGTTTATTTCTCTCGATTGTATGAAAATTCCTGAGTTGTTTAGGAATTCTCCATACTATCTGGAAAATAAAGATGTGATTTCGAGTCTGAAATTTTGTGGGTAGGTTCCTTTTAGCGGGCTATTTACATAGCTTTTCGCTTACCATACCCCTTTTGTTACACCCTGTATACAGGGCGATTTTCAGGTCGTCAACGTTCCCGAAAACTACGGAATCTCCTGGTGATCACGATCATTTTTCTCCATGGAAGCATACCTGGGAAGTGTCTGGTTTCCAAAATATTAGGGTCCAAAGTTGAGTAAATAGACTGCGTTTTTCTGCATAAATGCACATTGACAGGAGTAGCAAGATTTTTTCACAAGAAATAATTAATATCTGTCTATGAAAAAACTAGCATAAATACTGGACACTACAAATTTCGCCCGATTAAGTAATTAAAAAAAAAAATCAAAAAAATTTATATCGTTTCCCAGCATTTTTTTTGGCATAAACTTACTTTATTTGATGTATACAGGATGTTTTTTTGTGGCCACCTTTAACGAAGGGTACGTACTCTATACATGAAATAAAGTAAGTTTATGCCAAAAAAAATTCTGGGAAAAAAAAATTTTTTTTGAAAAAAAATTTAAATTCCTTGATTGTGCGAAATTTATAGTGTCTAGCGTTTATGTTATTTTTTTTATAGACAGATATTAATTATATTTCGTGAAAAAATCCTGCTACGCGCGTCTATGTGCATTTATGCAGAAAAACGCAGTCTATTTACTCAACTTTGGACCCTAATATTTTGGAAACCAGACACTTCCCAGGTATGCTTCCATGGAGAAAAATGATCGTGATGATGAGGAGATTCCGTAGTTTTCGGGAACGTTGACGACCAAAAATCATTCTGTAGAGTACATACCCTTCGTTAAAGGTGGTAACGAAAAAACACCTTTATATTAGAGACTAAGGTACTTAATCCTGTTTGGCACTAAATCAAAATATTATTATTTTAACATTGTAATGTAAATATCCTAAACCCAAGATATTTCAGTCAAATAACCTGGTAAAGGCAGCTAAAAATAGCCGACAAAATCAATACCCAGGAAAATTATATAACCTTTCTACGCAGCATCCTCCATCCAGCCAGATGGAGAAGGCACTACATCCGACTAGCAGCATCTCTGTCTAACGTGAAGCCTGGATCTAGATTATTCCAGATTTAATAGTACAAGCATTTTGTTCGAGGCAGTTTGGACTCTATGGCGATGTTACAAAGAGGAATCTCTTGGTTTGGGTCTGCTGTTGCTATGGTTACGTAGGTATATTAAAATTTATAGGGCTGGTTGCAATGGCTTTGTTAACTGCGGTTTAAACGTAGGTCATGGTGCAGTCTTGCAGTTTAGGTAGTATTATTAGGTTTCTAAAAAAATAAGATTATATTAATGGAGAAGTGTTTTTTATAAATTTATCTTAGTCAAGATATTATATATTATAAAATTATTAATAAAGAAAATGGAAAAAATTCTTCACCCGAGTGGGAATCGAACCCACGACCGCTGCAAACCGTGCCAGCCGCTATAACCACTAAGCCACGGATGAAGAATAACGTTGCCAATATGTAATTTAGAAAAGAGATGGTAAAATTCGTCATCCAAGTAATTGACCCGGTGGCTTAGTGGTTATAGCGGCTGGTACGGTTTGCAGCGATCGTGGGTTCGATTCCCACTCGAGTGAAGAATTTTTTCCATTTTCTTTATTAATAAGTTTATAAAAAAAATAAGAAGTTGCAGTGTGCTGATTATTTCGACGGAACTCTAAGGGACGCCTAGGATTAACATTAATAAATTGTCATTGGTCCAAACTAAATCATTCTTGGTTTATCGTCACCAATATGCTTGCTTGCACCATTTAGTAGAAAGCGCGTACCTATCTCTTTCATAACTTCAATTCGAGTCTAGTTCCTAACTTCCTACATAGATAATATGGGACCTACAAAACTGAAATCCCTGAATCACTGCTCCCTTAATTGTTCAGCTAGTCGAAGAGAGAGAAGAATATCTTATTTAAGCTAGAATTAAAATCATCCTAAATCACTTTTAGCATAGAAGGATTAATGTTGAAGAACAATGACAAAAAGCAAGCTCATCGCCTGAGAGAACGTTCCTAAAATTCGTCCCTTAGTCGACACTTAACACATGCACGGAAGGAAATGCAGCTGTTCTAGTGAAGCCCCGCATCACCACAGGAAACTCCGTTTAAGCTAGAGTTTAAATAAGCACTAGAAAATTATTTAAACTAGAGTTTAAATTAACCCCTAGTTTAACATAGTGCTTTTGCTAGCGGTCCCTTTAGTATTGATTGGGGAGCGTCGACCGTGCCCAGTTCTAGCGGTCTAGTTTCAGCTGCACCTAGGACCTAGGCTATTGACCTTTAAGGGGTGGGGCGGTTCGGGGGTGGCTACCACTCAAATTTTTTATTTAAAATGAGCAATGGCTGCCTGATTTATGACGACTTTTTCGAACGAATTTCGAAATTCTAGCTGCTTATAAGTACTGCATTATGTTTAACTTCGTCTGCGTGCGCAATATATCTCGGATTGTTTGTGGCTAATCATCCAAAGTTCCGGTCGAATTCCAAATGTCCTATTATACTTATCTAGTACCATACCTACATAACATACATACACCGACTTCAATAGAAATCTAAGATTATCGTATACGCTAAAAACGGGTGAATCTATACATCTATACATATAATAAAAATGTAACGGAACGCTGTCAGTGGCGTAGCTAGGTAACTGGGGCAAATAAAAAAAATCGGGGCCCACTGCTATCTCAACTATTAGATTTTGTCAATCTTCTCTTAATTGCACGTGACTAGACATTACCGAGAATTTTTTAAGTTTACGAGGCCCATAATTGAAAGACTGCTTAGACATATAATAGATGCGCGAGCGTAGCGAGCGCGAAATTTTTTCTCGTTATATTGTTAAGTGTGCCGAGAGCTTCTGCTCGTCTGTGCAACTATAAACCTCTTTTCGTCAGGTTATCAAGAACTCAATATGGCTGTCATTCTCCCTTATCAGCAATGTGCTCCCTGTACAATGAATTTCATAAAGACTGTGATATCGACATTTTTTGCGACAGTATATATATTTTTAAGAAATCTATTAATGCTTATATTATCTGACCACCATTAATGTATTTATTTCAAGTTATAATTTTGATTTATTCACTTTTTAATGTAAGACGTAACAATAATGGATGTTGTGCATGCCTATAATTTATGTATATATTTGAGATGGAATGTTAATATTTTTTGGAATGTAGTATGAAATGAAATGTAATATGTATACATAGTTGGTAAGCCTAAATAAATAAATTCTCGTATTTACTCCTTCTTGAAAATTCAAGCTCTACCGAGAATTTCTGACCATTGCTAAAACATGAGATAGGTTACAATCGGGTAGACATTACCAAGAATTTTTGGAGCTTACCTACGAGCCCCATAATTATTGAAAAATGAAATACTGCTTAGCCATATAATATGCGCAAGCGGAGCGAGCGCGAAATTTTTTCTCATATTTACCACATAACTCAAGTAAATTATCTATTAATTTTTGAAAATTCAAGCTCTACCCGAGAATTTCATGGTAAGGATTCAAGGGCCCCCTGAGCTTGAGGGCCCCGGTGCACTGCCCCGCCTAGCCCCTAGGTAGCTACGCCACTGATCGCTGTCTGTACATGGAAGATTTATGAGAAAAAATATTATAGGAGACCTTTATCAACGCAATAGGACCCAAAACGATGATTTTTAGAATTTTTATCTGTTTGTCAGTTTGTCTGTGCGTTTGTGCACGCTAATCTCAGTAACAGCTGAACCGATTTCGATGCAGTTTTCAGGAATATATTGTGATAGGTCCCACTTAACATATAGGCTAATTTTAGTATAGTTTTTTTTAGAATAATTAATAGAAAGATCAAATGTCACGAAATATAATCAGAACCTAATTATCAACCGGCATGTTTGGGGTTTTTTTACCGATTACATTTTTACACATTTTACCGACTTCAAATAAGAGAGGTACGTAAGCTAAAATAGGTACTTACATAATTAATTACATTCCTAGTATTCCCAAGCACATAAAACCGTTGGTCCTGCGCCTGATCTCTCTCCGGTCGTGTCGACTTTCCGTCCCATCAGACTATGAGAGTGACGGAATAGAGAGTGCTTGTGTGTTTGCGCTCACACTTGTGCACTTGTGTAATATCTCCTGCGTACCTACCTGGCTAATCTCCGTAGGGACAGCATGGGCCCGAAGTAAATTTTAGAATGGAGCGACATCCAATTATGGCGCCTCTCCTGTTTGCTCCTAATAATATAATACCTATATCTTTACCATTTAGGCGACCGATAGGATTTGGCGCCTGGAGCGACTGCTCCGTTCGTCATATGGGCGGGACGCCCTGCGTAGGGATTGGTCGCCTTGGCCGAAATACGGTCGGAGATCATCATGTTCAGCAGTGGACTCTCATGGCTGTTCAGTATGATTATTTTATACAAGTGGACCCTAACTTTTCTTTATTCGAAAGCTGCACCGAAAACTAGCGTATTAAGTTTAATAAACTCTTTCAGTGAATTTATGGCTTGCGTCTTGTGAATCAAAATAAAATTACAATTACTGAAGTTACTCAAAGGGCAAGTGACTTATGTGATTTGTTTATGATACCTATATGAAGACTTGTAGTTACCACGTACGACCGTAATTATGTACATAGGTACATACTATCTATACAGATTGAGGTATTGGGTTCAAATCCTGGTTGAAGCAAATATTTTTAGAGATATTTGTTCTCTCGTCTGGAATATACCTACTTATTCATACACCTGTATATGAGTGACATACTGCACTGTATCTATTTTAGCTGACGTACCTCTCTTATTTGAAGTTGGTAAAATGTGTCTCCAACCCCAAACATGCCGGTTGATTAATTAGGTTTCGTGACATATGATCTTGCTATTCTAAAAAAGCTATCCTATAATGATGAATGGGTTCATACAATAAGAAACCTACCAATATACTTTCGAAGATCACTGACAAGTTGCTAGCTCAACGCCTGTCTGAGTGTACGCCCTTTATTGGACTCTTACGAAATGCACGGAATGAGACTATATCTAGGTACTCTATACATATGGTGTAACAAAAAGGGTATGTTAAGCGAAAAGCTATGTAAATAGCCCACTATAGAGAACCTATCTACAAAATTTGAGACTTCACATTTTTATTTTTCAAGATTGTATGAAAATTTCTGAGATATTTAAAAATTCTCCATACTATCGGGAAAAATAAACATGTGATTTCGGGTCTCAAATTTTGTGGACAGGTTCTCTACAGTGGGCTATTTACATAGCTTTTCGCTTAACATACCCTTTTTGTTACACCCTGTATATGTATGTATGTATACTGTCTGTGTCTCATCTCATCTATATCTAAGTATATCTATTCTATATCTTCTATCTATCTATACATATAATAAAATTGTTTGTGCACGCTAATCTCAGAAACGGCTGAACCGATTTCAATGCAGTTTTCAGGAGTATATTGTGACAGGTCCCCCTTAACATATAGGCTACTTTTTATACCGGATAATTTCGACATTTTGTTTTTTCTGCAGTCCTCGCGGAGTCACGGGCGTCCACTAGTAAAAGAATAAGTAGACAGAGACCATTGACTATACTCTTTCCTTCCTTAGCTAGGTACCTACCCACTTTTTACTTACATACTGCAGGATCAAAAATAAAATCGCATAGCCACGTTTAGCCTAGGTACATTAAATGACCAGTGACGAGTTTCTAGCTAGTTTATCGCCTGATATAATGACAGTTCCTCAGTCCACTCTTATGACATACACGGAGGAAGATGCAGCTGATGTATTCTAGTGAAGCCCCGCTTTAGCACAGGATAACCATAATTTTACCCAAACATTTCGCATTTGTAGCAGGCACTCATGACTCTTGATTCTTTCCTGCTTACCATCGTGCACGCACGCATGTTTGGAGGTAATTTGCGACAAAAAGGATCGTTTACCCTCGGATATTACGAATGTGAGGCACGGGGTCATAACTAAAAACCATCAATAAAGTATATTGAAGTACCTAAGCTGCTTATTCGTGACTTTTGTTTTATTCGACAGGCACGGAATGATATTGATTATCATCAACGTAAGGTTGCCTTTCCATCACCAGGCATGTGCTATGCTGTTGCTGGGGATGCTTGCGATATCCACGAATGGGCGTTTTCCCACTAGACCAGTGGTTCCCAAAGTGGTCCAGATGGTACCCCCAGGGGTCCACAGGGGATTCGATGGGGGTCTACGTTGGCGTGAAAAATTGGGGGTTCACAATTAATTCGTATGTGGTGTAGGGTCCACCAGAACCAGATAACTTTTGAAAGGGGTCTATGAGTAAATAAGGTTTGGGAACCCCTGCACTAGACGACGACACGGCCACGGCAAAAATGTATTAAATAGAATGTATTTCATAGAATGTTTGAGCGTAATAAAAATACAAAACTGCGAGGTCATATTAAATAGCACAGCATCTCACATGGCTCCCCGCAAAAACTTTTTACCAACAGGGTATACCCTTGGAACAAACTACAGAAGAGTGGTTTTGGCACAAGTGTCAATAATTTCAAAAACAAACTTGACAAACCATTAAAGAACATAGAAAAATAAGAAGAGAACATTCAGATACAGGCAAAATCAGATGCCTCAACTGCCCGCCTGTTTACATATAATAATAATAATAAAATAGTATGGCCCGTTTTTCCAATAGACGACACTGCAGTAGAAAAACGCCCAATCTTTTTGGTTCATGATGTCAATAAATTTGCTTGGATATCAATATGCATTTATAAGAATGTAGCACTTCTCTGGTGGAATGACAGCCTTAAAGGCAGAACAGATGCTTATGCGAAGACCTACAGCACCACTGAGTTGCAATGTATGGAACTGTATGAGGCTGAGTATGTTTCACACCATATAGTTCCGATAGATGATGGCGCTAGCTACTATGTGTGTGACCACATTATCTGATTCATTGCATACAAAGTTTGTTCCGAAATCAGGCATAGGAACTACTCTATGAAAGAAGACAATATTCATATGCACAAGCCTTAATCCTTGTGTACATATTGCGAAGTGCAGAAACAAAGCCCCAACAGAAGCTAAATATGTCCTCATGTTGGAGCGCATACAAAATAAGTTCACAGGGTATCTGTATTTGAAACTGTATGGGGTTTATCCTTTTTATCCACTTATGTATCCTACGCTGTTCGTCTTAGGTATGGTAGGATATAACCAGTTAGAGGTTAGGAGATTTCTATCTTTGTCGACTTATGTGCTAAGCGTAATACGCGGCAAAGTTGTAAACCCATTGGTTCTGGAGCAATGTGGATTGTGGGTACCAAATACATACTTGCGGACTAGGACTAATCGGCTCTTCGCGGCGGCGTGTGGTAGAACTAATTTGTTGAAGCGTTCACCTCTGGTCAGAGCCTTGCGGCTGCTGAGTGTCGTCCACGAAACGGTGGATTTGTTCTCATGTGCAATGAGTGAATTCACTAGAGTAACAATATTTACAATATGTTACAGGCTGTTGGTATTGTAAATATAATTATTATTTAATTTTATTCTAATTTTTTTTATGTATAATTTTAATACTATTTAATATGTAATGATTTGGATCATTCTGTTATGTTATATTATATGAAATAAAATAAATAAATAAAAGCAAATAAAAGCAAATTATCATCATCAGCCTATTGCAGTCCACTGCTGGACGTAGGCCTCCCCCAGGGCACGCCACAAGACTGCCATGGGGGGTATTTGCCCAGTCACCACGCTGGGCAGGCGGGTTGGTAGCAGTTTACCCTGATGTAAATCATCTGTTACTAATGCTATAAATATGTCTACATGACTCTTTCACTTAATGCTACTGGAAAGATTTTGATGAACCAGGCTACATAGTTTACACAAAAATTGTTAGGCTAGTTTGTCCTTACTTCTTTGGCTACAGTGATGTAGTCACAAAATAATTGTAACTATTTGTAGCCCTGATAAAATAAACTCCAAAAATAGATGAAAAACTTATTTATTGTCAGCTGTGCTTAGTGTCTACGCGTCAGCGATGGTGACTTCAACCTCTACACCCGGCTCAATGTTAATAGAAGTGATCTGCTTCACAATCTCGGAAGGCGAGTGAAGGTCGATCACACGCTTGTGTATTCTCATCTGGAACCTGTCCCAGGTCTTGGAACCTTCACCACAAGGAGTCTTACGGGTGGTGATGCGGAGGATCTTGGTTGGCATGCGTACGGGTCCCTGAAATTAATGAAATAGCCTTTATAAGTGACAGTGTTTATAACCTAGTGCATGATAATTGCCAATATGTATTTTTTATAACAAGCATTATCAATATTGGAAAGTCAATATTTAAATCTTATTTAGATGCCTGTGATGATGCAGGGCTTTACTAGAATACATCAGCTTTATTTCCTTCTATGGATCTTATCTTGCAAGACTAAGGGGGTGTTCATCAGGCAATGTCCATTATAATTGTCACTGACCATAAACATCTGACTGAATGGTCGTCCATAAAATAATGGGTGATCACTACAGAGAAACAAGTCAATAAATGTAACTACCCTATGAGCAGGGTTTACTATAAAGTAGACCCTGCACTTTGAGTAGTTCTAATTTAGCACTCGTACGGTGAACACAACAGTAAACAACATGATGTGTCTTCATCTGAGTGCAAATTAAAGTTGCTTCATGTTTATGCCCAGAAAGCAATGGTAGGCTCACCAAGGCAGGCTAACAAGTGAGTCTATGGTGTAATAAAAACTTCTTCCAGCCCAAAATTCATTGTGCAAAAGCATGTATAATGTGCTGGCTGACCAGATACACAGCTCTTTAATATATATATGAACTGAAACCCAAAACAACAGGAGAGGGTGTAAAAATCATTGTTAAGAATATTCTTATGTTTCGACATCTGTGCTAGTCAGCCAATATTTTTATTGTTTTACATTTTGTCAATAGTAAAAAAGTCTATTGTAATGTTTTTCTGACTTTCTATTGAAAGGTGGTTTACTAACGCGCTCAGAGATGGGAAACGAAACAGGTCGGCAACAGACCAGATGGGAAGACGATCTGAAGCTCACTGTGGGACATCACTGGAGAAGGGTGGCCCGTGACAGAAGTCAATGGAAAGAGTTGGAGGAGGCCTATGCCAAAAGGCACACTGAGTTACGGGATATATTGTAATTATATTTGTTAAAAACTCATGTAACCTCATAAACCAGGATAAAAGGGCTTATTATTATTATTATTATTATTACTAACGCGCTGCAAACTAAATGAAACCTTAAGGCATGTCAGCGGCGCCTTGGTTGATAGTACATGTATAAACTGAAAAGGTTATAATTACATACCTTAACGCGGAGCTTCTGTTTCTTGGCTCCGTTGATCAGGTCAGCGCACACCTTCTCCAGAGAGCGGACATTGCGGGATGTCAGCGTGATCCTGATACGGTGGATAGGCGAGACCTCTGCCTGAGGTTTCTCAATATCTTTGCCTGACACTACAGCGGCTGCCTGGAAAGTTTAAGTTCAGTAACATGTTAGATGTCGATTGTATGCATATTCGCTAAAGCTAGATCGTATTGCCTACGTTAAAATTCATAAGAATCTATACAAAAACACGTTTGACACGTGCATTTCTAACCTCACTTTACAAGTCTATAAACATTGAGACGGTAACTATACCTATAATTTTACAATTGATTGAAGAATAAGTAAATACGTACCATGTTTTAGCTATTTCCTGGTCGAGATAAACAATTTTACCAATAAAATTGCTCAGCGCTGAACCAGACAACGGCTCGCACGAATTCACAAATTGAAAGAAAAAAAAAGAAAAAAGCGCGGCATTGTCAATATATTTTTTTATATTTAGTTTATCCCGAAGGACAGGCAAGGGGAACTAAGCCCATACAGCCATTATCTTTAGTAAATGATTTCTGAATTTATGGTGGATGATAATGATGATGATGATGAATGGAAACGTCGGGGAAATCCTCAAGAACAAGTGTAAAGTTAGTCAAAATGAAAAATTATTGCAGAAAGAACTTACATAGGCCCATGAAGAGATCGTAATCCGGCTAAAGTTTTACTCAGCTTACCTGCGTATAAAACCATGCACACGCACTACATTCACATCACAAGTAATCAAAATTTAACTTATATACCAGAAAACATCACTTTACGGACACATGTAAGCCATTTACAAATAATTTTTGATTTTCACAAGAAAATGACACCCGTTCCCTTCCAGCTTTTCCCGCCGAATCTGACGGCGTTGTCAATTTTTTTTATTGTTTTTATTCAGATTAAAGGCAAGGGAAACCATACAGCCACTCGCCCGTAGAAAGAGTATAGTTGTATATCATTCATCTGAGGTATCCGTAGAAAGAGATTCATAGTAAAAGCAGTCGCCACTGTTTTTAGTAGAGTTCGTTTCATAGAATAAAGCACGACGACCACGGCCCGACACGTCCACTCGGTGCAAGGTTCGCGCGGTTCAGAATGAAAATTTCTGTGCGTGTGTGGCGGATGAGTCAATATGTACGCGAGCGCTGCGTTCGAGATGACGTCATTAGGTTTTTTCCGGTCTTACAATCCGAATGCACCGAACCGAATGTCAGGTTTTTTTTCCGTTCTGAAAAAAAAAGTGTGCGCCTTGTTGAATATATTGTACAATATGTAAGCAGAGCATTCAGGTTTCCGAATCTAAATTCCTGATCAGGAAACCTGACGTCTGCGGCCGGTCTAACTCTTAAGCTTGATATTGGAACTACAATTTTTTGTATACAGTTATGTAGTTATTATATTCACTAGTGCCCCAAAAAATTATGAAGAGTGTCCTGTATACTATTCTTGTAAATAAACATGCTACAAACGATATAGAGTATGTTATTGTAAAAAATTAGTAACTGGAATTTAACCCTAATTTAACATAAAATATTAGTCGTCAATTTTTTTTTCAGTTAAAACATATTCTGTCTTTCTCTTTCTTATTTCTCGGTCATTAAGTCAAAGGCGCAATGAAAGTTCTTTTGGTAAAATATTTCTGAATTTGTGATGGTTGATACGTAATAATGAATGAGACGTGGCTTTATGGACTTAGTTTCCGTTATATTTCTTTCGGGATAAACTAAACAAAAAAAATGTCTATGGATTGTGCTCACAATGCTTCCAGCTGAAAAATAAAAAACACATTTTTTGTATGTACTAATAAACGCGAATGTTTGTGAGGATGTATGTATGTTTGTTGCTCTTTCACGCAAAAACTACAAAATGGATTTTGATGAAACTTCACAATAATATAGCTTAAATATCAGAATTACACAGCGCCCTTTGACTATGTATCTTGCAGTAGCAGAGTCGAATCAATGCGATAGCGAAAATTGAGAATGTGTGTATGAGCGGGGCGAGGTGCAGGACGCAGGAGGACGTCTCGCGCCCTTTGCGCGCACGCACACTCAATTTTCGCTATCGCGCTGCAATTGATCGACATTTTGTTTTTTCAGCAGTCCACGCGGACGGATTCGCGTGCGCCCAATAGTAAATACCTACATATAAAGGAAAACAGCGAAGGTCTGGGGAAGTGAAATCTAGATACTTTACTTATTATTTACACAGTATGTAACGCGATTCTAAATTGCAGCAGTAAGTGATGCAAAGTAGGTACTCTCCTTTAATCATTATTTTACAGTTCATGATATTTAAATCCTAAACCTTGCCATAAGTGAAAGATCAAATAAAAAAATCCAAAAACCCGACTGCTCAAAAAACTGAAAAGAAAAAAACGAGCACATAGATGTCCGGTGGTCTAGAATTCTATAATATTATCATGGAATGAATACTATTGAAGAACATAAAATATTTTCTAATGATCGTAACATAACAACTGAATAGCCAGGTTCCATTAAAATATTAGTTTGGCTGTCGGATAATGGATCCCTACTGTTCAGTTGTTATGTTACGATCATTAGAAAATATTTTATGTTCTTCAATAGTATTCATTCCATGATAATATTATAGAATTCTAGACCACCAGACATCTAAGTGCTTGTTTTTTCTTTTCAGTTTAATTAATATGTACATTATTTGGTTCTTTTGTAAGGAGTCGGGTTTTTGAATTTTTTTAATTATGTTTTTTTATTTTATACTTTTTTTGTTATGAGTACCTAGCTACTAATAGGTACGCTTCAAGAAACATGCTCAACATGCTCGGCAGAACTTATATGTGAGAATGGTTGTTACGCAACTTTCAATCGATATAGATCCTAAACGGTTAGTCGAATCGAAAAATGTTGAGAGAAACCTAAAAATGATTTTTAAATACCTATTCAACGATACCTCACTCGATATAGTTTGTCGACTTTAATTTTTTTCATTTTCACAAAATGGCGTCGAGTAGTGTTGTTAGTGACACTCGCCGGACTAAGAGGATTCGATTGACGTATAAATCATGAAAATCGTCCGAGGCGTTTGGTCTGTGTAGTGCTTCAAAGGAACATACAAAGATACATACATAGGCTGTTAAACACAATACCACTCCTTTGCGTCGCGCAGTCGGGTAAAAAGATAAATATGATGTTCCCGAAGTTGTAGAGAAAGACAGCATCAATTTGTTTTTTAACTGAGTGAACGCCTGCTTCTTTTACTGTAATTTCTAAGACTTACAAATTCAGATTACAGGATAAAATAAAACTTTAATTAACTTAAATAGGTATAATAGAAATCATAATAAGTATGATAATTTATAATAGGTATTATAATAATAATGAGGAATAATTTTATGTGAGTCTTCTTCGGTTCAAATTACACATTGTTCAACATTAAAGCTTTCACTTGCTTGTCAAATTTCCTGAAATAAACAGTAAATGTATTATAGATTACAATATACCTATATTATATTAGTAGGTATTTTAACAAATTGTAAAAATACAAAGTTCTAAAAAGTAAAACTTATTTGCACTTATTGCTAAAATGAAACTGATGCATAAGTAGTATACAATATTAATTTATACAAACTTACGGCGATACTATAGGGTCTCCGGGTAAATGAAAAGGATTACATATGGCGTCAGCGTATAAAGCATGTAATCTTCGCAGGGCTGTCCGAACTTCAGCATCTCTTATGTTACTGCCACTCGGCGATGTTGAGCTTATAACTAAGACCAGCTTAATTCGGGTATTAGTGACATATCCGTATCTGAAAGTAGAATATACTTTAATGTATAAAGGGGGAAAATAATTTTATTTATAGAAACTAAGTATTTTTTTAATACACGATATATTTCGTAAGTTATGTACAGAATTATATAATCTATCTATTCTATATCTTCTATTCTTTAAGTCATACTTTAGAGGGTGGTGAGCAGCGGGGGAGGGTTCAAGGTTATGGAAATCGTACCTTATTATTAAAATGTTAACTGATTAGCTGTTTAGAAATCTCTGTCAGAGATAAGCTCGTCTTTGTACATTATTATTATCTTTTATTATGTTTTCTGTGTGTACATCTATCTTCTTCTATATCTACCTATATACATATAATAAAAATGTAACGGATCGCTGTGTGTACATGGAAGATATATAAGAAAAAATATTATAGAATACCTTTATCAACGCAATAGTACCCAAAACAATGATTTTTTGAATTTTTGTCTGTTTGTCTATGCGTTTGTGCACACTAATCTCAGAAACGGCTGAACAGATTTCGATGCAGTTTTCAGGAATATATTGTGACAGGTCCCACTTAACATATAGGATACTTTTATCCCGGATAATTTCGATATTTTGTTTTTTTTCTGTAGTCCACGCGGACAGAGTCGCGGGCGTCCACTAGTCATTTAATAAAATTGTAACAGATCGATGTTTGTGCACGTTAATCTCAGAAAAAGCTGGACCTATTTCGATGCAGTTTTCAGGAATATATTGTGACAGGTCCCACTTAACATATAGGCTACTTTTTATATTATTTATTCTTCTATACTGACGGCCGATTGGTGTAGTTGGTAGTGGCCATGCCTGCGACGCCATAGGTCCTGGGCTCGAATCCCGGTAGGTGCAAACATTGATGTGATGAATATCGATGTTTGTTGCCGAGTCATGGATGTTTATATACTTATCTATGTATTTATATACCGTTGCTTAGTACTCACGACACAAGACCTTAGGGATCTTAGTGTGGGACTAGGTCAATGTGTTGTGAAGTGTGTGAATATTTATTTATTTATATTTATTAAATAAAAAATAGATAGCCTTGTACGTACATCTTATGGGTGTCGGTGGAAAATAGTAACCCGAGATATAGGTCCCGCAAATCAGTTCTAGCTGCATTAGCTGTCGCACTTCCATTATTGGTGTTTGTGGTAGCTAGTCTTTCTTCTAGAGCATCTAAAGCGGTATGAACAAGCCACTGACGCGATAGATCATTTTCTGCACTGGAATCACTTCCCATACCGCCAATGTACAGTGGGGAATTCTGAAAAAATAATCGACATCACATCACAAAAAAATTATATTCTACCCAGATTTGAGTATTATTTTTTACATCTTTGTCTTTGGTCCGCAGCCAACTTAACCAAACGAAAAAAAAATGTTTTTGTTTATATGACGTCATCTGACGCCATCGGACAAATTTCCAGAAATATGAAGATTTTCAGATTAAAATGACCTATTTTTGCACTCTATAAGTATCGCCATAGGTCATTGGATACTAGTGTGTTCTGTGCATTGTGTTTTGTTCTCTGAATAGTACTGTGAATAATGAAACTTACATCTTTTCCGATTACTGCGACACAAACAGCCATCTCGCCAGTTTATATCAATGACATCCTGCCGGAAGTGATGAGTTGTGCCAACACTGTATACTTTCACCCGCGAAAATTCGAAGCTATTTTGTAAACTTTTCTAATTTTTACTACACCAAACACCTACCAAATCAAACTAACCAGCACCAGTAAGTACCAAATGCTACTTACTGTTTAACTTCAAATGCATTATGATATGTGGATATTTGTGATGCAAGAACAACACTTATTATTACGGAGGAGAAGATTGGGCGAGAATGAAAAAATTTATGAAATGGATAAATACGGCCAGCGAATACTTGTACAGTCACTGGATTCTCTACAGAAAGCATACCTACGTTTTACTAACAAAACCAGCCGTATCGCCGACATTTGGTGGAGAGATTTCGAGGGGTACAGACAGCATTATGGGCGACTGCCCCCCGGCGGTTACCGTGATATCACGACCTATATAACGCACCCATGGGAGTTCACCGACATCCATACGAAGGAAAACTTCGTTATCAACAACCAAATTGTGTTCCGTGCCCCGAAAGAACTGGGTCGAATGCCGCATAGAACCAACTGGAATGTAACAGTCACTGTTCGATCATTGAAAAGGACTGTAATGCTGCAAGTGGCATCGATTCTGCAGGATCCATTTGATGTAGTCAGTCTAGATCTGCCACGTGTGCTAGAGACTGACTTGAGGCAGCTGGTGGAGATTATGCATCCCCAACCTCAGGCGTCTCTGGAGCATCCCTGACATCCACCGCGGGATACATTCCAACAGTTTATGTCACGAATGTTGTACATTGTAGCTCTTATGGTGCTTGTTGATTTGTTTTTGTATTTTTTGAGTAATAGTTTTGCCATCGGTGCTCCTGTGGGAAAGTGAGTATTTTTAAAAGAGAACTGTTAAAAAGTAACACTGTTCTGGGTTTATATGTTTGGGTGCTATATGTTGTAGTTTAAGGTACAAATATGATATATTTACTACATTTATTATTACTAGTGTAAGGTGGACAATAATAGTATTCTAGCAAATGTTTCTAGTTAATTACAAATGGTTAATGTTCTCCTTAGAGTTACTTTTAACTATAGAGTGCTATAGACCATGCTTTACTATATGTGATCCATAATAGATTAAAGTGATACTAGCACTCTATAGCTAATGTATACTTTATGACTCCTACTAATTGATTTTTGATAGCGCTGTAGCCATTTATATTTCTTAAAGATAAATATCAGTTTGTCATCAAAATATTATAAGTACTTATGTCATGTCAATCACATACTTTTAGCTACAGACTCGGAACCTTTTCATCTATCTATTCCATTTGTGTTTTCACAAAATTATATTGCGGCTGCGCTTATCTACTAATCTAATCTTTTAAAACTTCTAAAAAATTGCTACTTATTTGTCTAAAATTAATATCTTAAATTGTGTTTTCGTTTTATTTTAAAGAGTGATAATATATATTATAAGTGAAGACTGATTGGAAGTATGTTTGTAGTCAGAGTATAACTATTAAGTTAAAGTATAGTAGAAATCTATTTTTTACAGTAATAATCTATTTAATAAGGCCACTTAATTGTCTGTGTATAAAAATATACATTATCAACAGTGGTAAGGCAAAAACACTAAAGCACCACCACACCCTTCACTGTACATAGATTTACAGAAAACCTTTTATATGCATATATATAACTATTTACTCACACTAACAATTTATTTCAGCTTAGATCTGTGATAGGTGAAATCTTAAATTATGTACCTATATTCCTTAATTATAAGCTTTTATTTAGTTTCACCAACCAAATTTCAGTAACCAAAGCTTGCTAGTTAAATTTGATCCACTTCCCTGTTTTCGAAATTGAACCGAAATTTTGTTGGGTGTATAAATCAGATGACTATGCAATATTATTATGACATAGAGCTGATCTGATGATGGAGCTGGAAGGTGGCCATAGGAACTCCGTAATTAAACAACACAACAACGTTAAGTTTGGGCTTGTTTGATTCAATCAGTTCATTTTATGAACAAATAATAAAAGTTTGTTTATAAAAAGTTTTTTTAAACTGAAGCTTGTTTCTCTTGGAATGGTTTTTCTTCAGATTAATATTTTGTTCAGATGAACATTTTGTTCAGATGTATACTTTTATTCATCTGATTATGTAGGTACTTAATAAATATCTTTTTTTTTTGACAGATATAATAATAATAATATAATAATATTCACACACTTCACAACACATTAACTTAGTCCCACATTAAGATCCATAAGGTCCTGTGTCGTGGGTACAAAGCAACGCTATATAAATACATAAATAAGTATAGAAACATCCATGACTCGGAAACAAACATCAATATTCATCATATCAATGTTTGCACCTACTGGGATTCGAACCCAGGACCTATGGCGCTGCAGGCAGGGCCACTACCTACTACACCAATTGGCCGTCATTTTGATACACAAAACTGATTTGCCATGGGCATTTATAATAATGTTGCTTTTAGTACAAAGATTTTATTATATAACTACTCTATGTAATAATTACTTAGATATTTTGGGTATTATATATGAAGGGTACAGGCAGAGAAGAGGGAATGTCCAATTTTACTAATTAAGAGAAAAACGCAATTTAAAGTTTAGAAGTCATTGTTTTTATTATTGAGATCAATTTGTAAAGTCTCTTACACTTACATCTAATAATTAGTTATTTTTTTAACATTATAATTCAAATTGCACCGCCTTTTATTAAAAACAAAACAATAATAAATTAAATAAAAATTATAAGCATTTTCTCACAAGTTTAAAACAAGGAATGTCCTTTAGGAAATTACTCTTATACTAAAAAAAACTGAATTAATCATTACATTATTTGGTTTTGGAATTATATTCTAATGCTTCATAAAAAACTTGTGTTTCTTTTGCAGAAAATGGCATCAAATGCATTAAATCTTTATACTTAACTTCACTTATAGGCAAAAAAGCTTTATGGTAGTAGTATTAGTGAATTTTCGTTTTTTCGCATGTTCAGTTGGGGGCTCGCTCCCGTCACTGTCTGCATCCATATTAACTGTTCACCATAAAATACGACTTTTTAAACTATATTTATATGAATAAATAGTAAAACAATGAATTTTAAAACTGCAAAAATTTAAAGCTCGTCAACCGTTCCGGTTCCGGTTATCTTTATTTTTTTTTGTAGATTGGTTAATAAAACTAATAGAGTTTTCTTCGTTTTCGGAGTCAGAAAACATTATTAAATATTCATACAAAATAAATCAAATGAAAAGAAACCGCTATGAATTCTAACCTAGAAATTGTTAACTGTCAAATTTTGGACTGTCCTTCTTCTTTGACGGTATGTCATGGACATTCCCTGTTCTTTACATTAGAATCAAATACAAACGCTATTTTTTAGCAACATCTGTTGAGATTATGGAAAACCTAGTAACTGTGAAACAATCTACTACAACCATAGATGGCACTGACAGCATAAAACAAAAAAATAAAAATTGTGACATTCCTTGTTCTTTGCCTGTACCCTTCATATATATATATATATAATATATATATATTGATACTTGCATTAAAATGACTCCTACCTGAATGGGGTTGATGCATACTTCTTTCTGAGTTGTCTATGGATACTACGCTTTGGGCCTGCATACTAAGCATACTTTAAGTCGTGAGGATGAAAGTTATTATTTTTAAATATGTATTTTAGTCTGTTCCAATATTGATTAATATTGGATAAAAAGAGTTCCTCCCACAAAAGAGTACTCAATCATAAGAGAGCTTCTACATAAATAAATAAAACAGACATATGATTGCTTAGGTATAATAATTAAGTACATACTAAAAACATTTTAACAGCAGTGTGAGAGCACTGAAGTAGGTATTTACTATTTTTTCAGCTATAAATGTGCCATAAATAAATTAAGTTAGCTATGTAAGATAATTAAACAATCAAATTTCAAAAAGGATTTTATGTTTTATGTAATAATGGTACCAGAGGGATTGGTTAATACCTACTTCTTATCCTTCTTTCTGAAGCTTGTTAATGTATAATTTTATTCATAAAAGAATAATTTTATAATTTCTAAACCTATTGTAGTAATTCACTTATTGTGTAAGCGTATTTTTTATTTTGAATAATATAATCTCATATAATTTAATCACGAAATAAATTGACATAGTTTTTTACTTTATTTTGCTACATCCCAAAGATAAGCTCATAAATAGTTCATTACATTATCTTTTTCATGGAACCCACATGAAACCAAACAAACAATATATATGTAATAAGAGTTTTGAATAGTGCTGGTGTTTATATTTATTACTTATTTTATTTTCTTAAATTTTTATTTAGTTCCATAATAATAATAATTCGACAGCATTAGCCATCAGAGTTTGGCGCCACTTTAGGTAGTTATATCTTAAAAAAATAAACAGTCTACCTTCAAAAACATAGTAAGTAGACACTGCTGTGTCCAAAAAATGGGTAGCCAGAGCAGCAGGATCACGATGGAGATCCTGCTGCCACGTTTAGCATATCGGGGTCAGAACTCAGATGTAAAAGATTCCGTGACAAGTTGTTAGCTCATTGATAATCTCGGTCAACTCTTACGACGTGCACGGAAGGAGAAGCAGCTGATGTAGGTATTCTAACGAATCCCCGCATAATTTAATGCTGAATGAAAGAGAAGCCTGGTTTTAAGTTTTACACCTAGTAATCTAGGATATAGGTATTAGTTAGATTCCTGTTGTAACCTTGGTGTTTATATGAAGCAGTAAGACTGACGCAAGTCCCGTTTAATGACTTGTAAATGTAGGTTAACTATAGTCTATTGTTAAACTTATTATGAGCGGAATTCACATTAATACACGCCTGGAGCTTCAAGGACGCATATACAGGGTGTTTGTGACAGCCAGGCAAATATAGCCACCCTAATGGAGAGTCACAAGTAATCCAAAAAACAACTATGTGTCACACAATAATCAATAAGCCCATTTAATTAGTAACAGGATCGCCCGATTCAATTGGCGCGGAGAGCAAAGATTACTGATAATCAAATCAAAAATACATTTCCTGAGAGCAGCAGAATGGTACTTGTTCGGCATTTCAGTATTTTCCTGGCTGTCACCCACACCCTGTATAACATCATTATCCAGAACAAATTCAAAAAACATTTTACTAGACAATGGCTGCATGGACAGTTTCCTTTGCCTTTCCTTCTGGATAAGGTAAAAAATGACATTGACGATAAAAAACGCGATTCAGCGGGAAAAGCTGGAAGGGAGTGGGTGTAATTTTTTTGTGAAAATCAAAACTTATTTGTAAATTCATTTTGATTTTGACTAATTTTACGCCCATTCTTGAGGATTTTCTCGACGTTTCCATTCATAATCATCATTATCATCCCTCATAAATCCAGAATTCATTTACTAATGACAATGGCTGTATGGGCTTAGTTCCCTTTGCCTTTCCTTAGGGATATATTTTTTTAAAAAAGCGCCTAATTCGAAAGGAGCCTTTGCGAGAAAGACAAGCGACCTGTGCGTGATCGGGACCGCACCAGTTCCATCAGTTACATACTCGTAGCCACGCCCCTTGAACATCTTGCATCCTACTTCCTCTCGATACCTGCGCACGCGACTACTAACACCTCTTTCAACATTTTGCTGCCCTGATACTTTGTGGAGCTGTTCTATACTAAATAGGTAATTTCTCAATTTCAACGAAAATGCGCGCGTCTCATCTCTTGCTTAACTCGTTTCACCGTATTATATCGCTGTATAATGGCGCTAGTTACAATGTGTATGGGTCTAAGGTGTATGGACTATGGCCAAATTATGTGAACTAAGATTGCCTCGATATTGGACAGGTGACTTTTAAACTGTAATACTAAAACAATTGTTAGTAATTTCTGCTATCCTGGTACCTAAGCCTGGTACTTTAATTCGCCTATATCCCATAGGGGTATAGGGGTAGACAGACAAAAGCAAAGCAGTAGCAATGCGTTGAAATGTTGAATTTCTTTGAGATTGTTGTTACGTAATTTTATAATTTTTTGAATATTACACAATTGTTGCTATCGCATTGCTTTTGCTATATACGTATACGAGGGCTGTATTTATGATAGAATAGATATGATAGAAACACAAGTTTTGAGTAAATACCAAAAATATTTTATTGTAAATAAGTAAGGTGAGGAATTTTTTCCATTTCTTTATTAATAATTTTATAATAAGTAAGTAATCAATCACATTACTGGTTCTCACAGTCCATTATTGTTGTAACAAATGTAAAAATAAATATGTAAAAAAATAAACTATACTAAATACAATTTCAGAATAAAATGAAATCAACAGAATACATTAAAAAACAATTTTGAGGAAAAAAACAAACCATATACGTATTTTTTTACTATTTTTTGTATAAAAAGTATTATTATTAGGTTTATCACTATGTCTTATTATAGTTTAGTAGGTATTGTATCTAGTACATAATTATTATGGTCGATTCCGGCAGTCACACTTAAACCTAAACGTAAAATTAGTTCTACCTGTCCTTTTCTCTCTCAGTCATTTATGAAGAACGAAGAGATAGACCTGACTAAGATTAGGTTTAGGTTTAACACTTCAGTGTCGGCGACTACGTATTTGCGTCTTCTAGGCCTTTTAGAGACGACGGCGACGCTTATTTGCGTCATCGCACTAGGCCAGGGGTTCCCAAACTTTCATTTTTCATAGACCCCTTTCAAAAGTTAACTGGTTCTGATAGACCCCCTACTATTTCTTTCTTTCTTTATTCTTTATTGCACACACACAAAAAGAAATATGGCATACAACATTAAAGAAGAGATGCATGTACAATGGCAAGCTTATCTCTACCAGAGATCTCTTCCAGCAAGCCAAGCAAGTAAAGAGAAATTGTTAACAACAGGGTAACATGTGCACTTAAACAAATTCTAAGAAACTACATTAAGAAAAAAAGGAGAAAAAACAAATGACAGCATATTCATATAATGGACAGGTACTACTACTTACAACACATACAAATTAGACCCCCATCGAGTCCCTTGTGGACCCCTGGTGGTCCACATAGACCACTCTGGGAACCACTGCACTAGGCGTTGACCTGATGTCGACATGCTTAGAAAACTGCCGTCAGCGAATGTGTTAAGTGTGACTGCCGGAATCGACCCTATTATTGCGGTTTACTTTAAGTAAGTACTCAATTTTACTTAAATAACAACTTGACCAGGCAAACCCAAAGGGCGAAACTAGTCATAAAATGGTTGGCATTTGTCATTATTAAACTGGGTGAAAAAGATTAATATAAGTACTTCTGTATGTAAGGTATACCTACTTAATGTTGAAAAAAGTAAAAGTAGGTTCCTTTAGTTATCTTAACTGGGCTCACATACTTAGTCCCGAATGTTGCAAATGCTTTCAAATTCAAATTCAAAAATCTAAATTTAAGATAATTCGAGAATTAGCAAACATGCTGACTTGCTTTTTAATAACCAGAAATGGTCATCTAATTCCGGCCTCCATGTTGCTACCAACTAGCAAAAGCAATGCGATAGCAAAATGTTTACAATATTCGCCGATTGCTTGCAAAATTTTCTTCGTTAGCATTCTCAAAGGATTTTGACATTTCAATGAGTAGGTATATTGTAAAATTTTTGCTGTTGCTTTGCTTTTCCAAGATACATAACCTAATGTTGTTTACTTAGTGTTTTAAAATAACTACTAGACCAAAAAAATCAATAAATGCTTAGCTATGAGTGTGACATAATAATAAGCACAAACGTTTGATAATAGATAAGTAGCTTGTTGAATAAATGTATTTACATAAAAAAGGACCTTTAAACCCTACTTAGAGTAATTGCCATAAGTGTACCGCCCCCTTATTACCTAACTAGCAAAAGCAAAGCGATAGCGAAAATAGTACAAAAATCGCTGATTGCTTGTCAAATTCGTATTGCGTAAAATGAATTTCAAAGGAACTTTGACATTTCAAGGCGAATATTTGTACAATTTTCGCTATCGCTTTGCTTCGGCTTTGCTTTTAAGTAATCAGGAGGCCGTTTTACCAACAAATTTTAATGACATTTTGTACTAGATTTCATGTAAATACATTTAATATACAGACAGACTAATGATCGCAATTCGCATTACATTTTAGAGGCAAATAGATATGACCACAAAAAATAGCGATGCCATACTTGCGTCCTTTCCATTACATAGAAATAGTTACATCTCTTGCTCTCTCTAGCTAAATTTATATAAATAAATAAAATTAAACAAAAATCCAGTCAATAAAGGCGGGCTTAAAAATGTTTTTAATTATTTTTTACACTCAATATTATATGGCTAACCACACGTGTAATATTATTAATAAATTAATTAATATTGATAATAATAATAATGTAAGTAGTGTAATTTTTATGCGGTACAGTAACAGTCAAAAATATTACAAAAATTCGGGTGTTAGCAAACCGATCGATCGATTAATTATCGATCGCATCGATGACCATCGATCGACTGATCCAGCTCAACTTGTTCGACGGATACCGTTCGACTAACCAATCTATCGATTTCCGGTCGACGTTGATCGAACTTGATCACCTCGCCTGATGGCTTTAATTGATAATATGTAGAAACTATCTATCGAGGTTGACTAATCCATTCTGCCACCGACCAATACCGTCGATCGAATAGATTGGTCTGGTAACACCAAAACATTGTTTAAGTTAATCACAGTCTAAATTTACGATACATAAAAAATGTATGTATTTATATATTTATGCCGTGCTTGCTTAGTTAGTGTAGGTATGTGTATAAATCTTAATATTATTATGAATATCACATAAACTGTGCGGATAGCCTAAGCCTATCACTCTGCTTTTACTAAACTAGCTTAAAACTACTTTAATAATTTATTAAATAATTAATTTTACTTTACTTTAAACACAATCAATCTAATTTTACATATCCTTTTCTTTAAAAAATATGCTATTTATACAGATTGTAGCAAAAGAGGTTTTTTAAGCGGAGGGTTCTGAAGAATAGCCCTCTATTAAGATCCACATTTTTTTGATAAAAGTAGTCCTATATACATAATAGTGGCCCGCCCTCGCTTCGCTTCGGTACATATCAGTACATTAGCTACAACTTCATATGTAGGTACAGCGGTTTTCGTAAAAATTTGGAACGCCCGTGATCCGTTCTCAGTGCTTCCTCGAAGTCCCAAATAAATATATATGCCCAACTTCAGATTCATATGTATAACCGTTTTCGTAAAAAATAATTAATTCCCGTTGGTCCCCTTCCCGTGGGAATTTCTGGAAATCCGTTCTTAGTGCTTCCTCGCAGTCCCTAATTAACTTATATGCCCAATTTCAGCTTCATATGTATAGCGGTTTTCGTAAAAATTATGAATTCCCGTTTGTCCCCTTCCCGTGGGAATTTCGGGAAATCCGTTTTTAGTCCTCCCTCGCTGTCCCCAATGAACATATATGCCCGATTTCAGCTTCATATGTATAGCGGTTTTCGTAAAAAATATAGAATTCCCGTTGGTCGCCTTCCCGTGGGAATATCGGGAAATTCTTGTAGCCTATGTTCATCCAGGTCCAATAAGGATTCTAACGGTGAAAGAATTTTTGAAATCGGTCCAGTAGTTTCGGAGCCTATTCATTACAACCAAACAAACAAAGTTTTCCTCTTTATAATATTAGTATAGATGATAGTTATTGCAAAGATTGAAATTATTATGTACCAACCATCGAAAGAGCGGTCCTTTCCTAATACAGGTTTTTAACTTAAAAGGTAAGACCATAACATTATAAAAAAACACTCATGCAATAAAGATTTTGAATTTGAATTTGGATATGTTCTTTATAAGTTATATTCATAGGGATTCCCTTAGCATATCCCTTTTGTTACACCCTGTACATATAATATACCTTAAAACTATGTAAGTATATCATATAATGACCAATTCAAGTGATTATTTATTAGTAAGCGTCGCCCAAGGAATTTACGGGCGGTCTCTCGGGCGATGAACTAGCAACTTGTTACTGATCTTCCACATCCATGCTACACAAAACGAGGTAGTAGGGATTCCTTCGCGATCCTGCCGTGCTGGCTACATGGAGGTGTAATGTTGAAATTATGTAATTTAAAATATCTATTTATCTCAGAGGACCAAGAAAACAGCAACAGACATTGCTCCTACCTAATAGTGCTCTTAAACTAGCGAATATCCACCTTACTGCTAATACATATGTCGCAGGCAATTTGTATGATTCGTCTTTATACAAAACGACTAGGCATTTTGAATAGTATGGGTTTTAGAGCGAGACAATTTGGCTTCTAGCAATTGGTCTGCTTAATTAATTAGGTTAGGTTATGTTACACCTGTTAAAATAACAACGCACGAGTCGAGTGAGCGTAGCGAGCATGTCCCTGCAGCGACCGGCGAAGTGCTAAAAGGAATTTTTTCTCTCGATACTATTCAAAATGCCTGGCGAGCGTTAATAAAACGGACGACGCCGTTTGTATAAAGACGAATCATACAAATTGCCTGCGACACATATACGGTGATATTTACGGTCATTTTGTAACAGCTAATAAAAATGTCATTTTCCTGTCAAATGACATTCTCAAGTTTAACTTTAGGCGTAGTTTTAACACCTGTAACATTTACTGAAAGTGCATCACAAAAATATTAAAACAATGTCATGGACAAAACTGCGTGTAGATTATTATGTTTATTACCATATCATACAGGGCGTAACAAAAGGGGTGTGTTAAGCGTGAAAAGCTAGAAAAATAGACAACTGTAAATAATAGTATGAACATACGAGTATCAACAAAATAACCATTTGATTTAGGGTTTCAAATTTTGCGGATAAGGTTTTTTTTTCGCTAAACATACCACCTGTGTAAGACCCTGTATAAGAATGCCAATAGTTATAGAAAAACATTCTCATAACGAATACCTACCCAAATTTCTCGACGCTATAATTTTAAACCCAAATTTCTCGAGTAATTGACAGTGGTTAGAGCACTGACACGCGGAATGCAGAGGTCGTGGGTTCGATTCCCACCCGGGTGAGGAATTTTTTCCATTTCTTTATTAATAATTTTATAATTTTTTTTTTGTTATATTTTCCCAAGAAAATAAATATCTCGCAAGATTTCTCGCCAGTCCTAATGAATTATAGAATAATAAATATATCACAGTAATATCGACTTACAAACAAAAAGGCATAATTTTAGTTCACCATTAGTTGCGTGAACGTCACAACGCGATATTGGGATCACCGTGAAACGGTTAGTTAGGATAGCGGTACCGTCATCTCTAGCGGTGAATTTCGTCTTTCTAAAACGTATATAACCAATACTTTGGTTGGTGCTATAAAAAAAACTGAAACTTACATATTTAATTATGTTATGATAATTGAATTTATACACACTAAATGAGTTAAGTGTTACTATCTGATATCTTATCCAATGTAAGATTCATGTTACTTAGTTTTGACTGTGTCGTTGGGAGTTTTCTTGCTATTTCTTCTTCCAAGCAGTGACACTTCACTGAGACTCAGTAATAATAGTAGAATCATGCGGTGTGAGAAATGTTGGTTTTGCCAGGAGAACTGTGTAGCAGCTCTTCTTTTCGTTTAGGCGACCTTACTTATAGCTTCGTTGGTGGTAAGCCCTGAATTTCTATGCCTGAAACGTACCTTGGGGTGGTACCGTTGCCAAAGCAAAAGCTTTGCAATACTTTGATTGGTGCAATAAAAAAAACTGACAAACAAGTGTTAACTTATGTCATTTTGATGAATTTGAAGCTATTCGGCCGCTATATTACGGCAAATAAGATAATCATAAGTGCACCGCTATCTTACGAAACGATACAAAGCTTTATACTATTGTATAAACATAGTAGAATTGAAAGATAATTATAAATATAGAGAAAATATTGCCTAGATGGTGGGAACTCATAAGTGCAGCTATCTTTTATATAAGTGGTATAAATAAATTTCACGGCTCCTGATATTTTTGCCCACCCGCTTTGGTGATAATTGGCGAGTATGGCGTTCACAATTATGTAATTGTCATTTAATATGAGCCCATTGATATGATGAGTGATGATACAATGTTTCTATATTACAGTTTACAGGGTGTAACAGAAAGGGTATGTTCGCTAGCCCACGTCCAAAATTTGAGACTCGATGTTTACATACAGATTACTGGAAAAATAAACTTACTTGAGACGCTATTTACAACGCGTACCCTTTTTGACACCCTATCGTGCCTTAGTATACTTAACAGTGTAGTAGAATTCAAAAAAGCAAGTAAAGATAATATATCGATAATATAGAGATTTTCTAATAACATGACACAGAGGTTGCCTGTTCATTTATATCTGTGCCTCATTATATACTAGTGGACGCCCGCGACTTCGTCGTGGACTGCAGGTCGAAATTATTCGGGAGTGCACTGCAATACAAAATTTTATTAAAATCGCTTCAGCCGTTTTTACGTGAAAGAGTAACAAACATCCATCCATGTGATCCATACTTACAAACTTTCGCGTTTATAATATTAGTAGGATATTGGAGCCGCGTGGTGCCGGTAGAGTAGAGTTTGTACCACCCCATGTCTGCCCGTGGGTATCGTACAAGGCGATTAAGGGTTTCCGGGAGGTGGGCAGCAACGCCTCCCGAAATGACAACATAGTCCGAAAATCACACTGCGGTCACTGGCTGTAGCTTTGTGGCGTGCGTCCAGCAGTGGACTGCAATACGCTGAAGAAGAATTTAAAGCGCGCTCTATAGCTTGCAAACGTATAACTCTAAGATCATCACAAAAACACCGACCCAAAAAAAATTAACCAATCACAATTAGTCATTCCGTTCTAATTTCCTTATTGATGGTAGCTACAATCGCCAAAGCGCCTCCCGATATGAATCTAACGAAATTATCACCTGTCAGCGGTCCCAAAGCGTACATACCTTCAGGAGCGTTTAGCAGCTCATGGGTAGACGTATCGATCGCTATAGGATTCGATCTTCCATCCACTGCTTTAGTGGGATCTAGCCCGAAGCCTATACCGTCGGCACACGAATTATCACAATTGCAATCCTCAAAATTATCATAAAAATGTTCGTCGCAGTTTTTCTCCGCACATTTCGCGTCTGTGTTGCCGTTTATTTCACCGCTGAACCTCGACTTGCAAATACCTAAAACACTTTTGATGTAATGCCAGTGGTGTCTCAAGAAGCACGCGCGTTGATTCTCGTCGATTTTCACTTTTTTATCGTACTTTTGACACTTGCATGAATTCACTTGAATACAGTTTAGGTTGAAGTTTGTTTGCAGAAAGAATAGGTCAGGTTTGGCCCCGATTAACACAGCTATGAGTGAGACGGTCAACTCTTTAACCTCCTTTGTGACGAGGTCGAGTAACTTGACCCTTTTCGGTCGGATGGCCTCGTCTTCTAAGGGTTTGTGAGTAGTAAGGGGTGTGACGTCTATTATCGCGTGATGAGGGTAGGGGGTGTAACTGTGGTGGTTTCCTGATGGACCGTCGCACATCATTTTGTAAATCTGAAAATTTAAGAAAAAAAGACTGGTTAAGTGTGAAGAGGTAACAAACAAACAAACTTGCTTTAGCATATAATATTAGTTAGAATTAATGAAACCAGTCTCCATATAAAATGAGAGTTGTTTTGTGAAAAGTGAAGCGTTTCCGGCCCCATTGGCCCCCTGATTACATAAAAGCAATAGCAAAGTCGATGCCGCGCGATCGCGATAATCGATGTGCGCAACGAGCGCTCGGCGTCCTCCCGCGCCCCGCACCGCCTCGCGCCCCGCACCTCGTCCCGCACCTCGCCCCGCGCCCCGCACCTCGCCGCGCGACTCACACTCTCAATTATCGCGATCGCGCGACTTTGGTTTTGCTATTGCTTTTACGTAATCAGGGGGCGGGCCACTTGTTATTGTTAGGCCCTTGTACCTCTAACTATATATAGATATATTGAAAGCGACACGCTCGTTTCGCTCGCTCGGCTCGTGCGTTGTTATTATTTTTATTATAACAATTGTCGTCTAACATAACATAACCTTTTTCTTATTTTTATTATTTATTTGGGACAGTTAACAACTATATACAAAAATACATAGATAGGTATTGTTTTTGAAGTATAAATAAGTACACAGTTCACTACACTATCCACAAGTTACGTATAAGAAAGTTACACATCCTATTTAATTAAGCAGGCAAATTCCTAGAAGGCAAATTGTCTCCTTCCGAAACTCATAATATTGAAAACGTCTAGCTGTTTTGTGATATCATGTGTTCTACAATATGCCTTCGACATATACTATAACTACATAATGCTGTGGGGTTGGTGAAAAGGCAAGCGCTACCGGCCCCACCGGGCCACTAGGTGTTGTTTGGTCCATGTATATATTCCGAGCATTGCGAGAAACTACTATATCGCGTTTTAGGATTTGCATTGGACTGTGGTTCTGTGTTACATCCGATAGGTGGCTCCGTTACAATGCCAATTATTGTGAGAAACTTTCGATATCGCGTTCTAGAAAATCTATTGGTTCTATCTTACATCTGATAGATGGCTCTATGCTACATAACTCACCTCTCCATAGTCGGGATAGGCCTTAGCTTGGCACGAGCGTTGGCCCCGAGCGCGGTCGCACGCGGCGGCAAGGCAAAGGTTACGGTAAGGCAGGAGCGTGCGAAAGCAAAGACCTCGCCGGGGCGGTCAGGTCGTGTCCTTCGCGCAGGCAGCTGTTTCGGGGAAAAGCGCACGGAGGAAAATCGTTTTTCGTCCTATTGCCGCGCTCGTAAGCATGTTGAAACTTTAAACCGATTATCTCGAAACTACCACTAGCTAGCACTCTCTGGTTTCAAAGGTAGCGCATGTCGCTGAGTAGGGGAGGGTATTTTTTTAATCTTTTTCAGATCAACCGAAAAAGAGTGGCAATGCAGCCGATTAGCTCCAATATCCCGGCAAGGGAAATCGGGTTTTTTACGTCTCCTGTTAATCTAGCTGAGAAAGGCTATAGGCTAGTTCACACGCTATGGTGGGAGGTGGTTTTATTTTATTTTACTTTCTTAGGTTATCGCAAAGCTCATGCTGCCGAGACGGTTAATTTACTACTAACACTTGCAGCTTGCAGGCTGGAGGTGGTGGTTTTTTTTTATTGACTTCCTTAGGTAACTGACAAATTGTCACTGATATAGTTCAACGGTCCGGCAAGCTAAAGTGACTATAGGCAGGACACATAGTTCGAAGAACCGATGGCCGATGGAGCCGAAAGGTTCCAAAGTAGAAACCACGTATCGGCAAACGCAGCGTGGGAACCCGCGAGTTGGGAGGACGGCCTGGTCAAGATAGGCGTAGTATAATCTGCAGTGGAATCTCATACCTATTAGCAATGTGTAAACGCTGCACCTGTGAACCCCCAGCACTTACTTAGCACCTGCAAACATATATATATTGTATATACCTTGTTCGCTCAGCGCCTGCAGTGCGCGCTCGACCTCGACGAGCGTGTGCGCCGCGTGTACGCGCGCGCGGGCGAGTGTGTTAGGGCGGTCGCCCGCACCCGCCGCTAATACCACGCGCGTGCACGCGTAGCGGAACGGCTGGTAGGTCGCGTTGTCGTAGCTAGCGAATAAATATTCACACATTTATCTAGAGTAAGGTACTCGAACATTCTGTCAGAGAACCACGTTTGGTTTGGTAAACTGACAGATTAACGTATGTATTTTTGGGCAAATTATATGACTAAAGTTAGCTTAAATCATAAGACATTTTACATGCTGATATATAGCAAAATATGTGAAACACTGAACTCTTTAACACCTTATACCATATCTTATGCAGTAAATAAATTGTCACTCTAAAAAAATAAGTACAAGAAAAGAACATGTAATATAACTTAGCTTACCCGCTGACGCAATACCGCGCATTGTACGGACAGAGTCGCGAGCAGGGCGGCGCGCGCGCACGCGGCGTGCGAGACACACTCGTCACCGTCACGCCCGAGCGGAAGTACTTCTGGAACACCACGGAAATGCTGGTGTCAGGCCCATTGTGCGACAATGTCGGGAAAAACTGGCTAGCACCATCCCTGTGGCCGCGTTGTCCGATTGATAGGACCGTGCTCATTTTATTGTCCTGTTGGTTCATGTGGCAATCGGACCACGCAGCCACAGGGACCAGCGTCAGATCACAGGTGAGGTCAAACTGTCTGACACTGTCAGGAAAAATATCTGACCAGTGTCATATCAGTTCAACTGTCTGTCTGCCTGACACTGTTGGGAAAATACAGGGTACCAGTCAGTGTTAGGTCAGGTCAAATGTCTGACATTGACATTGTCAGATCAACTGTCTAATACTGCCGGATCTCAGACTACGGTACCTGTAACGTAACTATTATGTAATCTATGCTCTATCTAAGGCTAGTGTGTTTCACCGTAGAGTTCCGTTAGATAATGACGCAAGTTACTGCGGTAATATGTGTTCTAAAACTACAGTACGTACCTGCAGCCCGCACCGCCGCACGTATCGGCGGCAGTAGGCAGCCGGCGCGGGCGCAGGCAGCCGCCCGCCTCGCGCCGGCAGCGGCGGCAGCGCCAGCCACGCGCCCGGGGACAGCGTGTGCACGCCGCGCGAGAACCCGTGCCACGAGCCGCCCGGCGGGGTACGGCCTAGGACTCCGTGATCTATCTGGAAGGCCGGGGGAAGGGCTGTTAAGCAGCGTTAAACCAACGCCCTAGACTTGCGCCCTAGAGCGCCCTTGACAACGCTCCGAAACTACTGGACCGCACCGTTAGAATCCTTATTGGCTGGATGAACATAGGCTACAAGAATTTCCCGTCCCACGGGAAGGCGACCAACGGGAATTCTATATTTTTTACGAAAAGCTATACATATGAAGCTGAAATCGGGCATATATGTTCATTGGGGACAGCGAGGGAGGACTAAAAACGGATTTCCCGAAATTCCCACGGGAAGGGGACAAACGGGAATTCTACGAAAACCGCTATACATATGAAGGAAATTCTAATTAGGGACTGCACTAAGAACGGATTTCCAGAAATTCCCACGGGAAGGGGGGGGAAAACGGTTATACATATGAATCTGAAGTTGGGCATATATATTTATTTGGGACCCCGAGGAAGCACTGAGAACGGATTTCCCGAAATTCCCACGGGAAGGGGACAAACGGGAATTCATAATTTTTACGAAAACCGCTATACATATGAAGCTGAAATTGGGCATATAAGTTCATTAGGGACTGCGAGGAAGCACTAAGAACGGATTTCCAGAAATTCCCACGGGAAGGGGACCAACGGGAATTAATTATTTTTTACGAAAACGGTTACACATATGAATCTGAAGTGGGACCCCGAGGAAATTCCCACGGGAAGGGAACCAACGGGCGTTCCAAATTTTTACGAAAACCGCTGTACCTACATATGAAGTTGTAGCTAATGTACTGATATGTACCGAAGCGAAGCGAGGGCGGGCCACTAGTACTCTTATACAAATGCAAAGCTGAGTTTACGCCGCGCAGATTCTACTTATTATGGCCGCCGGAATCAAATGTTTCACATTAGTATAGAACCTAAACCGAACCTAATTCGATTCTTTCCATCTAGCGCCGTAACGCAAGCCACGAGCCGCCTGGCAAGGTGCGGCCTAGCACGACGTGATCTAAAATTTAAAATCTGGAATATCGAGGAATGTTGCTGCTAGATAGTAGCATACTAAGACGAACATTGTTGCTAGACGGTAGACTAATAGGTAAATAGGTGGGATTGGACGGAAACCGTATTTAACTAGCTTAATGTAGTCAGTCAAATAAGGAAGGACCTAAGGGGCCAACTTCTATACATTTATCGTGCCGGGAGAAGGAACCGGGATAAGTATGGATAGAATAGTGGATACTCATTGATCACAATCAAACGGCACAAGCAGTGGGATGTTGTGTTTAATTTAAGATCTCTTAACCGAATAAACAATTAATAGGAAACCCTTTATCTTGCAAATTTTTGCTTTTCAAACTGTTTTATAGTGCGCGCCGCGTAAGCTCGGCTCAGTGTACACAAAATGTGTGAAATGTTTAATATGTGTGTCAAACCATTTATATTGCAGTTATATTTATGTCATGGGTACAAACGACATAATATGATAAAAATTTCTACCAACTTTGCTATTAAAGTTCATATTCACAAATCGAAATAACACATACTGTTTTTTGACATTTTGCGATCGACGTTCAATTCGCACAATAATAAGTCGTAAATCACAAAACAAGGCTTTAATGTAGTACCAACATGCAGACCCATAAACCAACCTCTTCAAAAAGCAGTAAAACCAAATAAACAACCCGTTAAGACATGCAAAAACGACGTAACGCCGACATAACGACCATTAAACACTTTATTACGGACGGATCCGGTTTTTTAAGTGGCTTTAAGTGTCATGAGAAATATATAAGGAAAATCTCGAATTTTATCAATCTAAGTAGTTGTATTGTGAAGATTAAAAATGAATCTTATAAATATATCGCTTTTGTTTTCATTGATGTAAACATATCTATTAAATTAATGCCTATCTTTCAAATAAGTACGCAGTTTTATAACAAAATGTTTGCAACAAAAGTGAGAATGTATCGATTTTTTGTATTTTTACTATACACACAAAAAGCTATGTTTGAACATATGGATGTATTTATAATCCAAAATTTAGCTTTTATATTTTTAGGTAATGTATATCAAAGTGTAGAGTACGTAAGCTATAGAGGACCAACTAGTAAAGTTTGGTAAGCAAAATAATCTTGATTATCTACTGATTGACAGTGACACAGCCATAGGGTTGCCTTTTCATCTGTGCCTGCCTACGAAACATTATTGAAAAATGCGCTCTATATGTATATACTATGCTTTATTAAAATTCTTGTAACATTTTTAAAAATAAATTTATGAATGTATACATTTATAAGTTGCCACTTTTTTACCTGCCAAAAAGCGGTCGGACAATGTAGGTAGGTAAATACAATAATAGAAATCCGTTCGGCACTTCACAATAACCTTTTATTTGCACAAACTATAAATAATAATAAATAAATATTCACACACTACACAACACATTAACCTAGTCCCACATTAATGATCCCTAAGGTCTTGTGTCGTGGGTACTAAGCAACGGTATATAAATACATAGATAAGTATAGAAACATCCATGACTCGGAAACAAACATCGATATTCATCATATCAATGTTTGCACCTACCGGGATTCGAACCCAGGACCTATGGCGCCGCAGGCAGGGTCACTACCTACTACACCAATCGGCCGTCAAACAAACTCAAACTATGGAGTGTCGAAACATTATAATTATGTAAAAATTGATCCGAAATATTTCGCTAAAAGTATGACATGCAAATCTTCAAACCTTTATGTTAATTCAAATGGTTTAGCTTTAGGTATTTTCCTGTTAAATATATGTAATTATAATATACTAGCGACCCGCCCCGGCTTCGCATGACAGCAATGCTGATACTATACATTTATAAACCTTCCTTTTGAATCACTCTATCTATTAAAAAAACCGCATCAAAATCCAAAAAAAAAAATAGGGAACGGTCCCTAGTTTGAAAGATCTAAGCATACATAGGGACGGACAGCAGAAAGCGACTTTGTTTTATAATGTATAGTGATGTAGCGGAGCCACCTATCGGCACCAATACAAATCCTATAAAGCGATATAGAAGTTTCCCACAATGATTGGAATATACAGTATTCATGGGCCAGATAATACCTAGTGGCCCGATGGGGCTAGGGTTACCAGATGAAAAAATCTAAAGACCGGAGAAAAGGCCTGATTTCCATGGAAAAGTCCTGAGATTTTATACAGTTTAAAAAAATTTTCTCTCTAAAACGTATTATTATCGTTTTATACATTGCGAATCTCACGCACGCGTTGAAACTTGCACTCGAAGCGGCGCGGCGGTGGGTTGTTACCAAAAGATTGAAGTATTTTTAGTTTGTGTCACTTGGATAAGTATAAACTTTAACTGTTCAGTCGTTACCAAAAGAAAATTATTGATAGTTGGTTTAACTTTTAATTAAAGAGATCTTTAAAAATCCTGAGATATCACGAGATTTGGGGACTCGTTATGCTTGTATATGCAGGGTGTAACAAAAAGGGTATGTTAAGCGAAAAGCTACGTAAATAGCCCACTGTAGACAACCTATCCACAAAATTTGAGACTCGAAATCACATGTTTATTTTTCATGATTATATGAAAATTCCTGAGATATTTAAAAATTCTCCATACTATCAGGAAAAATAAACATGTGATTTCGAGTCTCAAATTTTGTGGATAGGTTCTCTATAGTGGGCTTTTTACGTAGCTTTTCGCTTAACATACCCTTTTTGTTACACCCTGTATAATATGCCGATGTATTTCCCGAGCACTACAACGTTGGTTTCTTCAAAGCTAGAGTGAATAGGCACTTTCTAGGCAAACATGTACCACCCTAGGCTAATTGTAAAAAAAAGATATATATATGTATATTACCTATACACTAGTGCACGCCCGCGATTCCGTCCGCGTGGACTGCAGAAAAAACAAAATGTCGAAATTATCCGGGATAAAAACATTTTCCCGGGATAAAAAATACCTAACCTATATGTTATTCTGATATGTAAGCTATATAATCGTGAAGTTTCAACAAAATCCATTCAGTAGTTTTTGTGTGAAAGAGCAACTAATCCATCCATACTCACAAACTTTCGCGTTTATAATATTAGTAGGATAACGTAGGTTCCTGCGAGATGGACAGACGACCTGGCCAAGGTCGCGGGCGTCGGTTGGATGCAGATTGCTTCCGACCGGTCGGAATGGAGGTTGTTGGGGGAGGCCTATGTCCAGCAGTGGACTTCCCAGGGCTGTGAATGATGATGAATGATGAACATAGGTTAATTTCGTCACCTTTCGCTCAGGACATACCTCTTTCTCCTCATCATGTTTCCACTCGATCAGCGAGTCGTTCTGCAGGCCAAGGTCCGCTCCAGGCAGCAGCAGTGTGTCCATCTGTGAACAAACACACACATTATCATCATCTATTGCAGTCCACTGCTGGACGTAGGCCTCCCCCAGGGCACGCCACAAGGCTGCCATGGGGGGTATTTGCCCATAGTCACCACGCTGGGCAGGCGGGTTGATGACCGCAGTTTGGATTTTCATAACAACATAATAAACATAGCATTTCCCGCTGTCTGTTTGTCCTTATGCATATACATTAGATCTTAAAAACGGATTTTGTTGCGGTTTTTAAAATAGATGGAGTGATTCAAGGAGGAAGGTTTATAGGTATGCATAACTAGGTACCCGCCCCGCCCCCTGATTATGTAAAAGCAATAGCAAAGCCGAAGCAAAACGATAGCGAAAATTGTACAATATGCTTTCATGCCTCGAATAAATGTCAAAGTTCCTTTGAAAAAAAAAACTACGGATTTTGTTGCGTACCGATACGCAAGGGAGTTGGTTGACAAGCAATCAGCGATTTTTTGTACAATTTTCGCTATCGCTTTGCTCTTGTTAGTTAGGTAATAAGGGGGCCGGCTTCGCACTGATGTAATGCCCTTTCACGCGGCCGCTAGTACCTAATGAATTAAGGATTATCTGATCTAAAATCATTTGTTTATAATGACGATAGATTGAGTTAGGAGGTAGATCTATGTTATAATGAGGATGCCATAATGATTATTTAAGTTTTTGATTTCGGAATAGTGCAATGTAATGCTACTTGTGAATAAACCTGATTAATAGACTATATACTAAAAATAATTAATTAATTGACAGACAACAAAAGACTTGATACTGTGTAGTAATTTTTCTAACATAGAATTAAGTTTGGGTTCTGTACAGTTTTTTTTAAGTTTGAGACTTATTATATATTTAGTAGCGGACGCCCACGACTGCGTCCGCTACTTCAGTATTACATTTTTGCAAGTTCCATTGGGAATTTCAGAAAACTATGTCTTATCGAATGCCTACGTCATACAAAGAGTTTCAAGTTTCAGGTATCTACTGTCAGCGGCTTAGGCTGTGCGTTGATCCGTCAGATAGGACAAAATATTTCAAATGTATGGAAGACTAGTGGACGCCCACGACTTCGTCCGCGTGGACTGCAGAAAAAACAAAATGTCGAAATTATCCGAAATAAAAATATTTTCCCGGTATAAAAAATAGCCTATGTGTTAATCCAGGGTGTCAGCTAATTCCATAGCAAATTTTATTAAAATTGCTCCAGCCGTTTTTACGTGAAAGAGTAATAAACTTCCATCCATCCTAACAATCGACACTAACAAACTTTCGCGTTAATAAATTAGTAGGATAGGATATACAGGGTGTAACAAAAAGGGTATGTTAAGCGAAAAGCTACGTACATAGCCCACTGTAGAGGACCTATCCACAAAATTTGAGACTCGAAATCACATGTTTATTTTTCCCGATAGTATGGAGAATTTTTAAATGTCTCAGGAATTTTCATACAATCTTGAAAAAAAAAACATGTGATTTCGACTCTCAAATTTTGTTGATAGTTTCGACAGTGGGCTTTTTACGTAGCTTTTCGCTTAACATACCCTTTTTGTTACACTCTGTATTATTGATCAAATTATTTATAGAATACAAATACATACACAAAGATGTCTTTGCGAAATGGGTTAGTCAAAACTGCATGATCAAAAAAGAGAGCACCAAGTCCACCACTAGCATATCGCGGACAGATGGTAATGACTAGCTTATCGCCTAAGGCAGTGGTTCCCAATTAGTGGTACACGTACCCCCAGGGGTATGCAAGGTTTCATCAAGGGGTACGTACGCGGCGCGTACCAAAAAAACTAAAATTACCTACCAAGAAATATTTATACAACCAGATTTTTCAGAGTTGTGCAAAGGAAAACGTGCCCATTTGTCACATTAATAAAACTGGTGTTCTCTGTCATCTTGTATTGTATTTTGATAGTAATACATTCTAAATACTTACATCTGATTTCATCTCTTATTTATCGTTCCTGCAATAAGGGGTACGCGAGTTTGAGGTCTTTCTTAGAGAGTGGTACGTAGAAAAAACTAATTGGGAACCACTGGCCTAAGGTAATGCCCGAGTTCCTCAGTCGACTCTTACGACATGCACGGAACGAGATGCAGCCTATGTATTCTAGTGAAGCCTCACCTTAGCACAGGACTAAGTTATATGGTTATGTTATCTAACTTAGCCCGGGTTTAATTATTACAATCATTGTAAGAAACTTCGATATCGTGTTATTTACTCGTAGTATAGACCGAGTCCACGGTATACTAAAGGTAATAATCACTTTACAATTACGTTGTAAGCGTCTCACGGTCAATCGAGCTGCCATCGATCGAAAAGTAATTGACACTTTCAAAGTCAGAGCAATTTCAATGTCGCCTTGTTTTAACTACTATAATTTAAATTTCATCTGTAATGTGGATGATCGATTTGCACAGTTGGTAGGTTACCCTGCCTGCCACAACAGGGTTCGAATCCCGGTAGGTGCAAACATAATTATATTCATTTTTATATTCAAACATTCTGAATATCGATGTTTGTATCAGAGTTATGGATGTTTCATTTTATAGTCTATCGTAGAACTGTTGGACGGTGGAGAAAGCGGATACTCGAACGGAGACCCTGCCTCGGCAACCGTAGCGTTGGACGCCCTCCGGCCAGATGGACCGATGATAAAGATGGCGGCTGGTAGTGACTGCATGGTGAAGACGAGAGACGAGATCGAGCCTTGTGGCGTGCTCTGGGGGAGGTCTACGTCCAGCAGTGGACTGCGATAGGCTGAAGATATTTGATATAAATAAAGCGTTGCTTGGCACCAACGACACCAGTCGTCTAAAGTAAGACATTGTTTAAAAAGGACGTTTGATAGCAAATTGTATGGAATAGCTGTCAAGTCTATAGACAATATTTAAATTCTTTTGTAACAACATAAAACTGTAGTGATCTTAGAGTGGGACTAGGTTAACGTGTTGTGAAGTGAATGAATTACTAAGCATTTTTGTAAAAACGTATTATTTTGCTCAAAAAGAAATGTAAATAGTTATGTAGGTGTATCCGTATACTTAGATAATTATCATGAACATTATAATTTAAAATTAGCAATTCAACTACCTACATACTAATAATGTTGTAGTTTTTTTTAGGGTTCCGCAAACGTATATGTCAGTATTATTTAAAGACCACAAAAAATATTTGTGTGGACATAAAAGAACTTGTACATCTCAACTATACCCTCAAAATTGGTCAGAAGTGGCACCATGTGGTTCTATAGACCCTTGGTGCTCTGCCTACCCCGTAAGGGATAAAGGCGTGATTATACAGGATGATTTTTGGTCGTCAACGTTCAGAACTAGGGAAAAGCAATAGCAATTTTTTTCCATGGAATTGTCCGATGTGTTACCTGGGAAGTGTCTGGTTTCCAAGACATTAGGGTCCAAAAGTTGAGTAAATAGACTGCGTTTCTGCATAAATGCACATTAGACGCGCGTAGCGGGATTTTTTCACGAGAAATAATTAATATCGGTCTATCTATGAAAAAACTAGCATAAACACTGGACACTATAAATTTCGCCCACTATAATTTTCCCAGGATTTTTTTTGGCATAAGCCAGAATAAACTTTATTTGTTTTATGAGTACGTACCCTTCGTTAAGGGTGGCAACGAAAAAACATCCTGTATATGTATTTCTATAAAAGATCAGAAAGGGAAAAGCAATAGCAACTTTTCATGAATTGTCCGATGTGTTCTGGGAAGTGTCTGGTTCCCAAGACATTAGGGTCCAAAATTGAGTAAATTTGTTTGCGTTTTGCATAAATGCACATTGACGCGTGTAGCAAGATTTTTCACGAGAAATAATTAATGTCTATCTATGAAAAAACTAGCATAAACACTGGACACTAAAAATTTCGCCCACTATAATTTTCCCAGCATTTTTTTTGGCATAAGCCAGAATAAACTTACTTTATTTGTTTTATGAGTACGTACCCTTCGTTAAGGGTGGCAACGAAACACCTGTATATGTATTTAATGCCATAAAAATCAACAGGTACAGCGAAAAAAAAAAACAATGCCTTCGTCTCAAAACTCGAGGCCAAGGAGTTCAATTATCAAGGTCAAACGTTTTTTGCCAACAACAAAGAACTAGTCTTTATAGAGTGGGTTTCACCAAATAGTCCCTTTGAACGATGGCGCTAACTGCGTTGTGTATGACTACAAATTTTTTGTGGGGCATACAAAAAATTGTTAGCTTCGTTCGAAGTCACGCACGAGTCCATTTCGAGTTCCAAGAGAACACTACAATACGATAATTGCCGTTTTTCTTATGTATAAGATATATACATACATACATACATAATAATCACGTCTCTTTCCCGGAGGGGTAGGCAGAGATCACGGATCTCCATTTGCTATGATCCTGACACATCTCTTTCGCTTCATCGAGTGATATAACTGAACATTGTAATCAAAATCGAGTCCAGTGATGCGGGACCTCACTAGAATACATCAGCTGCATCTTCTTCTGTGCATGTCGTAAGAGTCGACTAAGGAAATCAGGGGCGTTTTCTCAGGTTCTTTTACATTTGACCCCGCTATTGTAAACGTGGCTGTGGGATTTCCTCCGTTCCTGCAGTTATGGTTACCCCATAAAACACAATCGTGTACAATATATGTATGTACTAGCGGCCGCCCACGGCTGCCCGCGTGAGAGCACATTACTCCCGTGCGAAGCCGGGGCGGGTCCCTAGTTATACATTATAAACCTTCCTCGTGAATCACCCTATCTATTCAAAAAAAAAACCGCATCAAAATCCGTTCTCTAGTTTGAAAGATCTAAGCATACATAGGGACGGACAGACAGCGACAAGTGGCTTTGTTTTTTAATATGTAGTGATAGTGATGTACAGTATTTAGCTATCTACCCTTTTGTATCTACATTCTACAAGTATTTACCAGAGGCGACAAGATAACCAATTCGCGATATTAATAAGTGACCACTAGCGATAGCGGTTTCGGGCCATTTTCTTATCTTATAAAAACACGTGTTGCGTATCATTAGTGTGGAATTTAGAATTATTTGGCAGGTTTGTCTTCCTTACTATGGCTGCTTTTTCATCAGAGATATACAATGCTACGTTGCTGTATAAGGTGTTTTCATTATATTATTATTATTATTGCTATGCGTGCGCCCACCACCGGGCTCTACACCCTCCACTGATCCCCGGATCTGATAACTCATAACTGCGAAAACAAGCACTTGCACTACCTACAAGAAACCAGATCCGAGCACCTAGCATGCAAGATAATACATTGCACTATTCCGAAATAAAAAACTAGATTAATAATCTACATATGTTTCGCCAACAACCGTGCCATCCTCGGGATTATAGAAATTAGTAAACCACTAATTATGAAATCTAAAACCCAACACATTACACAGAATTCAATTTACAATGGGACTAACTCCGAAATCATGAAAAAAATACTGAAAGCTGTTCCATACATTTCAGTGCAGTAGATATTCAAATTAGTATAGAACAGCCGATTCTTTTTCAGAGTTGGTCCCACAGTTTGAAGTTGATTATTTTTACCTACCTAGTCTCGTGTCAAAAGTAAGTTGATACCCACCAATGAAATTCTTTGACATCATAAACTAATGAATATCATTGGTGGCTTATCACACGCATGCGCAGAATGAAGTATAGCACATCTCTGGTGAAAAGGCAGCCATAACTATACGTAGGCGACTGAGGTATTCAAACATTCTATTGTTCGGTATGCTAACTAGAAATTCATCCATAGCAACATAAGTTATAACATTATGTACATACATACATACATATGCTCAGGCCTTTATACCTTACAGGGTAGGCAGAGCACCGAGGGCCGATAGAACCACATGGTGCCACTTCTGACCAATTGTGAGGGTATAGTTGAGATGTACAAGTTCGGTTAGTAGCGACAGGTGGTCAGCCATCGCCTACAAAACACCCAAACCCGCTGCATCTCTTTCCGTGCATGTCGTAAGAGTCGACTAAGGAGCTCAGGGGCGTTCTCTCAGGCAATAAGCTAGCAAATCGTCACTGATGGTTTACATCGCGGGGTCGGATGGACAAGATGCTGATGAGACGCCAGCTGATCAGTGCCATCTAGCAGCCAAGATTAAAAACAATTCTGCTTTTGTTTCTTGCCCCATTCGAAAGTGCTTACCAGTAAGGGTATAGGGTTCTGACTCCGACCCTCCAGCCCGTCTGCCAACTCCATCAGGTCAACCTCGTACAGGCTCTGACCGGGTGGAATGTTTGATAACCTGAAAAAATAAATACATACATACATTATATGAGAGTGCACCAGTGTTTATATATAGTGCTCTACTTTACACCACCTATAGTGCGTGCACACCCTTGTGTGCACGCACTATAGGTACACTATTGGTAATAGCTCCTGTGTAGTCATCTAATATTTGTATTAAATCACGTCTCTGGGGGTGGTGAAAAGGGAAGCGCTTTCGGCCCCACCGGGCCACTAGCTATTGTTTGGCCCATGTATATGTCGCAGGCAATTTGTATGATTCGTCTTTATACAAACGGCGTCGTCCGTTTATAAACGCTCGCCAGGCATTTTGAATAGTATGAGAGAAAAAATTCCTTTTAGCACTTCGCCGGTCGCTGCAGGGACATGCTCGCTACGCTCACTCGACTCGTGCGTTGTTATTTTAACAGGTCTAACATAACCTAACCTAATTAATTAAGCAGACCAATTGCTAGAAGCCAAATTGTCTCGCTCCAAAACCCATACTATTCAAAATGCCTAGTCGTTTTGTAATAGGGCGTGTTTTACAATATGCCTTCGACATATATATTCTAATCAATGTCACAAACTTCGATATCGCGTTCTAGACAAGCCTCTTATAAAACCTCTGACCATACCTGATCCTCAACATCTCATCGATGGGCAGGTCTTCGGGAATGTCCTTCAGGTACGGCACGTTGCCGGCCAGCATGAATGACGTCACCATGCCGCTTGGGCCGTTGCCTGCGGAGGAAACAACCTGGAGGTGAAACACGAACCTAGTGCTCCTATGGGCCATACACCCTTACATCAGCCTATTGCAGTCCACTGCTGGACGTAGGCCTCCTCCAGAGCACGCCGCAAGGTTCGATCTCCCGTTTTCGCTATCCAGTTACTACCAGCCGCCCTCTTTAAGTCATTTCACTGACATTTCAGCGCGAATATCGCACAATTTTCGTTGTTGAATTGCTTCTGCTTTGCAAGATACGTAATCAGCCCACCGAACGGAATTCGATGAAACTTGGCAGTCATATAACTTCAATCAGAACAACACACAGACTATTTCACGTAAACGAAGTCGCGGGCGTCCACTAGTTACGCACAACACAGCCCATCCCACTATCGTAAGGTCGTAAGATCAATAGCCGCTCATATTTGCCGATATGAGTTATGGTTCCATGGCACGTGGACATAAGGTTGCTTATTGCGCAATAAATAAAGGAAAATTCCATGGGCATTATTGGAATTAATTGCTGGGGACTCTGGAATGATCGTTACATTTTTTTTCGATATACGATAGTTTAAAAGATATAATTTAACACATATGTATTATGTAAAGAGACGTTTTTATATATCCCATACCTATGTATAAGTAGTTCAGATAAATTTTAACGTTTTCTTCCGAAATATGTATTAAAATTCTATATAAGAATTAATAATTAAATAAAGCAACTCTACATAATAAATAATTTACGACTCGAAAACATTGATTTATTATATTATGTGTATCAATATTTTTGAACAATTACAAAATATATAAATTTAACAAATATTGTTCAAAAAAATAACAATGACCTATTCACATTTTTGTATACAGGTTTTCCCGTGAATTAGACCGGTTTTCCCCATCAAATACGGTAGTAGGCAAGTATGTGGTAAGTACCTACATATTTATTCACGCTATGGTGGTATCAAAAAAACTTGAATCTATTTCTTGTGTTGATGCGGGGCTTCACTAGAATATGTCGTGGCCATATTGTTAAATTGATTTCATGAAATGGTCGAGCATTTCATGAAGTGGTCGCATTTCATGAAGTGGCCGAAAACAGATCGTTAAATCGTCTACATCACGATTTTTCATCCACGTTTGGCCAAATCGTATTAAAGGGTGTCCATAAAATCCTGGGAATGTGGTAAGAGCTTCCATATATAAGTATACCATAAGTCCAAAGTATGATGGTATGATTTTTATTTGCTATTATTTATGTGCGATATTTTCACAATATAATATTTAAAAACATAAAAGACTTTACAAAAGCGATTCGCATCTGGCACATCGCCGGACGCTGCCGTAGCACGCTCGCTCCGCTCGCTCGGCTCGTGCGATTTTTTCACGAAAAATTTGTCATAGTCTAACCTAACCTAACCTAACCTATCGTCTATAAAAAAATCTAAGGTTTTTGTTTAACAATATTATTATAAACACCATTAAGTGTAATATACATTATACAATATCGCACAATCCGTGAACTTCTTCTGAATAGTCACCCTACTCTCTTTAATTTGTTTTATAACCTAAAAAGAAAAATCCTTCACACATAAATTAAACGCGCGCAGCGCCTCTACCGGTTTCATGTAACTATTTTACGATATATGAATAATCTTGACCCTTCATGAAATGATCGGGCGTTTAGTTGCCCATATCGAGAAACGATTTTTAATACGATCTGCCCAAACCATATCATGATGTGGCCAATAGACAGTTAACTTTTCATGAAATGCGACCATTTCTGAAATGCGTGACCATTTCTGAAATGCAGATATGGCTTCACTAGACAAATACATCAGCTGCATCTCCTTCCGTGCATGTCGTAAGAGTCGACTCAGGAACTCGGAGGGCGTTCACACAGATCAGCTAGCAACTTTTGACAGATCTTTTGCACCTGTCCCGCCCCCTTATTACCTAACTAGCAAAAGCAAAGCGATAGCGAAAATTGTACAAAATTCGCTGATTGCTCGTCAAATTTGTATTACGTAAAACGGATTTCAAAGGAAAATTGTACAATTTTCGCAATCGCTTTGCTTCGGCTTTGCTATTGCAAATTAAGTAATTAGGGGGCTGCTATGCTAAACGTGACTATAGGATTTTCCTCGTGAACATGTAGTTCTGACTACCCCATTTTGTGAACACAGCAGCTATATCTATTTATGTATGTATACAAAAAATCGACAACACTTATTTTACGGGCTGAATACTGCCCTGTTATGACAAATAAAAAAATATTGATTTGAAGTCACGAACGTATAAAGAACAACGGACGTAATGCTGTCACTGCACAGATTGAAGCACCGAAATGGCGGCGCGTTTGGCATGTGTGCGTATTTTCCAGTAGGCGCCGAGCTTACTATGGTTTGTATGTGTGTGTGAATAATCGTTGCCGCTATGAATGCTTCACTCAATACTCTGTGCACTTTATATATCGGGAGGTAGCCTACTCGATTTTGAGTGCATGGAATGAGGACATCGTTGCCGAGCTTACTATGAATGCAGTAGTTTTCACTCTGTGAAGAAAATGGCGGGTGTAGTCAGGTTATATATACTATATTAAAAATAAATTTTCACTCTGAAACTGATACAGGTTATTCTTTATCTATAAAAATGATAAAAAAAAGCCTCAGCAGATCTATCGATAGGGGTAAAATCGTCAGCATGTTTGAATAGCACATATAATCCCCTTGCTGACGATTTTACCCCTCAAATCGATAGATCTTGTATAGCATAAAGAATAAGTATGTTTCATTACCATACAACCCGAGCTGATCGACTTGTATGGAAAATGATGATACCTGCAACGTCATGTTTGAAGTATGATTTCAAATCGACTTGTATGGAAAAGATGATACCAGTTGATGAGTCGTTAATTTATGTAACGTTTTAATTAATCTATTAATATACTGTCCCCGATGACCGTGGGTCAAGTAAATAAAGGACTGGGGGCCAATTCCGCAATAAAAAACCGAAACGCAACCACTAACGCGGCGCAATATTTTTACTTGCCGCCTGAGTAACGGTAGTCTATTCCACTTTTATTGAAAAAAAATATTGGGTTCGCCTCTGATCACAATGGTGATTATATTCGTGGGTGATTTTTGGACACTAAAGAGTCATAGAATAGACAATATTTTAGCACGCAGCGGTCACGAGTGTGACAGAATAAAAACAAATATCTGTCTCGTGCTAAAAGTGTCTACTAAATACGTCACTGTTAAGTGATTGTAGCTTCGTATCGAGCTTCTCCAGCGGTTCTGTTTCGGCTTCGGACTAGCTGAATTTTTTTGCGGAATCGCCCTCTTGGGGCTTGCTGAATCATTCTATTGTATGCACTGACAGACAGCCATATTCATTATAGTGGACGCCCGCGACTCTGTCCGCGTGGCCTACAGAAAAAACAAAATGTCGAAATTATCTGGGATAAAAATATTTTCCCGGGATAAAAAGTAGCCTTTATGTTAAGTGGGATCTGTCACAATATATTCCTAAAAACTGCATGGAAATCGGTTCAGCCGTTTCAGAGATTAGCGTGCACAAACGCAAACAGACAAAAAATTCAAAAAATCATCGTTTTGGGTCCTATTGCGTTGATACAGGTCTCCTATAATATTTTTTCTCATATATCTTCCATGTAACAGACAGCGATCCGTTACATTTTTTATTATATGTATAGATAACCATAATAACATTCATGCATGCAATTGTAAATTTTAAGTAATTTAAAACTGTATGCAGGATTTTCTAAATTATTAACGTGTAAAGTACCTACATACCTACTATGTGAATGACGTCACAAATCGTGTACGCTCGATGTAACAGGATATACATATTATGTAATTGCTTTTTATTTTTTAATTACATATAATGTTTTTAAATTATAATGAATTACTTTATAAATAACTAGTGGACGCCCGCGACTTTGTCAAATTTAGGTAATGTTCAAATGTTAAAAAAATGTAGTTTGAATTATTTTCTAATAACACGGTACGTGGACCAAATTTAATATAATTTAGTTTAGTAGTTTTAGGCGCGAAACTAACTTGTACGTAAACTAAAATAAGTCACTTTCGCATTTATAATCCCAACTAATATTATAAATGCGAAAGTAACTCTGTCTGTCTGTCTGTTACGCTTTCCCGCTTAAACCTCGCAACCGATTTTGATGAAATTTGGTACAGACAATCTTTAACCCTGAGAAGAACATAGGCACTTTTTATTTCGAAAAAATATCATATAAATATTTTAATTTATAACATTTTGTTTTTTTTTGCAGTCCACGCGGACGGAGTCGCGGGCGTATAAGTATAAGTCTTAATTTATAGCGAATTGAAATCAACAGTGGAAAGGCAAAAACGCTACCAGGCGTGGTGGCGCTTTAGCGTTTTTGCCTTTCCACTGTCGAAATGTGACATATATAATTGATTAACTATTAATTATTATAATCAATAACTTACCGATTACAACAACTTCTTTGTATATACAGTCGTCGACTTCATGTTCACAAGGTTTTCTACTATCCTTCATTTTTATATTTAAAAAATTAATTTAATCTAAACTGTGACGGTCATTATCCACTGTTTCTAAACTTTCTTCTACCAATTTTTTTAATAAAAATAAATATGAATAAATAATTTATTTTTAATGCGAATTTTATTATTATTTACCTTAATATCACATGCAGTTTAAAGTCTTACGGACTTAGAATTAAATGGTTTAGCTTTGAAGTTTAGATTAATTATTAGTTTTATTTTATGGGTAATTAGAATTTTCAATAAGCAGCGTTGTATCTGTAACAATAGAAAAAACATTATTAGTTAAACTATGCCATAGTATAGTTATGTAGATAGCGGTGATAGCCCAGTGGTTAAGACGTGCACCTTCCAAGCGGGGGGCGTAAGTTCGATCCCAGTCACGGGCCTGTACCAATGAATTTATTCCATGTACAGATTTTAATGTTGCAAAATTGTCACTTAGCTCGTGCCTCGGAAAGCACGTAAAACCGTTGGTCCTGCGTCTGATCTCTCTCCAGTCGTGTCGGCTTTCCGTCCCATCGGACTATGAGAGTAACGGAATAGAGAGTGCATCTGTGTTTGCGCACACATTTGTGCACTATAATATGTCCTGCGTACCTGGCCAATCTTCGTAGAGGTTGGTCGCCATACGGTCGGAGATCATCATCATCATCATTTAGATATGTAAAAATGTACTTAATAATAAATTTCAGGTTTGAAAAAAATTACAAAATTGATACAATATTTTATCTACAAGTAACGTCGTATACATATCGATTTAATTACCTAGGTACTTATAAACTTGTTATATATAACTTGAATACATAGCAATAATAACCACATTGATAGTTGCAATATAAAATATTCTATCATATAATTTACAATAGGGAATCCCAGCAGTAAATATTATTCAAATCATATAAAAACATTTGAAGCGACAGTGTATTGTATTTTATGTGACTATTCTTGGCCTCACATTAACTTCAATAAGTTAATTTTTATACCAGTTTTTATTTTTATTCTTATTACACTTATTTAGCACGCTAATCTAGAAGGCCTAAACGGCTCCCTTATTACCTAACTAGCAAAAGCAAAGCGATAGCGAAAATTGTACAAAAATCGCTGATTGCTTGTCAAATTCGTATTACTTAAAATGGATTTCAAAGGAACTTTGACATTTCAAGGCGAATATTGTACAATTTTCGCTATCGCTTTGCTTCGGCTTTGCTATTGCAAATTAAGTAATCAGGGAGCGGCTTCATCTTAGTCGTAAGAGACTGTGTCAAATTTTTACTCAGTCGGGTATTTTTCTTAAAGTAAATGAGGTTAACTTATCTTATCTTATCATAATGTTATCTGTAAATTAATTAAGATCTTTAACTACATATGAATACAATAAATGATTGAGTATTGAGTATTATTTCTATATTTCATCTGTCAATAGATTATCATTTTTTTTTTCTAACCAAACGATTCATTGAACCGAGGTACCCACCAATGTCCGTATCTATAAACACCGTTATTATAAATAAGAACAAGGCCGTATGTTAGCGTGCAGTTTAATAGTTATTTCTAACTGTGTTTGGAAAACAAGGCACTTTGCCAATAGACAAGTTTGTGCACACTCGCCGCGACAAATATCATATGGGAGTTTATTAGAAATGACAAGATGCTGCTTACGCACAAATAACTTGCAGACGGCTATCAAATGTGACTCAATCATTAACGCTTCGTCTAACAGATAACGCATTTAACGCGTGATAGAGCGTTAGCGAATTACGCTGTAACGTCGTGTATTTTCAGTCTGAGACTAGGGATAGGTGACAAGAGTCTATTTTGCGAAAAGAAAAAAAAAAACTAAAAATAAGTATTATTTCTTTTTTAACGCAGATTAAAAAAAAAAGATATCTTGACATCAGCTCCGCAATGCCTCGTGCCTTCGTGGTAGGTTATTTTACGGGGCCACAACAAACTAATGTTAGGAAACATTCTAAGTTTGGTATATTCCAGCTCCGCAATACCTCTCGCCTCCTTGGCAGTTCCCCACTCGCCAAACATTGTATAACATGTACAACTAATATTTATTAAACATAGTATCGCCCGACTATGTCCAGTCAGTATGTTAGGTGATGCGGGTGAAGAATTTTTTCCATTTTCTTTATTAATAATTTTACTCTTTAAATATGTTTTAATATACTTCAGAAGACATATACTTAATATACAAATGCGTAAAAACATAATTTTAAAAGTCCAAAAACCCGACTGCTTAAAAAAGAACCAAATAATGTACATAATAAAAAAACTGAAAAGAAAAAAACAAGCATTTACTTAGATGTCCGGTGGTCTAGAATTCTATAATATTATTATGGAATGAATACTATTGAAGAACATAAAATATTTTCTAATGATCGTAATAGAACAACTGAACAGCCAGGATCATCCATTGAAATATTAGCTTAGCTTGGCTGTCGGATAATGGATCCCGAATGTTCAGTTGTTATGTTACGATCATCAGAAAATATTATATGTTCTAAGTTAAGCGAGAAGCTACGTAAATAGAAGGAACCTACCCACTAAATTTCAGACTCGAAATCGCATGTTTATTTTTCCAGATAGTATTAAGAATTCCTAAACAACTCAGGAATGTTCATACAATCTTGAAAAATAAACATGTGATTTCGAGTCTCAAATTTTTGAAATAGGTTCTCTATTGTGGGTTATTTACATAGCTTGTCGCTTAACATACCCTTTCTGTTACAACCTGTATATTTAAAAAATACGAAAATACCTTATAGGGATAAGCACGCCTTTGTACATTGTCAATGTAAAATGTTTTTCCATATAAAATGTCTGTGTACAATAAAGAATAGAATTTAAAATACCTACACATCCTTATTATTTTCTATTTTTAAAACATTGAATTAAAAAATAAAACTGAGTTTTATACAAACATTAAGAAATTAAAATAGAAGGTAACTGCGTTGTTTTGCCATTACATATTTTTATGGTGTTGGTGGTGAAATGGGGAAAATTAAGTGTCACATGTTAATAGCAAACGATTAAAAAATATATAAGCAGGGCGGTATGTGTATAGATTTGAATATCTCCGCTTTTAATATCTAGTAGCTCTATCTACAGTAGGCACGTCTGTCGTGTGGTGGCTTAGTACGAGTATATCGAAGGGGTGAAAGGCTATTTGGGATAAGCGCCATATATATAAATGGCGCTTATCCCAAATAGCCTTTCACCCCTCGATATCATTTTCTTTAAATGCTGGGCCTTTGTTTGCGTATCAGCAATCCATCACCGCCGACCTAGATACCTAGAAAATTGTCTACCGACACCACTTGCGACAGTAGAAAAATATTTTAAGAAAATATTTTTTTCATACACCTACACAAAGTCAGCATTTTTCGCAAGCAACTTGGGATTGACTGTCCAGCAAATTTTACATTAATATCACAATAACAAGTTAATTGTAAAATACTCTGTCGATGGCAATGACCTACAAAATTCTGCTATTTGATGATTTTTTAATGCTCTCTGTTTATTTCCTATATTAAATGTCAATGATAAATATAAATATACATTTTATAGATTTATTAAAATTGTCAATGATAAATTTACAATATCACCATTTTTTTTCTGTACGTAAACTACGCTTCCCTGTAATATGGCTACTAAAATATGCAGAAAAAATAAAATTACTGCAGAAAATTCTCTTCGGATAAGAATCGAATCAAGGATTTCTGGGTTATCGGTAGTAGACATAATATTTACTCAATTTTTTGGGGCATATTATATTACGCATGCTCAGTTTATAGTAGATATATAATACCACGATTGGCCCACCACTCATTCCCGCCTCTGCAACTCCCGTGAGCCAGAATCAATAGAGGCGACCAGAAAAATGCATAACAAAGAATAGAAAATCCCGGGGGACCTAACTAGCGACTATAAAGCATTAAAACTAATAGAAAAACAGAATGTGAAGTATGAAGATAGGTATAATATTACATTAAGCACTGACTGACAATATTATTACAATTGGAACATACGGCTACTTTATGTTACCTATAAGTTATTATGCCAATAATAAGCGTGACAAAATTCTTTGAAGGCACGGAAATTGTGCTTAGATGAGATAAGGTCATTAGGAGATAGGTATATAATATACATAGGTGCCTCAGTAAAACATGTCATGTAAATATGCACCGAGCTAAAAAAATTAGGTGGGTTCCTAATATTACTGAAACAGTAATGCAATTCTCTGTCGGATAAGACATCGAATCATAGGATTTCTGGGTTAAAAATCGGTATATGGACAATAGCGATAGTATTAGTCTAATCATTTGAATACTCGTACACTCGCCCTTGGGTATTTGCATATTATATTACGCTTGATGCTCAGTTTATAGTAGATATATGAATACTTCACATGATTGGCGCCACGGCACTCATTCCCTTAGATAATGCCTCTGCATACTGAACCCCGTCACCCAGAATCTAATTTAAATAGAGGATCACCGACCAAAGATAATCAAATTAAAAATAAGTAATAACACTGCAATAACATTCAAGAATAGAAAATCCCGGGATCTCATCATCACGATGACCATATACCTACATAATATTACTAAATAGACTAGCATTAAACATTGACGCGTGTAGCAAATTTTTAGAAAATATCTGTCTATGAGTATAAACACTGATAAATGATCAAGTATCGTTTCCCAAGACTTAGATGTAACGCGTTTAATATTAACATTAAGCAGCTGCCCACTGACAATATTATTACAATTCAGGTAACATACGGCTTCAAACTTTATGTATTATACCTATAAGTTATTAGTTTTCTTAGCCAATAATTCGGAGCGTGACCAAACTTCTGATAATTTAACTGAAGGCACGGAAATTGTTTTGCTATCAGATGAGATAAGGCATTAGGAGATCTCATGTATTCCATGGGTTAGATGTGTACTGCGTGATATTCGCGGAGCGCGGACGCACTACGATGGCGTATTTACGACGACGGACGCGCACCACGGTACGCGTGCTCACGGACCGTATTACCACGGACGCTCCGTTTCCCACGATCGGTGGTGCGGGCTGGTGCGCGTCCGTCCGTAATATCACGCACCATGGGAACCCACCGTTAGAGACAAAGATCCGACCCAAAGAAACAAACATCGCTAAAATATATTATGTTATCAGTATAAATAAAAAAATCTAATTTCCTTGCCAACACAACAAGTATGATAAAAAAAAATATATGGTGTAACTGATAACGATTATTCAACGTTATCAGAAATACAAGAGATAGTCAGAGTAATTATATAGTTATTGTTGATTTTACTATACTTTATTTACTCACTCTTTGTCATGAATAAATATTTATAAACATATCGTGACCTAAGTTTTTTATAATGAACAATGAGAGTAGCTAGGGCTTTTTTTCGTATTAACTAAACCCAGTGGCCAGCAAGCAGCGTCCTGCTATTGTTATCCATGATTTCCAAATACAAAGAATAAAAAAAAGAATATCATGAAAGAAAACCAGTAGGACGCGTAGTCAGGCGTAATCTAACCTACTATTTCATGATAAAACCAACAACGATCGATGCACACTTAAGACACTTAGGTACAGACAATTATAATAATATAAAATTATATAACATGTGCCAAATCGTAGAGTAACAAAAACCCAAGTAAAATTCTAAAATGAACACCAATAATTTTACACTGGACATTAATAATGCAATGTACGTACATTATGTAATGGCATTTACACCTGTCGCCGCTAGGATATTGGCTGTGATATATTCTGTATGATCTTGCAGCTCTGGCTACACCATTTCGGGAACACAGATGTTTCTTAAAAAAAAAACTAGCGATCTCGCTATCTAGTAATTTTATTTATACAGGGTGATTTTTGGTCCAATTTACGGGAACACATAGAGTGTCTGTTAGGGTCTTAAAAAAAAAACTAGCTGATCATCGCCTATTTCTCAAGTAATTTTTTTTTGGCATAAACTTATTTATGATGTATAGAGAACCCTTCGTAGGTGGTATTTATTTTTAAATTTTATTTTTAAATATTTTAACATAAGTAACGTGATTATGCGGTAACACAAAAACGGTTGGGTTTATCTGGATACCGATGGTATAATTAGTAACAGAACTTTAGGTATAGTTAATTCCAATTAGTGAGACACTTTATAATAATATAAAATTAATAACAATAATCTATTCTCTATCTATTGTTAAGTGACTGACAAAGCCTACATTTTCCATTCAACAGCCATTTCAATTTGAAAGGATATTATGATAATTAATATAAATATAAGAAATAGAAACATTAACTAACATTATACACGAACATAAATTTATAATAATTTGTATGGCCGCCAAGAATATGTCAGCAGCAGGTACTTCTGAACCATTTAAGACAATATGAAAACAAATTATATTCATAATCTAGTACAATATTTTTATTTTTTTGTACAGCATTTCAATCGCAAAACCCGATTGGTAAAATCCCTAAATTCACTCGGGTGAAGAATTTTTTCCATTTTCTTTATTAATAATTTTATTTTTTTATATTTGGAAACACTATGTATAAAAAGATGTAGGATATTGTTAATTGGACACAATTTTTTTTCACAAATATATCTTCAGTTGAGTTTTTCCTGAGTTAAATAAAAAAAGCTAAAATATTTATTACACCTCTTTTGGGAAATATTTATCAACTATTATTTAAATATAAATATCGTAAATATTACGGTGCCGGGAAAGAGGCGATATTTTATGTACGTACGTACATAATGTAATATTGTGTTGTAATAAAGATGTAATTTTAAATCAGAAAAACACAACAAACACAAAAAGCTTTGCAAGTACGAGAGTACTGCATAAATTATTACTTATTTGTTAATATATTATTATTTACAGTATAAAAAATATTTATTTACTTAGGTACCTACTTTTTGCAGGACTCAGCTGATCTTGCACACAGAAAAAAATCTCGTAAAGTGATCTTGCATCAAAATATGGGATAAAAAATAATCCGAATATTGCAGAACAGATGTGAATATACAATCACATGTACTAAAGAAATTCGCGAATTTCCGATAAGAGAGAGCACGTGCGTCCGGTTCCGTGGTTGGCACTAGACTGACATTGAACGCGGCCAAATAGCTGCGGCTCGGTGTACGAAACAGATGCTGAAATGATGCGGAGTAGTTGTGTGCTATCTATTTATTTATTTATCTAACTTTGATTCACTGCTAGGAGATGAACAGATTGAGAAACCTGTCCTGAGAAAAGTTTTTTTAATTTTTAATTTATTTTTACAAATTAAAATTAAAAAAAAAACTTTTTTAAAACAAGCTTTTTTAAAAGCGCTAAAATGAAAAACCTTTTATTTTTAATCTTTTACTATTGGCATATGATTTCAATACACAATTTATATGTTATAAATATAAAAGCTTGTCGCGAGATTTACATAATATGTATATGTATAACATAAACAAGTAAATTATGTACTTAAATAATTTTGTAACCACGAAAGCACTAGTACTTTTAAATCTCGCTTTCGATTTATTTTATAGTGGATAATTTCATCAATGCTTTATAACTTTTATTTACTAAGTATACTTACCTATATACTATCTCATTTAGTGAAATATTATTTAAATATGTAACTCTTGACCTTATGGACTCGTCTAGTCCCCTGTTCCGAACATACATAGAGTTACCCATTTAGTACGTTACAAAGATACCCTTTTCGCCTCGTTCGTACACATTCATTGAGTTTGCTTGCATACATGCATTTTTAACGAAATGTCAATAAATTTAAGCGAGCTCTCGTTGAACGCTCTATGACATCGTACCAAAAAAACATACATCGAAACAAAAGCTCGGTGCATTTATTTACACAGTGACAAGTCCGTCGCAGTCGTTCGGCCTCCGTGGCTACGTTACGAAGTACGAACCACTGTGTGAATGTGCTTACGTATGTCGCGGGTGTGGTGTTACAATAGGATTTATGTTAACGGCCAATTTCAATACTAGAAATTATAGAGAGTATCGTTTATACAATGTTAAGTGCAGGTGCTAAGTGTAGGTGTGAAGTGAATTCAACGCATGTCTTTTAACTTATCAGTGCACTTCACATATGCACTATGCAATGTTTAAGTACGGCTTCATGTATACGGAGTGCAGGATATTGACAGCCAGGCATAAATTCTGAACAAGTAATAAGTAAGTAAAAGCGAAATGTGTTTTCATATGCACCAAATTTCATGCAAAAACCTCTTGGAAAACATAGCACAGCCTTTACCTACGTATATTGTTTTATTTATCATCTGCAAATAAGAATTTCTTAGATAAGATCATAAATTTTGGTCGCATATGTAATATAACCGAACAGAAGTTAACATTAATAAATAGCTGAATATTGGCCTCAGGGCCGGCCCGCCCATACGGCGAACGGAGCAGTCGCTTCAGGCGCCAAATCCAGAGGGCGCCTAAATAGTAAAGATATAGGTATATACTAGTGGACGCCCGCGACTCCGTCCGCGTGGACCACAGAAAAAACAAAATGTCGAAATTATCCGGGATAAAAAGTAGCCTATATGTTAAGTGGGACCTGTCACAATATATTCCTGAAAACTGCATCGAAATCAGTCCAGCCGTTTCTGAGATTAGCGTGCAGTGTCTGAGTTATCAGATCCGAGGGTCAGTGGAGGGTGTAGGGCCCGGTGGTGGGCGCACACAGTGAATAACTTTTCTATGATAAAAAGTTAAACTTTTCCTGCAACATAGACCCGCTGAATCATGATGGAGATTACAAAATATATTCGTTACATCGTTAAACCTTATTCCATGCAGATAAAACACAAAATCGCTTGGATACATCACTCCAATCAATATCCTTAGAGACGCAAAAACTTTTGACTTTGCAAATTAAATCTTATTCCATATAAAATAGAGTATAATAAATATTAGAATACGCAGTTTCTAAAGTTATAGAGAAAACTTACTTTATTATTGTGAGATTTGTAACAGCGTGGTAACGGCAATGATTTGCAGTAAATGCAGTACCTACTGTCAAATCATCATCATCATCATCGTCAGCCTATTGCAGTCCACTACTGGACGTAGGCCTCCCCCAGTGTACGTCACATGGCTCGATCTCCCGTTTTTGCCATCCAGTCACTACTTTTTTTTGGTTTTGTTTTTAATTTAGCCGCTATTAGTGATCTATTTTTATTTAAATAAATTCCAGTCCAGTACTTATCTTTTATCTAAGTATCAAGATAAAATTTGTTAATACCGTGATATGAACTTTCATTAAAAAAAGTTAAATCTGTTCCCCTGTCTTGTAAACAGGGGGACAGATCAAACTTTTCCCGATCTGTCCCCCTTATGGGGAAAAAGTAAGGTGACAGATCGGAATACTCCAACGAACGCATCGTAATTTATATATCTACTATATGTTGCCCGCGGCTCCGTTTGCGTGGATGTCGCTTAATGCGTGGAAGGGGTATAAAAAAATTGTTCACGACCTATTTACAGACCCACCGAATACAGGTACACAGAAAATTAAATAAAAATCGGTCAAGCCGTCTCAGAGGAATTTTGTAACAAACACCGCGACACGAGAATTTTCCAAATTAGATACATACATCACACGGCTTTGTTTCCAAAACTGGGGGAGCCAAACCTGCACGATCAAGAAGGAGAAACTCAGAAGGTACAAAAGAGAAGGTGGGACTATGAACTGAGTCGTGTGGCAATCGTGAGACCATGACGTCATCATAGGGGTGGAGCTTCAGGGCCAGTGTGTGTAACGCAGTAGTTGTAACCACACGCTTATGCAAGTAGTTTGGCTAGTCACTATAAGGTGGTTTCTATGTAAATGGGCAGGGCTACAGTGTTAGGATGCTCCCCTTGTCCCATACTTCACCCCCGCTCAGCGGCACACTATTTTTGTATGAAAATATACTTAGCCGCTGCTCCTCTTTTATTTCTTCTCCATGGAGAAACCACAGCGTTTTGCGTAGCGGGGTCAGATGTAAAAGATATTTCTTTCTATTAATATCTGCAAAACATTAGTAGTACATAGCGGCCGCCAGCGCCCCGGCCAGAAGTAAATTTTAGAATGGAGCGAGAACCAATTATGGCGCCTCTTCTGTTTGCTCCTAATAATATAGATACACCTATACCTTTACCATTTAGGCGCCCTCTGGGATTTGGCGCCTGGAGCGACTGCTCCGTTCGCTGAATGGGCGGGCCAGCCCTGGCGGCCGCTAGTACTGCCTTATTCATTCATTCTTTCATATTTTTTACTAGTGGACGCCCGCGACTCGACTTCGAAATTATCCGGGGTAAAAACATTTTCTCGGGATAAAAAGTGGCCTATATGTTAAGTGGGACCTGTCACAGTTTATTCTTTAAAACTGCATCGAAATCGGTTCAGCCGTTTCTGAGATTAGCGTGCACAAACGCACAGACAAACAAACAGACTAGTTCCAAAAATCATTCTTTTGGGTACTATTCCGTTGACAGGTCTCCTATATTTTTTTTTTCATATATCTAGACAGCGATCCGTAATATTTTTATTATACCTATGTATAGAAGAAGAAGATAGATGTACACACAGAAAACATAAATAAAAGATAATAATAATATACAATAGCCGCGTGGTGTCGGCAGAGTAGAGTTTGTACCACCCCTGCCTGCCCCTGGGTATCGTACGAGGCTATTAAGGGTTTCCGGGAGGTGGGCAGCAGCGCCTCCCGTACTGAAAACATAGTCCGAAAATCACACTGCGGTCACCAACCCGCCTGCCCAGCGTGGTGACTATGGTCAAAACCCACCTGTGGCAGTAGCCTTGTGGCGTGCCCTGGTGGAGGCCTACGTCCAGCAGTGGACTACAATAGGCTGAAGAAGAAGAATAATATACAAAGACGAGCTTATATCTGACAGAGATTTCTTACAGCTAGCCATTTTAATAATAAGGTACGATTTCCATAACCTTGAACTCTCCCCCGCCGCCCACCGCCTCTTGAGTATAAATGTTGCGCAATATTAGTTTACTAGTGGACGCCCGCGACTTCGTCCGCGTGGACTGCAGAAAAAAACAAACTTTTATCTTTATAAAAAGTATATAAAATAGGTATAGCCTACATAAAAAGTAGCCTGTCAATTTTTATTAAAATCGCTCCAGCTGTTTTTACGTGCAAGTAACAAACATCTATCCATTCATCCATACTCACAAACTTTCGCGTTTATAATATTAGTAGGATTCAGTAGGTCTAAGAATGGACTACAATAGGCTGATATACAGGAAGAAGTCAATAGTATAAATTAGAAAGTGCTTATCATGTTGAATAACTTTTCCTAAGACGGTATTTTCATATCTCTCAAAATTTAGCTGGGCTGTTAAGGGTTCTGCATCAGGTTATCTAGACCTTCAATTTTATTACGTTATTAGAAAGTGCTTATCATGCTGAGCAACTTTTCCTAAGACGGTATTTTCATATCTCTCAAAGTTTAGCTGGGCTGCTAAGGGTTCTGCATCAGGCAGTCTAGACCTTCAATTTTTTTCTTTCATATCATTTCTACGTCATTTTATTCTTTCATACATATTTTTGGATAACTTGAACGTTTACGCAGCGCACGCAACGGAAGTCTCCAAAGTTGAATAATTTTCCCCTCTCCTCTTATTCCGCCTATTGGTCGCACTGTGATGATATATAGCCTAAAGCCTTCCTCGATAAATGGACTATCCACAAACAAGAATTTTTTAATTCGACCCAGTAGTTCCGGAGATTAGCGCGTTCAATCAAACAAACAAACAAACAAACTCTTCAGCTTTATAATATATTAGTATAGATTTGCAAACGCCGCGAGATCAAAATATACAAGTTCCTTTATTACTAGATTTATTTATAGTTATCTACGAGTATTACATAATGCGTGGTAACTATGAACAGAAACCCCCCTGTGGCAGTAGCCTTGTGGCGTGCCCTGGGGGAGGCCTACGTCCAGCAGTGGACTGTGTTACGTGCCTGTGAATCAGGTCGCCATCACGTCGTATTGATAAGCATGGGAATGTACGTGTCTAGCAACAGCACGCGTCAGCTGAAATCCCCAGTCAATACGGACATATATAAATGTTTTATCAAATAAAAGTCAGACATCATCAGAGATCTGAAAACCCTCAACATGGCTATTATTGCTGCGGCTGTCCTGCTCCCATTAACGCCCCACAAGCGGCGTTGAAGACTGCAATAGGCTGAAGGCGATACATATTGACTGACGATCAACGCATTAAAACGCTGATCTTAGAGCCCTCAAATTTGAAGGGTGTGTCCCTTGTTTGACGTAGGCATACGATGAGAGATTTCTCCAAATTCTACCACTAATAAGAGGGTAAAATGGGGCAAAAGTTTATATGGGAAAACGCGATTCAAAATAAAATTGTGCATACTTACATATTTGCGTAATTTGGAGCCTTACCAGCTAACTGTCAATGATACATACATAACACCCCCGGATGGTCCCGAAACAGGGGTAGCCAGAACTGCAGGATCTTAAGGGAGATACCACAGCCACGTTTAGCATAGCAGGGACATCATTCACTATTCATTGCTGGGTTATTAGCATTAATTAATCTTTTTCATACAAAACGAGCAATGGACTACAAAGGAAATTACTACGCAATATTATTTAAAAAATATATTAACGCCACACTCATTCATGGTACAGTACGTTACTTATGTTTAAAAAATATAACGGTTTATATTAGTATTATATCCGTTTTAAACACATAATATTATTAGTTAATAGTTATATGTAATATTAGGTACTTTGGAATGCATGATTAACACAATGACTTCCAATATAATAACTATGATAAAAAGCTATTATATAACTCAAGGGTGCGGTTTGACTACAGATTAAGCGACCCAACCAACGGTCAGGAAAATGATGGGACAGGCAGTCGGTGTCGATGAAACATCCACTTCGTAGGTGTGGTATACAGGGAGCCAAGACAATGTCACAATTTTACGAGGGTCCTTCGACTATGTAACAAGGATTCGAATTTGACGTTCGTTGTCGTAATCGTAACACTCCCACGGTTCTATCGAGAAATAACGTTACTTTATCTAAGCCTTCAAACAGACATGAGATGACCCATCACCCCCAAGTGCAACGGATTTTTACCTACATTTACCTATCACGAGCTGGCTCCAGATACCCTGGGGTGCCTAACCCCATTTATCAACTGGCCGTCTTAATTGCAAAATTAAAACTGCGAAAGTAAACAAAGATAACTCACGGAAGCTCGTATTTAGCGTTTTAACTGTAAGATAATTAATGTAATTATCATTTTACTACATAGATACCTACTAATTAAAATATGTACTTACATACATATCTACATACATTTTGCACACGGCTGTGCTCCCCAAACGGGATCGTCACAACCGCAGGATCATGAAGGAGCTCCCGCAGCCATGTTTAGCACTGCAATGGCAAGTAGCTAGCTCGATCCCTGAGTTCCTTAGGCGACTCTTACGACATGCACGGAATGAGATGCAGCCGATGTATTCTAGTGAAGCCCCGCATCAGGACAGGTAATGAAAATTAAAGAAAAGCTTTTTCTGAATGTCATCATTAGACAGCATATTTGTTGTATAGTTGTATATACAACTATACACTATAATATAGGTAGATAGAGCTAAAAACTAGAAACCTAGATGTATGGATGGGCGTAATCTCGTTACAAAACTAAGACATTAGAGCCCCAAGCTTTCCTTCACTATGGAAACTCATAAATTGGCGAGCCGAGGGCCTGATGTTGACCATTTTACCATACCACAATCGCCATGGTGACTGATGATGTTAGCACGTAACAAACACACCCAAGGATGCTCGTTATGAGCAATCAATCAATAGATAATATTAATGATAGTGTGGTCCGCGTGGACCACAGAAAAAACAAAATATATAAATTATCCGGGATAAAAACATTTTCTCGGGATAAAAATAGCCTATACATCAATATGTTACGGAATTAGCGTGCACAAACGGACAGACCAACAGAAAAACCGACGTTTATAAAGGTCTCCTATAATATTTTTTCTCATATATCTTCCATGTACAGACAGCGATCCTTTACATTTTTATATACAGGAGATGTTCTTTAGTTGCCACACTTAACGAAGGGTACGTACTCTATACATCAAATAAAGTAAGTTTATGCCAAAAAAAATCCTGGGTAACGATGTATTTTTTTTTTAATTTCTTATTCGGGCAAAATTTATAGTGTCCAGTGTTTATGCTAGTTTCATTCATCATAGACAGATATTAATTATTTCTCGTGAAGAAATCTTGCTACGCCCGTCTCTGTGCATTTATGCAGAAAAACGCAGTCTATTTACTCAACTTTGGACCCTAATATCTTGGGAACCAGACACTTGCCAGGTATGCTTCCACGGAGAAAAATGATCGTGATGGTGAAGTGATTCCGTAGTTTTCGGGAACGTTGACGACCAAAAAATCATCCTGTCTTTATGAGTTCCTTAGTCGCCTCTTACAACATGCATGGAAGGATGCATGTTATGCAGCTGTATGCTGAGCTGGGTCCATTTCAGCATTATGTTTTTTACTTAGCTGTATTGTGAAACATTTGTAAATGCTGAATAAGTAATTTCTTATTCTAGTTATTTCTGACTTGGTGCCGGCAGAGTAGAGTTTGTTGTACCACCCCATGCTTACCCATGGGTCTCCTACGAGACGATCAAGGGTTTCCGGGAGGTGGGCCAGCGCCTCTCGTGCTGACAACATAGTCCAAAAATCAGACTGCGGTCACCAACCCGCCTGCCCAGCGTGGTGACTATAGGAAAAAAACCCCTATGGCCGTAGCCTTAGTGGCGTGCCTACGTCCAGCAGTGGACTGTAATAGGCTGAAGATGAGAACTGCGGAAACATATGTACGCATTTTCATACCCAGTTTTTAAGGTTCCGTAGCCAAATGGCAAAAAACGGAATCCTTATGGTTTCGTCATGTCTGTCTGTCTGTCCGTGTGTATGTCACAAAAAAAACATGCAACATCGCATTTTGTGATCTTTGTTGCTTGGATTTCAACTTCATCAGAACTGCGGAACCATGTCTGCGCATTTTTAACCTCAGTTTTTTAATATGCTAAAACCATGGAATAACATGTCACTAACTTATTATTCTATGGCTAGCTAAACTTTCTCTACTCAATAAAATGAGATATTAGGGAAATTCTTTAAAAAAAAAACATGTTTATCGACGATGGAGGTGCGGCTATGTTTACCGAGATTCAACTGACAACCACTAATCGAAAGTCGATATGAATAGAAAAGCGATAAGTGTTATGTTACTAATTGTGCGCTAACAAGCACATTTATCGAAACATTCGGAATTTTGGGCTAAGTAATCGCTCGTAAAATTGTTACATTATCTAAGGTCCGGTCTATCTTGTGTCCATAAAAACAAAGTTATCCGCCCGTCCCCTTGTTACATTTCATGCAAAAGTGCAAAATATCAGAAGGTAGATAATTAATTAGCCCAGTGTACCTTATGTTATGTATGGCTCAAGGAACTTTGGCACTAGCTTCTTGATCGTCTCCAGACTAAAGTACTGTTCCGCACTACGAAGAATTCCGCACAATTACCCCTTGCTATTTATCTGATTAAAACTCCAATCCCAAAGAGCGTACTACTTCAAAAAGGCCTACTACTTTAAAAGGCTATAAGGTTTTTTATAATGACAAGGCCTTTAAAGGCCTATTTCACTGGTCTAGTCCTAAAAAAGATTTGATAGGCTGAAATTTAATCCTAAAAGCCTAAAGTCCTTTGCAGCACTAATTGAAAGAGTAACAAACATAGACACACACACACACACATCCTCACGCTCACACATTCTTATATTAGTAGGTTAGGATTTTTTATAGTTGTGGTGCAGTGTATTATATATTGCAATATATTTTGTACGTTGTTACTTTTATTCATTGGTAATTTATAAGCTGTTTTTTTTCCGATTATTGACTTAGTACAGGTGTTTCTTTATTGATATAATTTGTTTGACGTAAAAGTATTGATAAATAAAGAATACATACAACCATGATTTTTTAAAGTCCTCCTTTTTGGAAACAGAATAATTTTTTTATTTATTTTAAGTAGTAGGTGTAATAGAAGCTAGATTCTTCTATAAGTGAACTGTATAAAAAAATCTATCAACAATTTATTTAAGCCTACTCATTGAAGACAGACACACAGACATGGTGATACCATTGTGCAGTGATGGGAGGTAATTAAGATGCTTAACTGCACGGTGATAGGATGCAAATGTTAACCAGTATAAATAAATCTTTATATTTTTTAAAATAATTATATTTACATACTTCACAACACATTGACCTAGTCCCACACCAAGATCCTTAAGGTCTTAAAAAAACTCTCAAAAAAACATCAATATTCATATCAATGTTTGCACGTACCAGGATTCAAACCCAGGACTTATGGCATCGCAGGCGGGTCCACTACCAGCTACACCAATCGGTCAGAAAAGTGATTGGTTCATACTATGCATAACCTACATTGATCCATGATTTTATGGACAATTCACACTTGGCCAATGTACACGTTGATAGAACCAAGTGAAATATTTTGAAAACATCTATTGTTCAAATGATCATCTTCCTGCTTGTCAATTTACTGCAATTGCGAGTGATTTACATTCATTAATGTCTATATCTCATAATAATCACAATCTTCTTGGCCTTATCCCATTGGTGATGGGTCAGCCCAATATGGCCTCCTTCGAAACATGTATTGCCAAGTTTTTGATGATTTACAGCTGGCTGATTGCTATCCCAGTTTTTGTTACTTTACTTTTATTTATTAAATTACCCTTCAATTTGGGTTATGGCACAGAATAACTAAGTAATGATCATGGTTTTCTTAGAACACATGAATGAGGATTCATTCTCAGTCAAGCAGTAAACAAACTTCGTGCACTATGTTGACAATAAAATCCAGTACAGCTTCAGATATCACCTAATCACGTATGAATGATTTGTAGGAAGTGTTATTGGCACAGTGAGTGGCACACGTGTTTTAGGAATCAAGATATTTCTGCTCATTGACGCCATTCGCCGGCGGCCCGAGAATGATCGGCTATTGTGAATGTTGTGACGATATTTCGGCATACATTGTTCAGAACCGATTGAAGAGATATACAATGCTGCAGTAAGCGTTTAAAAGGCATCAATACTACATGCCAGATCGATAAATTCTTTTTTTGAAACGATCATAGCACACCACTCGAGTGTATCGGTTTTAGCCTAGTTTAACATAAAAATTGTGATTCCAACTATTTATTCTGCTACAGTTTATCATTTACCATAGCCTAGACGTGAACTGAATGCATAAAATATTGACTTTTACATAGAAATGCTAAGTTTTACTTACAGAATTATGGTGAAGGCTCCGTCTCGGTAACACACGAATGTACAGTGTTTCTAGAGCTAAGTCACACACAAAATGTTTTTAAATGATGGCAGAATAGCACATACATATGATTTCTCAGTTTTCACACACTAAACAGTAATGGAAATTAATTTAATAATATATTTTCCCTCACATTACGTACATACGTCCAGCCAGAGATCCAGATGTCGGAGTTGTTATATCTAATTTAGTTTATCCCGAAGGAAAGGCAAGGGGAACTAAGCCCATACAGCCATTGTCTTTAGTAAATGATTTCTGAATTCATGATGGATGATAATGATGATGATGAATGGAAACGTCGGGAAAATCCTCAAGAACAAGTGTAAAGTTAGTCAAAATGAAAAATAATTGCAGAAACAACTTACATGGGCCCATGAAGAGATCGTATTCCGGCTAAAGTTTTACTCAGCTTACCTGCGTATAAAACCATGCACACGCACTAGATTCACATTACAAGTAATCAAAATAAACTTATCTACCAGAAAAAATCACTTTACGGACACATGCAAGCCATTTACAAATAATTTTTGATTTTCACAAGAAAATTACACCTGCACCCTTCCAGCTTTTCCCGCCGAATCCTTCGAATCTTGTTATATCTAATTCATGCCACTAGGCAGCGCTGCTCTATGACTTTGACGTTATGTGGTTTTAAATTATTAATGGCATCATCCTATTCACGCACTATTATTGTGTGTCCCTTCAAGACTTTTACAAAAAATAAACTTTTGTCACAACAAATTATGTAGCTAATTTTATTTATTTTATTAAACATTTAATTTATGTATGTATGTAACAAAAATAAAATTATTATTATTATGTACATACTTTTATTCCGATCTTACAGGCAGACACTATGCCTTTTCAAAGCTGTATACCTACAATTACATGGTTATATTATTTGCCGTCACTTATAATCTGCGAGGATTCGGCGGGAAAAAGCTGGAAGGGTGCAGGTGTAATTTTCTTGTGAAAATCAAAATTTATTTGTAAATGGCTTGCAATGTGTCCGTAAAGTGATGTTTTTCTGGTAGATAAGTTATATTTTGATCACTGTGATGTGAATCTAGTGCGTGTGCATGGTTTTATATGCAGGTAAGCCGAGTAAAACTTTAGCCGGATTACGATCTCTTCATGGGCGCATGTAAGTTGTTTCTGCAATTAATTTTTCATTTTGACTAACTTTACACTTGTTCTTGAGGATTTTCCCGACGTTTCCATTCATCATTATTGTCATTCATCATAAATTCAGAATACATTTTACTAAACAATGATTAGGCTGTATGGGCTTAGATCCCCTTGCCTTTCCTTCGGGATAAACTAATAAAAAAAAAAATATATATAATCTGCGACGACGAAAATTTTTGTGTTTGTTTACTTTTGATTATTTTGATTCTACTACAAAATTCTCTATTTTCAGTCCAAAATGAGTTCTGCTGCACGAACTGCTCGATTAGCACGCGAAGTTAAGAATTTTGAAACTAAATCGCCTTGGGGAATAACCTGCCGCCCTGAGAAAGAAGATAAATATGATGTTCTATTGGTGACTTTACTTGGTCCCAAGGGCTCCCCTTACGAAAAAGGCACATTTAAGCTTAAATTAACCATTCCCGACAAATATCCATTTGAACCTCCACTTGTAAAGTTTGTGACTCAAGTTTACCACCCTAATATTGATAAAGGTAATTCACTGTTAGGTTTGATTGCTATCCCATATCTACCTTCTTTCCTAGCAAGTATTATATCAAATTATCAGTTACAACTAATTTCTTAAGCAACCTTACATAGCATAAGATCTAAAATTAACAATTTCTTCATTTACAGGAGGCCGAATATGTATGGACATGTTAAAAATGCCCCCTAAAGGAGGTTGGTTACCCACTATTACACTGGAAACATTACTAGTGTCTTTACAAACGTTGCTGGCAAATCCAAATCCTGATGACCCTCTGATGATGGATGTAGCCAATGAGTACAAATATGACATGGAGACCTTTCTACAAAATGCTAGAAGACATACAGAGAAATATGCTATTTTATGATCTATGTTATGCATTTAAAATTTGAACACATTATCTGCCAGCTGATTTTCTTGCCGACATCAGTTCAATGCCTAGTCCCAGAAATGTAAATAAGGGTCAGTGACACCTCTAGAAACCAGGAAAATACATAAATATAGTCTGTGGAAGTTAAGGTGTTAAGTGATGGTGATGCTTTTCCATCAATGATGTGCTATACTATGCATGTGTTTGCCAAGTCTAATTTTTTGACATCATGGACCAATGATTGGTAGCACCTCTCTGTTGAAAGGCAGCCATAATGATTATACTGTACAATAGGGTCATTTACAGTTTTTTAAATTGTATTTATATCAAAAGATCATAAAATAAAATAAACATTTGCAAAAGAAAAACTTCGCTAGTGTGAAAACTTTCCGGGATATAACCATTTTCAAATCACAATTTTAGACTTGCCAATAAACGCTCCATACAAACGGCTACCACAATTATGACGTCATTCTTTCGTAATTTGTATGAGCATAAAAGTACTTTTGTTCTGCAGCTATTTTAAATATGGTCACAGAGGAAAAGTTGCTGTAAATGATGCAGGTGGACATGTGATGTTGTAATTTTCAATTAATTTCACATTTGAAAAATGGACTTGCCCACTTAACCTTGAAGGCTTATTACTACCTCATTTGGACACCTAATCAAATTGTAATTTTACAGATAGGTATGATTTTGATGATTTATTCTGATAAGCATAAAATGTCATTAAAATTCAACCATAGTAAATAGATAAAATTATTAACATAACTTTGTTATACTTATCTAATAAAAACTAGCATGTACATGTTGTTTTTATTTATTATACATAAATTATGATAATAATTTAAAGTAATACTAAATAGTACATTATCATCTTGAGTATTGCTTAATGCAAATTTGACGCATTTAAAATCAGTTTTATCCATAAAAAGGAAGGTAAACTTCAACCAGTATCGGTACTGGCATCATCACCAGAGCTAGCACTCTCTGTTTCCGAAGAGCTGCTACTCCTCACCTTTTTAGGTTTTTCAGCATCTTTATTGTTATTACTCTCATCAGATTCCTTTTCTTCCTTTTTCTTCACCTTTTCATCGATACTAGCAGAAGGTTTTAAAGTCTCTGTAGATACTGTTGTAACCATCTTGGACTCCAGTTTTGTGTCTGAAGGCTTTAAGTCATCTTCTTCATCGTCTTCTTCGGCTGGAGGTTTGTTTGCTGCTGAGGCTGCTATTGCTTCTTTATATGCTTCTGGATATTGAGTACTGAAATGAGATATTAATAGTTGATTATTCACTTTATTTATGTCATCTCTTTGTATCTCTAATTTCATGAAATTTTGTGCTTGTTAGGCGTCTTCAATGGACTAGACAGAGGTACTCTTTCTGAATTAAACCATCACAAATAAATTACGTCACACGAATTTCATGATTTTTTGCCCCTCCCCCCTCCTTGTCAAAGCTGGTCACATTTGTGAGACCCTCATGTGAGACCCCCCTTACTAGTGTGACGTTACATTTAGCTTTTTTGCAAATTTATATTTAGAGATTACTGAATGAAAATGTGAAATTTACGAAATTTAGGACCCCTCCCACCCCCTTGTCACACATTTCCATTGACGACCCCCTCCCTCCCCCTTAATCTGTGACGTAATATATGGATGGCCCCTTGTTACACAACTGCGACCAAGTTCAATGTAATCAATTCTGACCACCACACTTAAGAGCCGGCAGACAAATAAAATTTAATTAACCTGTCCCTTTACGTCTCAGCCTTAACATTAAGTTTGGAGATCAACAAAATAACTAAGTTAAGTTTTTAAGTTCAAAAATCAACCACAAAATAGTAGTGTACATACCTTAATTTAGTCTTTATTGCTCTTATTTTTTTGAAGATAAATTCTAGATCCTTCTTCATATCTAGCAGTAATGCTGTATGTTTCTTGAACTCAACGGATGCAGCTCGTAGCCTACTTGCAGACAATTGGTTGCAATTTGTGAGCATTTCTGTGGTTTTTTCAAACCGTTGCAACCTGAAATTATTCAGATTATTATGATATAACAAATATATCATTTGCTGGTACAGTCCAGAAGAATTATGTGGGCATAATAAAGCAATTTTATAAGCTAGTACCTAGTAGATAATTTAAACAATTTGGGTACTTACATATTCTTCTGTGCTCTAATAATGGTTTCCACGTCTGTTTGGTCTACCATTCCCGCAAGTCCCTGCACGAATACTTCCGGAGCAGAATAGTTTTGGAAGCATTCTATTGAGAAATCACTCTCAGGAGTATCGTTGGCCATTTTCATCTAGTGTTCTCGAGACGTGTCTATATATAACTATAGATAAAGTTGTTAATGGGACTGAATAAGTAATTTATTTAATTAAGATGAATATTTACATAGAAATCGAGGAATTATATATTTTTTCTGTTTAGTTTATCCCGAAGGAAAGGCAAGGGGAACTAAGCCCATACAGCCATTGTCTTTAGTAAATGATTTCTGAATATATGATGGATGATAATGATGATGATGAATGGAAACGTCGGGAAAATCCTCAAGAACAAGTGTAAAGTAAGTCAAAATTAAAAATTATTGCAGAAACAACTTACATGGGCCCATGAAGAGATCGTATTCCGGCTAAAGTTTTACTCAGCTTACCTGCGTATAAAACCATGCACACGCACTAGATTCACATCACAAGTAGTCAAAATATAACTTATCTACCAGAAAACATCACTTTACGGACACATGCAAGCCATTTACAAATATTTTTTTATTTTCACAAGAAAATTACACCTGCACCCTTCCAGCTTTTCCCGCCGAACCCGAATCCGAGGAATTCGGCTGTCCCAAAATAAAACACTGAATATGCCATTTTTGTGAAAATACTGTTTATCCCAATTTTGGATGTTCTGTGTGCAACCGTACCTAAATCAAAAATCCGTTTTTTGAAAATGGTTAAAATGGCAAAGATACCAAGGTCCAAAAACACAGAATACGCCATAAAATTAGAAATAACCAACTTAAAACAAAGTATCTTACAATAACAAATTGAAAACACTGAATGTGCTTGGACATACAGTGCTTTTACCTTGACTTGGATATACTGTGTTTGTCAACTCACATACTGTGTTAAAAAAATGTTTGGGACTCGGAAGATATCGGAAAATTTCGCTCATTACTTCGTGTTCTCTTTTCGTAATCCGTTAGCACCCATTACGAGTTGCAACTTGTTATAGACGGCATTTGTTTTTATTGATATAAGAATTGAATTAGTTGTTAATTATTGTTTGTGTGACACAAAACAATAATGAGGTGAGTTATATTGAGTTTTTGTCTGTAGAAGTTAGATCGCAAAAAGTATCGTAGGTATTTAAGTTTTGTTAGATTTTGTAAAATGAACAGATTGATTTTCGTTGTGATAAATGTAGGTAGGTAGGTAAGTATTTAATTGATTCATGTTCTAGGATGAAACTACTTTAAAATTAAGCATTCCAGTTAGAAATAGAAGGAGGTTATATGTCATAACTCATAACTGAGAGTGGCTATTTCAGTTACCCACGAGATTTATTCCAGCAAGCCTAGCATGACCTGCGAAACACGATATGATAAACCGTATTATCGACATTTAGCCTGTCAAAATACGATTAATATAGCCGTCATCCACGATGCGTGGTCATGCTAGGGGGGCAGTAGTAACTGATACGTACCTACCCCGTAAAAACTTTGAGGGGTCATTGTTTATTCATTCACCAATATGAACCACTTTTACTATGGGGCAAAATTTTTACTATACAAAATTGCACAAAAAAAAAATCTGCTGTTTCATACATTTTGCACGTGTAGGTATGATCATTTTGTATCATAAGTACCTACTTTTTATATCATATCTAAAAAATACATACATACATACATAATAATCACGCCTCTTTCCCGGAGGGGTAGGCAGAGATCACGGATCTTCATTTGCTACGATCCTGACACACCTCTTTCGCTTCATCTACTTTCATGATATTCTTCATGCACGCTCGTCGGTTTAGGATAATCTTGACCTGACCTTTCTTTAGAATTTCACCAATTTTATCGGTGAAAGTCCGGCGAGGTCTTCCCCTTCCAACCCTTCCATCCACTCTTCCGTTGTACACTTTCTTTGTCAGTTTACTTTCACTCATCCTCTTCACATGCCCAAACCACCTCAACATACCCTTCTCAATCTTTAATTTTTTTTTATTCTTTAAATAATCTAAAAAATAAAATCAGTATAATGCTATAGTATTATTTTTTTGCGTGATTTTGTATGAGCCCCATAATAAAAGTTGTTCGTATTGGTGAGTACATACAATGACCCCTTAAAGTTTAGTTTTTTAAACGGATATCTATCAATAGTTAGCCCCCCATACTTGAATATATATGTGTACTTTTGTTTACAGTGAAAACACCTGACAAAAATCATAGCCACAATAGTTCAAGATGCCAGTCACCAACTGAATCTTTATCTAATTGGGGGGTTCGTGAACATCTCATGTCTCCGAACGAATCGTTAATAAAAACCCCAACCGATTTGGATTCAACAGAGTCGTTGTATGAAGAGATGGAGTACTTGGAAGATTTAGAACATACACCCACTGATCTTGATACAACGGAATCAGTCACTAATTTAACTACTGAGTCTATAATGATACACACTGGCGATCACCGTTTTTCACACCAAAATGCATCACCATCTACTCCACCTCAAGATCCAGAACTATCCATATCCATAATTGATGACAGCGTGGAAGACCCTGATTATGTGGCTATTGATGAAGAAAATAGAAAGTTGGTGGAATCGATTGACGAAGATAGAACGGGAACGTTGTGCAACCTCAGTATGGATATGGATCAGGGTTCACCTTCTATCTTGAATATAAGCCGTTCAGAATTTAGAACTTCAACTCCCCTTTTCGAAGCAATAGATGTAACATACCAATGCAATGCACTATTGAGACCAGAAACAAATGAAGAACGGGTGTCTCTCTCACAAACCAATATTTCAAATGAAACTGTTCCAAATCCATCAATTCATTCTTCGACACAAATTCATGTTCCTGAAAATAATAATCAAGAAGCAGAAAGACCAAGAAATAGGCAAGAAGAAACAATAGAACAAGACCACTTATTACCTCACCAAGAAAATTTAGATGCCGAAATTCAACAAGACATTCCAAATTACAGCAAGAGTGAGAAAAGAAATTTGAAGCAGTTACAGAAAAGAGCTGAACAGATAAATAAACTTAAATTAAAGCATCCAATTAATCTTACCACATGTAACAATTGCTCAAAAGAATGCAACGTTAAATTTAGTGAAACAGATCGTCTTTCCATTTATAATACTTACTGGAATTTAGAATACACTTCACGACGCAAATGGTTAGCCAGTTCCGTGAAAACAGCTCCTATACAAAGGCGCAGAGTTCGCAGGTCAGGAGACAATTTCCGCAAAAAAGAGAGCCGAATATACGTTTTAATGAAAAACGAAAAGGAAGAACGAGTTTGTCTGAATTTTTTCTTGAAAACTCTTGGTTACACTTCAGATTCGGTTATCACAGAACTTAGAAAAGCCAGCAAACGAGCACCACTTTTCGAACAGGTTAATGAAAATAGAGGCCGTAAAAAACAGAAAAAAAATTGCAATTACAAATTAATTGAGGATCACATAAATTCATATCATCCATGCGTAGCACATTATAGGCGTCATAACGCACCAAATGCCAGATATCTTCCCATAGGCTTAAGTTTAAAAGATATTTATTTAGACTTCCAGACGAAACATCCTGGAGTATGTAGTAAAGAAACGTACAGAAAAGTTCTGTGTGACCTGGGAGTTTCTTTACATAAACCAGAGAGCGATATATGTACCGAATGTGCTCTCTACAATAAAGAAAAAACAGATTACCAAGAAAAGGGTTATGACATTCCAGAAGAGATAGAACTAAAGTATAGGGAACATTCAGAAAAAGCTAAGGAAGCATCAGAACAATATAAAAAAGATAAAGAAGAAGAAGAAGGTAAAGAATTAAAAATCTATTCTATGGATTTACAAAAAGTAATATTACTTCCAATGATGCCCAAAGTTAAAGACAGCTTTTTTATCAGCCGGCTAATCGTTTTCAATGAAACATTTGCCTCCTTAAAGCGAGGCGTCCAAAATTACTGTTGTGTTTGGCATGAAGCTGACGCAGGAAGGGATGCGCCACAAATTTTCTTGAGCTTTTTTATGATTTACGACAAATAAGGGGATACGGCGAGAAAAGCTGGAAGGGAGCGGGTGTAATTTTCTTGTGAAAATCTAAATTTTATTTATTTGTATTTGGCTTGCATGTGTCCGTAAAGTGATGTTTTCTGGTAGATAAGTAATATTTAGTTTACTTGTTATGTGAATCTAGTGCGTGTGCATGGTTTTATATGCAGATAAGATGAGTAAAACTTAAGTCGGAATACAATCTCTTCATGGGCTCATGTAAGTTGTTTCTGCAATTACTTTTGATTTTTACTCATTTAAAACTCGTTCTCGAGGATTTTCTCGACGTTTCCATTCATCATCATTATCATCTATCATAAATTCAGAATTCATTTTACTAAAGACAATGATTATCGCTGTATGGGCTTAGTTCCCCTTGCCTTTCCTTCGGGATGAACTAAACAAAAAAAATGAATATATTCTTCATAGAGAAGAATATATTCTTTCAGCCATGAAGAAATGAATGATCAGAGCAAAAAAAAAAATCCTTGTAGTCCAAAAATATTAGGCAATTTGTTTAATACAACCAGACATAGAAAATATTCACCGTAAGTAGTACTCACTGTAGTACATAAACAAACATTATAAAACCCAAGGAAATGAATAGATGTATGTACCTAATGTAAAAATGAATTTGGGTTAGGATTGGGATATGATTGTGTTTCTATCTTATAGAATAGGAACATTTTAGTAGTACTACTCGATAATAGATGGCACATTTATTAAGGGTTTTATGCTATTCGATAATAGATGGCGCTTTCTTCCGCAATAAATAATGTGACAGTTTCACATTGGAGTTTTCCTCAGGAGTTTTCGAATGACTAGAGTTAGAGCCGATAGATTTTTTACCGACATGCCATTGAGATTAACCACAAAAATGCTAAGAACTTTAGTTCATGCAAAACCCATGGCATTTGCGTAATTTTGTAAAACTGTACGTAAGTACCTACCTAATTGGAATACCCCATTTCTAAATGAGATTCGAGAGTTGAAAGATAAAAGTACCTATACTTAATTTTTATTTTTATCTGAATAAATTCATGAAAATAGCTACACATTTATTTATCTTCTTTGTTTAAGACAGGTCATCAAAGTAAGTAGAGTCCGTTAATAGAATAACTTCTTGTAACAATATTTTTCCAAGTGGGTGTTGCTTGAAAAAAGATTGGTACTCACCGGCCAGTTATCTAGTGGGCAGAGCAAAGACTATAAAAAGATTATTCCCAGGGCGCCAGACCTTTTTGCAGTTAAAGAAAACAACAGATTTCAATATATATATTTATTTCAGAAGGAACATATCAGTGTCCTACACTCTAATATTACCACATTTACATCATATGTACTAGTTTTAAGTTTCCTATATATAGAATATCTTATCAATATATTTATTATTATACTACCTATATATATATATATATATATATGATAATGAAAGGTAACTAATGGTATATAGCTTGAAGAGCTATTGAATAACAAACATGGTGCGTGAACAGACTTAAATTATTTAGTTATGCATTGAAAAGTAACCTAGAACACTTTAATAAATTAACAATTAGGATTTGAGGCTAAAGGCCAGATAGATTACATAAAGTTTCTGGTTAATTTACTATTTAAGGTACAGATCCTACTGCCAGAAACCGCTAGGGTGGTATTTGTTCACCACGTGGCTATCAAATATGAAGTTAAATCCATAACTCAGAGTACACGGTATTAATGAACTAGAAAACTACTTCCCATGGTCCATGTATCCGAGGAGACGTCTTAGTCAAGCTGTGACAAGATCTCCAAGTAGCAGCCCCATAGCACGTGGCAGGTTTTTACTGCATAGTCCGACTGTCAGAGCATAGGTAGCTTTCCTTGGCGACTAAGACTAAAACTGCCTAGGCTTTAGATCTTCCTATGGAACCCCTAAAGTACAAAGACAGAAAGAACAGAATTAGCTACCTAATCATCAAAACACTAATGTTCGCCTAGCAGAAATAAAAGGAATACTCACATTAATTGGGAAATATATATCCATCTGTTCTCGATTACGGTTATTCAGCCAGAAAATTAAGAAGACATATCTTTGTTCACGCACACCTGGTAGGAAAGAAGACAACGAGAAAATTAACGACTACTTATTAGAGACAAATGCCAGAAATGGCCTAAAAAGACATATTTCACTATACTTACATGATTCTTTATGTTTTTAAATAATTATTTCGGCCATGACTCCAGATGAGGTGGCACTCAGTGCAAAATGGAAGGTATAGAAAGTCACTCCGTTTGTTACATTTGTACGGTTCAGAGCAAAATCAGAAAAAGACTCGAATGTGATCTGCAGCTCCCTTTTATACTCAAACCTTCTAGAAGCTTCTCAATCCGAGATGGTGTGGTCGACTCCCATTGGTGGATGTATTTTTCTTTCAAACCTAACTAATCAGCAAAGGAATTAGGTGATTATAAGGCCAGAGTTCATTCAGCCAACTTATTCCTAACATTAAAAAGTTAAAATTGGCAACTTTACGTCCAATTTTAAAATGAAGACAACAAAATCCTATAGTGACTATTTTACCATGTTACATTCTATGCATGATTTCGGAACTAAATTTTTTGTATGCAATTACACAGATAGTGTAGTCGTATACGTAGTAACTAGCGCCATCATTCAAAGGAAATTGGAAATATTTTCTCTACGTTCATCATTCATCATCATTTACAGCCCTGAGAATTCCACTGTTGGACATAGGCTTCCCCAACAACCTCCACTCCGACCGGTCGGAAGCAGCCTTCATCCGACCGACGCCCGCGATCTTGGCCAGGTCGTCCATCCACCTCGCGGGTGGCCTTCTCACACTGCGTTTGCCGATACGTGGTATCCACTCTAGAATTTTCCGACTCCATCGGCCATCAGTTCTTCGAGCTATGTGCCCTGCCCATTGCCACTTCAGCTTGCTGGACCGTCCAGCTATGTCGGTGATCTTTGTACGTCTGCGGATCTCCTCATTTCTGATTCGATCACGCAGAGAGATCCCAAGCATAGCTCTCTCCATCGCTCGCTGTGCGATCCTGAGCTTCTTCTTCTCTACGTAATTTCTAGATATTATATTTCTTCATTTTAAAAAATGGAAATATCTAGAAGTGGAACAATCTCTCAAGAACCCTAGATTAGTTACCTGGTAGAGAATGCGCTCTAGCATTAAGTCGCCCTTGTACACAAAAGGATGATAAATAAAACAGTGAGCTAATGTCATTTTTTTATTAAATACATTACGGGTTAACTTGCGCTAAGCCCTGGAAACCCAGCTCAAAAGGAACCCCCAATTTCTGAGTTGGTTGAGCTGGTGTATTATCTGTATTCTTTACTCTTATATCATCTTTTCCGCCTACAGCAACGTTTCTCCTCCCAAGTTTACCATAAGGGCGAAGTCTGTTTCTCCCTCCGCGATCCCTGTTCCTAAGCTTATCTGATAATGCAGCATCATACAAACTTTGAGAAATGTAAATATTGTCATTTTCTCCTTTATGTGGCAATATTCTAACAGTACTGTATTTGCCAACTAGAATTTCGTTGACATCATTTCTTAAGTCCTTTCCATTCCTTAAACCATTTTTGTACAGCCTCTTTAATTTTTCAACTCGCAATTTTTGATTCAACGTCAATGCTTCCACTGGTTTCTTCCTGCCAGATCTGTCTGTTATATATTCCAGTATTAGATTTAGTACTTGTGCTTTTCTATTATGATAGAAACTTTCGGCATCCTGAAGTAGAAGATATGGTTCTTCTTTCTTGTCCTCACGATTAGCTAGACTTTCTAGATGCTCTTCCAATGGATTTGTGGATTTAACATTGCCATTATCATCTAGATTTAAAACTACAGCTGTAATGTCATCAGATTTGTGATTAAGTTTCGATAGCACCCTTTTCAGCTTGCTATTTCTACTATGATCTTTGCTGAGTAAATCGTTTAGGTCGTCTAGTTGAACCACAATAGCGTCTAGGTTTTCATTTAATCTGAACTTGGTTCCACGACTTTCGAGTTTTGCAGTCAGATCTGCATCACCCCTGTCTTCGTCAGCACGATCATCGTACGATAGGTCGTAAGATGTACGTTGGAGTTTATGAGGATGACGCCCAACTTTGACTTCTGCTTCCAAATTGTCTAACAGCGCTTCTATGGCGTAGTTTCTAGTCTTGACATCTTCTTCATTATTCGTTTTGTCGTCTATATTATCGTTACGTTTATCTTTTGTTGGTTCTAAACCAAGAGATCGCAGGCAGGCTCGCCCACAGCCACAATAGCCGGTACTCCTACAAATTCTTAAAGCCTCCTCTCGTCCTACAACTTTTTCCAATTGGGTGAAATCAGGTAGTTTTGAAGCGTCACTCGCGCGAAGTCCCTTCTTGTTTCTATTATTCTTCTGCGTACTATCGAGGATCTCGGTGAGTGCGTCGACGTCTGGTAACGTGTTACTCTTGGATTTCTGGATGTTTTTGCTCTGCATTTTGTCCAGCAGATTCTCTAGTTTGCCTACATTCTGCAACAATTTAAGACTTTCTAAGTTACTCACGGAGGGCTTTTGACTGGATAAGTCTATGAAATATAAAATACATGAGACGTGGACTATTTTCGAGATCATTTTAAAAGCCAAATCACAGTCATGTACTTCTTTTATTTTATGCGAGAATGAAAGGATTTAAAATCTTGGATAATTCATTAAAGTTTTTCAAATCAAATATATAATTGGCTACTGTGATGTAAATATTAATTATTTTTTAATTTTCTTTCGAAACTCTAATAAAATGACGTCAAACTGGTCTTTGTAACGTATGAGCAGAAAAAAATATTTTTTAGATATTTAATCAAGCATACAATCACGTCATATACTTATGTAGGTATATTTTTAAAAGTTAACTAAGGTTATCAATAACATAAAACTGAATTTAGGTACTTGTTAACACAGGACTCCAAAATAGACATTCGCGATTTAAACTTTTCTTGTTTGACATAAAATCACAGTTTTTTTTTTAGACACGATACATATCGTAAGTTATTTATCTATTTTTATATTAGGTTCTCTACTAAGTATGCTCTACCTTCGACGGTAAGTATGCTCTACCTTCGATGGTAAGTATGTTCTACCTTCGACGACGTTTTCATTAATTATAAATGTTCCATCACTTAAGATTATGTTCAAATGGTTTACCGACTCTTTACATACAGTTAATCTGATACTCGTAAAGATATATAAAGAAATTTATTCTGTACAGTACACAAACAACATTATACAGTGAAACATATAAAAATAGACAGTACATAAGTCAATATTCATGTGAAACGCTGTCGCGCACGTGGACAAGTTTGTAGCGCTGATTTTCAGCACAGGGCTTAGATGGGTAGGGTGACGCACGAGGAAGGGAGAAGAAAGGTATGCGAAAGAGGAAAAGAAAAAAAAATTGAAAAATATAACGTCTAGCAGCGGACTGCAATTGACTAATGTGCTCCGATGCGATATGATATGTGCGATGGTAAAAATGACAATTCTTATGAATGGTATGAAACAAATGCAACAACAATGGAAAAATACTAATACAAAGGTAGATTATAAATTTTATGGGTATACTACCACAGAATGATTAAAAAAACAAATAAGTAGAGAAAAATAGATAAATAAATAAATATATACAGGGTGTGTGCGTGACAGCCAGGCAAATACTGAAATACTAAACAAGTGCCATTGTTTTGAGTTATACCTACGACAGTGTTATTACTCTCAGGAAATGCATTTTTAATTTGATTATCCGCAATGTTTGCTTTTCGCGACTATAATTTCGGGCGATCCTGTGACTAGTTAAGTGGGCTTATTGGTTATTGTGTACATTGCTGTTTTTAAGATCACTTGTGACTCACCATTGGGGTTGATAATTTAATTGGACTTTCGGGTTCAACTTTAAAAAAAAAATCATCTATAGGTCAAAATTTTGTTTTTAGTTATTATTATCTAAGGCAATATAAATGAACTACACATTTTTTCCTGGCAAAATGAAAAAAAAATCGGATAATGTTGGAATTTTCCTGCGAAAATTTTCTGTGGTTTTTGCTTTAAAATCATGGTCTGAAGTCGCCCTATCAATATTTGCCTAGCTGTCACTTCCACCCTGTATACATACATATATATTACTAATTAACAAGTACAAGTACACAAACAACTGACTACAGGGAAGGTGCGATCCAAAGTCACGGCATCGCTTTTTGCAGGTTCTGCACTCTTGCTGCACTATTTTGTTGTTTCTATTGATATCTAAGGACCCAAATACACGATCAACTACCATACATTTGGATCTTCTGTTTAAGGCATTATTTCTGCAGATTTTTTATTCTTTCCCCATATCATAAGTTTTGTCTTCAAAACCATCTCACCTTAATTGATTTGGGTCATTTAATGTCAATTTTAACTAACTTTATGATTGCACCTCAAAAATTTAGGATCCTTTTGTAAAAAGCCTGTTTGTGTGAAATTTTCCTTTCAAACCACTAAGGCAAGACGTTTTCACATACTCATAACGAGGGAGAAAGAATAAAAAACAGAATAAACACACAAAAATATAATTACTCCGTCGGTAGAGTTAAGTAACCGGTGATTTTTCCATCTATAGGTACAGCGTTGTGCAGAAATATCTCTTGCAGCGTATTGGCTGATCGCCTCCTCGAGCGCGGGAACCCATGGTATTTGTCTACCAGATCCTGAAGCTTTAGGGTAGTGTCAACTGTCTTCTCGAAGAACGCACTTACGTCATCGGCCGATGATTGAGACAGGGAGTTTTTGGGCTCGGATGCCACGTCACTGTCCAGGAATGAGCGACGCTGGTTCTTTTCACCATTCACCATCTCTTCATAACGTCTGGTGTTGAAAAATATTTAAAAGGTGTTTATAAAAATATCATACATGGGTGTAGCTTTTAGGGTATCATACTTACTATAAACTATGCATAAGATAAGACCCACGATTGTGTTCCTGAAATGGTGTAGCCAAAACTGCAGGTTCATAAAGGAGATTTCACAGTCACGTGTAGCGTACCAGCCCCCCTAGCATGACCACGCATCGTGGATATCGTATCGTCGCTATACAAAATTCAACATGGCGGCTATAGTTATCGTATTTTGACAGGCTAAATACCGATAAATCGGTTTATCATATCGTGTTTCGCATGCTGTTTGGGCTGGGACAAGTATTTATTTTTCCAGATAGTATATGTCATATGTGTCAGGCGATAAGCTAGCGACTTGTTATTGATTATTTACATCTATCCCCGCTATGTTAATCGTGACCGTCGTCGTCAGCCTATTGTAGTCCACTGCTGGACGTAGGCCTTCCCCAGAGCACGCCACATGGCTCGATCTCCCGTTTTTGCCATCCAGTCACTACCAGCCGTCCTCTTTAAGTCATCGGTCCATCTGGCCGGAGGGCGTCCAACGCTACGTTTGTCGAGGCGCGGTCTCCAATCCTCCATTCGAGAACCCGCTTATTCCACCGTCCATTGGTTCTACGACAGATATGAGCATAGTATAAGCCATGTGTTACGATACTTACCTAAAGTAGTCCTTCTCCAGTTCATCTTGAGGACCTTCAGGGAAGAAGTACTTTTGCGCCTCCAGCACCGGTCTAATGTCAAACCTGTCGTTCGACTCGCCGAACGTTATGTCCGGTCTGATGCCATGAGGAACGTCCACCTGGCCCAGGATCGAGCTGATCAGCACACTCATGGCTAGACATCGAAGAATCTAGGAAATAATATTAATTTATAGCCGATTTCGAATGATCAGAAAGGTCAACGGGAACATAAGTTATTGTATTTATATATCATATATCTCTATCTTGCCCATGGAGAAGGTATAAAAGAGGAGGTGGGACTATAAACTGAGTCGTGTGGCAGTCGTGAGGCCATGACGTGATAGGGGCGGAGCATCAGGGCCAGTGTGTGTAACGCAGTAGCTGTAACCACACGCTTATGCAAGTAGTTTGGCTAGTCACTACAAGGTGGTTTCTAAGTAAATGGGCAGGGCTACAGTGTTAGGATGCTCCCCTCGTCCCAGACTTCACCCCCGTCACACTATTTTTGTATGAAAATATATTTAGCCGCTGCTCCTCTTTTATTTCTTCTCCATGATCTTGACCAAGGGAATGACAGCATCCACTTTATCCTTCACATAGGGTACCTGACCATAGGAAACATGGCCTTATGTCTTGTGTACACGTAGAATCCAACTTTCGCAATGTCAAGTGGTTTGCTGGAAGAAATCTCTGTCAGGGATAAGCACGTCTTTGTACTTAATCATTGTACGCTGTTTTTGTATGAAAGGTTTGTGTACATTAAGGAATATAAAAAGTTCGTTTGTTATGAATATGCTATTGACAATAGCTTTGAAATATTTCCTAATTAGCCTAGGGTAGCGGCACCGTCATTTGGCAAAAGACATCTTACATCTGAAAAGTCCCTTACTTTTCGTTATCCTAAAAATCCATATCCATTTGACCCCAAAAAGACGCGGTAGGCTCTTCCGTGTGGATAGTAGGTAAGTACTATAAATTAAAAATATTTTAATATTACCATTATGCCAGTATTATGTTTTTCTTTAAATTTCACCAATCATTTCACTACACACGAGTGACACAGTCGTTGGATATATCAAACCGAAAGCTTGTTCACCAGTGATATATAAGAGATGCTATACTAACGTGGCCAGAACAAACAGGAGAGGCGCCATAATTGGATCTCGCTCCATTCTAAAATTTACTTCGGGCCGGCGCTGAACGTGGCTATATGCTTCACATACTGAATTGAACTAAAGAAAATGAGTTTTTACTCGAATATGATATACCGATTTGTTCTGCAGTCGTCGTGTTCCTAATTTGTCGTACCTACATGTATTAATGTGCTGATGCATGACTTCACTAGAATACATCAGCTGCATCTCCTTCCGTGCATGACGTAAGAGTCGACTAAGGAACTGGCTCCGCTATGCTAATCTTCGTTGTAGGTCTTTATCCTGCGGTTCGGGCTACTCCTATATGTGTATCTTGTACCAGGAAATTAATTCACGATGTTGGCGTCGAAACTGCAGTATACAGGATGATTTTTGGTCGTCAACGTGCCCGAAAAGTATGGAATCTCCTCATCATCAAGATCATTTTTCTCCATGGAAGCATACCTAGGAAGTGTCTGGTTCCTAAGATATTAGGGTCCAAAGTTGAGTAAACACACTGCGTTATTCTGCATAAATGCACATTGACGTGTGTAACAAGATTTTTTCACGAGAAATAATTAATATCAATGAAAAAACTAGCATAAACACTCGACATCTCTTTCTTTCGCCCGATCAAGTAAAAAAAAAAAAGTTTCCCAGCTGTTTTTTTGGCGTAAACTTACTTTATTTGATGTATAGAGTACGTACCCTTCGTGTGGCAGGGTGGCAATGAAAAAACACCCTGTATAGATAGGTACTATATGTATGTATAGATGTACATAAGTACCTACATACACAGAAGATAACTTTTACTCGCTTCCATTGACAATGGGTTGCATGCCTAAAAAAATAATTATAATCGTAAAATTTCGGCGCCATATTTGTGATTACTTTCTTGTTAAATCTACGAAATAAGTCAGAAATTTAATTAAATATACAGAGTTGCGTTTGACAGCGGAACTATGCGCTATCCAGTTGGTTGGAGTATATCAACATGACAAGCGCTGAAAGAGGCGAAATACGTGCATAACGTAATTAATATTTTTTATTTGCGTTTCAAAAAGTATTAAATCCTTCGTTACCTGTGCGATTCGGGACTTCACTAGAATAGATTCAGCTGCATCTCCTCCCGTGCGATCTATTCCGTTCCGATCCTAGCAAGTGATCCCGCAAAGGATCCGTTTATTATTTAATTTTATAACTTTATTCCTATCCGATCCCGTCGCGGGATTAGATTAATATTTCATTTAATTTGTATTCCGTCCTGATCCCGTGTGTCTTCTCAATGATCTTTTAGTACTGTTAGCAAGTAAAACAGTAGACACATACAATATTGTTCTTCGAATGATTATTGATTTTTACTAAAAGATCGAGACTAATTTTACTAATACTTATTTCTTTTTTTTCTTCACTTTGTCGTTCTTAAATAAAACAACATGTAGAAATTTCATTCTTTTATTTCCTATTTTATTTTCTGACTTTACACATTAAAAAGAACTCCACCGGATCAGACCGGAATCTAAAAATTGTTTTGGTATCAGACCGGAATTTGTTGTGGATTTAAAGTAAAAAGGGATTAGTTTAACTAAGGGATCGGACCGGAATAGATCCCCCGTGCATGTCGTGAGAGTCGACTATAGTCGCTCAGGGGATAAGCTAGCAACTCGAACATTAATATCTGTCACAGCTATGCAAAACGTGGCTATGCGATCTCCTTTATGATCTTGCAGGTCTGGCTAACCAATATCGGGAATTCTGCCGTGTGTAAAAGTAGGTATGACAACAACTAGGGGCTGCAAGGGACGACATCTAATAATATAAATACATAGAGCACAGAAACATATAACAGTTTTTATAACACCTCTCATGCAGCCGGGGTTACAGCGTTGCCTAGCAACCGCAGACCAGTCGCCCCGTAAGTCTCGTAATCGCAATAAAACAGAAACTAATTAAAACAACATCAGCTAACATCTGTCCGGCGGACGTGACGTCACGGACGCCATTTGCATTTTTTTCTTTCGTTCTACCCGCATCGGGGTAGATATGAGGGTGTGTGTAGATTTTGTGAGCATGCGGATTCCAATATGGTGGCCACATACACATTTTGACTAGAGTTAGGAGCTGCGCGTTTACCTTTTTATATTGTAGTACCTGCTTGATAGCCCTGTGGTTAAGACGTGCATCTTCCAAGCGGGAGGCGTAAGTTCGATCCTAGTCACGGGCCTGTACCAATGAATTTACCCGGTAGCTTAGTGGTTGCAGTGGTCGTGGGTTCGATTCCCACTCGGGTGAAGATTTTTTTTCATTTTCTTTATTAATAATTTTATAATTTACTTCATGTACAGATTTTAATGTTGCAAAATTGTCACTTAGCTCGTGCCTCGGTATCTTTGAAAAAAAATGTTTGTTAACCGATTTCAGATGGATTTATCTAAAAAAATAATAATATTAATGTAACTTTGGACGTCAATATTTTGGAAACCCGCGGATTCCCAGATGTGCTTCCATAGAAAAAAATTATCGTGATGTTACAAAGAATACGAGGTGTAGAGGTATTAAAAGAACAAAGTTGTCTTTTTACACCCTGTATGTATGTAATTCACACCTTGAAAGTGTTTAGTAATTGGATACTACATGCATTTTCTTGTAACCTATAAAAATCAAATTAAAATATTTTCAGATTTGAACCATAATTATATGTAGATAGATACGGTTCCCGAAAAGGGTAGGCAGAACTGTTGGATTAGCGTGGCGCGGACAGAACTAAACGATTTAAATTATCAGTAACAGGTTGCTAGCTTGTCGCTTGACAGATTTCCCTGAGTGTATATACTAGTTATTCGAAATAAAATTATACGTAGAAACATCGGGGGGCAATTCTTGAAAAATTTTGAGCCGAAACGCAACCACTAACCAACCGCTAATGAAACGCGGTGCGAAGCAATATACAAGGTGATTTTTGGTCGTCAACGTTCCCGAAAACTACGGGATCTCCTCATCATTACGATAATTTTTCTCCATGGAAGCATACCTGGGAAGTGTCTGGTTCCCAAGATATTAGGGTCCAAAGTTGAGTAAATAGACTGCGTTTTTCTGCATAAATGCACATACTCGTAGACGCGCGTAGCAAGATTTTTTCACGAGAAATAATTAATATCTGTTTATGAAAAAACTAGCATAAACACTGGACACTATAAATTTCGCCCGAAAACACCCTGTATAATTACCTTGACTAATAAGGTATATTTTAGCGCGCATCGGTCGCGAGTATGACTGAATAAAATCAAATATGTGTTTCATGCTGAAATGTGTCTAATTACGTCACCGTAAAGTAATTATTGCTTTGCTCTGAGCGTCTACAACGCTTCCGTTTTGGTTTCGTTCCAACTCGGGACTTTTCGAGAATTGGCCTCCAGGTAATCTTTGGGGCCGTTTTTACCAATTGCCAGTTAGTCTATTCGAAGGATAAAGATTGTCAAACTCTAAAACTTGATCAAGATCGAGACATTATCAACTTTTACCTTCAGATAGGCTATCTGTCCGTTGCGTTGGGGAAATCGGCCATTAGAATTACAAAATATTTAGGTAAATAAGCATGAAAACTAACTTGGTTATCCGCCCAGTGTACCCATAGAAACACGTTTGGGCGGGAAGTAAATCCCGCCCTCAAGCTACCACAGGCTGCCAAAGCTAGACACCAGTCTGTAGCGAGCGGTGAAACGGATCGCACGCGATTTTTCCTCGCTTCCGCTGACCGAACGCTTCCGTTTTGCGTTTTGTTATTTCTAATCCGAAAATTGTACTTGTGATTGTTTTTTATGTATTTAATTTATGTCTGATTTATGTTTTGTGTGTGCTTTCTGTAATAAAACGTGAGGATAGCTGGTGACTGTCAGCTGTCAGAAGCGTTGAGGTAAGCGTTATGTTTAATTTATTGGTCTGCTATAAATTATGTAACATTAAATTTACATTTTGAAGGAATTGTGCCGAAACGTCCATTTTTCATCGCGGGAATTTTATTTGTACGATATCGCTTTATTTCTTTGAAGAGTTGTAAACATTTAAAAAATATTCACTGTAATTAACATTTAAAAAAAAAAACTATTATGTAGGTAAAATGATTTCAGTAATAAATTACTGGCATGACTCAGTACAGTGTATTGAATACAGCCTACATCTCATAGCAATTTAGTTAATTAATTTGATTGTGATTTAACCCAAGAGTTTGTCTTTTACATAATTGTGAATTTAAATAATCTAACAAACGTCTCTACCAATCTTTTGATGCTGACACGCAATGTAATAAAAAGGTAATAAAACTAAACAACTTTCGCATAAATCGCATTAAAATCAGTTTATCTAGGAAGGAGTTTTTATGAAACAGGCATGCATGCCTAATAAAGGAAAACCTAAGGTATAATTACAAACCTACGTACCTATAGGTATACCTACTACCTATACATATCTCTCCCGTGGGGTAAATAAAAAAACTGGATCTTTCTAAAGTAGTCACTAGTTCTTTATGACAATCGGTAGTTTATGTCAATCATCATCTTCCTGCCCTTATCCATTTGTTTCGACGGCGGGGTCGGCGCTATACAGGTGATTGTGACAGCCAGGCAAATATTGATATCATGACTTCAGACCATGATTCTGAGGCGGAAAACACTGAAAATTTTCAGTATCAGCATTGCACTGCACCCGTGCGAAGCCGGGGCTGGTCGCTAGTATAAAATGTCGTAGATCGTAGTTAAATAAAATGCCCTGTTTAAACTGTAGACTCTAGTAAAATCTACCAGCGTTTTGATCATTTAATTACCTACTTCTAATGTTCTGGTTGGTACGGTTGCCAAAAGCTATAAAAATTGTACTTTTAATAATAAAGTTTTCATCATAATGTAGTTAATCTACCTAACCATGTTAACTGGCCGAGAATGCTTTAGGTATTAAGTTCGCATTTTTAATTTTATTATCAGTGTATTTTATTATATTTATGGTTGCGTTAACACTTAATAATTTCAAAATAGTCGATTTGGTGTATTTACCTACTTCTAAATTCATACAGACTAATTTCTCCATGGTTATCCCAGTTTTTAGTACCCATGCTAAATTTAGTTCTTGTAAATTCGATAGCTTATGCAATGCAATAAGAGAACTACGAAGGTACCTATAGGTATATAATGATGTAGGTATGTAGGTAATTATGTACCTTTTGCCTAGATCTTGTCAAAGTTCAAAGTTCGGTCGTGCGTAGGTATGTACTTTAAAATAACCATAGTAGGTACACAAATAGTTTTTCAAACACAATTTCAGCCATAAATCTTTTCTAAAACAAAATTGCTTTGGTTCTAATAAGAAGGAAAATAAATAAATACCTACGAGCGCGCGGTGAAATAAATAAAGGATATTAGTTTTTCACAGCACCTGCCGGCGACGGCATCAGCTGTGCACAGCCAAAAACGTTTCCCGCGCTTTATGCTTACAAATCTTGCAATATGGCGGCTTTTCATCGTAATTGCTAGTTTTTGCGTTTTGTTATATTATACTTAAGTTATATAGGTACCTATAAAAAAAAGAAAATCACCGATGAATTAGGGCGGATTTTAACAATGGTCAAAGTTTAAAGTTGATGCTGTCTCTATCTTGGTAAAGTTTTAGAAAGAGAGCAACAAAATGCTTCAGATAGGAAAATCTATACGTTGGAAATCTAAACGTCCTTTATTTAATATGGATAAATTGCAAGTCTTTTATGACGACATACCTAAATATGTATGTAATAAAGTAACGTATATACTCGTACCTATTTTAACTTTTGATTGAATAGTTGTATTTTTATGGTTAGGTGCCTAGGTAGTCTAGGTAGGTACTTACAATTTTTTTTACAGAAAAACAGTTTCTCCTCTTTTAGCTCTTATTTCGCTTAAGGATATTAGAAATCTACAGCATAGACTACTTATGATACAACGAATCAGATCTGTCGCACAAATATTTGCACCGGCCAGTTAGCGAAAATTGTACAAAAACCGCTGATTGCTTTTTTTTTTTTGAATTTCAAAGGAACTTTAACATTTCGATGTGAATATTGTAAAATTTTTAAGTATCGCTTTGCTTCGGCTTTGCTATTGCAAATTAGGTAATCAGGAGGCCGCATGGTGAAGGCATATACCTATATGTATATGATAGTTATACGAGTATGATTGTATAATAGAATAGGGGTCAAGTCGCGGCGATCTATGCGGGTTCAACAAATATTTTAATTTAAATATAAGATGCTGGTAGAGACCTATATTTAATCCCATATGTACATACCTTAATTCATATACACACTTATATATTCTTCTTTGCTGCTCTGGGAGTAAAAAAAAGTATAATACAGCTGCTTCAGTTCCCGGGCATACTGTACAAGTCAGTAGAGGGACATGAGGGTCTCGGTGTTTTGTAGGCGATGGGCTGACCACCTGTCACTACTAACCGAACTTGTACATCTCAAGTATACCCTCAAAATTGGTCAGAAGTGGCACCATGTGGTTCTATCGGCCCTCGGTGCTCTGCCTACCCCGTAAGGGATAAAGGCGTGATTATATATGTCACGTTTCAGTTTGACACTGATTATTTACATCTGTTTTCGCTATGTCAAACGTGACTATGGGCTTTCCTTTATGATACAAATGATATATTCTAATGCCCAGCATCAGCACACGATAGCCTTACATTTAAATCTATATCTATACATATAATAAAAATGTAACGGATCGCTGTCTGTACATGGAAGATATATGAGAAAAAATATTATAGGAGACCTTTATCAACGCAATAGGACCCAAAATGATAATATAAATATAAACGGAATATTTGTCTGTTTGTCTGTGCGTTTGTGCACGCTAATCTCAGAAACGGCTGAACCGATTTCAATGCAGTTTTCAGGAATATATTGTGACAGGTCCCACTTAACATATAGGCTACTTTTTATCCCGGATAATTTCGACATTTTGTTTTTTCTTTAGTCCACGCGGACGGAGTCGCGGGCGTCCACTAGTAAATAAATAAATAAATATTCACACACTATAATATAATAATTAAAACGACAAATTGCAATTTGAGATATCCTTAAGACACTTAAATAAGTTTTAGTCGAATTTTACTTACTGTATCTAGGTTATACTGTGGTAACCAGCTACTGGTGTACCCTGTTATACCGCCCCAGCTGTGGCAGGTCACAGGTGGTGCATAACTTGTAGCGACCCCCCCAGGGGAGGGGACATTTTTCTACAGCTTAGCGATGACAGCCGATTTGTAGGGAAGGGTTGTGCGAGAAATTACAGAATTTATACCAATACACACCGCCCGAGACTTCGTTCTCGTGAAGTTTACATGTTATGTGTTATTCTGATTTATCTATACTAATATTATAAAGAGGAAAACTTTGTTTGTTTGGTTGTAATGAATAGGCTCCGAAACTACTGGACCGATTTCAAAAATTCTTTCACCGTTAGAATCCTTATTGGACCTGGATGAACATAGGCTATAAGAATTTCCCGATATTCCCACGGGAAGGCGACCAACGGGAATTTAATATTTTTTACGAAAACCGCTATACATATGAAGCTGAAATCGGGCATATATGTTCATTGGGGACAACGAGGAAGGACTAAAAACGGATTTCCCGAAATTCCCACGGGAAGGGGACTAACGGGAATTCATAATTTTTACGAGAACCGCTATACATATGAAGCTGAAATCGGGCATATATGTTCATTGGGGACAACGAGGAAGGACTAAAAACGGATTTCCCGAAATTCCCAAGGGAAGGGGACAAATGGGAATTCAAACGGATTTCCCGATATTCCCACGGGAAGGGGACAAACGGGAATTCATTTTTTTTTACGACAACTGCGATACATATGAATTTGAAATTGGACCTGTATGTTCATTAGGGACTGCGAGGGAGCACTAAGAACGGATTTCCCGAAATTCCTATGGGAAGGGGAGTTACGGGAATTTAATTTTTTTACGAAAACAGCTATTTATACGAAGCTGAAATCGGATTAGGGCTACAAGGAAGCTCTAAGAACGGATTTCCCGAAATTCCCACGGGAAGGGGACCAACGGGAGTTCCAAATTTAAACGAAAACCGCTGTACCTACATATAAAGTTGTATCTATGTATTGATATGTACCGAAGCGAAGCGAGGGCGGGCCACTATAACATATATAGCTGGCCAATTTCGTCAAAATCCGTTTAGTAGTTTTTGCGTAAGAGCTATCAAAGTACCTATGTCATTGGGAAAAAGAAATCGACAGTTAAATTAAATGTTTTTAGAAACATAATTTAACGTACCATCTAACAAAAACCAAAACACATGTCTGTCGCACGCGTCGAAAGTTTACACAGTTGTATTTTGTATGGCAACTAGCCGAGTTCTGTAGGTATTGTCAGTCCACGCGTCGCATTCTTGGCTGTTCTGAGATTAAATGTCTTTGCCATTTCTCTGATGTATTCGTTAAAAAAAAGAAAAAAGTTCGCGCATAGAATTCGGTCCGTTTCAGAGAATTCCAATAATTAGTGACTCCGGACGTAAATCTGCGGCGTTACGTTGCTCCAAATGGCGCGCCGTCAGTCACTCACTCTGGTGCGCGATCTCCTTTATGATCTTGCGGTTTTATATATTCACACACTACACAACTAGGTAGAGTATCTATTCATTTGTGATATTGATTAGGATTAAATTAAGTAATGAAACATAAGTATGATAATATTTTTTTAAGTATCACGTAGAGTACGGCGCCTGCGTCCATCTGGGTAAACAGACTGCGCGTGCGCGTCTGTTCGTGTGTTTGCACAACCGCGACGTGTTGTTTCAACTTGCAATGGAAATAACACCTTTTGTACAGGGCGAATGTTTTGGGGGCCATCTTGGTTTTTTATTTTTAACTAGCAACATTGCCGACAATTTTTGTTGACAAAAAAGAGAAAATCTATCTTCATTGTTTAAATACTAGGATTAACTGCTGCACTTACAGCCAATTTCAATAACCCCCCACCAGACACACACTCAGACCAACTCTCCTCATTTGCCTATTACGTATACAGGGTGGTTGTGACAGCCAAGCAAATATTGAGATCCTGAACAAGTACCATTGTTTTGAGTTATACGACAGTGTTATTACTCGCAAGAAATTAATTTTTGATTTGATTATACGCAATGTTTGCTTTCCGCGCCACTTTTATCGGGCGATCCTGTGACTAGTTAAATAGCCTTATCGGTTATTTTGTGATACATTGCTGTTTTTTGGATCACTTGTGATTCTCCTTTGGGGTTGATCAGTTAATTGAACTTTTTTGATAGCAACTTTTTTTTGAAAATCATCCAAACGTTAAAATTTTATATTTAAGTCATTATTAAAGGCCTACTTAAACGAACCACACTATTTTTTTTCTCTGAAAATATGAAAAAAGTCGGATAATTTTAGAATTTTCCTGCGAAAATTTTCACTGGTTTTCATCTCAGAATCATGGTCTGAAGTCACCATATCAATATTTGCCTGGCTGTCACAAACACCCTGTATAATTAACTTTATTTATAATGTACATTGTTGGGTGCATAATTATTAATTTATTAATCGTTAATTCAATTATTATCTCATATTTAATTAGTAGTTCGAATTTTTTATTTAAATATTTAATCTTAATCTCTCTTTTTTCTGTATTTACGGATCTAGCATTACAAAACCATAGGAAGTCACAAGTTCCCACGACACAGGGTATCCTAGTGTGGGGCTAAAGTGCAAACTATGTCATGTAATGTAATTTTTTTTGCCAAATAAGTTAATTGTTATTATTATCTTTTTGGAGGTCTACATCATACGATGAACACACCCTCCAAGTTTCAGGTCTCCAAGATCAGCGGCGAAGATTTTCAGTCATTTAGGACAGAAAATTTATACCATATATCATTTAGCCTATTAAGACTCAGGTGGTAAGTGGTGAGACTACCGCCGCCTTTCGGGCACATATACAACAATCTAGCGACCGGAAAGGAATCCAATAGGAAATGTTTCCGTCTCATTCTTAATAGTTAATGTGTATTTTTATTTCTCCTCATCGATAAATAACTCTATGTTAAATTAATTAATTACTTTTAAAAACAAATAACACGTGTATTGGTATGGTAAATGATTGTAATATACCAAACGAGCAATGTACATCACTGCATCGCCCACATCACATACAATACGCGCTATGTATTAGCTACAGGTGAGATTTCTCACGGGGAGGGAGCCAGGGGAAGCGAGATGTGAAGAAATGCGGGTTCTTTCAGTTTGTTCAGTTCCTGAGATCACATGTACAAGTCCCATAAAATGTTCATAATTCTTTATTGAACACCAGTTTTTGATCTCAAGACAAGATAAGACAAGACGAGTCTAATGATATCTCAAACTCAAATGTGACAAGCAGTTCAGGCTCTGGGGGTCTACTCTAAAATGCCGCTTTCGAATCTTTCGCTCCGACCGAAGCCCGACCGAATCGAAGCCATTGACAACCTTTGACCCTACTACGAAATTGCTTCGGATTCATTCATCTGAGTTCACAACTCATTCGGAACCATAGAGAATAATTCACATTGACTAATATTAATAAGCTTTCTATCATCTAGCCATACCTGTCAAATAGAGTTCGATCGGACCGAATGAAAAAAACAGCGCGACTGATCCGTTCGAAGGAAGTTCGTAGTAGGAAACCCCTCGATATTCGGCCGATACTTCGTTTATCGTCACTTCAGAGTAGACGTCCTGGTGCGTGCCAAAGAAATATACATATATAATACAAACAATAACCCTCCTGGCCTCCCCCAGAGCACACCACAATCGATCTCCCGTTTTTGCCATCTGGTTGCAGGGCGTCCAACGCTACGCTTGCCGAGGCGCGGTCTCCACCCGAGAACCCGCTTACTCCACCGTCCATCGGTTCTACGACAGATGTGACCAGCCCACTGTCACTTCAGTTTGCTACATTTGTAAACTATACGAGGCGAGAATGTAACACTACATAATATTTTAGAGTTCGTTCGGTATTTTAGTTTTACCTCCAATAACAGTAAATGACATGGTGCAAGGAGAATAGTAAATTTTGGTTAGCGATGGTTTCTAAGTACTAGAGTTTCTTAGTTCCTAAGTGTGTATTATTTTTACATACATACATACATATAATCACGCCTTTATCCCTTACGGGGTAGACAGAGCATCAAGGGCCGATAGAACCACATGGTGCCACTTCTGACCAATTTTGAGGGTATAGTTGAGATGTACAAGTTTGGTTAGTAGGGACAGGTGGTCAGACCATCGCCTACAGAACACCAAGACCCTCTTGTCCCTCTACTGACTTGTACAGTGTGCCCGGGAAGAGAAGCAGCTGTAGTATTATACGTTATTTTTTCACTCCCAGAGCAGCATAGAGTATTATTTTTATACCACATTAATAGCATAGCTACCAACATGTGAAGGCATACGCACTATGAACAACTTTTTTAGTAAATAAAATCGGAAAGTATTTCTAGTGCATCGCCACTAATATTATAAATGAGAAAGTAAGTTTGTTTGTTACCATTTTTACTTATTTTCTTGCCCAATCATCATTAAAATTTGCTATTTATACTTCGGAGTAGTAGTACAGGGAAAAGCTTGATTTATAAAGTTTACACCACCTAGGTTGGGCAGCCGGTTAATAAATTTAATATTGGCGTTAATAAATTTCACCCACCGAGTCTTTAAAATCAGTGGTTTAGGCTATGCGTTGATTCTCAGTAATTCAGGACAAAGTATTTTATTATTATATGTATGTTTTTCAAGCTATTGTATTCCACTGCTGGTCGTAGGCTTCCCCCAGGGCACGCCGCAAGGCTACTGCCATAGGGGGGTTTTTGCCCATAGTCACCATGCTGATAATATCTATAGAACTATAGATATCTGCTATTGTTCACATACATTGCGTGCTAGCTGTAAACATGGCACTCCCGAGGCTCACAGCTGTGTTCACCATTTTGCCCGACACATGGGACTAGGGGGTTGCCAGAGGGTGTGGACTTAGCTGAGGGGGAGGAAAGGAATTCATCGATTATAATCTTATTATAATTATATGAGGAATTCCCCATTTTTGAGCCATTGACATCGATTTCTTATTTCCTTATATTAAAAGCCGTTCAAAATTGCCAACATCAACATAGCTGGTGGTTTGCCGAATTACGCTGTGATAATTGAATCAAAAATTGTTACGAATCAAGGTGGCTAATATAAGCGATTTAAAAAAAAAATTGACTACTTTCCATGCAAGAGAGTGATGAAATAGAGAAACGGATGAAGACGTGGGCGGCAGCTAAGCCGGGAGGGTGCCCAGAATGCTGGCAGCATTGCCTCGTTGTATGGCAATGCAAATTTTTTTGCGCAATAAAAAACCTCTGCATTCTGGTCGTAGTCTGGAGCTATCGCGGAGTTTAAAAAATATATTCTTCCTATCATACTCGCAATTTCTGCATTCAAATATGGCGAAATTAGAAGTACACATAGTACAAGGTACTGACCGCAAAACAAACAAACAGCGAGGCTCAGATAAAAGTGTCCCTCATTCTGTAACAGTATTGAGAGACGCTATCACGGCCATGCGGGCGGTACCGACAGCAAATACAGCCGGCGTTCTAACGATACAATTTCGTAAATATGTAATATCTAATGAAGGTGAATGTTCTTAAAATATTGGATGTAATAAATCCCAACTAATATTATAAATGCGAAAGTAACTCTGTCTGTCTGTCTGTCTGTTACGCTTTCCCGCTTAAACCTCGCAACCGATTTTGATGAAATTTGGTACAGACAATCTTTAGACCCTGAGACAGAACATAGGCTACTTTTTATTTCGAAAAAAAGGGATGAAGGGGTTGAAATAGAGGTTGAAAGTTTGTATGGGATTTCTTAATTTTAAAAGATAAAACCATGAAACTTTATATTTAAGCACTTGATAAGAAATCATTAAACATTTGTTCTAGCATTTTTGAAATTTCGACCAGCTAAGGGGTGAAATAAGGGTTGAAAGTTATCCCAACTAATATTATAAATGCGAAAGTAACTCTGTCTGTCTGTCTGTCTGTTACGCTTTCCCGCTTAAACCTCGCAACCGATTTTGATGAAATTTGGTACAGACAATCTTTAGACCCTGAGACAGAACATAGGCTACTTTTTATTTCGAAAAAAAGGGATGAAGGGGTTGAAATAGAGGTTAAAAGTTTGTATGGGATTTCTTAATTTTAAAAGATAAAACCATGAAACTTTATATTTAAGCACTTGATAAGAAATCATTAAACATTTGTTCTAGCATTTTTGAAATTTCGACCAGCTAAGGGGTGAAATAAGGGTTGAAAGTTATATATTATAAATGCGAAAGTTTGTAAGTATGGATGGATGGATGTTTGTTACTCTTTCACGTAAAAACGGCTGGAGCGATTTTAATAAAATTTGGTATAGAGTTAGCTGACACCCTGGATTAACACATAGGCTACTTTATATCCCGGGATTTTTTTTTTATCCCGGATAATTTAGACATTTTGTTTTTTCTGCAGTCCACGCGGACGAAGTCGCGGGCGTCCACTAGTAATTAATAAATGTAAGGTACTAGATAGTAATATGTAAATTTAAAAAATATCAAATTTTCCACTTTTATGTAAATACGATCCTGACATCGGAACAAAGTAAGTACTCTTGGTTTTTTGATGTTCAGTTATCAAATAATAAAATAATGTATTTTAATGTATTAGATATTTTTGAAATTTACATATTACTATCTAGTACCTTACATTTATTAATTACTAGTGGACGCCCGCGACTTCGTCCGCGTGGACTGCAGAAAAAACAAAATGTCTAAATTATCCGGGATAAAAAAAAAATCCCGGGATATAAAGTAGCCTATGTGTTAATCCAGGGTGTCAGCTAACTCTATACCAAATTTTATTAAAATCGCTCCAGCCGTTTTTACGTGAAAGAGTAACAAACATCCATCCATCCATACTTACAAACTTTCGCATTTATAATATATAACTTTCAACCCTTATTTCACCCCTTAGCTGGTCGAAATTTCAAAAATGCTAGAACAAATGTTTAATGATTTCTTATCAAGTGCTTAAATATAAAGTTTCATGGTTTTATCTTTTAAAATTAAGAAATCCCATACAAACTTTTAACCTCTATTTCAACCCCTTCATCCCTTTTTTTCGAAATAAAAAGTAGCCTATGTTCTGTCTCAGGGTCTAAAGATTGTCTGTACCAAATTTCATCAAAATCGGTTGCGAGGTTTAAGCGGGAAAGCGTAACAGACAGACAGACAGACAGAGTTACTTTCGCATTTATAATATTAGTTGGGATAACTTTCAACCCTTATTTCACCCCTTAGCTGGTCGAAATTTCAAAAATGCTAGAACAAATGTTTAATGATTTCTTATCAAGTGCTTAAATATAAAGTTTCATGGTTTTATCTTTTAAAATTAAGAAATCCCATACAAACTTTCAACCTCTATTTCAACCCCTTCATCCCTTTTTTTCGAAATAAAAAGTAGCCTATGTTCTGTCTCAGGGTCTAAAGATTGTCTGTACCAAATTTCATCAAAATCGGTTGCGAGGTTTAAGCGGGAAAGCGTAACAGACAGACAGACAGACAGAGTTACTTTCGCATTTATAATATTAGTTGGGATTTATTACATCCAATATTTTAAGAACATTCACCTTCATTAGATATTACATATTTACGAAATTGTATCGTTAGAACGCCGGCTGTATTTGCTGTCGGTACCGCCCGCATGGCCGTGATAGCGTCTCTCAATACTGTTACAGAATGAGGGACACTTTTATCTGAGCCTCGCTGTTTGTTTGTTTTGCGGTCAGTACCTTGTACTATGTGTACTTCTAATTTCGCCATATTTGAATGCAGAAATTGCGAGTATGATAGGAAGAATATATTTTTTAAACTCCGCGATAGCTCCAGACTACGACCAGAATGCAGAGGTTTTTTATTGCGCAAAAAAATTTGCATTGCCATACAACGAGGCAATGCTGCCAGCATTCTGGGCACCCTCCCGGCTTAGCTGCCGCCCACGTCTTCATCCGTTTCTCTATTTCATCACTCTCTTGCATGGAAAGTAGTCAATTTTTTTTTTAAATCGCTTATATTAGCCACCTTGATTCGTAACAATTTTTGATTCAATTATCACAGCGTAATTCGGCAAACCACCAGCTATGTTGATGTTGGCAATTTTGAACGGCTTTTAATATAAGGAAATAAGAAATCGATGTCAATGGCTCAAAAATGGGGAATTCCTCATATAATTATAATAAGATTATAATCGATGAATTCCTTTCCTCCCCCTCAGCTAAGTCCACACCCTCTGGCAACCCCCTAGTCCCATGTGTCGGGCAAAATGGTGAACACAGCTGTGAGCCTCGGGAGTGCCATGTTTACAGCTAGCACGCAATGTATGTGAACAATAGCAGATATCTATAGTTCTATAGATATTATCAGCATGGTGACTATGGGCAAAAACCCCCCTATGGCAGTAGCCTTGCGGCGTGCCCTGGGGGAAGCCTACGACCAGCAGTGGAATACAATAGCTTGAAAAACATACATATAATAATAAAATACTTTGTCCTGAATTACTGAGAATCAACGCATAGCCTAAACCACTGATTTTAAAGACTCGGTGGGTGAAATTTATTAACGCCAATATTAAATTTATTAACCGGCTGCCCAACCTAGGTGGTGTAAACTTTATAAATCAAGCTTTTCCCTGTACTACTACTCCGAAGTATAAATAGCAAATTTTAATGATGATTGGGCAAGAAAATAAGTAAAAATGGTAACAAACAAACTTACTTTCTCATTTATAATATTAGTGGCGATGCACTAGAAATACTTTCCGATTTTATTTACTAAAAAAGTTGTTCATAGTGCGTATGCCTTCACATGTTGGTAGCTATGCTATTAATGTGGTATAAAAATAATACTCTATGCTGCTCTGGGAGTGAAAAAATAACGTATAATACTACAGCTGCTTCTCTTCCCGGGCACACTGTACAAGTCAGTAGAGGGACAAGAGGGTCTTGGTGTTCTGTAGGCGATGGTCTGACCACCTGTCCCTACTAACCAAACTTGTACATCTCAACTATACCCTCAAAATTGGTCAGAAGTGGCACCATGTGGTTCTATCGGCCCTTGATGCTCTGTCTACCCCGTAAGGGATAAAGGCGTGATTATATGTATGTATGTATGTAAAAATAATACACACGAGACAGAACATAGGCTACTTTTTATTTCGAAAAAAAGGGATGAAGGGGTTGAAATAGAGGTTAAAAGTTTGTATGGGATTTCTTAATTTTAAAAGATAAAACCATGAAACTTTATATTTAAGCACTTGATAAGAAATCATTAAACATTTGTTCTAGCATTTTTGAAATTTCGACCAGCTAAGGGGTGAAATAAGGGTTGAAAGTTATATATTATAAATGCGAAAGTTTGTAAGTATGGATGGATGGATGTTTGTTACTCTTTCACGTAAAAACGGCTGGAGCGATTTTAATAAAATTTGGTATAGAGTTAGCTGACACCCTGGATTAACACATAGGCTACTTTATATCCCGGGATTTTTTTTTATCCCGGATAATTTAGACATTTTGTTTTTTCTGCAGTCCACGCGGACGAAGTCGCGGGCGTCCACTAGTAATTAATAAATGTAAGGTACTAGATAGTAATATTAAATTTAAAGTACCTTACATTTATTAATTATTTAGTACATCCAATATTTTAAGAACATTCACCTTCATTACATATTTATTACATATAAAGAGTACGAAATAAATAAATGAAATAAATCGATGCAGCCATTAAAAAAAATAATTTGTAATATAGAATTCGGTTTAAAAGGTATTAATTTTGTTCAGGGATTTAGATGGATCGCGTCGCGTCAAAGGGAAAATTTTAGGAGTAGGTCAAAGAGTTACCTGTAAGTGCTACCCACAAATAAATGTCGTAAGTAACCAGGTTAGCTGGTAGAGAATGCCTTGCAAGGCATTAAGCTCGCCCTTATACATAAGGTTTCGTGGTACAATAAAGAAATTTATCTATATATCTATCTAGGTTCATATAGACAGGATAGGATAGATAGGTATTCTCAAAAAAAATATATAATTGTATTTAGAAATATGTTGACTGGATTGAAATTTTTTACTCTATTCCACTTTAATCCATTGGTCAAATCTATTAATGGATTAGGTTCCACATTTTAGTGCACTCTAATCTAATGATATGAAACTGGCTGGCGACTGCATGAGAGTGGAACTTAACGTCTATTCCACTGTAATCCATTGATCCAATCCAGTATTATACCAATGGATTAGAGTAGAATTGACCAATTTTTAAAATTGTTATATCTTGGACTTGTTTGAGTGACCTCTCTAATTTTTTTTAATTTTTTTTATTTATTTATTCTTACAAAAGCAATAATAAATTACACCTTCATTTATACAAAACTCCTCTTTACAGAAATAATAACGCTAACAAAATACATAGCTTAAAATCTTAAATTTGTTGCAAATTTATAAATTTTCTCCCCATAAAATAAAACAATTCTAATAGCTTTATCTGCTGTCGCTCCCGCCCCGCATGTACCGAGGATCTCGCCCGCACCGCGTCGATTGACGATTAATTGTCAACGACTAGTTGCTTAGATATATCTACTAGCTATATGTCTGATAATTATCCTACTTAATATTATAAACGCGAAAGTTTGTGAGTATGGATGGATAGATAGATAGATCGTTTATTTGGCTTTTGGCATGTTCACATACACAGACAACACAAATCAAGAAAATGAGAGATGAAGAGATCAAAGTAATAATAATAAATATACGACTTTGTCCGCTTTAAGTTTATCTACATGTAGACATCCGACAAGAAAATATTTCCCGAAATTACCACGGGAGTAATCTGTTTTGACCATTACATCTTACAACGATGCCTAGAGACACAGGAACACACCTTCTAAGTCTCTTGGTATCTGTCTCTAAGATCAGCAGTTCTCAAGCAGCATTCAGCTGAAAGGGGACCTGATTGGCAGTTACACATATGCATGCACGGTAGGGGATTGACTAAGCGTATCCCATACTTCTTCGTATCGTCTTTATGTATTTGTCATTTGTCTGTACCTTCTTACTGTTATAATCTCATTGCTGTCTTATATTCCCTTTTATCTATTTTTTTCTTAATTTGTGTTGTCTGCATGTATATGTGTAGATGCCAAAAGCCAAATAAACGATCTATCTATCTATCATTATTCGGGTCAAAACATTTTATAGTACCTATACCTAATTTACATAAATGAGAAGGTAGAAATATCTATAAAATTTCGGAATTTTTCATAAAAAACATTGTATCCTCAAGTGAGCATGATCTCAAATCAGCATATCAATATTTGCTTGTCACTTACACCCTGCGTGTGTGTATTATAATGATTATGTGAACATAAACATTCGCCAGTTCAACCTCCAGGTCTGCTCGAGGCATGTTCTAACTAGCTCGCTCGCTGTAATCAAAGTTTCTCTGCTCCCGACATATCCATTAAGCCACAAGCCACACTCTTCATATGGAAAAATGAAAAATATACCAGTAGGTATGTACTGAACAAAATTGAGTCTGTTGGGTACCACAAAATGATGAAAACTGATAGGTTTAAGATGAGTGCTTACAACATGTCTTCTTGTTTTTTTGACATAAAAGAAAAATATACACATAATAAAAAATATACAAATGGCTGTGTTCCCAAAATAAGGTAGCCATAACTACAAGATTACAAAGGAGATCCTTACAAGCACATTAAGCATAGCGGGGAGATAATTATGGTAAAGGTCAGTAGGAAGTAGCTAGTTTATCGCCTGAGAGAGAATGCGCGAGTTCCTCAGTCGACTCTTACGACATGCACGGATGGAGATGCAGCTGATGTATTCTAGTAAAGCCCCGCATCAGCAGAGGCTCAAATAAAATGCTATCGTGTATATTGTATGTTGAGCTAATTCTGGATTTTCTTTAGCACAGATTTTTCCATTGGTCAGACAGTCTATCTGAATGATATAGTAGATCCTGCCTTCACCATCTTGATCTTGTTAGAAAAAGAACGTCAACTTTATCGTTTACTAGTGGACGCCCGCGTCTAGGTCCGCGTGAACTGCAGAAAAAACAAAATGTCGAAATTATCCGGGATAAAAATATTTTCCCGGGATAAAAAGTAGCCTATGTGTTAATCGAGGGTGTCAGCTAACTCCATACCGAATTTTATTAAAATCGCTCCAGCCGTTTTTATGTGAAAGAGTAACAAACATCCATCCATACATCCATCCAAACTTTCGCGTTTATAATATTATAGTAAGAAGTAAGATAAGATATAGGTAGGCTATCTAACATTTTGGAATTTCTAGATTAACGCATTTACTCCAAGCTCCAAGTGGACCTTGAATTTGAGAGTTCTAATCTGCTAAATCGTTCATCATTAGCCAAAACTAATTTAAAACATGAAATTACTCATAGACAGGGGCGGCTCTTGATATTTTTAGATGGGGGTTCATTCACATTTATTTAATATGAGCGAGCGCATGCAAAATTACAGCTTGGAAACGCCGCGCGCGTTCACTCCCTTTCTGAATTAAATGATTGCATCATTCTTACCAAACTCACTCTTATTAAAACTCAGATAAACACATTAAGGACAACCATATCGCGTTCTAACTCGGACTAAGCGACATCTAGTGGCCGCGAATGCACACTACAAATTAATGTAAGCGGCGCTCCAGATAAGGCTAATTTTTCATATGAAATCTTTCTTCTGTTTTACGCACCGGCCTATGTCGGTATGTCTCTTTTGCACTCATTGAATACAGTACTAGGAATCATACCAAATTTCGTTTCATTAGAGCGCGATCGCTAGCGCTCCACTCGATACATAATATAACATCTTACTTGAGATGAACGCGTAGATACTATTGTATAAACATAGAATTGAAAGATAATTATAAATATAGAGAAATATAGATTGCCTATGTAGTCTTCGTGGGTGGGAGTGCACTGCACCAGCGCTCCTTAGGACGAGCCGCCTCTGCTCATAGACATGAAAATGGAAATTCAATAGGAAACTTCACCTGATGTTTCTCACGGCATTAATGTTATTTGAGATACATATCCCTAATAAGGAGGGGAAGCATTAGAGCTCCATACAGGGTGTAAGCGAGGGGTTATTGGGAGTATTGGGCGAAATTCTACGAAAATAACCCATTGTAGACATGTTATTTACATACTCAGAGATTTGAGAGAGAATCCAACATAAATTGGTTTACGCAAATATGATCACGTTTCTCAATTTCGTAAAGAGCTAAGATGGCTCCCAATCAGACATCGCCGGAATGCGCACATTTAAACTCTTTTATTTAAAATTCTTTATGATCGATCCTCTCCCCTGTATATACGTGAAAGATTTGAGTATCTCTTCTCAAGAGACCATCCATTGAGGTCCAATACAGCTTCCTTACTAAAAACTCCTCGTCACAATTCAGTTGCATTTAACTTCTCTTTCACTGTCTATGCGGTAAAGCTATGGAACTCGCTGCCTCACTCTGTGAGAGACTGTCCATCAGTTGATGTTTTTAAGAAAAGATTGAAGGTCCATTATTTATCTCTCCCATCTTCTTGATTAATAGTGTCTGATTATTGGTTTCTTACTATTGTATACCAATATACTTACATTTGATGTTATTTTTATCCTTTAGTATGTATACTATTTATCTATGCTTGTCTATGTTTATGTGTTTTATTTAGGTATTTATGTTTATGTAGTCTATTTAGGTATTTTTGTTTATTTTAGGTTTATGTCTTTTCTTTTATTTAATTATTTAGTTTATTTGTCTGTTTGTGTGCACACATACCTACCTCTTATGTTAATTTCTCTTTCACGGTTGGTTTGCTGGAAGAAATCTCTTTTAGAGATAAGCACGCCTTTGTACATTTTCTTTGTCATAAACTTTATTTGTGAAAACTTTACTGTGTACAATAAAGCATAATAATAAATTTTTCAAGATAGTATAAATCAACATTCCCCAGTGCTGAAACAATGTAACAACGTTTCACATTCAATTAATCACGTGATTTGACGAACGCGCGAATATGCTGACTTCCTATTGGTGCAAACATTTCTATGTCGAACCTCTATCGATTCGATCGAGATATTATTATAATATGACTTGTCTATGTCCCCTGAATAGTTTATTTATCTATTTGTAATATTATCTTACTAAGAAATTTAAAAAATGCCGTGGACTGCAATATATGACAAACTAACAACTTGTTACTGATGAAGTATGTAGGTAAATCGCTTCACAAGCAAATAACTTGTTGTTTACGCGAATGATTCCCACGATCGGAACGTTTGGCTGAATAAGGGTTTTTATTATAATGATATCTGTACTGTGTTAATTTAAGTTGATTCAATATAGAACCACCGAACCATCAACATGACTTTTCTTTGAATGTCTACTCTACTATACTCTACTCGACCTACAATCTCAGCCACCATCCTTCACTGATAATTTACATCTGTCCTCACTATGGAATCTCCTTTATGATTCCGAATTCGAGAATACAGCCGTGTATATATATATCTAAGTATTATCAAGTTTATTTGTGTCCAAGATACCCCAGTCCTTAAAGACGAAGGTATTCAATCAGTGCGTGCTGCCGGTGATAACCTACGGTGCCGAGACGTGATCTCTAACTATGTCCCTCATAAAGAAGCCCAGGATCGCACAGCGAGCGATGAAGAGAGCTATGCTTGGGATTTCTCTGCGTGATCGAATCAGAAATGAGGAGATCCGCAGACGTACAAAGATCACCGACATAGCAAGCTGAACTGGCAATGGGCAGGGCACATAGCTCGAAGAACTGATGGCCGATGGAGTCGGAAAGTTCTAGAGTGGATACCACGTATCGGCAAATGCAGCGTGGGAAGGCCACCCGCGAGGTGGACGGACGACCTGGCCAAGGTCGCGGGCGTCGGTTGGATGCAGGCTGCTTCCGACCGGTCGGAGTGGAGGTTGTTGGGGGAGGCCTATGTCCAACAGTGGACTTCTCAGGGCTGTAAATGATGATGATGATGAAAATGACGTAAGTATGTAAAATTAATCAAAGAGCTATATCATCACGTTTTCACTAAGCACACCTCGCTAGGGATACATGAAAAACGGACGGCTCAAAAATCCGCTCCGGCCTGCCATTGATAATTGTAATCTACGCAGCTGTGGCTATCCATTACAGGCGTGCCACAGTGTAGCTATGCGGTGGTACAACATTATCTAAACTTTGTTTTTAATCTGTAATTTACCGTTCTACTACGATAGATTGTGGCCACATGCTCTATTGTTGTATAATTCCATATAGTTCTTCGGGGATTCACTCAAATACATTGAATAGAATAGAATAGAATACGTTTTTATTTGGTGATTACACACACACAGATACAATAGCAACAATGAGACTAAACAAACAGGGTAGAAATAGAGACAGTGCAAAAGTAATTCAAAATATGTAGGTATATAGTGCAACACAAACATTCTAGCTAGAAAACTGTGCACCCTGTCAGGAACCTGCCAGTTACATCACATGCGTGTATAGCCGCCAAACAGGTCCTTTTCAGCTGGATGCTGCTGAGACAGGGTAGGGGTTTCCTACCAAGCAAAACAGCGCTGGTTTTCAAAAGGGACCTAGGAGTGAACGTCGTAAAAAACATATAATATAAATAAATAAATACCTACATTACATGTATCATATATAATATTGTACAGTACATAATAATACTATATGGAAGGTATCAATATATATAATAATAATTTAAACACTCTTCATGCGATTAACTAACAAGTTATTATTAATGATACTAATGATCTTTTATAATGGTCACGCTATTCTAGATTTGGCTGTGAGATCTCCCTCATGATCCTATAGTTCTGACTACCCCATTTTGGGAATATAAACTTCAGTCTATTGCAGTCCACTGCTGGACGTAGGCCTGCCCCAGGGCACGCCACAAGGCTACTGGTTTTGCCTGTAGTAACTGGGCAGGCAAATTGGGCCCGGGAGAATTACTGGGATCAAAGTTTATGTGTAATACATACGAGTATATTAAATACAGAACCAGCCTATCTGTAATGGTCCAGCAATCTCTTAGAATTTTCCCTACTTTCCTAACCAAACTGCTTGAATTAAAAAGGATATTCAAATCCAAAATACATACAAGTTATCCCCACGGACAGCTGTTCTAATCTCTTTCGGATGCCACAGTGTGAAAACCGGCGGTGTACCAACTATCCCAGGATTTATGGGGAAGTATAAAACATTCGGGGCACAGCTGTACCAATCCCTTGCAGCTGTGACACAGTGTAGACATTATGGAAGTACTTAAGGTTTAACAGAAAACAGATGAAAGAGTCCTTTCTCATCTTTACTTATTGTATACACTATAGTCTTCATAATAGGTAAGTTATTATATTCAAATAAGTAAATAATGATCTTTTATAAGGCAGACACCCTAGTAACTATCAAGAATGGAGCTTTTCGGATAGAATAGATCTTATTTTTAGTACGTTTGGACACGAAAAGTCTAAATAAATCGTTACATCACTTTCCATCATCTAGCTAGTCTATTAAGACTCACTCGGTAAGGCTTCCGTAGTTTCTTATATTTGAAATAAAAAAAAAAAAACAGAGACTTAAATTCAAGTTAGTAATTATTAGGGATCTTAGTGTGGGATTAGGTTATTGTGATTATGGGCCGATTTTTCCATTGCCTGTCTGTCAGATTGCCTATTTTTTTAAGGATAAATTTATGTAACTTGATCAACATAGAGACAGCATTAACTTTATTATGGATAGGCTATGCTACCATTGAAAAGATCAGCCCTAAATCACATTAACTCAGTCCCACAATATAATCTCTAAGGTCTTGTGTCGTGGGTTAGTACCCACGGAACGATATACAGATATTGTAGTTGGTATACTGTATCATTTATATTCTGTGTCTCATCCCTACCAGGCTTGTCACCCACACGCGCCCTGCGGAGGGAATTGATTGTTTTTTTTGCTATCTTTCGAGCTTTGTGATTAGGGCTTATGCTTGGTTGCTGGGTTTTCTAGCCCTTTAGGCCTTAAGTACTGATCTTTACAAAAACAGTCACAAAAAAATTCTTGATGAAATGTTGCTTTTATCTTTGAATATTTCGTGATATACATACTTTTCCATTTTGATTATTAGCGGCCGCCTGATTTTTGGTCGTCAACGTTCCCGAAAACTGCGGAACTCCTCATAATCACGATCATTTTTCTCCATGGAAGCTTACCTGGGAAGTGTCTGGTTTCCAAAATATTAGGGTCCACAGTTGAGTAAATAGACTGCGTTTTTCTGCATAAATGCACATTGACGCCTGTATCAAGATTATTTCAAGAGAAATAATTAATATCTGTCTATGAAAAAAACTAGCATAAACACTATAAATTTCACCCTATCAAGTAATTTTTATCCAGCATATTTTTTGGCATAAACTTACTTTATTTGATCTATAGAGTACGTACCCTTCGTTAAGGGTGGCAACGAAAAAACACCATATATACAGGTTTTTTTTTTTTTTATTTTTATTACTTAATAGAGTGAAATTTATACTGTCCAGTGTTTATGCTAGTTTTTTCATAGATTTAATTAATTATTTCTCGTGAAAAAATCTTGCTACGCGCGTCAATGTGCATTTATGCAGAAAAACGCAGTCTATTTACTCAACTTTGGACCCTAATATTTCGGAAACCAGACACTTCCCAGGTATACTTCCATGGAGAAAAATGATCGTAATGATGAGGAGATTCCGTAGTTTTCGGGAACGTTGTTGACCAAAAATCATTCTGTATACATATATCTTATGCCTCACTATGCTACACATGGCTGTAGGTATTCCTTCGCGATCCTGCCTGCAGTTCTAGTTACCCCATTTCGGAAACACAGTAAACATATGTATGTTTGTATAAAGTGTAGAAGAATTCTGGTTTCATTATATATTTACTTACAGAATGGATAATTTTCTTTTAGCTACAAAAAAGCAGAAAGCGTAGCACATGCCGCGTGACTACGATCGTAGCACTTTCGTAGTCGCATATTTCGTAGCAATTTTCTTTCTTCCAGGGCTACCACACACCAGTTAAACTGTTTTAATTTTAGAAATTAATTAATTTTAGAAATAAACGAATTATAAATTAATGGGCAGTAAAATTTCGCAACACGTTCCGTTCCGAGCACGTAAAAATTACATTAGGGACAAATGCTATTAATTTCGGCCATTTTTAAAAGTATAACAGTATAATGAAATTGGTATAGTAGATAATTTATCTTCACACTCAATTAATATAGTATGGTTTTCATTAATTAAAAAGTATTTATAATTTTATAGTTTTTATAATTTGTATAGTTTAAGTTGCATGGAATTGTAATAAATTGTGAGAAATAAACAAATAAAATAAAATAGCAAATCAATTCATTTAATAATTATGGGTACTAACCACCGGTATATAAAGACATACATAGATAATTTTAAAACATCTAGACTTAATTCATTAATTTTCCTGCCCTCATCCCATATTTTACAGTGCAATATGGTTTCTTTCGAAAGTAAAGTAAGTATAGAAACATCCATGGCTCAGAAAAAACATCGATATTCATCATTTCAACCCAGGACCTAAGGCACTACAGGCACAGATCACTAGCAACTAAGCCAATCGGTCGTCAAATAAATTATACACTTCTGCTTTTGAAGTCCCTTGGTGTAACGATTAATAATGAGTTTGCACAGCGTTGTGTTTGTATGTCACGCGAAATAACGTCATATAAAGCAAGCACCAGTCACATGGCGGCAGGTGTGTGGGATGGCAGAGGGGGGAGGGTGTTATATGTGCGGTATTAGCTTTATAATTGATTTAAAAAGACTGTCACGTGTGTGTGTGTGTGCTTTTGTATACATTTCGCGCTTATAAATAAATGCCCGTCTTCAAATATTTGTATCTCAGTATTACGTAATCTATGGTGTCGATCAAAAACAATTTCCCGAAATGGGGTAGCTAGAACTGCAGGATTATAAGTTTATCATAGCGGGGACAGTTAATGATAAGTGACGAGTTGCTATCTAATCTTCTTAATGATGTTAATAATACGTAATGTACTTTTATCGGAAAGTACTAAAATTGTATAAATTCTTAAGTCCATGGACTTTAAATGAGTGAAGCTAAAGTGTAGGTACGGTCTCAATATTTCGCAGTCCGACATAATGCAGTAAATAGGCGGCGGTATATTAGTGACCAGATGTTGGCGATCCCTGCACGTGCTGCCGCTAGGGTTGGCAATGAAGTAAATATATTGATTATTTCTAAAAAGGGAAAACCTTTTTTTTTGTCTTATATATTTTCTAATTGTCAAATTGGTCTATTCGAAGGACAAATTTTTCATGATGTCTTTATCTTAATCACATACGGCATCATTCATCAGTTAGAACTATATGCCCTTAAATAAAAAAAAATAATACGAAAGGGACTACAGTTCCGTGAAATGTGTAAATTTTATCTTAAGTATCTTTTTGGAACTAGATTTGGTTTCAGAGAAAAAATTGATGGTATCGTTCATGGATTTATTTATTCTGTTTTATATTTTATCAAAAAATATGAAATGAAATTATTGTTTACTTACTCAAAATATGGTATGATAAAGAGACACGTTTTTTCAGATGAACACGGACTTTTTACGTGTTGCCATGTATGGTATTTTTGCAAAATACTCTGATTTAAATTAAATTTGGTACATAGTATTGTATATGCGCCGAATAGTGGTTTCACCGAATACCGAATATTATTCGGTTTAGAGGTTACCGACCCGAATATTCAGCCGAATACGAATAGTGAAAAAGTCACCGAATACGCCGAATACCGAATACGGTTCGATTATTTATTAGGTATTTTTTTCGGGAACAATTTATCGTTTTCGTCACTATACCTACAATAAATAAATAACTTCTGCTTAATATGTTTTTGTATCTAAAGGTTTTTTTTAATGATAGCAGCAACCCTATTCACGAATCGAAGTGGCGGCGGCTGGCTGTCAACTTTTGGCACTAATACCATTAAAATTTCTTGAAACAAATGAACTTTGTTAACTATTCGAAAATAATTGGTTTCATAAATCCCTGCGATTTTTTTCAAAGCTTACTTTTTATGTAAGTAAAGAGATTTGTTAAATACATTACTAATATGTAGTCCATATAATTACGCCAATTGTTATTATAAAGAGGTTGAACAAATTAATATAAATAACACAACCATTTTATCATCAGTCAGCCTAAGTAAGAGGTAAGCCTACCACCGCTTTTGACCACAAACACAACAACCTACAAAGCAACAAAAAATCTTTTTTAAAACGTTTTCAAATAATTCTCAATAGATATCTAAGCACAGTCAGATTTTTTAATACAATACTTCTTATTAAGATTGCCTGAAATATATGCGGTATTACCCAGCCAGATGGCACGTCACGACACGACACGGCACGTGTGCGGCACGACCCGGGACGACGCCATCTGGCGGCGTTTATTGCGGACTATTCTTACTCTTCTCCCCTTATTATATAGATACGTTCTGCGCGTTTAAATTGTAATTTTTATATTGGAGGTTTTGACATAATGTAATTTGAATGGCTTTTCAAAACGCAATGCTATAGGTTGTTTCTTGTGCAAACATATTGGTTGTTTCTTTATTTAAGCCTAGATAATTATTAAGTGCATTTAAGTGACGTCTCTTTCTGTTTATATCAAATAAGCAAAATGGCATGGGCTACTGCATTAAATCGCCGATTAAATGAAACTTGGAGTTAGAATTAAGTGAAACAAACAACTAACATTGTGCAAGTAAATTATGTAGATACTCAACATCAATAGTAATGAAAAAGACTATATATGGGTTATAACAAAACTAGCGGCAGCCCGCGACGTCGGTACTAACAGATAGATAGACCAAAATCGTAAAAAAATGTTTTTGACTCCCATCTTAGTTATCTGTATAGATTTTACAGACAGATATACGAAGACAAGCGCTTTGATTTGAATACTCAAATTACGCAAGAAACAGAATAGTAAAAAAAATAAAAAAATTAAAACATTCTTCATTCCTAACTATGACGACAATATTAACAATTACTTAATACAAACCTGTCACTTTACCTAACTACCCAATCACCAGTGACCATAACAATAATAACAGGCCATTTTAAAATAAATACAATTAAAACAAACCCTCAATTAATTGAATACCATAATTCCATTAAAAGAAACACCCACTCACACCCATTAACCACAGTACCTACTAATTCACCCACGGCTTTAACAAAACAAAATGTTGTGATCCCCGGGAACTCACCACGTGGCTTCGTACAGTCAGATACATTTATCAAAAGCAGTATCTCTTAATATTTCTTACGTAGATGTACCTTTATTTGAAACTAGCGACCCGCCCCGGCTTCGCACGAATGCAATACTGATACTATACATATAAACCTTCCTTTTTAATCACTCTATCTATTTTAAAAGCATAGCATTTCGGACTCACAATTGTATGTATTTCGCAATTCGCAATCATAACATAGTATACTTAAAACTAAAGTTGTTTCCCGCTGTCTGTCCCTATGTATGCATAGATTTTTTAAACTATTCAACAGATATCAATGCGGTTATTTTTAAAAATAAATAGAGTGATTGTACAGGAAGGTTTATATGTTCAGTACTATCAGCATTACACCCGTTCGAAGCCGGAGCGGGTCGCTAGTTGGTGAACAAAATATTTTTATTTTTATTTTTCATACAAACATACATATATCATGCCACTTTCTCAATTTTTTTATTTTATTTAAATCCATTTGTGTTTGCAAACGTTTGTCCGCCTGTACAGTGGTCTAGGAGATGGGGTCGCCAGTATTAGCATATCTACTGGGAACGACCACCTGTGACAGTTGAATTAATTCTATATTATTATACGTTACTAGTGACCCGCCCTGGCTTTGCTACGGTCAGCGTAAGTCTCAAAATACTTATTTATAATGGAAACTTTAAATATGTACAGTAATTTGACAACATAGTTTAAATTTAATTATTACTCCCTGTACCTTTGAGTCATTTGTAACTTTTACATAAATAAATAATAATAAAAATTATAATGTAAACTTTTGCTTAGCTTATAAATGTGTAAAATATTTCTTTTTATTTATACGTATAGGTACATGTGCACACTGCTGTTTTACCGAAATGTGGTAGCCTAAACTGCAAGATCATAAAGATCATAAAAGCAAGATCTTACTGCCACGTTTAGTATAGCAGGAACGTATATACATTTTTAAATATATAAGGTACATTAACAAGCTAGTCAAATTATAATTTTATGCTATCCCTTAATAATAAATAATAATATTGTAATGATTTTCGGAAACCCTAATCGATGCTCGAAAATTTTTCGTAGCTGTCTACGAAAAATATTCGTAGATTCGTAGTAATGTGTACAACCTACTGACTACGACTCAGGTTTTAGAAAGGAATACGCTCAATTAATAATAATATGTGTTGCACTAGGTGATGCCTGCAACTTTGTCCGCATGTATCTGTTATTGTAATGTATTATACCATATAACTGCTAAGTTTCATCAAAATCCGTTCGTTAGTTTCTTCGTAACATATACAAACACGTGGGTATACGAGAACGCTGGCGTGCCTATATGTATTTGTATAGATTATTTCTGTACTGTATAAGTAAGTACCTATACAGGGTGTTTGTGACAGCTAGGAAAATATTTATACCATGACTTCAAACCATGATTCTGAGGCAAAAAGCATTGAAAATTTTCGCAGGAAAATTCAAAAAATTCCGTCATTTTTTTCATCATTTCAGGAAATAAATTGTTTGGTTTGTTTAATAAGGCCATAGATAATGACTTCAAAATAAAATATTAACGATAAGATGATTTTCAAAAAAATAGTTGCCCTCAAAAAGTTTAAATAACTGATCAACCCTAATGTGGAGTCACAAGTGATCCAAAAACAGCAATGTGTCACATAATAACCAAACATCGTCAGCCTATTGCAGTCCACTGCTGGACGTAGGCTTCCCCAGTGAACGCCACGTGGCTCGATCTCCCGTTTTCACCATCCAGTCACTACCAGCCGTCCTCTTTAAGTCATCGGTCCATCTGGCCGGAGGACGTCCAACGCTACGCTTGTCGAGGCGTGATCTCCATTCGAGAACCCGTTTACTCCACCGTCCATCGGTTCTACGACAGATGTGGCCGGCCCACTGCCACTTCAGTCTGCTACATTTCGATGTCTGTCACTTTGGTCTTCTGCCGGATAATCTCGTTTCGGACTTTGTCCATTCGCGAGATTCCGAGCATTGACCTTTCCATAGCTCTCTGAGTGATGTCACAATCGGTGAGCTAGCCTTTGCACCCCCTGCCACACAATGGCCCGGGCCGCTGCCGTAGTCCGAGGTAGTATGGCGGCCGGGAACTGGAGGCCTTTTTTTAGTTGAATGAATGAATGAAAGCTTTATTTGAGACAGAAACATAACAAAGAATAAAATAAAATATTTACATTTGAGGAAATATTCTGTCACAAACTCGGTCCCACCTCAGCTTACTGCTGGCTGTAACCAACCAGCGCTGGTCTTCCGTTGGAACCGATAGTGACGTCATGCATGTCTACTAAGCAAAATATAAAACTAATGATAAAAAAACATAATTAAAAAAATATGTAAAAAGTACAAATAATGATAAAATAAAGTGGAATGACAACACAATTTTTAAATAATATAACACCAATGCCTACGTAAATGTTAAACATAATTTTTAGATAAATAACAGCAATGCCTACTTAAATCACACTGGTGTCATTGACCAACAGTTCTTCCGCTTTTTGGTGCTTAAGCATAAATATTTTTAACCTGGTTCTGAAGCCGTATATACTTTGCAAGTTCCTGATTGGCGGAGGGATATTGTTCCAACACTTAGTCGCAGCATAGCGGAAACTTCCCCTGAAAGCAGTCGAGATGTGTCGCTCTGTTAAAAGTTGCGGTGCACACTGCCGGGACTTGTGACCCGACCTCCAAGATAATTTTTGGAAAAGATATTTTGGCACTTTGTTCGTAATAATGCCAAAAAGAAGGCACGCCAAGTGAAGCTTGCGGCGGTGCTGCATTTTTAAGATAGAGTGCTTGTTTAAAAACGGAGTTACATGCGCTCTCCATGGGATATCAAAACTAAAACGTGCACAGGCATTTTGGACTCGTTGAACTAACCTTTTAGCTGTCTTTAAGAGCCGCGAGCCAAAAACTGTATCCATATAATTAAGTTTTGACAATATTAAAGATTCCGTCAATTGTATCCGCAAATTTACCCCCAAGAATTGTCTCATATTATATAAAACCTTAAGTCTGTAAAAACAGTCCCGAACACAGATCTTAACATGCTTTTCATAACGAAGTTCACTGTCCATAATAAGCCCTAAATTGCGAGCCTCATAAATGCGCTCAATAGGTTCGCCCATGAGCAGAACGCTCGCAGTTGGTCTGAGATTAGCCAAGTGATATTTGCTGCCGACAATTAGATACTGAGTCTTCAATGGGTTGAGTAAAAGACAATTCCGCCTAGACCAAGCAGCTATACTTGTAAGGTCCTCGTTTAATTTAAAGATGGCTTCATCAATATCGCGCGGCTTGCATGTTATGTAAATCTGTATGTCATCGGCATACATGTGGTAATTGCAATGTCTGATCGACGCCGCAATATCAGTTGAATACATGATAAACAGAATGGGTCCCAGAATAGATCCCTGAGGGACTCCTCTATTCACCGGGACCTCTTTAGACATTATTGACGAGCCATTACTGTGAGAAATCTTTACACGCTGATATCTGTTACTTAAATAACTGTCAAACCACCGTACAGCCCTATGGTCAAACCCATAATAGCTTAATTTAGAGAGCAGTAGGTCAACGTTCAATGAGTCGAACGCCCTGGAAAAATCCAACAACACCAAGAGCGTGCACATACCATCATCTTGAGCACGGAGTATGTTATCGGTTACATCAAGTAATGCAGTAGTAGTACTACGTCCTTTTCTGAAACCGGACTGCACTTCCGGTAATATATTGTACCTTTCGAGATAGTCCGTTATCTGCCCACAAACCACTTTTTCAAGAACCTTAGACAAACATGGCAGAATACTTATGGGTCTAAGATCCTTTAACTCAGTAGGATTACTATGCTTAGGTAGCGGACGTACAATTGCCTGCTTCCAGATGTCAGGGAACGACCCGGTCTCGATAGAGGTATTTATAATGGCCAGTATGCTATCTATCGAATATGGGAAAGTCATCACAAGCATATCCAGAGTAATAGAATCGCAGCCTTCAGCATTAGATTTTAAACCCCTAATAACTTTAATTATGCTATCCAGACCGACTCTCTCCATATGGAATATTGCATCACTAAATCGGTGGAACTCAAAATATGTCAAGAGTGAAATAGAAGTTTCTGTTTTACCTGGTATATTCAAAAAATGATCATTTATTATGTTCGGGTCGGCAAAAAATGACGGCAGTTCTGTTTCTGTTCTCGGCAGCAAGGTGCGTTTCAGATTCCTCCAAAGTCGCTTTGGGTCTCGAATGTTGTTATTGATATTTTCTTTATAGAAAGCAATTTTTTCTTGATATATAGCTTTACTGACAGTACATTTTAGACTCTTGTAGTATTCTTTTTTAATTTCTGATTTATTATTATGGTAATCTATGGCAGCCTGATCGCGCAATCTCATCATGAGCTTAATTGTTTCCGTTATCCAAGGATATGAACGCTCCTTGATTACAATGGACGTGACTGGTGCATGACAATCAAAAAGAGTAAGTACATTATGATTAAAGGCCCCTACCATGTCATTGATGTTAGCATGCTTACATACAAGATCCCAACGAACTGCCTGTAAGTCTGAATTAAACTCATTTATTAAAATATTATTTTTAAATCGGTAGGATATAGTGCGGGAAGCAACCTTAACGCGCTTGATATTAAACTCGCATACAATAAAACAGTGACCAGTGAGAGCTCCTAGAAGTCGTAAATCAATCTTCTTTGCACTTAAATCAGTACATACCACGTCAATCAACGTTTGAGTTGTGTTCGTGAAATGTGTTGGTTTAGTAATAAGCTGTTCCAGTTTGAAGCAAGAGAGAAACGTTTTAAATTTTGCAGTTTTGTGATCATCCAAACAGTCAATATTAAAATCTCCTAACAAAATCAAATTGTCGCATTTAGGAATTGAACTAACGGAATCCGTGATCGCGTCAAAAAACAAATCAATTTTAACCCATTCTGGTCGATACGACGTGCCGATCATGAGCTTTTTCCCTCCAATGCTTACAGTCACCCACATCTGTTCAACGGCATCGTGTTTCGGGTCTAATGGATGTCGCCAAGTCCGCACGGACAACCCCCGCCTGACATAGAATCCCACACCACCACCCCGCGTGCGATACACGCGTGATCGGGGCGTATGCCGCAATGTGTAACCAGGAATGGCCGGTGCTCGACCCTCCTGCCCCTCATGAAGCCACGTCTCATTTATAGCCAAAATATCAACACTACTTTGAATAACATGAGCTATGATGTTGTCGTGATTAGTGCCTAGGGAACCTGCATTGTACAAACCAACTTTAAGGTTTTTATTTACCATTATAAAAAATTAAGTTAAACAATGACACAGCGCGCAAAAATATAACATACACAAAACTCATAACTATGTAGACACCACTAATATTAAACCTAATATAAGAAAAAGAAAACAGAAAAGTTTTTACTTTAAAAAACAATAGAATATTAATTAGCTTAGTTGATAAGGCATAGTTGAAACAAAAACTAATGATTATAGTAACTATGAAGCTAGATCTTATATTGTCAAACAGAGCCAAGCCCAAAAACACGCACCACATCTGATTCCGACTTTATCGGGTACACCTGATCGCCGTCCTTCTGGCGTACAAAAATTCTGCCTCGCCGAGTCCACGAGTACCGCCATTGGAGTCTCCGACATTCCTCCCGAGCCCGTCGAAACAGCTGGCGGTTCATTCTCGTCAGCCGCTCGTTTATGTAGATACGAACGGCGTCACAGCCAGCTTCGTCGGTGGAGAAAATACCGCGGCGGACACGCGCAGCCTGCAGCAGTTGGTCTCGAAGCGCGCGGCGCGCCAGGCGCACCACGATGCGGCGGTCGCGCGACGGCGCAACCTCGGCCCCGGCAACGCGCGCAGCACCCACGCGCTCCGCGAATACTACGTCCCGCTCCTCAAGCGCCACGCCCAGCCTGGCGGCAAACACGGTCACGGCTTGCAAAACGCTCTCTCCCTTACTCTCCGGCAGGCCCCCTATCTCCAGATCTGACAGGAGGTCGTCCTGATCCCGGTTCTCGAGCTCACGCTGGAGCTGCGCCACCTGGACCCGCAGATCGCTAATTTCAGGAGGAGACTCTACGCGTTCTCGCTCGACCGCCTCAATCCGCATCTCTATAGAGTCCACACGTGCGGAAAGACTCCCGACAGCGACTCGATACTCTGCGATTTCGCGCCGAAACTCGCGCATCTCCACTATCCATTCAGCCAGCTCCCTTCGCATTTCCTTCAAGTCCAGAGCGGGCGCGGGCGCAAGCACGGACTCCGGCAGCAGTCGCCCGGCATCAGAGGGCGAACCAGCAGGCGCAGCTTGTGATGCTACAGTCGTCGGGACGTCTTGAGCAGCCTGTCTCACAGGGGTGTTATCACCCTTGCGGGTGCGCGTTGTGCATCCAGGACACACCCAGTTCTTCTTTACCGAGGTAGACTCCTGAAGCGATACGCAGCCCTTATGGTATTGCGACGTGCATACGCTACATGTAGCGGCACCTATCGGTGAAAGGAACTTCCCACATGCCAGGCATTTGTTCATTATTGAACCTTGTGCGAGTGGTTTCGGCATATGTGTATAGATGGCGATAGTTTAGATTTAAAGTTATTGATCACCAGAAGGCAAAAAAAATCTGCTACTCTATAATAGATGGCGCTGGCAAGACTTTCTTTAGGCTGTCAATGTCAGTGGTTTCTCCCAGCTGCTCGAGTCTGTCTAACTGTCAGTTATCCACTATCTACCCTCTCTTGTAGATAATTATAAAAAACAATTTCGTAATTATCTATATGAATTACAGAGCCAGCCAGACTCCACGAATGTACCGACACTAACACACACGCACCATACTACTAAAAAGTTATTACACACAACTGTAAAGGGATACGTTCAAAAAAAACCAATGATTTTAAATTAAAATACACAGACACAGTACGGTATACACAGACACAGTACGGTTGTAAGTTGCCGTCATTGGGGGGGTTTTTGCCAATAGTCACCACGCTAATAACCAATAAGCCTATTTAATTAGTCACAGGATCGCCCGACACATTTGGCGCGGAGAGCAAAGATTACTGATAATCAAATCAAAAATACATTTCCTGCGAGTAATAACACTGTCGTATAACTTAACACAATGGTACTTGTTCAGCATTTCAGTATTTGCTTGGCTGTCACCCACACCCTGTATATCTAGGTATCTGAGTCTAGACGAATATAGCAAGTACGTCATATATCAGATAATATAGCAAAATGCCTAACAAATTTAATGTGTCCCTACAGTCATATCTCAGCGTCGGGGTTGCCAGCTGCCGTCGCATTAATATAGAAAAGATTCGCGGAGACAGATGTGGCAACACCGGCCCAATTTCGAGATGCATCAAACTGTTTTCAAGATGGTGGATTTGAGAACATTTTGAGACTTCACACGTTATATAGGTTGTTCTGAAGCAGTTAATCTATATATATAATAAAAATGTTACGGATCGCTGTCTGTACATGGAAGATAATAATATGAGAAAAAATATTATAGGAGACCTTTATCAACGCAATAGTACCCAAAAGAATAATTTTTGGAATTTTTGTCGGTTTGTCTGTGCGTTAGTGCACGCTAATCTGAGAAACGGCTGAACCGATTTCGATGCAGTTTTCATGAATATATTGTGACAGGTCCCACTTCACACATAGGCTACTTTTTATCCCGGGAAAATGTTGTTATCCCGGCTAATTTCGACATTTAGTTTTTTCTGTAGTCCACGCGGACGGAGTCGCGGACGTCCACTATTATATAATGGATATTAATCAATAGTGTAGAATGAAATAATAATGGATGTTTTTTAAAAGCCAATAATTTATACATACATACAAATAATCACGCCTTTATCCCTCACGGGGTAGGCAGAGCATCAAGGGCCGATAGAACCACATGGTGTCACTTCTGACCAATTTTGAGGGTATAGTTTAGATGTACAAGTTCGGTTAGTAGTGACAGGTGGTCAGCTCATCGCCTACAAAATATCAAGACCCTTTTGTCCCTCTACTGACTTGTACAGTATGCCCGATGGAGTACAATTTAATTGTTCAGTATTAATTTACACATATTATAACAAAACGTTCCTAACATACCCAATGTTAGACGAAAGGCTATTGAAAATAGTCGACCATGGAAGGAGGCGTCTAAAGAATTTGGGCAAATGTGCCTAAATCTATCTCAGGCGATGAGCTAGCGACTTGTCACTGATCTTTAACATCTGACCCTGCTATGCTAAAGGTGGCAGTAGGATTTCCTTAGAGATCTTGCAGTTCTAGCAACCTCATCATTGGGAACACAGCCGTGTGTATACAGGGTGATTTTTGGTCGTCAACGTTGCCGAAAACTACGGAATCTCCTCATCATCACGATCATTTTTCTCCATGGAAGCATACCTGGGAATTGTCTGGTTCCCAAGATATTAGGGTCCAAAGTTGTGTAAATAGACTGCGTTTTTCTGTATTAATTCACATAGACATTTTTAACGAGAAATAATTAATATCTACATTACATCGTTTCCCAGATTTTTTAGGCATAAACTAACTTTATTTGATGTGTAGAGTGCGTACCCTTCGTTAAGAGTGGCAACAAAAAATCATCCTGTATGAGCATGTATTAAACTTACCTTTTTTCCTCCTACTCGTATGTCTTTATGCAACTATATTAGACCTTTTATTATTAAATAAGTCCAACCTTTTGAATCTAGAGAAGAAAGACGATAAATGAGATTTTTATTAATTTTATTTATAAACGGGAAAAGACCCTTTCGGTCCCATTTGCTAGATAGAGACTAAAGTGGTATCAGTTTCAAAATAAACCTAAAACATCTGTGAATATGTCGAAGACTTCTTCTTCTTCAGCCACTGCTGGACGTAGGCATCCCCCAGGGCACGCCACAAGGCTACTGCCACAGGGGGGTTTTGCCCATAGTCGCCACGCTGGGCAGGCGGGTTGGTGACCGCAGTGTGATTTTCGGACTATGTTGTCAGTACGGGAGGCGCTGCTGCCCACCTACCGGAAACCCTTAATCGCCTCGTACGATACCCTGGCTCAATCTCTACTCTGCCGGCACCATGTGGCTATGCCGAAGACTATATAAGGTCTATTTAAAATTTGTGATTATCTTTTGACACGAAACTAGGTAGGTACGAGTAAAAGGAAACAACTTTCACTATGGGACCAACTCCGAAATATTGAAGAAAAATCAGCTGTTCCATACATTTTAGTGCAACGCTGATACAATACTTACATATAAAACCTTCCTCTTGAATAACTCTATCTATTTAATAAAACCGTATCAAAATCCGTTGTGTAGTTTATAAGATTTAAGCATACATAGGGACAGACAGACAGACCGACAAAGGGAAGCGGCTTAGTTTTATACTATCTGATGATTATAATGCCTAAAGTAAAAATTAAAAATGGCGCCGGCGCTAATTTAAAAAATCTCTAAAACAAACTACTAAAATGCCCGACTAACGTTATCTTTGAAACAAACACAACCCACCGTGATATACCACTGTTTGCTTATACGCAGATGGGTCGAATAGGGGGGGGGGTAGTAGAGAAGGGGGGGTAGAGGAGAGGGGTAGGTCAACAGGACAATGATAATAATATGCATATTTACCCAACTAAAAATTGTTTGCTTCAATTTTAGTTGCGCTTTAGTTTTACATACATACATACATATACGTGCGGCTCTGTGCACGTAACCGACTAGCCAAAACTGAAGTATTATAAGGGAGACCCCACAGTCACGTTTAGTATATCCGGGGGGGGGGGGGGAAGCACGAACCTCTCGATAGTCCGTAACGCTATCGTCCAACTGTCAAATCACATAGACTTTGCTAGCGAGTCGCTAGCGTTGCGCCGCGTAAAAGGGTTCGTGCTTACCCCACAGATGTAAATGGTAAGTGAAAAGTTGGTAGTTTATCGCCTGAGGGAATGCCCGTGTTCCTTATTCGACTCTTACGACTGTACGGAAACAGATGCAGCTGATGTATTGTGGTAAAGTCATAGAGGAATAAGAGGTAATGTCCAGCATCAGAGGGGTAGTTCGTAACGCTAGCGTCAAACTGTCAAATCACATAGATTTGGCTAGCGTTACGCCGCGTAAAAAGGTCCGTGCTTACCCCACAGCACAGGAATTTCATATACATAGTACAATGGGAGCCGCCGCGAGTGCATTCGCCACCAAGAGGCGCGCTTTTTTTCTTAATTTAGTACATCTCGAAGGAAAAGGAAAGTATGTCCATACAGCCATTGTCTTTAGTAGTGGTTTATTATAGACTAGTGGCCCGCCCTCGCTTCGCTTCGGTACATATCAGTACATTAGCTACAACTTCATATGTAGGTACAGCGGTTTTCGTAAAAATTTGGAACGCCCGTTGGTTCCCTTCCCGTGGGAATTTCGGGAAATCCGTTCTTAGAGCTTCCTCGTAGTCCCTAATCCGATTTTAGCTTCGTAAAATAGCGGTTTTCGTAAAAAAATATTAATTCCCGTTGGTCCCCTTCCCGTGGGAATTTCGGGAAATCCGTTCTTAGTGCTTCCTCGCAGTCCCTAATGAACATATATGCCTAATTTTAGCTTCATATTTATAGCGGTTTTCGTAAAAATTATGAATTCCCGTTTGTCCCCTTCCCGTGGGAATTTCGGGAAATCCGTTTTTAGTCCTCCCTCGCTGTCCCCAATGAACATATATGCCCGATTTCAGCTTCATATGTATAGCGGTTTTCGTAAAAAATATAGAATTCCCGTTGGTCGCCTTCCCGTGGGAATATCGGGAAATTCTTGTAGCCTATGTTCATCCAGGTCCAATAAGGATTCTAACGGTGAAAGAATTTTTTAAATCGGTCCAGAAGTTTTTGAGCCTATTCATTACAACCAAACAAACAAAGTTTTCCTCTTTATAATATTAGTGTAGATGATTAACGTAATTTTATCTAGGAATGACAAAAATTACGAGTATTACGATTTTCTGTAAATGCTTTTTTAGGACTCAATCGCCAGGGTGAGCACAAGAACTATAGTTCCTGGCCTGTATGTAAATAGTTTCTCTTGCCGTTCCTTCTGGATAATTTCGATAAAAGAAACCTGTCAGTAAGGTGGCACCAACTAGTGAGCGCGATAACTGTGCCCCCCATTTTCCCCCCTACCCGGCCACAGCTGTCGGACCCGGTGCAAACAAACAAATAAACAGATCCGGATATAATGCCCCTGTACTAGGATTACGGTGTAAACATTAATTTTGAAATGTGTCGGTGCATTTATAGCAAGCACTAGAAATCTAGAATGCTGTTTTAGAATTAGTTAGGTAGGTTAATCGTTACATATTAAAAAACGTACCTCTGCAGGTTTCTATGTATAACTAAGCGACCCGATAAATATTCCATTAATTTAAAGAAAAAAACCCGACTCCATTGAAATTTTTATGATTTTCATATATTAAGTCACAAGCGCCATCTTTGACACAATTACTCCATTTAAAAATTTTAAGGTTGAAATTGTCCGCCATTTTAAAAGTCCACTGCTGTCATCGCTCCAACGTAACGAGGCACACCTGGCTGCTGGCAGACTATTGTCCGTTTCATAGAATAGTTCCTATGCCTGATGCCGGAACTAGCATTTTTTGTATGCAGTGAAACAGAAAGTGTGATCATACACATAGTAACTAGCGCCATCATCCATCGGAACTATACGGTGAAACACACTCTGACGTCTGACGGCCCCTGGCTAGTGTAGCTCTGATGATTACCAGGCTGTCTGGGTTGTTTCTAATGTTGCTTTTAGATAATTTTATTGTTTGAGATACTTACTAGCTCTGGTATACGAAATTAATGTTCGTAGATACTAGTGGACGCCCGCGATTTGGTCCGCGTGGACTGCAGAAAAAACAAAATGTCGGGATAAAAAGTAGCCTATGTCTTAATCCAGGGTATCAGCTAACTGTATGCCAAATTTTATTAAAATCGCTCCAACCGTTTTTATGTGAAAAAGTAACAAACATCCATCCATCCATAATTACAAACTTCCGCGTTTATACTCGTAATATTAGTAGGATTTGCCAGCAATATTTATCTCTATCTGGGTGAAATCTTAGGTAAGGTAATGGTAATAAACAACCAACTGTAGAAAAAAAAATTGACACTTATAACATCCTTTAGTTAGGTAGATAGTTTAATGTACTATATTGAGCAAATAATTAAGTACACACTTAATCAATTTTCATTTTATCATTTGTGAATCCGTGCATGTCATAAGAGTCGACTAAGGAACTCGGGCATTCTCTCAGGCGATGAGCTAGCAACTTGTCACCTGATCATTAACATCGCCCCTCGTTATGCTAAACGTGAGGGATCTCCTTTATGATCCTGCTCTAGTAGCATGATTGCGAAACACGATATAATAAACCGATTTATCGTCATTTAGCCTGTCAAAATACGATAAATATAGCCGCCATGTTGAATTTTGTATAGAGACGATACGATATCCACGATGCGTGGTCATGCTAGGAGGGCTGCAGTACCTACCTACCCCATTTCGGAAATACCATGCACATTGCACATACCAAGAAAACCATATTCTAGAAACTCGCAAAAAAAATCTCAAATCGAAATTCCCCATCGATCCGTCAATGGATAGCAAGTTATAATAACTTGTACGACGGCAAAGTAAAAATTGTCGACAACACCTGTGCCTGCACCTGCGCTAACGAGCGCACCCCCGAACAACCCCCGGCCCACCCTTAGTGCTCTACTAGGGGTTGCAGAACGGATTTTAGGTAGCTAGCTTTAAATCCCAAAAACTACTTCTATAATCTTACCAATATTATAAACGTGAAAGTTTGCGACGATGTATGTATGGGTGTATTTTGATTTTTTACGAAAAAACTACGGAATAAATTTTGATGAAACTTCTAACATCATATAGATAACAGGATAACACAGCCTATAAATTATTTATCCCGGGAAAATATTTTTATACCGGGTAATTTCGACATTTTGTTTTTTTTCTGGAGTCCACGCGGACGGAGTCTTGTACACACGTAAAGTATAATACGTCTAAAATGTTATTTCTATGTATAACATGCTGTGTATAAACATGATATAACAAATTATTGATGTTATAATATAACATTTTATATGTATGTAGAACGCACAGTATTTTAGGTAGCAAAATTTTGGTTAAGATCTACACTATAGCGGTGATAGCCCAGTGGTTAAGACGTGCACCTTCCAAGCGGGAGGCATTAGTTCGATCCCAGTCACGGGCCTGTACCAATGATTTTTTTCATGTACAGATTTTAATGTTGCAAAATTGTCACTTAGCTCGTGCCTTGGAAAGCACGTAAAACCGTTGGTCCTGCGCCTGATCTCTCTCCGGTCGTGTCGGCATTCCGTCCCATCGGACTATGAGAGTGAGGGAATAGAGAGTGCATCTGTGTTTGCGCACACAGTTGTGCACTATAATATCTCCTGCGTACCTGGCCAATCTCCGTAGAGATTGGTCGGCTTGGCCGAAATACGGTCGGAGATCATCATATTTATAGGTGGACCTAATTATTTAATTTATCTATTTATTTAATCATGCATAGGTTACGTAACTATTTGCATAATATTATATTTTTATTATCTAGAATTTAGTAAAATTATGACAATTCTTGTTCTATGGTAGGGGTAGCCAAGGGGTAACAGCTGCACCCTACACTATTGCCTCTGAAATTGCACTATGTTTTTTTTGGAATTTCAGCCGACAGCAGCTATTCGGATTTCTTCCATAAATCCTTGTTCGGTAGTTTTTAACTGGTTTTATTGGTATAGAATCTATTTCCATATGTTGGTTGGAGTAGAGATAGAATACCGTTAGTTCGAGGTGTGCCGGTAGGACATTTCGTATAGAAAAGTCTGATTCCTTTAAAGTTGGATTATGATTGGACTGAGATTTCCCAATTTTATACCTATACATCGTGCATTTTCTTTTTCTATAAATATACAGGGTGATTTTTGGTCGTCAACGTTCCTGAAAACCACGGAATCTCCTCATCATCACGATCATTTTTCTCCATAGAAGCATACCTGGGAATTGTCTAGTTCCCGAGATATTGGGGTCCAAAGTTGAGTAAATAGACTGCGTTTTTCTGCATAAATGCACATTGACGCGCATAGCTAGATTTTTTCACGAGAAATAATTAGTATCTGTCTATGAAAAAACTAGCATAAACACTGGACACTAGTTTCCCAGCATTTTTTTTGGCATAAACCTACTTTATTTGATGAATAGAGTACGTACCCTACGTTAAGGGTGGCAACGAAAAAACACCCTGTATAGTTACGGCTGTGTTACCGAAATATGGTAGCTAGAACTGCAAGATCATAAGGGAGATCTCACAGCCACGTTTAGCGTAGTGGGGACAGATCTTAATGATCAGTGTATAAGTATGTTTGTCTGTATACGAATGATGTTGTATTCAGTGCTCGAGACATTTAGACATTAATAAGACCTAGTTTTGAAGACATAAATCTATTTTTCACAGGTTTTCTCTGTCACTGTATGCTTTGACTAGACATCTGGCTCCTACCCTTCCTCACAGTCCGGCGAAAGCTCTCATGAAGCAAATCCAACTTGGATATGGCTTGATGTTCGTTCATTTTTATTTTAATATTTTATTTTATAATTTCAGGAAGACCAACAGCTATTTATAATTATAATTTATAATTTCTTTATTAATAATTTTATAATTTATAATTACAGTTAAAATTGTAGAAACATAAAGCCAATAACAGGTCCACACTTATAGAAGCATTATAAGAGCTAATCAGGTACTAATGCACACACAATTTTCATCAGAGTTTCACAAAACCTAACAAGCTTATCAATAACAAACATAATAAAAAAAACAATTTAGGTACTAGATAAAATCTAGGTACCTACTAACTTATTGGCGGAAAAAAATTTCACTAAGCACACTCCTCGCTATGTTAAAACTGGTATTGAAGAGATCATAAAACTAGTAGTAGAGCCGCAGTTTACGGCGCATAGTGCGGACTATGTATAGGTAGTATGCTTTGAACATACTGTTCATATAAAAATTTAGTATCAAACAGTTAAACATACGATTGTGTTCCCAGATCACGAAGGAGATCTTGTAGCCTCCTATAATGGCAAATGTTTAGCCAATGTTTCGTACTATTTTATATTTTAAAACAGAGGCTTTTTCCCCTACGAACCTTTTTTCTCCTTTCGAACCCAAGACCTTCATCATCAAAATGCTAACCAGAGTTTCACATTAGCTACAAGACTACTATGATCTCTACAGCTCCTCGAATCGTCAGCTTTATGTTTAGGCTATATATAATCACCACGTGCCCACCATATGGCCCCACATGGCGGTCACTGGTGATAGATGCCCGATGTAATTCAGTTTTGTGTGCTGTTTTGACGTGTGGATTGTTAAGCGGTGTTGAGGGTGGATTGGATTTAGATGGGTCGGGTGTAAGGATGGCAGTCGACTGTCAAATAAATTCGATATCCTTAACGATAATACTTTCAAAAAATTTTATAATGCTCCGATCTCTTGAATACGGTATATACCGTGAGGGTAATTCTTGGATTAATTCAAATGTGAGTAATTTTGATCTTCAGACATCTATATCAATACTAGGTGTAGCCCGCGGCTCCGCTCGCGATAAGCTCCGAAACTACTTCAGTCTATGCTGACGGATTTGCGGGCGCCCCCTAGTTTTAGAGATATATCGAGAGACATGACGATCGTGCCCTGATTGTCTTGTTCCAATTCTACATCATGATGACTTAAGATTTTGCTTGCTTGTTCCAGATGGAGGCGAAAGTAAAGGAGGAAGTTCCTGACAAGGAGTACACTCCCACAACCACCACCGACAGAAGAAAACGTAAGATATCTCTGTCTTCTTTCCGTAGAATTATTACGTATCAAACAACAAGAAACTATGTTTATGTTGAATAGGTTAGGGGTAGATTTGGGTAGATATCATTTTATTTATCCCTTTTCACTTTTGTCAGTGCTGATGCGGGCCTTCACTAGAATACATCAGCTGCATCTCCTTCCATGCATGTCGTAAGAGTCGACTAAGGAACTCAGGCGATAAGCTAGAAACTTGTCAGTGATCATTTACATATGTCCCCGCTTTGCTAAAGCTGTAGTTCTAAAACACAGCTGTGTTTATGTTTAAATTTGTTAAAAACAATGCTAAAGCAAAAAAAAAAAACGTACAAATTGATCTATTCCGTTCCGATCCCAGCAAATGATCCCGCAAAGGATCCGTTTTATTTAATTTTATATTTTTATTCCTATCCGATTCCGTCGCGGGATTAGATGAATATTTTAATATCTTCGAATGAAGCGAATTCATATAATATCGATCGAACTTCACTTCTAGAAGTTCGTTTGATCATCTATTATTTTGTATTCCGGTCTGATCCCGTGTGTCTTGTTTTTTTAGTACTGTTAGCAAGTAAAACAGTAGACACATACAATATTGTTTACGAATGATTGTTTGTCACAGCACACGTAAAAGAATTCGCCAATGCAATAGTAATAATTGCACGATTTTCGTTATCAAATCACCCATTTAGCTGTTTCAAGGTACGTAATAAGCCTACCTATTAGTTCGTCCGTGCCTCCCGCCGGTATCTCTAGATTACGATCGCTGTACACTTGCGATGTTTCCCACGTTTCGAATAAACACCGAAGCGTACGTATAAATGGCAAAGTTTTTGCTCAGTCGATAACTTGGTCCATAGAACGCATGCGGCTGGATTTTTTGACGATAAAAAATACATTTACATATAAAGTTTACATCATATTGACCTAGTCTCATGCGACCGAGTTCTCGAAATGGGGTGGCTGGTCAGACGGAATTGCAGGATCTTAATGGAGAACCCATTGCCACGTTTATAGCGGGGGAGCATTATAATATACTTACTTGTATAGACAAATGTAGGCAGAATCTACCAACTACGTGAATTGGTCTATCATTGGTTGTCAATCGATGTTTAGGCTATATTTAAAGAAAGTATATTTAAAGAAATTTTAAGCGATATCCTTTGATAGTCCGCAAAATTGTATGCACACGTTTATCGTGTTATTACAAAAAAAAAGTTTAAGCTAACTTATACTTAAAATTTGATAAATATTCCATACGTATTGCCGTCGTTTAAACAATGTCTAACTTTTCTTTGTAAAAACAACCCTAGTTTTCAAGATTGTACAGGTAGAGTAACTTGCATGCGTTTTAGCGCACACTCCGTGCCTTTGCTGTCGACCAAACAAAATAAGGCTTAATAAAATATGTATAAATATAGTGATGCGATATTAATGTTCGTTTATTTATTATGTTGCTTGTTAGGGGAATAATAGAAGATTTGCGGTAGTATATGTATAGGTAGGTATATAAATTTTTTTATCTTTGAATTATATGCAGCTATATCTTAATTACATAAGAACCTGTTCTTCTTCGGATACTTTAACGAAATTTTATCGATGTAAACTCTTGCATTACTGAAAGCTGAAATGGGCATGAAGGAGTCTTGAACTAACAGAAAAAAAATCTACGCGATCGAAGTCATGGGCGACCGCTAGTTTCAAATAATTGTTTATTATCTTAATTTACTAATAAAATAGTGATGTATTGTGATGATGTAGAGTTTCTAAAATAATATCGATATAAAAGCATTTCCAAATTTAAAAGCTCTACAATATACAGCTGGCGGTTCCCAAACGTCCCGGGGTTTAGACTTGCGAGACCATCTCGATGGGACTTAGGGTTCTTTCTCAGTAGGACACTAATAGTGGGGCATACTTTTTCTGTCATAAGTTTTTCTGGAAAGAGAAAGTATTTTCCACAATTCCCACGGGAATGGGAAAAATAAGAATCCTAAAGTACATACATACATATAATCACGCCTTTATCCCTTACGGGGTAGGCAGAGCACCAAGGGCCGATAGAATCACATGGTGCCACTTCTGACCAATTTTGAGGGTATAGTTGAGATGTACAAGTTCGGTTAGTAGTGACAGGTGGTCAGCCCATCGCCTACAAAACACCAAGACCCTCTTGTCCCTCTACTGACTTGTACAGTATGCCCGGGAAGAGAAGCAGCTGCAGTATTATGTTTTTTTTTTCACTTCCAGAACAGCATAAAGGTAAAGTTGATAAGTGACAATTTTAGAATATCCGTACATTAAATAAATTTAGAAAACTTTATATATATGTACTTACCATTATGTATCTTAATGAAAAAGTGCTTTTAGGATGGGACAGAAATGCTCGATATCGATATATCCAGGAACGTGACCACGCATCACTGGGCTTTAAAACAGTCAATGGGCTTTTAGTGATGTACCTACTAACTCATATTAATCGGCACTTACACTTCACATTTTAGGTGACGTTATCGGAATATGCGAAGTTCTAGTTCTAGGTAGTAGCTACTAGGTAGAGTGCGTTCAAATAAAGTAAGTTTATGCCAAAAAAATGCTGGGAAAAGATTTAAATTGTTTTTATTTATTTTTTATTACTTGATCGGGAGAAATTTATAGTGTCCAGTGTTTATGCTAGTTTTTTGATAGATAGATATTAATTATTTCTCGTAAAAAAATCTTGCTACACGTGTCAATGTGCATTTATGCAGAAAAACGCAGTCTATTTACTCAACTTTGGACCCTTATTTTCCAAGGAGAAAAATGATCGTGATGATGAGAAGATTCCGAGTTTTCGGGAACGTTGACGACCAAAAATCACACTGTATGTATAAATACATTATCTGTGTCACTTCATATAAAAAACATTAGTTCCGAAATCCTATATAGAAGTTGTTCTATGAAATAGAGTAGGTAATATCTTCTATCTATATCTATCTATCTATACATATAATAAAAATGTAACAGCCCCCTGATTACGCAAAAGCAATAGCAAAGCCGAAGTAAAGCGATAGTGAAAATTGTACAATATTCGCCTTGAAACGTCAAAGTTTCTTTGAAATTCATTTTACGTAATACTAATTTGACAAGCAATCAGCGATTTTTGTGAAATTTTCGCTATCGCTTTGCTTTTGCTAGTTAGGTAATAAGGGGCCGATCGATGTTTGTGCACGCTAATCTCAGAAACGGATAAACCGATTTTGATGCAGTTTTCAGAAATATGTTGTGACAGATCTCACTTAACATATGAGCTACTTTTTATTCCGTAAATATGTTTTTATCCCGGATAATTTGGACATTTTATTTTTTCTGCCGTCCACGCGGACGGAGTCGCGGGCGTCCACTATTCAATATTGTATATTATTCATATTCTTTATTGTATAAAATAAAATTAATCGTATTACTTATTCAATAACATTTCTATTTGAAAATACTGAAGAAATGTACAATGGCGAGCTTTTAAGATATTTCTTAGCTGGGAACAGTTTAAAAATCACTGGAGTTTTGACATAGAAGAAGCTTATGAACTCCGAAACGATAATTTTACCTTAAATCACGCGGATGAGACTTTGCCCTCTTTGTCATAAGAGCTATTTTTCAATGGTTGAGTGCGATTAAGTTTGAGTGGACGATTGGTTTGGTCGAAACTAAGTACCTACATGGATGCGGGCCCAGCATCATTGCAATGCAAGTGACGCCCGCGCAGATTTATATGGATCACTTTTATTTGAACTGCGCCCGCATAAAATCTATCACTACATATTAAATATATATTAATATATTAAATAAAACAAAGTCACTCCGTGCAGTCTGTCTGTCCCTATGCTTAGATCTTTCAAACTACGCAACGGATTCTGATGTGGTTTTTTTAAATAGATAGAGTGATTCAAGTGGGAGGACTTATATGTATAGTATCAGCACTGCACCCGTTCGAAGCCGGGGCGGGTCGCTTGATTATAAATTTTAAATCAGAGCTTATTCGTCATCGTAAATTCACATCCGATCTTCTCATTTTCATTTTCGTGATTTTACTTCCCTTTACAGCCGATTTTAATAACCGAACTCGAGAGACTTTTTGCATATTTCGGATTAAATGTTCCATTGTTTTCATATGAAATTTAAAATTTTCTTTATAATCTCTAGTTTTGAAATTGGCCGTTAGATATTTTTGTGAATTGCTGGTGAATGTTACGACTTGAAACCAACAGCTTATAATTATATAAATAAAATTTACCTACTAACCAATAACAGATTTCTAAACTCTCCGTCTTTAAAAAGCAAGTACCTAGATAGATGGAAATGATGACGATGAAGGACCTTAAATCTAAACCAGGTCACAATAACACGTCTGATTATGTCATTAATGTATCTAAACTAAATATGTAGAATTATAAGCATCATATAAACAATGCATACAGAAGTATGGGAAAAGCCACGTGCCAGCGACAAGTCACGACACGTATGGACATCATAAATAAGTTATTTAGTTGGCTTTGTGTAATGATAGGGGTTGTTAAAGCTGAGAACAATTTATATCAGAGTCAGTAATCTTTACCGCAGTACGATTTGACGTCACCATGTGTCAAGGAGCGGAGGAAAGGTAGCAAATATTTTACAAGTACTAGTGGACGCCCGCGACTCCGTCAAGATATCGAAATTATCCGGGATAAAAAGATTTTCCCGGGATAAAATGTAGCCTATATGGTAAATGAGATCTATCATAATATATTCATGAAAACTGTATCGAAATCGGTTCAGCGGTTTCTGAGATTAACGTACACAAATGCACAGACAAACAGATAAAAATTCCAAAAATCATTCATTTGGGTACTATTGTGTTGATAAAATCCTATAATATTTTTTCTCATATATCTTCTATGTACAGACAGCGATCTGTTACAGACAGAACCTATGGGGTAGCAGACAGGATCATAACAATTAAATACTAATTTACATTAATTTTAATCCCCTCTACTCTAAAGTAATCATCATGAAGTAATAAACGAGGAGTTGCCAATAAGTAAACATGCGGTGCTGTCAAACGTAGTGTAATTTACGTTTATTTTACACCTCTGTACTTTAAATTTTTTATCCGACTACTCCAGGAGGGTTATGTTTTTTGAGTGTATGTTTGAGTATATCTCGGCCTTAGAATAAAAATTCGCTCCGGAGCGAAGACCTATCTTCTAAGATGTCGGCTTGTCGCATTTGGGCTTCAGAGGTTTAGGCATCGTACTCGTGAGAGTGACACTGGAACAAAATTTTTATGCAGTCCGGATTGTTTTTAAGTAAATGAACTGATTTCAATATTATGCGAAAATGTACAAAGGAAAATAATTTTAAACCTCTACATTATCACATTATTAAATAGATTCTTATTGTAAATTACTTACCCTCTTTTGGTCCACGAGAAAACTGGAATCGAAAATCAAAAGAAATATTCTTTTTACTCTACCTCCTTACTCCTAACCTTACCTCCTTCGTCCATGGTACCTACCAACATCTTTTATTCACCACCAAATGGTAACCATCGAGCAAACATCGTGAATAAGTACCGTGGGAGTCGCCGCGTGTGACACTACCTTAGTTAAGGTGGTGGCACACTGGACGAGTTCCATTTACGTAGGTGCCTATTATATAGTCAGTTAAATAGTCATTGTTGGTAGTGTGTAAGCTTGCATGATGAGCTGTAGGTTCTAGATCCGAATTCTGGAAAAACTTTTTGTCGTTTGACGATTTCACTAGGGTTCACTAGAAAACGTCAGCTGCATCTCCTTCCGTGGATGTTGTAAGTCGACCAAGAATTCAGCGGCGTTCTCTCAGGTGATGAACTAACTTATTACTGATCTTGAACATCTGACTGATCACTGACGGATCTCATTAGTGAATTCAGGATCCTCCAGTTCTATTTCTTGATGTTTCGGGATACAGCTGTGGGTATATTAGGTACGTGTGATAGGATATAAAATACATGAATAGTGGAATATTTATTGATCAACGCACAGCCTAAACCAGTGGTTCCCAAAGTGGTCCAGGTGGACCCCCAGAGGTCCACAGGAGACTCGATGGGGGTCTACGTAGGCGTGAAAAAATAGGGGTTCACAATTAATTTGTATGAGGTGTAGGCCTGTAGGGGGTCCACCAGAACCAGTTAACTTTTAAAAGGGGTCTATGAGAAAAAAAGTTTGGGAATCCCTGGCCTAAAGCAATGATCGCGACCTGAAACTTGAAGGGTGTGTTCTTTATGTGAAATAGGCATCCGATGAGAAAGGATTTCCCGAAATTTTCACGGGAACGGCAGAAAGAAGTGGTGATAGCCCAGTGGTTAAGAGTCGTAAGGCGTAGGCGTTCGATCCCCGTCACGGGTCCACGCGGACAGAGTCGCGGGCGTCCGCTATTTATTATATTTTACTGTAACAAAACCCTATTTTTTCCGACACCACTTACCTACAATCAATAAACAGTAATGTCGCTGGACTATTATTATCGCCTCGTTCTCTATAATTTTCGTAAAGCTCACTGACAGGGTAAACATTTTCTAGGTAAATGAAAGTTTTTATATCATTATATTGCCTGTTTACTGCGTCTCTGTTTGTGTTTGGGTAAACAAACAAACATAGATATACCTACACGGCTGTGTTCCCATAATGGGGTAGCAAGGACAGCAGGATCAAAAAGAATGTCCTGCAGCCACGTTTAGAGTGCATTACATCATATAAGTATTTCCATTGAATGATAGCTAGTCACTATGCGCATGACTACCATTAATCTGTGTTACTGCATACATAAAAAGCAGACGTAAGGCCGAAAACTGCATGTCTGCGATTAGCGGGGCGGCGGCGGTGCGGCGCAGGGGGCGGCCTCCGAGCAAAGAGCCGCGCCCGCTCCCGCCGTCGCCCCGCAAATCGCAGACATCCAGTTTTCGGCCTAAGAGTTATTCTATAAAACTGACTCTATCATAGCGGGATCTGATGTCAAATATTTGCTAGCTCATCACCTAAGAGAACGCCCCTGGGTTGCTTACTCGACTCTTACGACATGCACGTAAGGAGATGCAGCTGATGTATTCTAGTGAAGCCCCGTCTTAGCATAAACCAATCACTACATAAAATAAAAATCGTTTCCCGCTGTCTGTTTGTCCCTATAAATGCTTAGACTTTAAAAATACGTAACAGATTTCGGTGCTGTTTTTTTTAAATAGATTGAGTGATTAAAGAGGAAGGTTTTACGAGTATGTGTAACTAACTAGGGATCTGCCCCGGCTTACGCGGACGATGACGCGGGCGTCCACTAGTTAGACAATAATTAAATGCCTTTACACAAAGGTTGAACACAAGTCTGATATTACGCCGTAGGGTAGTTCCACACTCATGTCGAGCCCTCCGAGTGCTCGCGACAGCTGATTTTGGGGGTTAGGGATGTTTGATGTGGTATCGACTATCGATATGGGATGACACTTCTCTACTCGTAATAGGTATTTATTCAAATAACCCTCTTTCCACTCCGACCAACTGAAGTTGTAAGCTACGTTTTTACGAGGCAATTTCGGAGTTTTCTTGACGCGGGCGGCTTTTGGTAGGTCTTTTAAAAATCTACATAGATACATAAATCACGCCTTTATCCCTTACGGGATAGGCAGAGCACCAAGGCCGATAGATCCACATGATGCCACTTCTGACCAATTTTGAGAGTATAGATGAGATGTACAAGTTCGGTTCGTAGTGACAGGTGGTCAGTCCATCGCCTACAAAGCACCAAGACCCTCTTGTCCTTAAAAGTTACGAAAAATAATAGTAAAACTTAAACTAGTCTTGATATATAAAGGGTATTTTACGAGTTACCTATAAATACATATGTATGTGCAACTTTGGCGCCGGTTGTTTGTTTGATAACGATAATTACCCTAATATGATATTTTCTGTATTTATGTACTTAGCATACATGTAAGTAGTACTTACAGCAGTTTTTTTTTATTGGAGTTATATATTGCATTTTAATGTACCTATGTTCTGTAAGTATGTCAAATAACAGTCAAAGTTAAACTAGCCTAACTTAGAAAGACACTTTATAAATTCTAAAATTTGAAATATCGTTTCAAAGATATTACACGTATCTACATAATTTAGACGCGGTATTGTTTACTACAACACCTCTATCTATCTATACGTTGTACTCGTATTATCGATAACAACATCGACAGCACCCCATCACTAGCACAACGCCTGCGGGTCGTCTGTTCATGACGTTTCATTCACAACAGTGCGGTAAAAATACACGGGATAGAACGGTATACGATGGTATAGATTGGGATTTGCTGTATACCTATAGTACCTAATCAGTATAGGTAAGGTGGGTTTAAAATATTTTTATCGTTTTGTAGCGGAACCATCTATCGGATGCAGGAGAGAACCACAATCAAATGCAAAATCCTAGAACGCGATATCGAAGTTTCTCACACTTCACTACCCCCACGTAGGGTGGTCCAAATTTTAAAAAAAAATATTTTATTTTAGCCACCCCGTTTTTGTTTTGTTATTATATATTTTGTTACATGTATTTATAGTAATGACACAGTAAAATATCAGTGAGATAGCATAAGTAGAACAGGGTGCTCAACCAAGTATTGTTTTAGATTTTTTTGTGTAAAATGCTTAATTTTTTTTTTGTTATAGAAAAGTTTCTTATATTCAACACTCTCAATATAGTGAAAATTAATTGTTAAACAGGTTTATTATTGTTAACATATTTGATACTTATTTAGTAGACTGTGAAGTGAATCAGTATAAAAAAGGTGTTCATCTACTAGAAAAAAATATGAAATTTTTCTTCTTGGGGTGCGAGATGTTGAGCCATTGAAGAGGCTTAACCAACTCCCTACTCTTCGGCAAGTTTTACTCCGTTGTCACCACATATTAAAGGAATATAAAAATGTTAAACATCACACAAATAAGGCCATCAAGCTCTCCTGAAATCCCACTTTTCAAGAGATTCAGCGATATTTGGGAAGCATTACCAAAGAAGCACTACGATTACCTTGACCTCGATAAAAACGGACAACAGTTCGCTGAAAATTCTCTTGAGAGTCTAACAACAGCTCTGTCTGCAGAAAACCAAGTTCGTGATGATTACAAAGAGCTAATAGAACTCACAATTATTGTTTTGAATAAACCACCTCCAGGTCCGATTCATCATGCCCGTCGGATGGCAAAATTATTGTACGCTTTAAAGATTTTTCTATTTCGAAATAATTTACAGTCATTTAAACTAACCAAGAGAGAAGAAAAACAAATTCTTCGATTTGTTACGTTTGGTGTATTGATATACTTATACCAAAATTTGGATAGAAGCACCTTTGGCACCAGATGCACCAGTGAACGACTTAATACTTTGGAAGAGCTTGAACTTGTACGAAGAAACCATTGATTCTGAAATCGGTATAGCAGCTAGAGATGTGTTAGAGCGTCATCTATGGTATCTGTCTGATGAACTAGTTGCACTTGCCTTATTTTCTGACAAGTTATGTGATGGTGAGAAACACGCCATTGTTGAAAAAATTAACTGTGATAGCGGAAATCGTTCAGTGCGAGGTAATTCTGCTAACCTTAACTCGAAGGTTACATTAGAAGCTTTTGTTACAAAAAAAAAACATTGAAAATTCTCTCAGTTCTTGATATCAAGCATTCTTTCTTGCAGTTACCTCCTGATACTTGGAATGACAATGTTAATTACTTACAAGGCAAATGCTGCGTCAAAAAATTGCGTGTTGTTAATGATACAGCAGAGAGAGGTGTTAAACTATATGAGGATTACAATACGGTACTCACCAACAATGAAGAAGAGAAGCAATTTTTACTTCACATCGTTGAACAAAACAGAAAAATTGTTTCTACTGACACATCCAAAAGGAGCTAACTAACATAGTTTTAAAGGCTTGCCACTAATATTATATTAATTATTGTTTTGTCACTAAAGTCTAATTTCATTTTAATTACATTGCAATTACTTTTTAAGCTTATTTGATTAAAAATTAGTAAACCTTAATTAACGTGTTTTACTTACAATCCTGAATAATTTGACTGAAACTTCTGGTTTGATGAGCACCCCCTTGTATATACGATAGGGGGCTGAAATTTTTCGTACATAATAAGAGTGGTAGGTAAAATAAATGTAAGGGGTGGCGAAACATATTTTGCAAAAAATATTTTTTGCTATATGTTTATGGACCACCCTACCACAGTTTTATTTAGGAAAGAAAAAGTAATTTACGAATGGTTTATATCATAGCTTGCAGATAATGATTAATGACAATTGCTTTGTGGATCCTAACGTCATACATAAATAAATAAATATTCATACCCTCACAACACATAAACAGTCCCACATAAAGATCCCTGAGTTGTTGTGTCGTGGGTACTAAGTATACATGGAAGCCGATTTTCTAGCATCAACACAAGACTATATAGTTTTAGTAGGTATAAAATTCATAGTAAGTACCTATATATTGTTTTCGATTACGAATTCCAATTTTACTGTAGTTAACTCAAACATTATAACGAAAACAACTACAATTTACTATAGTATATTATTTCTCGCCAGTAATTGTGTGGGCGAGTAGAAAGAGCCGGGGCGAGGTGTCGCCGGCACACGCTCTTGGTAACGAGTAGGGATGTGCGTTGTCGATAGATAAGTACTTATCGATACCTCTATTAAGACGTTCGCTGCTGGCAGATTTTATAAGCATGCTCACGTCGCCAACACCTCTAGAAAACCAAGTAGACGCATATACGTAGTCGCCGGCAGTGAATGTTTAAAGTCCACTGCTGAGCATAAGCCTCCCTCAATGACTATCAACCGGCAACCGGTTGAAAGCGGCCTGCATTCTGCAGATACCCGCGATATTGACTAGATCGTTTGTCGTAGATACAAACGTCTTATTATTATTATTAACATTTCGGCAATGTAAACAAACATTTTAGTCAATATTATCACTAGTATTCATCACCAGCTGTAGGATCTTATATTTATAGCCCTTATATTTAAGTATATTCATCACAATATTACAATCAAACATAGTTTAATTGACGCACAATTAGTTCTTATTCTTATCTACACATACACAAACAGTTAATATTACGAAATTTTATTTTATTGGGCACCCATATTTAATAAAGAAATTATTATACCTGCCATTTTGTGCCCTTGTTCGGCTACGCTTTTATTGGGTATTTATTATTACCTAGAATGTATTTATCGACAGCCAATCTATCGACAGTGTCCCATCCCTTCTGTCCTGCGAGTGTCGCTGGCATGCCCGTACTTGGCGCGCCACTAGCTTTGGGAACTTTTATTTATTCTGTCAGACGCAGAAGGTCCCTACTAGTGTTGTGCTGTTAGCGCGAATTTTGATCGATATGGCTTAGTGGGACTTGTGGTTTATTGCATATTTTTTGACACACTTCGTTATCGTTGAAATATGTAACGAGACGATCATAATGTTTATGTTTATGTTAGTGCTAACCATCTATGGACTTAGTTGTCTGAAATAAAATATTTTATATATAAATTACAATGCAGTATTTAATGTCTGCGATGATGCGGTGCCTCACTAGAATACATCAGCTGCTTCTTCGTCCATGCATGTCGTAAGAGTCGACTAAGGAAATCAGTGGCGTACTCAGGCGATGAGCTATAAAACATAACACTGCTATTACTAAACGTGGTTGTAAGATAGCAGAAGGCGTGATCCAGCAGTTCTGATCACCTCTTTTTGGGAACATAGTCATATGTAGGTATATGTACTATGTATGTACATATTTCAATGTGTTACATAATATCTTTGCAAAATTTGAAGTAATTATTTATTTATTTAGTCCCGTGACTTATTAAATTTATGTTATAGGTCTACTGCTGCTGTATTACTGCTGCAGATTTAATTAAAACCGGTTAAGCCATCTTCGAGTTTTAGCGAAAACGAAGATTTATTGAATTTCGGAGAACAGCGCCTACGAAGCCTCTAACGGTTATAGAGCATATTATATAACAATGTTATATAATAGCACTTTCCCTGACCCCACAGGGACCTTAGAAAATGCCTATGGAGGAAGACGAAGGAAGATGTGGCTTAACAACATTAGATACATACGGCGCTGCGGCTGTATTCATGGGGTGGTCAAAACTGGAGGGCAATCGTGCAAAATGACAACATTTATAACCTTTCACCGGAACGTTTTGGTTATGGTTGAGCTTTGGTTTGGCTCTCAGGTTTGGCTATTCATGTGATAGCGTTTCAGACATTTTAATGTCTATCTTTGGCTTAAAACGTTGTCAAAATTTAGTGCGATACGAAATGTGCATAACATAACCTTTTTGGTTGTGGTTTAGCTTTGCTCCTGCAGTAACACGAAGACGAATCCATCTACGTTCAGTTTAGCCAACTAAGAAACTCAGGGCAGTTCTCTCGGCGATGAAATTAAGAAGTAGTCACTTATCTAGGCAAACATGTACCACCTTAGGCCGCATCTTGCTTAACATCAGGCACGATGGCGGTCAAATGTTTGCCTAGCTAATTGAAAAAAAATTTTTTTAGATTTAACCCCGCTACTCTGAACGTTGCTGTAGGATCTTATACGCGATTTAGACGTTCTAGCTACCCCATTATTGGGAACACTGTAAAGAATATTGTAATTTTTTTTATTAAATATAAAAAGGTCTATACTTCTGTGTCTATACATATAATACGGCCGATTCCGGCAGTCACACTTAAATACAACGCGCCTGATGGTCCGAGTCTAAGATGGAGCGCGCTTCACACTTGCAAGATTGTAGTTCACCAGGGATTTTCTTTTTTTTACAACGCACAACCGGTGCAGCCTTGACATTTCCCTGGTCGTCCGGTGGTAGAAGGGTGCTGGGGGAATTAGGTCGTGAAGTCCCAATGCACACTCCCCGAAATGTAACCTGTAGAATACCGAGAGACTTGCAACCTAAACATAAAATTGTTTCTACCTATCCTTTTCTCTCTCAGCCATTTATGTTAAGAACGGAGAGAGATAGACCTGACAAAGATTAGGTTTAGGTTTAAGTGCGACTGCCGGAATCGACCCTAATGTACATAAAACGTTGAGCGAATGGTACAAATCTTACTCCAACTATAACACGTCTCACAACATCGCATCTCCATTCTGTAGATACTTTATGTAAACTAATGAGTTCCGTGCCGATGCATAGAGAGCGCTGTTTGCTTTATATTTACTACTAGCTAAGGGTGCCGCAGCGTAACAGACTGCGATAGTTAAGCTATGGTTTGTATAGTTTGTATAAGGATGGGAGCTGTGTAGTTCAGATAAGCTTTTATACTCTTTAATATCGATTCAATAGCTAATTTATGAAATCTTTTAAGCCGATTTATTGGGCAGATAGCCTCTGTAGAACGTTGGGAAAATCGGTCCTTAGTAGATTAAAGGAAGACCTGTCTATTAAGCAAATACTTACATATTTTTAGACACAAGAAATACAGAGGTGCCATCCAAGCTTTGGAGAAACAAATTTAAAATTTTTCTACTATTTTTAATTTCAATTGCCACTCCTTTGTGTCGCGCAGTCGGGTAAAAACCGCATACACAACTACAATTCGCACACCAGTGCTTTTAATTTCACACATCTTCTGATATCTGATATAATACAGAAGTTCCTTTCCACAGCCTCGTCAGCAAAGGAGCAAAGGTCTCCAGAACAGGAGGAAGCTCGAGCGTCTCCCACACCTGGACCTCCAAGTCCACCCAACAATGGGACTACTGGTAAGCTTTAATCATAATTTCTATTGAGGGATCGCCCACCACCGGGCCCTATACCCTCCGCTGACCCTCGGATCTGCCGACTCATGATCACGAACACAAGACACTACAGTCGCAACGAGAAGCGTTCATGAGTCGGCAGATCCGAGGGTCAGCGGAGGGTATAGGGCACGGTGGTGGGCGATCCCTCAATAGAGATTTGAACTTCCGAATAGTGACGCCTGATACAATTAAATATTTAATCATAATTATTTACTAACACTATTGTATGTTAAAACCTGCATTTATACAACAAAAATGGCGTCTCTACTTAGCAACAACATCCCAGCTAATTATTATTCACGCGAAAGTAAGTTATTGGTACTTCTTTATGTTTGAATCTTCTTGAAATTATGCACATACATGGGTGATTTTTGGTCGTCAACGTTCCCGAAAACTACGGAATCTCCTCATCATCACGATCATTTTTCTCCAAGCATACCTGGGAAATGCACATAGACGCGAGAGACGAGAAATAATTACTGTCTGTATCTATGAAAAAACTAGCTCGGGTCTGGTTTCTCGTGGCGATTGTAATTAGTGCAAGTGCCTGTTTTCGCAGTTATGAGTTATCAGGTCCGAGGGTCAGTGGAGGGTGTAGGGCCCGGTGGTGAGCGCACCCATAGTGAAAAAACTAGCATAAACACTGGACACTATAAATGTCACCCGATCAAGTAATATTTTTTTTTTTCAAACAAAATTTACATCGTTTCCTACCATATTTTTTGGCATAAACTTACTTTATTTGATGTATACAGGATGTAACAAAAAGGGTATGTTAAGCTAAAAGCTATGTAAATAGCCCACTGTAGAGAACCTATTTCCAAAATTTGAGACCCGTAATCATATGTTTATTTTTGAAGATTGTATGAACATTCCTGAGTTGTTTAGGAATACTCCCATACTATTAGAAAAATAAACTTGTGATTTCCAATCTGAAATTTTGTAGGTAGGTTCCTTTTAGTGGGCTATTTACATAGCTTTTTGCTTTTGTTACACCTTGTAGAGTACGTACCCTTCGTTAAGGGTGGCAACGAAAAAGGATAAAGGCTACCTTAGGTGCTTCATGCGGACGAAGTCGCGTGCAACAGCTAGTCTTTTATATACCTAAAAATAAGAAAGACTTAGAAATCTCGGTTACTCCTTTTTTATAGGTTCCTACTCGTACTAAGCATCACACTATAAAAAAACACCACAGCGACTAGTGTTCTTAGGTAGGTACTTATTTATTCAGTAAAGATAAGAAATTTAATGCATGTAGGTACTTAATAATTAAAAAAATTTATACAATAATAAATTCCTATGTAAAATACTTCTTCTATGCTGCTCTGGAAGCGAAAAAAAAGTATAATACTACAGCTGCTTCCCTTCCCGGGCATACTGTACAAGTCAGTAAAGGGACAAGAGGGTCTTGGTGTTTTGTAGGCGATGGGCTGACCACCTGTCACTACTAACCGAACTTGTACATCTCAACTACACCCTCAAAATTGTTCAGAAGTGGCACCATGTGGTTCTATCGGCCCTTGGTGCTCTGCTTACCCCATAAGGGATAAAGGCGTGATTATATGTATGTATATGTACTTTAATTCTTATTTTTTATTGTACACAGTAAAGTTTATAACAAGGAAGATGTACAAAGGCGTGCGTAGTGCGTAGTACTTTCGCTAAGGAGGTGTGAGAAACAGTGAAATAGTAGAAATTTTTGCTTGTTTCAATTTCACAGCATTATCATCAACGGAATCCCTCTCCCCTCCGCTAGACAGTTCCCGTTCAGCATCAGCTCTGCAGCGGCTGAAGAGGTTTCTCTCAGCGTTGCAGCAGTTCGCCAACGACGTTAGTGTTGAGACCGGGGAGAGGGTGCGGACTCTGGTCTTCAATGTTGTGGTAAGATTTGAATAATCAGAAGCTTAGACCAGGACTTAGCTATGCAGACGGTACCAACCCACATAAACAGCACATAACAAAATTTACAGATTATTTTGATGTTTACAAGGTTGATAGAAAGTTCATTTTTGAATGTTTATGTAGCCTAATATTGCATTCAATACATTAGTGGGTTGGTTTCCGTTTTCATAACTATGTCCTTAACAATTTTGCGAGTGACAGTTGAAGTTATTGAAACATTTTCTCCAATAGTTTGCCCAAATTACGTGATGAAGTCGCAGACCACCGAACGCTATTGGTGGAAGTATTGCGAAATATGATGCCGCTCGTAAAATTGTTACATCGGCTAAGCTTGGTAATATTGTCTTACTGATGATGGAAGTTTTGGAAGATGGGATTGGCACAGGGCCTTTAAATATTGTCTGAACATCTCTCACATTATCATGCCAAAAACAATGGAAATACTTCGATCCCGTTACTTTTAGTGCAGCCTAGGTAATTTAACTTCGATTCTTTGTAGTGGGCTAGTTTTATTTCATTTCGCCTAAAATTTTCCGTGCAACAGTGTCTGAGCCAGTTCATCAGCTTCTCCCTTTCTACCAGTCAGGGACCATGACCATCGAGGAGTTCCAAGCTGGTGTCCAGGAGTCCACGAACTACCCTCTCCGAGCGTCCGTACCAGGGTTTCTAAAGGCGTTACTACCCCTAGTGCAGAGGGACCTGCATGCCAGAGCAAGGAAAGCTAAGCAGGTGAGGATTGATGGTTTACTTCTTTGATAGACTGTGATCTGATGATAGGAGCAAACACTTTATTTTTCTGCTTTCTATTGTATAAATAAGCAAGAATGTCAAAACTTAGCTGCAATAGAAGAAATACTATGATTCCTAACTTGCTAATAATATATAATTTTGACATGTGTGTTTAATATAAAACAGCGTTATACATTAGTTAGACAGCAGCAAACTCAAAAAGTTAGACGTATAAGCCTAAGTTAACTCAGCTAAGTTACAATTCAAAAATCCTCCGCAAGCCTACTGCAGAGTAATCAGATCCAGGCGTAGGATAAGATATTCTCCCCCGCTTGGAACCTCACAAGCTCTTCCTCCCTTAGACTCCACTGCAGTACATCAGGTCACACGAGCATCTCATCGTGGAGTCAGGAGGCGACAGCAGCGATATCTTCCAGCCAACGCTGGAAACCGGTGCGAAGAGGAGAGCCAGCGATCCGTAAGTTCTTTATAATGGCCTATATTTGTAGCTTTTCGCTCAACATCTCCCTTTTATTACCCTCTACCTACCTATATGAAAGCATTTACTTACTTAAAATTTAATTTGTAAATTTGATCTAATCATCATAATCTTCTTTATGTCGGCTCCGAAGGAAAATATTGATTTTATGTCACGAATGTTTTTAAATTAAAATCTTCCGTACCTCTCGTATTTCGTTACTTACTTTCAGTATACGCATATCCTCTCTCACACAGTCCCTCCAACACTTCTTAAATCTACCTCTTATTCTATATCCATCCACGTTCATGCCCAACGCTCTCTCTAAAATATACCTGTCAAAATACAAAAAGAGATAAATAACATCATTCAAAACCAATCAGAACACGCAAAAATACCTCAATACCAATTAACCAAAAATCAGTAGCAGACGAGTAATCTATGAACTATCAATAATCGACTGGCAGGTGTGTGGTGCGGACAGGTAATTTGTGCCCCCTAGCCCCCTCCACGACCCCCTGACGCCCCCCTCTCGGCTGTCACACGCACTCGCGTGGGGGTGTATTCGAACGTTTGAGAAGCGATTGCGATTCGCTGAAGTTTCGGCTTATTTGGATTTTTCATTTTGAGCTCGTTTGAGATCGGAAGTAGGTAATTTGTGCATTGCGTTAAAAAGTCTAAATTAATACGTTGATATGATAATTTTATTTTTATTTTCTATGAATATAATTATGTACATACATACATACATATCGCACCTTCGGTAGAACAAGGGCACAATTGTCAAAAATTGCAATACGCAATTGTGTCGTTGTTCTACCGAAGGTACGATATAATCACGCATTTATCCCTTACGGGGTAAGCAGGGGGTAGTTTTTAACGTTTAGGAGTATAAGCGGGATTTTATACTAATATGCATATTCCTACATGTTACATTGACACTCAGACTCCAGAGTCGTCATCAGCCTATTGCAGTCCACTGCTGGACGTAGGCCTGACCCAGAGCCCGTTACACGGCTATCTCCCGTTTTTGCCATCCAGTCACTACCAGCGCCCTCTTCAAGTCATCGTTCCATCTGCAGGCCTATTGGCTATCTTTTTTGACAGTTCATAGTGATCATCACTCAATCGAAATCAACAACTGGAAGTGGCATAATGCCTTATCCTCGTTGGAGAGTAAGTATATTCTTTGGCCTTATCTGAAGAAAATTTTGGCAACACACACATACATGTCACTTCCAGTTCAATAAATTTCAATGAGAGACCATGACTATGCCAAAAAAGATAACTAATACTGGGGCTGATCGGAGGGCGTCCTATGCTATGCTTGTCGAGGCGTGGTCTCCTTCCGAGAACCCGCTGACTCTGCCGTCTATCGATTCTACGAAAGATGTGACCAGTCCACTGCCAGAATTGGATAGAGAATTAATATTAATTTGTCTATGGCCCCGTAGCATATATCGCCGTATCGTCACGCCAGAATACCGTCCTTGCGGTCATGTGACGTGTTTTAGAAGAATGACATGAACGCTCGATGCCATGCCACGTCAATAATGAACATTGCAATAGCTAACACGTTAATTAAATTACCTATAATTAGATTAGGCAGTCCAGCAGTGGACTGCAAGAGGCTGATGATGATGATGATGATGAGTTAAGTATGTGAATCGTGTAAAATTATTTCAGCTGAATCTCCTAAACTGTATACCTAACGTGTCCTGTGCTGATGCAGGGCTTCACTAGAATACATCAGCTGCATCTCCTTCCGTGCATGTCATAAGTGTCGACTAAGCAACTAGGAGCTAGCACAAGCTAGCAACCATTGAACATTTACTTATGTCCCTGCTATGCTACTGTGGGGTCTCCCTTATAATCGTGCATGGCTACGCTATTTCGAGAGCACAGCCGTGTATGTTTGTATTTTAAGTTGATGAAACTCTTAGCCAACTTTACCTCAGTGGAAAATTGTAGAAGATTTCATAGAGGAGTTCACAGTTTATTTAATAGAGAAAATAGTGATGACGACATTATTAACATACCGAAAGGTGGCGTCTGACCTCCAGTGATGTACCTCCCAACCTAAGAAGAGAAGAGTTCGAATTTTTAGCCCCAATTTTGCTACAGTTCTATCTTCAAAATGTTAAGGCTTATCTATTCCTGGTAAGGTGTACGTACTGGTAAACTGGAAGGGAATGCTATGTAGCATTAAGTTCGCATTTGTATAATTTTCTATCTATCTATTTTCAGTAAACAGCAAATACTAGCTAACATCACATAACATAACCATGAAATAAGTGTCATTAAACCCATTATCGGAAACACGGTGTTTAGCTATGAATTTATTATTATGGCAGCAGTGAGGTGCCATTTGGCGCGAATTTAAATTTTGCCGCCATTTTATATGCATGTGTCAAGTAACGAGCAATATGGCGTCCATTTCGCGCCAACGCTGTGTTACAAACAGTATGATTACGGAATAGGTTAGAGATTTATAAGAGTTTATGAGCTTTTCTACGCTTTTATGGATAGAAATGTGACCATACAGTTTGATTACTTATTGAGAATTCCGAGAAAGGCTATCTAAAGAAAATACAATTTTACACAAAGTACACAGCGATCTAAAGTTTATCAAAAGCCTTGATGGATTCAGAGACTATTATTAATTTATGATAAGTCAGTCCAGGAGCTGTTAAACGTGGCTTGGCATCTGCATCTTGAGCCTGCAGTTCTATCTAGCTACCTCATTTTGGTAGGTATGATGATGATCTCTGACCGTATTTCGGCCAAGGCGACCAATCTCTACGGAGATTGGCCAGGTACGCAGGAGATATTATAGTGCACAAGTGTTTGCGTAAACACAGATGCGCTCTCTATTCCGTTACTTTCATAGTCCGATGGGACGGAAAGCCGACACGACCGGAGAGAGATCAGGCGTAGGACCAACGGTTTTACGTACTTTCCGAGGCACGAGCTAAGTGACAATTTTGCAACATTAAAATCTATACATGAAATAAATTCATTGGTACAGGCCCGTGACTGGGATTGAACTAACGCCTCCCGCTTGGAAGGTGCACGTCTTAACCACTGGGCTATCACCGCTTAATACAGGGTATTTGTGACAGCCAGGCAAATACTGAAGAAGTACCATTGTTTTGAGTTATACGACAGTGTTATTACTCGCAGGAAATTAATTTTTGATTTGATTTTACGCAATGTTTGCTTTCCGCGCCAATTGTATCAGGCGATCCTGTGACTAGTTAAATGGGTTTATCGGTTATTTTGTGATCTATTGCGGTTTTTTGGATCACTTTTGACTCTCCTTTGGGGTTGATCAGTTAATTGAACTTTTTTGAAAGCAACTTTTTTTTTTAATCATCCAAACATAAAAATTTTATTTTTATGTCATTATTTAAGGTCTACTTAAACGAACCACACTATTTTTTTTCTTGAAAAAATTAAAAAAATGTCGGAAAATTTTAGAATTTACCTGCGTAAATTTTCACTGGTTTTTATGTCAGAATTATGGTCTGAAGTCACCATATCAATATTTGCCTGGCTGTCACAAACACCCTGTTATGCCGTATTGTTTATAATGTAGGTAGGTAAGCATAAGCATTTATGGGGCATGTGTGTAGGTACAATTAAAAAATGTTTAAAATGGCGGCAACACAGTAAGAACCAGCGCCATCTTGCGGAGCATTCGTGAAGTTATAGCGCTAATTGCCTGGCGCCAGCCGCGCGAATACTGCTAAACGATTAAGTTGTTTACGACAACAGCTAAAGGTCGTATTTTAATTGTAGCTATTTAGATTGATCGCATTTACGTTTCGTGGGTACCTAGTTACGGTTATAATTTAAATATCTTAATTTGTATTTTTATTGATTGCAATAAAAATTTTGATAATTTTATAATGAATAATATTAGATTTATTATTATACAGGATGTGATTTTTGGTCGTCAACGTTTCCGAAAACTTCGGAATCTCCTCATCATCACGATGATTTTTCTCCATGGAAGCATACATGGGAAGTGTTTGGTTTCCAGAATATTAGGGTCCAAAGTTGAGTAAATAGACTGCGTTTTACTGCATAAATGCACATTGACGCGTGTAGCAAGATTTTTTCATGAGAAATAATTAATATTTATCTATGAAAAAACTAGCATAAACACTGAACACTATAAATTTCGCCCGATCAAGTAAGTAATTTTAAAAAAAAATCAAAAAAAATTACATCATTTCCCAGCATTTTTTTTGGCATAAACATACTTTATTTTATGTAATAGGAGCACCTACCCTTCGTTAAGGGTGGCAATGAAAAAGCACATCCTGTATTACACTGTAAGTTTTATTCTTTGTAAAATATGTATTAATGATAAAAAAGGCACTTAATGGCGTCCGATCAGCAAATTTGCCGCCAAGCACCAGTCACCACACAGCAATTACTAAGCGATTTAAAGTTTGACACTTAATTTCTCTGTGCAACATCTGTCGTACGTAGTGCAGTGTTGCCATTTTTGCTGTTCAGTTTTGTAATTAATCAACGGAGTGATAAAAATATGTGAAATAATTAATACTGAATTGTAAATTATTGGTCTGAATGCTACTTAATGACATTTTAAAGTACCTACATGATATACGTGAAAAGTACTTACTTACGTACGTACTTACGTACTTAGATAATAGCAATAACACATAAAATATGTAAGTAAGTATGTTAATTATTCGTTTTTTATATATTTTTTATTTATTTACTATGGGTTTGTCAACAACCACTACAATGTTCTGACTTACGAGTAGGTACAAGTGACATAAAATTTAAAACTAATTTTTGAATTATTATTTATAGACAAACACAGCATGCACAATTTTGAACCATAATATTATTTAATTTAGTTATGTCTTATAATTTATGTAGTTAAACACGAAACAATATTAACCAAGACCAGCAACACTCAAGACCAACAGCCAACTTCAATAACCGATCTCATGAGATCTTTTGCATATTTCAGATTAAATTGTTTCATTCAAATTCAAATTCACACAAGATTTAAAAAATAAAATAAAAACTATTTATTTCAGACAGAGTCCATAATTGGGTTAGTAGGTATGAAAGAAAACTTAAGTGACTAGGTTAGTAAAAATAAGAATAATAATAATCTAAATTTATTAATAAAGAAATGGAAAAAATTCCTCACCCGGGTGGGAATCGAACCCACGACCTCTGCATTCCGTGCCAGCGCTCTTACCACTGAGCCACCGGGTCAATTACTCGGATGACGAATTTTACCATCTCTTTTTGAAATTACATTATTGGAAACGTTATTTTTTCATCCCGATAGCTATACATAAGCCAAATCTCGGCAAACAAAGCTGAATCCCTCAGCACAATGTTTTAATGATGAAACGACCAACCATATCCTAACGGATTATATTATGGAGAATAATAATAATCTGTTTTATAATTAATAGCTATTCAAGATCAAGTAATAAACACCAGGAATTATAAAAAGTACATAATAAAGGAACACATAGCTAACGATAGATGTAGGAAATGCCACAGAATGCCGGAGCCAATTCAACATATAGGTAATACAGGGGCATGCCCTAACCTAGCTCAAACAGACTACATACATCGCCATAATCAAATTGTACAATACATTCATCAAACACTAGCATTTAAACACCAACTGATATCAGGCAAAACGGCACCATACTATGAATACACTCCCAAACCGGTGTTGGAGAGCACCAGCGCAAAGATGTACTATGACAGGGCCATACTAACAGATAGAACCATTCACTATAATAGACCGGATATAACTTTACTAATAAAATCCACAAAAACAGTATATTTAATAGATGTTACCATACCAAATACGCACAATTTACAGAAATCGATTACAGAAAAAAATTATAAATATACAGAACTGAAAGAGGAAATTACTAGAATCTGGAGTTTAAACAATGTGTATATAGTTCCGCTGGTGCTCTCTACCACCGGAGTAATCCCTAAATATTTACACCATAGCATCAAATTGTTAGACCTACCCATAAACTCATATATTACAATGCAAAAAGCTGCAATCCTAAATACCTGTAGGCTTGTTAGAAAATTCCTTCAGGATGACTCTTTTGCTAAAAATAATGAGCCGCTAGAAAACTAACATGTACTTGGTTTACGACCCGTACATGTTAGGAAGTTATACCGGAACTACTTAATAGGACCAGGAAAAATAAAAGAAACCAAAAATAATAATAAATAATAGATTTCAAAAATTTAGAATAATAAAAAAATTGTTAGATAATAGCAATAGCACATACAATTTGTAAATTTAAGTATAAATACCTATATGAACCTATATAGACCAAATTGGGGATGTGCTAAAAAAAGGGTAGTCAAGAGCACCCGAAACCGGCGAGCATGTATGAAGAATTTAAAGAATGTGGATGAGGCGAAATAGGTATGTTTGGAACGTACTAAATGGAGATCTGTAGTCTCTACCTACCCCTATGGGATATAGGCGTGAGGTTATGTATGTATGTATGCAATAAAATGATTTGATTTGATTTGATTTGATTTAATCCAAATCATACTCTTTCACTTATTAGAAGCCCAAGTGTAAACAGGTCGGAACTAAGACGATATCGTCACTCTGTGAATCAGGCGATGGTGCACGGTCGTGCGAGGCTCGGATGAATCATACTCAGCCGGGCTAGCACGACCACGATAAGTAGATATACGATAAAGGATTTCGTATCGTATCTATACCAGCATAATTATCGATTTCGCGAACATGACCAATTGAACGATACGTTACGTTAAGATTTATCCCGCATCTACGCTTATCGCGAACTACAATGTTCATCGATAACAATATCTTGAATTGATGTCAAAATTCGATATTTTTAACATCAAAATACAGTCATGTTCGGCGCAATCGATAGTATCCGATGGACATGCTCGCATTTTTATCTATCATATCGTATCGTGCCGTGTAACGTTACCGGCATGGTTATGTTCACCTTATCGATAAAATTCAACATGGCGGCTATATTTATCGTATTTTCACAGCTAGGTATCGATAACTTGACTTATCATATCGTGTATCGTTGGCCGTGCTAGCCGGGCAGGTGTAAAAGCCGGGCGCTCGGTTGGCACGGGCTAAGTCCAATTGTGGCATCCGTACTGTGCACGTCTTAATTGTGAAACTGGTCACACCTGAATCACATTTTACTACATAGTGGACCATGGTGAAGTGCTACCCATTGCACCTGATGATACTCCTTCACCAATACTGCGCCCTGGCCGCTCCAAAATGTACCTACTTTAAAATGTCATAAAAATATTTTATCCACAACTTAGTTATAGGGGATCGAAAACGGCTTCGAGAAAACGGTGGTACGTTCCATGCCGCTTTTTTGCTAAACTCGGCGGGAGCACTCCCGTACCCCCAGATACGAATAAACAGTGAGTTAGGTAGAGATCCTTTTTATAAAGTGACCTAAGTATCTATTTACACAAGCTGTTTTACATACCCAGTAGCAACTAACAACTAGTCCCACGTTGGGCGCCAAAATATGTAAACTAAATAAACAACCACATTGAATTTCCAATGCCACGCTAAATTCGGCTTTACGCGCATAATATCACGACACAAATACCCTAATATCACTACAAAACAGCTGTGACTTTATCGATCGAGCTAAAGGCAACTTTATTCCTGACACTTAAAACTTGATTTCCTACAGCAGCTGCGATTTAACGAATGACTGATCGCGCTAATCGAGCCTTTATGTTTATAAGCTTAGGTATTATATTGGCGTGGCAGCTGTGACTTGCAGCTGGCTTCTGGGGATTTAGTTAATTGCGTGTCATTTTGAGAGAAATTCTCTGTATGGAATTAGATTGTTAACAGCTGTTGCGATTGGATTTCGCAAGTATTTGTATAATTAGGTATAACTTTATACACGTTGGATACTTCAAATTATACCTGCTGATGAAGGGATTCACTAGAATACATCAGCTGCATCTTCGTCCGTTCACGTCGTAAGAGTCGACAGGCGATAAGCAACTTGTCACTGATGATCACTGAAAAAATGGACCCTTAGTACAATATCTACCTATACAGGGTGTTTTTTGTGGCCACCTTTAACGAAGGGTACGTATTCTATACATAAAATAAACTAAGTTTATGCCAAAAAAAATGCTGGGAAAAAAAATTTTTTTTTGAAAAAAAATTTAAATTCCTTGATCGTGCGAAATTTATAGTGTCTAGTGTTTATGTTAGTTTTTTTATAGACAGATATTAATTATTTTTCGTGAAAAAATCCTGCTACGCGCGTCTATGTGCATTTATGCAGAAAAACGCAGTCTATTTACTCAACTTTGGACCCTAATATTTTGGAAACCAGACACTTACCAGGTATGCTTCCATGGAGAAAAATGATCGTGATGATGAGGAGATTCCGTGGTTTTCGGGAACGTTGACGACCAAAAATCACCCTGTATGTATATACCTATCGCAACTTATTAATTACATAATCCTGAATTTTTGTTTGAATACCATTACCCAGTACACAAGAAAAATCTGTTTTTCAGATATTTGTAGTAGTTAGTGAAGAAAAATCATTTGGCGCCCAACGTGGGGCCAATATTTTATTTATATTCCTATTAGTATATTAAGTAGACTCGGAGTGTCTATTTTAAGCTCTTGAATGTGCTAAATAAAGAAATGTCTGCTTTTTCTTCGGTTCTGTGGTTATTTTTTAATTGAATAGCCCCACGTTGGGCGCCAACAGCTTTTTGTAGTTTGTGTATTAACATTTATATTATCTCTGTTCTTGTGTATTTTCTAATAAACCAGAGATTCTATAAAATCTTTATTACAAACTTTTGATTAAAAACGGTGGTTTGAAAGAGGGCGGAGGAGCCGCTAACAAAGCAAGTTCATCAATACAATTAATTACCCTATTCCAATACCAAAAGGTGTATTGTTAATTGGACTAGGTCCAAAAACTGTCCCTAGGTCATAGATCAGATAGAGTTCAAACGCAAGCACTACAATGCGTAGAGGCGATTGGCGGAATTCCAACCGCTGGTATAAAACTTAAGCGGAAGCGTTTTTCACAAAGTCTAAACGTTTCTTCACATTTGTAAAGCGTACTGTACTGTATAACATTTTTTTAGGATACATGTAGGTGAACGTGATGAAATTATATTAACATTAAGTAAGTTTCTTAAGGAATATTTTAAAAAATCTGAACAGCAGAAAGGCGGATACAGGTAAAATTAGGTGCATAATTAAATAAACTTAATGATCAGAAGACAAAATCCTTAGAAGAAAAGGAAGTAAACTAAATATGCTTAAGCAAAACACTAAAATTTTACGAGTGGTACCTACAGTAAAAGTTGGCAAATAATTAAACTCCCCTTTCCGCGTCGTTGGTGACTTGCCCCACATTTATCAGTAGTGCACTACACGGGAGTGCAGCCTATAAATAACAATCGGAACAACAGAGTCCCGCCCGACTTGTACGCGTTATCGCATAAACGGGCAGCGAGCTATATCATAGGCGGAAGCGATTTTACAAGTATGTTTGTCATTGTATGATAAAATTTTGTTCACAGCTTTTTCGGTATAAGTAATATTTGTAATTCTACATGAACTTGCGTATCTCCATTGGAGATAGATAGTCTTCATTATACAGGATGATTTTTGGTCGTCAACGTTTCCGAAAATTACGGAATCTCCTCATCATCACGATCATTTTTCTCTATGGAAGCATACCTGAGAAGTGTCTGGTTTCCAAAATATTAGGGTCGAGATAATAAAGTTGAGTAAATAGACATAGACGCGCGTAGCAAGATTTTTTCACTAGAAATTATTAATATCTGTCTATGAAAAACTAGCGTAAACACTGTACACTATAAATTTCGCCCGATAATGTAATAAAAAATTTTTTCTTCAAAAAAATTTACATCGTTTCCCAGCATTTTTTGGCATAAACTTACTTTATTTGATGTATAGAGTACGTACCCTTCGTTAAGGGTAGCAACGAAAAAACACCCTGTATGTAATAAGGTTGATCAAAATAATAGTTTTTAAGCGAAAAGATAATGAATTAAGTAACTTTTAAATTTGACTATAACGGTGTAATTATAAAATCGTGTCTAAAGTAAGAAACTGTTTAAAAATATTTGTGTCAGTATAATGTATGGAATATGTGTCAAATTTAAACAAGGATCAGCTTAACCAGTGTTTTATTTCTTTTGTAAAGATACCGTAAATGTTATGTCAAATTGATATAATGTAGGTATTTTAAGAATAAAACTATTTTCTACGAAGTTAAGTATTTAGGTAAGTAATAATTATTTTCGACTTCCTATATAGAATGAGATATTTTTCTTTAATTATACATACTTAACATAGGTACGTTATAGGCTGCTGCCCGTTCAAAACTTGCACCACACCCTAAGATTTATTCCTGTTTTCGGTGTTCGTTAAAACTTCCGTATTGTCTTTTAATTCTATTGTCTATTGTTAACCTAAATGGTGCCAACCGAAGGAAATGAAAGGATTGTTCCAGGTATTGAGTTGACCAACTTGTTCGAGAGTTTTGTTTGTCTTTGGAAGATTCATAGGTATTATAGAAATTACGGTACAAAGGGGGGTTTGTGCTTTATTAAGTTTGTTGTAGGAAACTTGGACTAGTTCGATAAAATACTCTTTGGCAGTTATTAAAAGTAATGTAATGTAAGTGGAAGACTATCTACCTGTGCTGATGCGGAGCTTTACTAGGATACATTAGCTGCCTCAGCCTATTGCAGTCCACTGCTGGACGTAGGTCTCCCCGTGTATGTACGCCACGTGGCTTGATCTCCCGTTTTTGCCATCCAGTCACTACCAGCCGTCCTCTTTAAGTCATCGGTCCATCTGGCCAGAGGGCGCCCAACGCTACGCTAGGCGAGGTCTCCATTCGAGAACCCGTTTACTCCACCGTCCATCGGTTCTACGATAGATGTGGCCGGCCCACTGCCACTTCAGCCTGCTACATTTCGAGATTATGTCTGTCACTTTGGTCTTCTGCCGGAAAATTTGTAAATATGTATGTAATATTTGCTGTCTCTTTCACAGGTTCTACGATCCTCAAACCAATGGCACCCACGAGGATTATCCCCCCCATGCTAAGCGTCCTCCACCCTCCAGCTTATTCCTCAACCCCTCCCCCTTCCTCTACCCCCTGCCTAGCAATGCCAGCCTGTTCGACTACGGCCACTACCAGGGTTATCATAGTGGACCGGCAGAAGGACCGTTTGAGAGGCGGGATGGTGAGTAACTGATGATTTTAATGTTTACTACTATTATACAGGATGTTTTTTTGTGGCCACCTTTAACGAAGGGTACGTACTCTATACATGAAATAAAGTAAGTTTATGCCAAAAAAAATGCTGGGAAAAAAAAAAAGAAAAAATTTTTTTTTTTTTAAATTCCTTGATCGTGCAAAATTTATAGTGTCTAGTGTTTATGTTAGTTTTTTTTTAGACAGATATTAATTATTTTTCGTGAAAAAATCCTGCTACGCGCGTCTATGAGCATTTATGCAGAAAAACGCAGTCTATTTACTCAACTTTGGACCCTAATATTTTGGAAACCAGACACTTCCCAGGTATGCTTCCATGGAGAAAAATGATCGTGATGATGAGGAGATTCCGTAGTTTTTGGGAACGTTGACGACCAAAAATCATCCTGTATAGTTGCTGTGATGATACTTTGTCAGCGTGGACTACAGGATGTAGCCTATGTCCTTCTTTGTACGTACTCATTTATACGTACTCACTTATATGTAGCTGTATGCCAAATTTCTAAGCTTGGTTGAGTAAATAAGCGTGAAGAAGTAACAAACACACAAAGGATGATGGGCAAAAATGTATGGGAAAGTCCTCACCGGCCAATAACGATCAGACATATACATACAGGATGATTTTTGGTCGTCAACGTTCCCGAAAACTACGGAATCTCCTCATCATCACGATCATTTTTCTCCATGGAAGCATACCTGGGAAGTGTCTGGTTTCCAAAATATTAGGGTCCAAAGTTGAGTAAATAGACTGCGTTTTTCTGCATAAATGCACATAGACGCGCGTAGCAGGATTTTTTCACGAAAAATAATTAATATCTGTCTATAAAAAAACTAACTAAACACTAGACACTATAAATTTCGCACGATCAAGGAATTTTAATTTTTTTTTCAAAATTTTTTTTTTTTCCCAGCATTTTTTTTGGCATAAACTTACTTTATTTCATGTATAGAATACGTACCCTTCGTTAAAGGTGGCCACAAAAAAACATCCTGTATAGCTGGAAAGCTCTTTTTGTGAGTATAAATTGTTACTATTGGAGTGATTCTCAAATCAGATTGAGACTCGAAATCACAATTTTATTTTTCAAGATTGTATAGACATTCCTGAGTTGTTTCGGAATTCTTCATACTATCTGGAAAAATAAAAATGTGAATTTGAGTCTGAAATTTTGGAAATAGATTCTCTATAGTGGGCTATTTACATAGCTTTTCGCTTAACATACCCCTTTTGTTACACCCTGTATACAGGTGATTTTTGGTCGTCAACGTTCCCGAAAACTACGGAATCTCCTCATCATCACGATCATTTTTCTCCATGGAAGCATACCTGGGAAGTGTCTGGTTTCTAAAATATTAGGGTCCAAAGTTGAGTAAATAGACTGCGTTTTTCTGCATAAATGCACATAGACGCGCGTAGCAAGATTTTTACACGAAAAATAATTAATATCTGTCTATGAAAGAACTAACATAAACACTAAACACTATAACTTTCGCCCGATCAAGTAATTAAAAACATTAAAAAATATATATATATATATATATATATATATATATATATATATATATATATATATATATATATATATATATATATATATATGTTACTGTAAAAGCTCGAACTACGGTAAATCTTAAGATTTAAGTGTAAGTCTTAGGATTTACCGACATGAGTTGGTAAATGTAAGTATTTCTGAAGATACGACGATGTTTTCGAGCTTTTACCATTCGAATTCAGTATATGCTAGGTTTTACCACTGTCAGCTGGTAGATGTTGGTTTTAGGAATAAAACAATGATTAATTCTTAATTATTTACTTTGAACTATTAGACAAAACAGGTACATAGTATTTTAAAGGTATCATAATGATAGTAATAAGTACAAACTAATACCAACTTATTTAAATTATTCTGAAAAAACACATAACGTATATCTCTGAATATCTCAATCTCTATCATATCTAACTGAATCAGTACTTCTCTATTTGGAATTTAACAACGACATACAAAACATAATGCTTACAAAAGCTAGTCAAACTTAATTATTATTTTTTTTATTATTTGGTTTAAAAGTAAAAAAAGACAATCAAATGTGATTGATTAATAGGTAAGGTACCTAAAAAAACATTTCACTTGTTACAACAAGGATTGCTGCTGTGGCATTTAGAATTACAAAGTAATCCTGATGATCTGCAGGTGCATTTTTTCGTCGAGCATTTTTTTTGACAATTACATTTTTTGAATCCTTGTCCTCCAGTTAACGACAATTTTCCGACAACTTCTCGAAGACTCACTTCTTTATCCGTAACAATTTCTTCTATCTTTATAAAATCTTCAGAGCATGCGGCGAACTGATTCTTGGTGTAAAGCTGTTTTAGTATTCCCATTTTGGTACCTAGTTGGTAAAACTCATTGTCCTTTACGTCTATCACAACTGCAATAATGCTTTTTGGGTCAGTTTTAGCTCTGTCAATTTCAGGTACTTTCAGTCTTACATTTTGGCCCACTTCCACATTTGAATATTTATCAGCTGACATGGTTTTCATTTTTTCAGCTTGGTTTTCCAAATTAACTTTTGCTTTTGTTCTTATTGTTTGAATAGATTCCATCTTCTTTGGTATTGGATCTTGTTGAGCTTGAATAGCGCTTTCTGTCTCTGAATCGGTTTGTATTTGAAAAGTTAGATTGGTATCATCACTATCATCGGTTATTTGTTTTTCTGTGGTCTGTTCCAGTGCAATAATTTCTTTTTCTTGTGTTTTGTTGTTCACATTTTTACTGTTTCCTTTTTTTATTCCTTCTGAGTCATTACCAACCACGTTGTTTTCCTTGTCCTGTTCTATCATATTTTCAACATTTTTTCGGGAATGCAACACATTCTCCAAATCTTCTTCAGATTTTAATAGTCCAATCATATCTTTAGGAATAGCTGATGTCGCAATGCCCATTTTCATTGGACTACCAAACATTGCTTCGTAAGGAGAGCATTTGATTCCCTCATGATATGCTCGATTTTTCATGGCCTGGATAAATTTCAAGCCTTCTGACCACTTTGTAATCTGATTGGTTTCCATCCACGTACTGAGCATATTTTCTATGTCTTGATTTGCACGCTCTACCGATCCTTGACTCTGGCTATGCCTTGGCTTTCCGTGTACGATTGTAACGTCTGGCCACATAGAGCATAAATTTTCAATTATTTGATTACTAAATTCCCGACCATTATCGGAATGAAGGATGTTCGGCGCTCCAAAAGTGGTAAAAATATCCAATAGATGATATGCGACTTCAGTTGCGCGTTTAGTTTGAAGTGCACGAAGGATCACGAATTTAGTCAGATGGTCTTGATAAACTAATATAAATTTATAATTCCCGTCAGGATTAGTTTGTAGATCTATGAGATCTACTTGACAACGTGAGTTCATTTCACTATGAAGTATAGGCTTAATGACAATACCCTTTTTCAAAGTCTTCTGTTTCTTTTGACAAGGTTGGCATAATTTCAAATATGTCATGATAGCCTCAACTGTAATATTATTATACTTGCGGTTACATTCTTTGAGCATCCTTGTTCTTCCACCGTGTCCAACAGCAAAATGCGTTTCTTCGAGAATGTTAAATAAATCGTCGTAACAAACATAATATTTGATTTCTCCATTATCTTCCTTCATCGGGGCAATTAGCTTTTCTTCGCCGCCTATAGTCAAAATATCATAGCGTTTTATACGCCTGTAATGAACAGCTTCCTTCTTTTTAATGTTCTTTGCAGTTTTTACTTCCTCTAAACACTTAGCGTATTTGTCCTTATCGAGATAAAAGTTATTATCTTTCTTGTTTGCCACAAGCTCGTCCATTATTTCATAAAATCTTTGCTTCATACTCATTTTTATTCACAAATAACTTTTAAACACCAAAAATACAATTAGAAATCAATTTATCGTGCGAGTTCAAACGTGTCAAACGAGCGACTGAGGCGAGCGGATTGGCGGAGACGGTGCGCGGGTAGCGGGAGCGGCAAGCTACAAGTCGATGCGCTGAGCACGTTATGACATGTTTTGTTTTTCAACATTTACCGTGCCGTTAATGTAAATCCTAAGATTTACCAACGGAATGGTAGTAAAAGTTCGAATCGCAAATCTTTTGGGACATTTACCATTAGGAATTGGTAAATCTTAGGTTTTACTGGAATATCTTAGGATTTACTGCAGTTCGAGCTTTTACAGTAACATATATATATTATATTATCCTTCGTTAATGGTGGCCACAAAAAACATCCTGTATAAGAACTACAAATCCATTTCCTCACCAGCCAGCGGCATCACAGTCCGTGACGTGTCGTCCATGAACGCGCCATTCTCCGAGCCTCGAGGGTCTACCTCCGGTCTGCTGAAGAGCGATGACGAGTGGAAGAACATCAACACCATGCTGAACTGCATCCTCAGTATGGTAGAGAAGACCAAACGGGCGCTGGCTATCCTGCAGCAAAGAGGTTGGTGTCGACGGAGCTCGGGTATTCTCCCAGGCGATAAGCTAAGCAGCTTGTCACTGTTCATTTACACCTGTCCCCGCTATGCTAAACGCGGATCTCCTTTATGATCCTGGCTACCCCATTTTTCAAGAACACAGCTTGCTTGCAATCTTTCATTATCGCAATTTCCAAATATTTTAACCATAGCTTCAACTCTTCAGGAGTAGAACCAACAGAGAGCAACGACATCAAACGGACAGCCAGCGAGATCATGGCAGCAGCGGTAAGGCAGACGGAGGAACGCGTGGCTGAGGTGAGGAGACGCGCTGAGGATGCTGTCAATCAGGTAAAATACTAACTAATTCCATCAAGGGGTTTCGCACGAACTTTTTTAAACACCGCAATAAATAAATATTCACACACTACACAACACATTAAACCTAGTCCCACATTAAGATCCCTAAGGTCTTGTGTCGTGGGTACTAAGCAACGGTATATAAATACATAGATAAGTATAGAAACATCCATGACTCGAAAACTTCAATTCGAAAAAAATCGTTGGTCTAAAGAGCCTACTCTTTGCAGATTTATCAACATCAATCCACTGTAAACTGGTACTCATAAGGCTCTCACCCCAGGTTAAACGCCAAGCCCTTCTGGAGCTCCAACGTGCGGTGGGAGCAGCGGAGTGCAAGGCGTTAGAGCTGCAGCGACGACACACGCCGCCGCCAGCCGCGCCGCCCGCACCCGCTACGGATCTCAGCCCCAATGCTGTTCAGCAGAATGTAAGATATCATCAACTGTAACTCACTGTATTGAAAGTTTAAGGGTATCTGCTGAATGCAGGCCCTTCCAAGCGCAGGGCTATTACGTAACCGCATTGCTTCCCGCACAATTCCGGCATTCCTTTGGATCGTCCAAGATCCTGCAGTGTTAGCTACCCCTTTTTGGAAACACAAATGTGCGTATACAGAATGTATTTTCGTTGCCACCCTTAACGAAGGGTACGTACTCTACGAGTATTCATCAAATAAAGTAAGTTTATGCCAAAAAAATGCTGGGAAAGGATGTAAATTTTTTTGAAAAAAAAAATTAATTACTTGATCGGGCGAAATTTATAGTGTCCAGTGTTTATGCTAGTTTTTTCATAGACAGATATTAATTATCCCGTGAAAAAATCTTGCTACGCATAAATATGCAGAAAAACGCAGTCTATTTACTCAACTTTGGACCCTAATATCTTGGGAACCAGACACTTCCCAGGAATGCTTCCATGGAGAAAAATAATCGTGATGATGAGAAGATTCCGTAGTTTTCGGGAACGTTGACGACTAAAACTCACCCTGTATGTATGTGTTAGCGAAATGAGATAGCTGGAACTGCAGGATCTTCAAGTGGATTCTACCACATCCTACATGGAGAGGCTAGATGCAAATATGATTAGTGTGAAGTTGCTAGCTCATCTAGCTTCTTGCTAGCTTATGAGAACACCCCTGAGTTTCTTAGTCGACTCTTATGACATGCACGGAAGGAGATGCAGCTGATGTATTCTAGTGAAACCCCGCATCACTACCTATATGTTATGCTATATGGTTAGCTGGTAGAGAATACCATGCAAGCACTTGAATAGAATGGTTTTTGTAGTACAATAAAGATTTTTTTTCTATATCTGTCTATATATCCATACTCCAGTGTTGCTGGAACTGCGGTCGTAAGGCTCAGGAGACGTGCTCGGGATGCGGTGCGGCGCGGTACTGCGGGGCTTTCTGTCAACACAAGGACTGGGAGAACCATCATCAGGTACCACTACAGAAACACCAACCGCTTGCAACAAGTAACCAACTCTTGGATAACTCTGGCTGGTTTTTTAACTTTCTTCCTTCCAAGGGCGAGTCCAGACTTGGAGTCAGGGGGTGGTTAGAATTCGATAACTATTCTCTGGACGTAGGCCTCCCCCAGGGTACGCCACAAGGTGGGTTTTGCCCATAGTCACCACGCTGGGCAGGCGGGTTGGTGACCGCAGTGTGACTTTCGGACTATGTTGTAAGTGCGGGAGGCGCTGCTGCCCACCTCCCGGAAACCCTTTATCGCCTCGTACGATACCCACGGGCAGGCAGGAGTGGTACAAACTCTACTCTGCCGGAACCACGCGGCTATACCTCTATGAAAATTTCTATTGAGTCTATATATATATTAGTGGACCATGATGGTTTATTTATTTATTTAGAAATGTTATTAGTATAGTATAGGTCAACTTGTCTTTACCTAAGGCTGATTAACTCTTCTTATCTCAGGTATGTAGCGGCCGAGACCAAAAGCCGAGCACGCTCCTCCGCACCTCCCCTCCCGCCCCCTCCAAGCCACCACCCCTCCCCCGTGCCGCCACCCCCCTCGCCCCCGCCGCCCCCCTCCCCACGCCGCCCTCCGACCGACTCTCTCTAACTACCCTCAACTCCGCCGAGCGACTGACAGCTGACAGGAGTTTGACAGCCAACAGCGAGAGGCTGTCACTGGCGCTGTCAACCCAAGGCTTGATAGCCGGCATAGGAGGGAAGAAATGACGTATCAAAGACTATATGAGTGTTAAGGTGCCGAGGAAAGTCAGAAGATAGACGTTATAGTGACTACAGACATAGATATAGTACGAAAGTTTGTACCTTCTCAATTTTCTTTAATATCTCAATATTAGACTGATTTGGTGACAGAGGCAATGGAAGCTCTTTCTGATATTTATTTAAATCATGGCACTTTCCAAACATGACTGTCAAAAGAAGTATTGTAACATCTCGGTAGACTGATTATTACGTAACTAGCAAAAACAAATCCAAGGCAATGCGATCCCGAAAAAATTAAGCGCAAGTGTGTTACGTGTAACGACAATCAATTTTCACGATCGCAATCCTTTAGCTTTGCTTTTGACAGCAAAATGTATAGAATATCGATCAAATTTAGGCAATGTTCTTGTTATCACAAAAGAATTCAAACATATTAAATATTAAGGATTCCAATGGAATCCCGTGAATATGGATTCCATTGGAATCCAATCATTTTGCTGTCAAATGTCATTTTTAAATAGTGTCTAACTTTAGACGAGGTTTTATAATAACACCGCAATCGTTTCAAGTCTCCCAGAGTAGTTTTCTATGTACCCAATCACGATAAGGTGCTAAATGCTTTCTATTTATAACTATGTCTGTGAAAAAAAAAATACATTCCGACGGTGAAATGAAAAATTGTATATATGTATAAGATTAAGTCACGAAATTCACGATAATGGTTGTATACGACGTTAGTATGCTTTGAAGCGTTAATAAATAAAAAATATCTCAGTCTTAACTTGACCAACTTAGGGTAAATGTGATCAGTAGTTAAACCATGAAGAAGGTATAAAAGAGGAGGTGGGACTATGAAGTGAGTCGTGTGGCAATCGTGAGGGCATGACGTCATGATAGGGGCGGAGCTTCAGCGCCAGTGTAACGCAGTAGCTGTAACCACACGCTTGTGCGAAATGTAACCGTATTAAAATTACAAATACACTAGCACTCTCATAAGGATACTTTATTACTAAAACGTAGTATAATATTGCCATCTAGTGACGAGTAATTGCACTAGTAAAACAATCTTGAACCATATTGATAATGAGCAAGTAGTTTGACTAGTCACCACTGCATGGTGGTTTCTATGTACCTATAAATAGGCAGGGCTACAGTGTTCAATGCTCCCCTCGTCCTCGTCGTCATACTTCACCCCCGCTCCGCGGCACACTATTTTTGTATGAAAATATACTTAGCCGCTACTCCTCTTTTATTTCTTCTCCATGGGTTAAACTCACTATTAGTTAAAATGGGCAAGAGGGAAACTCTTACAAAACCTGGCCAAATTCGTGGACCAGAAGTTGTAGTCTATTCGATTTGTTGGAATTTCCATTAAATACGGTAAGTATGTATGTAAATTCTGGTATAAAATTTATCATGGGAATAGTTCTAGGATTAAAATTTGTTTTGGTTTACAAGTTGGTTAAGTTAAGAAAGAGATTTTACAATAAATTGATTGTAATAAGAATATTTGTGATTAATTTAATTGTATATTGTAAATACACGTATTAATTCCAAAAACACTTCATAAATATTATAAATAATGTGCAATATTAGTTTTTACGTAATTTTAGACATTGCTGTATAAAATTTCGAATTTAATAAAGATAAGTTCAATATATTATTTAAATTAAATGTAATTAAACTTAATTAATCAATCTCTATTTGGAAATTCATGGATCGCAATAAAATATTGAAAAATATGTTTTTTTTTTATTACTAAGTACTACCTGCTGATGCAGGGCTTCACTAGAATATATCAAGAGCACCTCTTCCTGTACATGTCGTAAAAGTCGACTATGAAACTCGGGCTTTCTCTCAGGCGATAAGCTAGCAACTAGCTCACTGATCTTTGCATCTGACCGCTATACTTATGTAAGGTGATCCATCACTGGACAAGCGAAAAACACAACTATCTAGAAGCAATATCATATTTCTTTACATATCTAATATTTTGAGAATATAATATTATACTCGCTCATAAGCCTATCAAAACATATTGCTATTCTTCTTCTGCAAGCCTAGCATAACCTGCAAACACGATATGATAAACCGATTTATCGACATTTAGCCTGTCAAAATTACGATAAATATAGCCGCCATGTTGAATTTTGTATAGAGACGATACGATATCCACGATGCGTGGTCATGCTAGAGGGGCTGATATAGTAATGTGGAATTAGTGATGTTTGTATGCTGTGGCCTTTCGCACTATCCATCAAATTCATGCATGCGCAATCGCTGAATTGCATGGCCTATATGGGTGAATTTCAACAACCTCGATTTTTGACTAATTACGCTGGCGAAATTTTATATCCACTTTCTATAACTTTTTTGTATTCGAAGTAATAGCTAAAAATATATAATATTCAGTCATATGGTAGACATTTTTAAAAACGTATTATTTCTTGAGATATCTGCATTTAAAAATTTCAATCGCCACCGATATTATTATCAAACCACCGAAATTGTTAATCTCTCCACTGAAATTTATTACAACCAGCGGAATTATAAATACAGGAGAACATCATACGAATTACTTAAATTAATTAAATTATATTTATTTTATAAAATATGAAAACTTAAGATTTTTCGTTTATTAGTTGGTAATAATGTTTATCATCATGATTATAGCTTAGGAACTATGATAACAAATTTAAGGAACACGTTAACAGGTAGGGAAATATTTTATTACTTACTTGAAAATGCTTCCTAGTGACTTTTTTCTTAGCATAAAACGTAGTGGCCATGGTATCTCCTATAAGATCTCGCAGTTCTGACTACACCATTTCAGGAACCTAGCCGTATTTATTTATATGTACGTAAAAATCTTCGAAAACCAGAAATAAGGATAATTTCTTTTCACATTTGAAAGTGCACCTCGTTAGCTACCTTTATATATAAGGAACACCCCATCCGGAAATTCACGGTGTCGGAGATATGACATTTTATGATTTTTTTAAAATCTCTTTTTAGATGAGTAGAATGGCATATAAGAAATAAATCACATTTTATACTTTGACCTCCCAAAAATCTATCAACATGGAATGGTCAAGCAAAATTTGTTAAATGTTTTTGCCAATTAAGCCCCTACTCTTTCAAAATAATATACTGCGTCATGCGTACCCTTTATCAAACTAAATTCCTTATTTAATAAGCTACTAAAAAAGGTGTAACCTATTATGAGAAAGCTTACCAGCAGCTGACCAATAAAGGTTTCGAAAAACACATTCCGTGGCGCTACAGCCTATAGCAGTGTTATATTGAGGCAAGTAGAATGTAGAACTCTTCTGTTATCATCAGGCGTACTTGTTCAAGCTACTCGGGTTTATCGCAAAATTACTCGGGTTTATTCGTAACTGTTCATTTATGTAGCAATTTTGGGTGGTTTCCTTGAGGTTGAACTGAAGGCCAAGTCATAATCAATATCACAAAACGTAGGATTGAAGTAGATAATAATTATGTGCATGAGTACACCTACTTAGGCCAGTAGAACATTCAATATATAGATATTTTTTCTGAGAACAGTCAGGACTCAGAAAAATATTACATTCTTATTGGTCAGCTATTAATATTGAGGGATGAATCTTAAGTGCCTGGAAAATCTTAGTTCATTTAGTTCAACTGTTCCCTTCCTATGATCTTATAACGTCTACTTGTCGATATGTGTATTTATGCTGTCTATCGATTGACCTACAGTGCTCAGACTGCATCAGGAACATCATTAGGTATGCTAATCTTTGAGAGGTATCATTAGGTTCGACGTCGTGATAGCGACACTTGCTCAAAACTTTTACGCATTCCGTATTTTTTATTTTTTTCTTGTTATTTAGATTAACTATAGTTTTAAACACTTGTTTACTGCAGTGCGCCGTGTTATTCCCATCATAGTCTATTACAGTGTCCCACTCTGTTACGGCCTCTCTCGGCACTCTCTCACCGACCACTAGACGTGTAGTACTTGACCACTCGACTTGTAATCACTGTCCGAGTCAACCCGACAGATGGACGTTCAATTTAGATGCTAGGGTGCATATGCGATGGGCTTTATTGTAGAATTGAAACATTAGCACATGTTAAGTTAACCAGCAGGCCAATTAGCAGTTATTCTACTTTATAACGGCCGCAAATGTAGGTATGAAAGGATATAATAATAATAATATTTATTTATTCAATGGACACACATTTTATGTACAATGTCTTACGCTATGGATAGGTAAATAATAATATGATTCCTGAACTAGGCTGAGCCTGTGTTTCAGGTGATAAAGTTCTTATTAACTTATAAAATAAATTAACAATTAAAAATAGCATACTACTAAGGAGAATACGTTTCTTAACTATTTAAAAACTTAATTACTTATCAACTAATAACAGATTTTCTGTGTCATCATAACATAAAGTTTTTAAGTACTTATCAACTACTTTCTTACAGTGGAAATATGTAAGGTCATATATATTATTTAATCTATTTATCCTATTATAAAGTAAGGGACCTATATAGGCAAAAAATCTGTTGGTAAATTTAAATGGTGTCGAGATAACAGTGCATACTATATCTTTCCGTCTTTTGTTAGTAATATCATGACTGTAGGCAAGTGTTTTATGCTGTTTTAGCACTATATGAATGATGAAAAGCTGACGGACTGTTAAAACATTGCAGGATTTATATAAAAGGCAGGTAGGGAATAAGAAAGGACGGAAAGTAGCCACTTTCAGGATTGCTCGTTGAGCTCTTTCGAGGGGTAATATGATTGTTTTATGTGCACCACCCCATGAGCTAATACAATATTGTATGATAGATTGACATAAAGCTAGATACACTTGAGTAACTAGCTGTGGGTCTGCGATAAGACGTAATTTTTTGAATATATACAATAGTTTACGTACTCTACCAACAACATTTTGAATATGTTCCCGGAAAGAGAGTGTGTCGTCAATTATCACACATCCATCATCAGAAAATCCATTCTAATGTTATAAATGTAAAAGTAAAGTTTGTTTATTTCTCTGTACCTCTTCCGCTTTATTTACTCATTCAATCTACTAGAAATAACTCATACATACATTATTATGTAAAGGTATATAGGTAGTTCGGAGTACGGAGAAGGACATAAGCTACATTCTGTAGTCCACGCGGACCGAGTCGTAAGCAACAGCTCTCCGATCTAATATTATAAATGCAAAAGTACATTTCTTTGTTTAGTTTGTTTCTTCATTAAATTTTGCATAAGTAGATACAATTAGTTGGAAGTACGGAGAAGGACATAGGCTACATCGAAACACACGGACGAAGTCGCCGGTAACAGATATAAATAAATAAATAAGTAAATAAAGTAAACCATAGCCACCCTACCCATGTAGGCGACAAAAGTACTCGACATAAAGCGCGGCACTCACCACACGTTTAATCAGCGCGTGTCAATGCAGCCAATCGCATGACTGCGCGAGTCGTGTAAGAGGCTTCACTGTCGTGTACATGGAGGGAGAACAGAAAGGATTTATACGGTAACCCATGTAGCCTAGTGATTTCTAATATACCTACTAGTGGTAATTTTACACTTGAAATCAGTAACATGAAATAAATACGGTGATGTAGGTCGACGACTGAATGGAAAACACACGTCGTTCAAGTGGAAGGTGCACGACTAAATCATTCAGATATTATGTATGTAAGCGGTGATAGCCCAGTGGTTAAGACGTGTACCTTCCAAGCGGGAAGCGTAAGTTCGATCCCAGTCACGGGTCTGTACCAATGAATTTATTTCATGTACAGATTTTCATGTTGTAAAATTGTCACTTAGCTCGTGCCTCGGAAAGCACGTAAAACCGTTGGTCCTGCGCCTGATCTCTCTCCGGTCGTATCGGCTTTCCGTCCCATCGGACTATGATAGTAACGGAATAGAGAGTGCACTTGTGCACTATAATATCTCTTGCGTACCTGGCCAATCTCTGTAGAGATTGGTCGCCTTCGCGAAATACGGTCTGAGATCATCATCATCATCATGTATGTATGTATGTATGTATCGCCACTACTACTTATAGATACTAGAATATACAGTATGTACCTAAGCAATAGAGACTTTCAAAATATCGTCTCTGTATGTCAAACATCTTTTTATATCTATATATTCTTACTTTTATTCTATCTATAGGTATACAGGATGTTTTTTGTGGCCACCTTTAACGAAGGGTACGTATTCTATACATGAAATAAAGTAAGTTTATGCCAAAAAAAATGCTGTACATATCTACAGGATGATTTTTGGTCGTCAACGTTTCCGAAAACTACGGAATCTCCTCATCATCACGATCATTTTTCTCCATGGAAGCATACCTGGGAAGTGTCTGGTTTCCAAAATATTAGGGTCCAAAGTTGAGTAAATAGACTGCGTTTTTCTGCATAAATGCACATAGACGCGCGTAGCAGGATTTTTTCACGAAAAATAATTAATATCTGTCTATAAAAAAACTAACATAAACACTAGACACTATAAATTTCGCACGATCAAGGAATTTAAAATTAAAAAAAAAAAAAAATCCCAGAATTTTTTTTGGCATAAACTTACTTTATTTCATGTATAGAATACGTACCCTTCGTTAAAGGTGGCCACAAAAAAAACCCTGTATACTCGTAAAAAACTTTGTCCTGAGTAAATGACTCACTGACGGATTAGCACAGCCACCGCTGGTCAGTCTGGTCTTCCTGTCACGCTGACGGTCGGCCCATGGTCGGCGCTGATGGGTCAATTTGTACGGCTGTCAGCGCTGAGCGGTCCAGCGCTACTCAAAAACGTTACCTGTAACTACATACAAATTGACCCATCAGCGCCGACCACGACGGAAAATCCGCCTTAGAGACCATAATACTTGAAATGTGTGTTTCTGAGGTAAGCATCTTATAAGAAAGGATTTCCCAAAATGGCTGCAGGAAAAATAGAAAGTGGGTAGGCGGCCACTAGTATGTACTTGGAGCGTCCAATCCACGTGGATGGAATTTGTGGCGAACACAAAACAGTATTCAAATAAATCCTTTATCAAAGGCACTGATTGGCCGGCGGCGATGTTCAAAGGAACGGCGACAGTGCGCTGTCAGACGCCGACGAGACTGGACGTCTGTCTTCTAGAGTTGCAACGCTCCCGGTAAATTGCCCGCGGCCATCGCTTTGTAAAGCAAATGTAAAGATGTCAGGCTTTGTAACAAGTAGGTGGATCAAAGAGATGTTACATTTTTCGAAGCTGTCAAAACAGCAGGTTGTGACTTTTGCTGTAACTTCTTTGCTGTCCAATGCAATGGTAAATGTCGACAAACTTTAGTTAGTTAACTATTTATCTTCGTTATTTTTTATTTTCTTGTTCTTTTTTATATCATCAGTGTGCTGGTAGCCAGCTAGCATATCTTTCATTCACCTAAGTAAATGAGGGATTAATGATGAAGTCCTCCACGACGTGTCCGTCGACGGCGACACCTTGTCAGTTCCTGGCGTGTGCACGGATATGACTCGCGAAACCGAACTTGGTCTTAAGAGCCAGCAGTCAAATAAAAGTCCCACGGTTGCTCCGCCCACATACCCCGCCACCCGCAATGCAAGGATACGCGTAAAGATCTGCGTAGTGTTAAAATTCGAAATTCGCGCGCTTTCGAGCAGGCGGGTCAACGCTAGGTCAAACGCAGAGAACATAAAAACCCATAGAGTCGTTATTATAATTGATTTCAATGTTATGTTTATTTTATTTTTGTTTGCAAAATACAATTAAATTAAAATAATTAATTTATTAATAAGTAATATAGGTATGTTAAAAAATCATTCATACAATAGAACACATTACCTGCATCATAGTTATATTTATGTATGAAATTCATCCAATGCAACAAGTATTAGGAAGTTTTGAATAAAACGGATTAATGGTAGATATCAAAGATTTATTTTATATATCACAAAAAATAGTATCCGATACATATGTGAAATGGGACCAATTTACTCATGTATATCGCTTTTAAAAAGGCTTTTAGGTGAGTCAATATGTTAAAATGTTACAAGTAGTAACTTAACAAATTTTTATATTAAGATGATTATGTAAAAAAATGCCGTTTCATTTAGGTAAATTGCTGTATGTTAAATATAAATAGTAGGTGTTTTTTTAAAATAAAGGGTTAACAGGTATGTATAATGTGCATTCGCAATATTAGCTGTGCATAAATAAAAAAAACTTTATTTAAAGATAAATAGCGGTATGCGTATGCCACAAATATAAATTGCAGTTTGATACCGATAAACATACAAACTCATTATCTACAAACACACAAATATATAAATAAAATAAAACAACATTATATGAACGAGAAATGTACGTAGGTATACCTACTTACGTACGTTTACGATGGGGGTACGTAAACCGACGGACGGAAGACAAGATGGTTGCCATTCATTCCAAGTGGTAACTTTTTAGATATGCAGTACTTACCTAAATAATATGTACCTATTTTAGCATAAGTGTTGTAAAATTAGTTTTATTAAGAAAGACCGCACTAGGCGGATAAACCCAAAGGGTTTTTGCTATCTAGTGTCTAAGTTTATTTAAAACGAAATGTAACATACTTTACTCAAATTAAAAAAAAAAAAAATAAGCAATATTCTCATTTGAGGATTTTGCTGTGCACTCAGTAATTTTTATATGAATTCCAATTATTTGTGACTAAAAAAAAACATTTTATTTGATGTGCGTTTAAATACTATACAATTAAATTAAATGATTTTTCTTACTAATCCTCTACACTCCCCAAGAAATATATATGTACTATTTACCTTATACAGTAAAATACCTTCTGTTCTATGCTCCACCTCATCTGTTACCATCAAACTGTCAATCGGAGAGCTAAAATATGAAATGAGTTTAAAAATATCAAAAAAGTTTTAGTAGCCAAAAGTGAAAACAAGTGAGCAAAAACAACAAAATTATAGCAGGTAGGTAGGTTCTCACTCACTTTTCTTAAAACATCACAGGTGGTATTATTTCGGTATAAACTTTGACGGGCGACTCCAGGACTTTTTGTTCGGCACAATTGGTTTGAATTCTATAAACAAAATATTGTAGATAAGGAACTGCTGCCGAAGATGCTACGTAATAAGTAAAGATGGGTCGGATTAGGTAAAAATCGTACCTGTTCGACCTAATACATACTCATATTTATGCAATATGGCCGTTCCATTACTGTGATCCATTACGTATTAGATAAATACGTAGAATCTTTATTCGGTGAATATTTAGTATCGGTTTTCGGTGAATGATCCATTATCTAATAAATACCTACGTAAAAAGAATAGTTGTGGAAATAGAAAATATCGTGATAATAGCGAAATGCATTTTTTATATTAGGTTAAATTTTTAATATTTAGTTAAATTGTTTTTAGTTTGTGTCAAATATTTTGTTTAAATAAAGGATTTTTATTTTGTAAAAAAAAAGGAAAAAAAAAAGTCTTGTCTGTACCCGGATACGAACCAGGAATATCTGGTTTTCGACTCCGCCGATGTAACCGCTGGGCTATTATAAACTTGTTAGAAATGGTGAAAATTACCTTCATATTCTAATGATATTGTAGTATTTTTGCTAAATAATAAAATTGAAACTTATCGTCTATGCCTTACGGTTGATTTCTCATAATAAGATGATATTTTATGCGATACCTAATACCTAATGTCGTCTTGTATCTGAATGCTGGGCCGTAAAGAAGGATAAAAATCAATTCCATGTAAGCAAGATGAGAATGTTGAGATGGATGTGTGGAGTTACAAGAATGGATAAAATAAGAAATGTGTATATAAGAGGAAGTTTGAAAGTTGCGCCGATCACAGACAAGTTACGAAGTAACCGTCTGTCTTGGTACGGGCATGTAAAGCTATATTATGAGTCTATGATGTAAAGCGACGGGATGAAAGGCATATTTTACAGAGAGCTTTGTGCATGAGTGTGGATGGATATAAAGAAAAGAAAGTAGACCAAAGAAATGTTGGATGGACTGTGTGAGGGAGGATATGCGTGTACTGGGAGTGAGCCATGAGATGACGGATAATAGGGATGAATGGAAGAAAAGTACATATTGTGCCGACCCCAAATAAATGGGAACAGGGCAGGAAGATGATGATGACCTAATCACGTTGTATTAGGTACCGACTAGTATTGAAAAATACCTAATCCACATACCTATTCCAATATTTATGCCTCACCTGTAGTAGTAAGTAAGTTCCTTAGGTGGGTGAAAGATATTGTACCTACATATACTCGTAAATGTATATAAAATTTGTGTATGTGCTTCATGTGTAAAGCAGTGCGCTTATAGAATACTTCTCATGCTGTGTGTGTGATTCGGAACTAATTTCTTTTGTAGACTTTTACATAGATAAACAAAGCAACTAGCGCCATCGTTCAAAGGAATTCTACCAATTTATAAAGGTGAAAGTTTGTATGTGTGTGAGTGTGTATGTTTGTTACTTCATCACGCAAAATCCTGAAATGTATGGAACAGCTGATTTTTTTCACTATATCGGAGTTGGCCCCATAGTGAAAGTTGTTTCTTTTTACTTTCCTAGTTTCGTGTCAAAGGCAAATCACTAATTTCGGAAAGACCTTATATTAGCTTAGGTACGTATCAGAATAACACATTATACTTTTTATCCCGGGTAAATATTTTATCCCGTAATTTCGACATTTTGTTTTTTCTCCTGTCCATTATAAAATGCATTCTCAGCACTAAACTTTACATACTTACTAATTATGATTATAGCTACTTACACCTTTGATTCTCTCCCTTTTTAGAAAATTCTCTCCAACGTTGAGCCATCTTCCTTTTGGAAACATATTTTTTAGTTTTATTTCCCATTAGTCCGAACTCAATCGAGTAATACCTACACCGCAAGATAATAAAAAATGCCACTGCCGTGGGCGAAAGCGACATAGACCCTACGTCGTCGGCGCACAGCGCGGTACTGAGTGTCAGCGGGCACGAAGTTACTATTTAACGCTTTTCTGTAAGCATTAGAGTAGAATATCGCTTGCACGCTAAACAACTGATTGAGCTCAGAAGTAAAGAGCGTAAGTCTCAAAAAGATTTTTATTAATTGTGTGTTCAATTATGATTGTTTTTTAATTTTGGCTTTACAAAAGTTTACTATCATTATTATCTTGACATCCGAATTTATTTAAAACGCCTACCTCATGTAATAGCCGAAATAAAAGTAAAAATGACTAAAAAACATGTCGATTTCAAAAAACAAAACTATCGAGCGAAAATCATTAAATCATGTTTTTGGCTTTACATGACATAGTTAAGGGTACTAAGAATATAGTGTAATAGTCTCACATTAAACAAACATGCACCCGTTTCAGCATATTTCATCAAAAAGATGCTAAATAAGGTCTGCCTCCTCTTAAACGTGCGGCATAACTTTCATTCACCTAAATAAATGGGGGATTAATACGACATGCGCTGATGTTGTAAGAGTCAACTAAGGAACATGCGATGAGCTATGAATAGATAGTTTAATATATTGTATTAATCCCTCATTTGAGATGCAAGTGATGTATTCTAGTGAAGCTCTACATTAGCACAGGGTAATAATTATAATGGGAACTAATATACTTATTTTTTATTATACAGGGTGTAACAAAAGGGGTATGTTAAGCGAAAAGCTATGTAAATAGCCCACTAAATAGTACTATCTACAAAATTTGAGACTTGAATTCACATATTTATTTTTTTAGATAGTATGGAAAATTCCTAAACAACTTAGGAATGTTCATACAATTATGAAAAACAAACATGTGATTTCGAGTCTCAAATTTTGGAAATAGGTTCTCTATAGTTGTCTATTTACATAGATTTCGCTTAACATACCCTTTCTGTTACACCCTGTATAGCTTAGTTCCTTATTGGCAGTTGCCGCCTTATAGCTACCACATATACATAGGTATTATAATTATAATGGGGTAGTTAAGTGGGAAAGTCCATTTTGAAAATGTGAAATTAATTGAAAATTACAACATCACATGGCCACCTGCATCATTTACAGCAACTTTTGTTTTGAGACCATCGTATTTATAAACGCAATATTTAATATAGATGTAGAACAAAAGTTCTATTACACGCATACAAGTTGCCGTCACGTCGTGGCAGCCGTTTGTATGGAGCGTTTTTTGGCATTGTGATTTTGAAATCGTCATGTCCCGGAAAGTTTTCACGCTAGCGAAGTTTTTCTTTCGCAAATGTTTATATCATTTTATGATCTTTCGATATAAATACAAATAAAAAAAACTGTAAACGACCCTATTCTTTGCTAGATAGGAATAGCAATTAGCATAGAGGAATGGTAACAGGTATAGCTACTGGGCGTTAAGTAGGCAGGTACACATATAAACAAAGGCATATTATTTATAAATGAATCATACAAATCTACTCTAATACAATCGTCACAAATCTATACTAATAATATTATAAAGCTAAAGAGTTTGTTTGTTTGTTTGAACGCGCTAATCTCAGGAACTACTGGTCTGATTTGAAAAATTATTTCAGTGTTAGATAGCCCATTTACCAAGGAAGGCTACAGTCTATACAACAACCTGCCCGGCTTCGCACGGGTACAACGCCCCCTCACGCGGACGAAGTCGTGGGCGGCTGCTAGTAGACTATATCCATAAAGAAACGCAATGTAAAAAAATTACTTGATGCGATGATGATTTTTTGTAGAGTGCGTTTCACCAAATAGTTCCTCCGAACGATGGCGCCTGTTACTATGTGTATGACTGCATTGTTGGTGTTACTACATACAGAAAATGTTAGTTCCGTAATCAAGCGTAGGAGTTATTCTATGAAACGGACTTTGCCAACCTGTCCGGCAAGTTTATATCGCATGATGCATTTAATTAACTAAGAACTGTTCCGTCCGTGTATGCAAAAATCAAGATTTAAAACCGAGTAGTTTCTATGTAGTTCACTACCAAATATTGCGAAAAATTGAGACGCTTTAAGACGTCATCGGCAACTGTGGCTAGATTTCGTTTGACGCTTTAAGACGTGTTTGGCGGTCAAAGGGTTAAAAAAAGTTATTGTAATACTCGTAGCACACTAATGTAGTAAGTAATCTATAAAATAAGGGGCCGATTTTCGTAGTCATGGTTAGAAATTTTTTAATCTACTCCCGACATTAACATACAGTATGTTTAATCAATTTCACTTGTTATTTACCTGTGTATTCTGTGACCTCTCAAAGTAGGTAATCTTGAGTTAATTGACGGCGTTTTACCTACAAATAAAACGCCTATTAAATAACCTACCATATTCGAAGCCTAAATATTTGAGAGTGGCAACACTGCTTTCCTCTGATTGGTCGTTTCATATTCTGTCCCTTTCTAACTTATGCCGTCCTACTCTTCCCCTTCCACCACCAGGCAGTGCGCTCAGGTTGGTTTGAGCGGTGGGGCTTCATTTGTCTCAAAGTCATTAACTACCAGGCAGAATAAAAAACTGTAGGCTTCGAATATGGTAGGTTATTTAATAGGCGTTTTATTTGTAGGTAAAACGCCGTCATTAAACAACCGTACCGCTATTCGAAGCCTAAATATTTGAGACATGTCTGATATCGCCTGGTGGAATCTCGCCAATGTGATTAATAAAATTGTGTTGTTATGATGCGAGAGCTATCCACATTGTATATTAATTTAATGTTTTCAGTGGTTATTATAAGTAACTTATGTAAGTATAGCTATAATATTACACAAGATATTAATCTAGTCAACAGTAAACAAGTGGGTAGGCACTTTATTCGTAAATATCACTTTAGTACCCTATTATAGTTGTGGTATTATTATAAGCTAAAATTTATCTGTTTTATTTATTTAGCACTGTATATTTTACTTATTAGTTAAATAAAATTCTGCTAAATTAAGGAGGGGAAATAAATAATAGTTCTTTTTGCGAATGAGTAATAATGTAAATCTTTAATAGGTAAGTATATAATCATAAAATAGTGAATCACAGTTAATAATAAACAAATAAAATCGACAAATAACAATAATAAATATTTTAAGAATTAACAATCGAAGATCAGTTGTAAATTGTAAATGGTGTAAATTGAACAAAACAAAAAAAAAAATCAAACAGGTTGGAATAATCTCGAAGATGTATGATTGCTAGACGCAGGCTTTATTTCCCGTCTATAAAATCTGGAGAAGGTATTGTGAGACCTCCAATTTCCACGGGCCAGTATTTCTTCCAGGGGGGTGTTTTGGATCCAGTCCTTCGAAGCTACCGCTGCTCGTGTACTTCCTGCCGAAGCGTCGACTCCCGCTTTCTGCATTAGTAGCTTGATCCAGTTTGCAAGGACAGTACGAGAAGCACTTTTCGGTTGACCACGAACTGTTAGAAATAAAGAATCGTTTTTACAAATGTCTCTATTACTTTTAGATAACCTTATTAAAGACTTAATCCAAAAAACTGGACAAAGTGCATTATTATTTGGGTTATTTAATAAACGCCAACCAGACTGTCTATACTGGGAGTTGTCGGTTTTGGAACCATAGAGAGGCCAAAAAATAATCATGTCATTGGAAATAGAGCAATGTTCAGGGGCTATTGACAAAAGGGTTAAATCGTGGACTCTTCGACCAGAACATAGTAGAAGTATGATTGCAGTACGTTGTGAGCATTCAAAAAGGGTAATATTAGGGTTAAAGGTGTTTACAAGCCATGAAGTCAGTTGGTCTACATCCCAAATAGGAGATTTCGTTTGTTTAGGGCTACATATTGAGATAGACTTCAAAATCCGCGTAACCATTGCATTAGAAAACAAATTGCTACACTTATTCGGGTCACAAAGCGTGCAAACTACCGATTTGTGTAGTAAGATCGTGTTATATGATAAACCTTCTTTCTGATAAAGGTCTGATAGATATCTAGCTAAATTGGAACCTGAAGGAGAACGATAGGCTACATTGTTGTTCTTTGCCCAAGAACACCACCTCTTCCAGGCTGCTTGATAAGTTTTTCTAGTTGAACTACGCCAGCTAGATTGAAGAAGTTGGATTTGATCAGGGGTCCAATCTACTAAGGCCTGGTCCCACCCCCACATTTCCATATTTCCAGTGTTAGCTCGTGAACTTTGGGAGGAGGCCGAGCCGTTGCTGTGTCTATCAACACTTCCCCCAAGTTGTGGATTGTGAACGGGGGAGCCAATGCCCGTTTCTTCAAGTCGGGGCGCCAGAAGGCCTTCTCCCATCTGGGAGCTACTATCAGGTATAAACCCGTTGCTTGGTTTAGATGTGACAGGACTCTGGGCATTAGATACGGTGGTGGGAATACCCACGCCAGTTTGTAATGCCACTGTTGCGAGAACGCATCGACAAACTGCGCTCTGAAGTCTGTCGCATCCAGGGACACGTAAGTAGGTATAACATGGGCATGTCGAGAGGCAAAGAGATCGATCACTGGTATTCCCCATTTCATAAAGACTATCTTCGTTAGGCTTGGAAGTAGGTGCCACTCTGGGTGTCGATAATTGCGCGATAGGTGATCGGCTTCTACATTGTATCTGCCCGGTAGATGATGAAGTTTTAAGTGGATATTGTGGCTCTGTAGTAACCGAAATACTTGATAAGTCAACTTCATTAGAGAGTTGGACCGAGTGCCTCCCTCGTTTCGAAGATAAGATAGAACGGTTTTGTTGTCTGACTGAACAGATATTGTGGCTCCTTTTAACAAATGAAAATGAGCCTGAAGGACTTTCATAATCGCTAACATTTCCTTCTCGTTCGAGTGGAGATTTTGCTCGTTTGGTTTCCAAGTTCCGCTTAGGGCTTGATTGTCTAATTGAGCACCCCAACCCGAACCTGAAGCATCGGTTGATAGGTAATGTGTTACTGCCGGAGGGTGTAAAATTGAATTTTTTGTATAATGTGTCAGCCACCATTTTACGTCCTCTAAGGCTTCTTTTGACAGTGGGAATACCTTGAGTGGATCTTTGTCCATTAGAATATGGCAATATTTCAATAACTTTCGAAAGTGCAGACGACCGTATGGGACTACAAGGCTTGAAAAGTTTAAAGATCCAATGAGGCTCTGTAACTCCTTTTGATTGGATTTCTTTCGACAGAGTATGTGAACTAACTTTTGTTTTAGAGACAACTGTTTTTGAAGTGGTAAACTTTTGGTATTCGTTAGGGTGTTCCACATTATACCCAAATATTGTATGGATGTTAGGGGTTCTAGAATTGACTTTTTGTAATTTATTTGCCAGCCTAGTGATTCTAGAATACAAATTGTAGTTCTCACCTGTGAACGTAACATTTCTTTGTCCTGGTTTGCTAGCAGGAAGTCGTCCAGGTAAATCAAGGCTCGGATGCCCCGATCTCTCAAGGTCTGCGCGACCCAGTTGGTAAAGGTTGAAAAAACCTTTGGTGCCGAAGACAGGCCAAAAGGTAGGCACGTCATTTGCAAAAGCTGACCTTTGAATATTAGCCGAAGGAATGGTCTGTGGCTGGGTGCTATTGGCAAGTGAAAATAAGCATTCGATAGGTCGATTTTTACCAACCAGTCGTTGGGTTGGAGGAAGGTAGGTATTTTGTGGTGATTGATCAGCCTGAACTTGCTCAGAAAAACGTACTCGTTTAGCTTTCTCAAATTGAAAATTGGACGGTTCGAGCCGTCTCCCTTTGGCACCAGAAACATGTTGGAAAGGAAACTGGGAGAGAATTGCGCACCCTCTAGTACCCCCATATTTTTCATCTCCTGAATATGATGATTCATTATATCTGAATAAGGAGTGTGTATATCTTTGCCAGTTCCTGGCGGGTAAAGTGGAGGTTTTTTGTAAAAGGGGATGCGATACCCTTCGGAAATGATCTTTAAAATCGTAGGCGGTGCTTTTAGCCGTTGCCATTCCAGATAAAAATTTTGGAGGCGACCGGCTTGAAAAATTGAGTCAAAACTTTCGTTTTTGTTGGTTCTTACGGGAGGAACCTTGTTTATTATACCGTTGGGTAACGGAATCTGCCCTTGGAGCACGTGCACGAAAGCTAGGGCCCTGCGCGGGCATTCTATTATAGTTCGACATACTATTATAAAAAGGTTGATTGTAATAGGGATATATTCCTTGCGCAGGAACAGGTGGATAAATGGGCACACCATGCGTTGGTGGTAAATTTCGAATTCCATTCATATTCGAAAACGCTTGCATACCTTGCGCAGGTTGCTTAGTTTTTAGCTGTGTAAGATTGGCTTGCGGAGCCATAGGAGTTTTAGAGCTAGTGACCTGTGATTTGACTGGCCAAAAAACTTTAGCAACACCACCACTTTTCTCTAAAGTTGAAGTTAAAGTGTCCGACTTAAACAGATTTTCACAAGATGGGGGTATTTTCCGAAGCATAGCTTTAACAAATTTATCTTTCACTGAACGTAATATTGAGTCTCTGCGCTGTTGTACTAAATCGGCCCTATGGCCACAAGTCATTTGTAACAAATCATTAGATATCTTTTGAAAATCCCCCTGCGAAAAAATCTCGTTTATTTTCGACTCAACAGAAAGGACGTCAACCATTTCAGATGTTCTAAGCCAAGATATAAAAGTTTTAAACCCGTTTTCAGCTGCTTCGTGCTGTTTCAAAAGGCCATTGGTAATGGCAGCGAAGCCCTTTTCAGTTAATGAAAGGCTAGAAAATCTATCAAATGGTTTCAGCTCGTCATTACACTCTAAATCAGTAAAACCGGGGGTAGAGCAATATCTCTTTTGAACGTCGGAATAACGTACGTCCGACCATGTATCTGAATCAAAGTGTTGAAATGATTTTAATCGCTCCAGAGAGCATTTATCCGTTTTAGGCATTGAAGGTTCTTTGAGAACCGTATTTACAGACAAAGAGAATTCTGTCTGTGGTACTTGAGGTTGAGATGTTACACCGTCAAACAAATTATCACTAACCTCCAAAGAGAGAACACTTTCGTTATCATCGTCACGAAGCGCATTGTCAGAAACGTTAAATCTTTGCGACAAAAAATCTTGTATTCCGCTTACCTGTACGGCCAGATTACTTATCACATTATTGAGATCGTTCCTTCGAATTCGTTTACGGCAGCTCTTCCTCTTAGAGGAAGATTTCCGCTTCCTTTTAGATGTATCAACAGATTGTTGATGCTCTGGCGGAACGGTAACCTCTGATGCGCCTACTTTTGGCACATCGATGTCGGACTCGCTACTCGAGCTGGAGGAGGACGACGAACTTTCGCTCACCATTATCTGTAAGAATATTTATTAAAATATTTTTCCAAGATATTAGGGACAATTTGCTATATATATATATAATTATATTATAATTTAATACGCGAACGGTAAATACCGTTTTATTTTAAAATATATAGTAAAGGTTTTGAGCACTTACCAAGAGGCTCTTACCACGACCGCTCAGTGCGAAAAACAAATCGCCAATGAAGCCCCACCGCTCAAACCAACCTGAGCGCACTGCCTGGTGGTGGAAGGGGAAGAGTAGGACGGCATAAGTTAGAAAGGGACAGAATATGAAACGACCAATCAGAGGAAAGCAGTGTTGCCACTCTCAAATATTTAGGCTTCGAATAGCGGTACGGTTGTTTAATGACTTGTTAAATTTATAAAACAACTTAGGTACAGTTAGACGTGTTTAACATAAGTAGTTACATTGCATCTACCACAAGTCTTTGGTATTGAATTAATACAATTTCTTTTTCTTACAAAAAAAAGAGGTATCTTATTACCCACCTAACGATTTACCCACCTAAGATTTTTTCGATACCTAGGGCCCCTTATATTTAATTTTCAAAACACCATTTACCTACATATACCTACTTAATACTTAGGTTATTCTAGTCAGAATAGCAGGATTATGAGGGAACTCCTATAGCCACGTTTAACATAGCGGGGCCAGATAACTAGCTCATGTATCATCATCGCCAGAAGTGTGTTAAAAAATAATATTCCTAGAAGCTATGATGCGTTTTATTTTTACGATTTTCACCATTCAACCACAGACTACATAGAGTCAACTGAATCCGCACGTCTAAAAGAACATCTATATCTATACATATAATAAAAATGTAACGAGTCGCTGTCTGTACATGGAAGATATATGAGAAAAAATATTATAGGAGACCTTTATCAACGCAATAGTACTTAAAATAATGTTTTTGGGAATTTTTGTCAGTGCGTTTGTGCACGCTAATCCCAGAAACGGCTGAACCGATTTCGATCCAGTTTTCAGGAATATATTGTGACAGGTCCCACTTAACATATAGGCCAATTTTTATCCCTGAAAAATGTTTTTATCCCGAATAATTTCGACATTTTGCGGACGGAGTCGCGGGCGTCCACTAGTTTTGTTTGGTTTTGTTTACCCAGTAGGTATGTTAAGTTGATATAGACGAATTATAATAGGTAAGTATAGTTAATAGCATGTGAATCACACCAGTGGAGCACAGTCAGTGAACCGGGCAAGATGCGTGATGTGGTGAGTAATACACATCATGTTTATTTATATATTAATTAATGACTCGTTGGTCGATAAGTGTTTTTAGTTTTTCTACGTTTCTTCGTAACCTATGTGCCTTCCTTTATTACGGATGTTTATTACTTTGGTACCTAAATACTAATATTTTTTTGCGTAGAATGGAAAATTATATAGTTAAATTACTTAGAGGGTTAAACAGGACTTACTAACCTCTAATATTACTAAGACTCTGCTGTCCATCCGTTCGTCTGTCACCAGGGATGTAATCTCATGAATGACAATGACGCTAGTTAGGTAGCTAGGTACTATGTTTATTACCACACCAGTGTCAGGGCATACAATAAATGTTAGTTCCGAAATAAGACATAAATAAAATTATTCTGTGACACGGACTCTAGCCATGTTATTACAAAAGAGCGCCTAAAGTAAGACTCGATTTAAATATGACATTTGACAGCAAAATGTATGGCATATCTGCCTTTAGGGCATTTTTAGCTTAAATACTGTTTAAATTCTTTTGTAATAACACGGCGTATGGTTAAAATTTTCACAAAATTAACGCATTTCTGTTGCCGCCAGGTAAGTATAACAAATGCTGAAAACAGAATTAAATTTACTACATACAGGATGTTTTCTATTATCATATTTGAGGTGTTTTTTCGTTGCTACCCTTTATGAAGGGTACGTACTCTATACATCAAATAAAGTAAAGATTATGGTAAAAAATCGCTGGGAAACGATGTTAATTTTTTTGAAAAAAAAAAATTCATTACTTATTCGGGCGGAAATTATAGTGTCCAGTGTTTGTGTTAGTTTTTTATAGGCAGATTTTAATTATTTTTGTGTAAAATCTTGTTACACGCGTCTATGTGTATTTATGCAAAAAAACCGCTGTCTATTTACTCAACTTTGGACCCTCTGGAAACCAGACATTTCCCAGGTATGCTTCTGTGGAGAAAAATGATCGTGATGATGTGAAAATTCCGTGGTATTCGGGAACGTTGACGACGAAAAACACTCTGTATATTTAAGTGGGGCTCCAATACTCAGGGCTTTAAGCAAGAGCAACAGGGGCTACAATACAACCCTGGGGTCTCCACAAAAAAGGCCCCATCAAAAAATTTTAATTCAGATTTGATTTTTCTTTTCTTGTACACGGCCTGCTAAATACGGCATGTTACATGCAATTATTAACCTTAACTCTTCTTCCAGCTATTCCTCTTGACCATTATCCTGAGCGTCTGGTTGGGATTCTCCTCTCCTATCGACCCTGCCCAGCTCAGCTCTGAAGCCATATTCAGGACTCGGAGAGAACCGCAGTATGCTAAGGGTCAACGGATGCCGAATGATGGTAAATATAGCTCCATATTTTCCTGTGCTGATTAGGGGTTCACTAGAATACATCAGCTGCATCTTCCGTATGAGTTGACTAAGAGTAAGAGTTCCGTAAGAGTCCGTCCTTATCGTAAGAGCCGACTAAGGGACTCAGGGGGTTCTCTACTCTTGGTCCTAAGCGTGGCTGTATGACCATGATCCAGCCTTCATGCCCAAGCAAAGCGGGAATCGTTCTTTCAAAATTTTTATTTATTTTGCTTCCAGCACACACCTTGCTGTTTAAGGTCAAGAAAGGAGAATATATTTGCGGCGACAGGATCTGCAAGTTGAAGCCAGGAGAGGTTCCCAAAAATTGTAATGGTGTTTGCCAATATCCTGTTTAATTTAGAAGCGTAATAAAAAAAGTTTTGTTTTTTAACTTCTGTACAACTAGCGACATCTGTTAGCGAGTAGTCTAACTACTAAGATTTTGATTTAAGTTAGTGCAATCTACTGTATACTAGATGGCGGTGAGTGCGTCCACTTATCTCACTATCTTACTTTTGGTAGGGATTTACGACCAGTAGGCTAAACTTTAAAAATAGATGGTTCAATCATCGGATCTTCGAATCCTCGGATTAATTTTTATGAATTCCAAAGTTGCACCTTTTACAGTAGTTCAAGGGTAGTTTTAAGAAAAGTAAATTGCCCTTGTTGTGCATCATCTTTGTTCCCCTATTTATGGGATCGGTGCAACATGGTTTCTTTCGGACACCAACACAATAAAACCACAAAAAAAAAACAATAACAACACATTTATTTCCCTTCCTTCCTCTTCCACATATCCTCCCATTTCTTCTGCGATATTTTGAACGTCGCTATATCAAGTTTGGTAGCTATAAGCCGGCCATACTGAGTGCTGTTTAACAAGTTACTTTTGTCTGATATTTCTGACATAATCTTGAGTTTCTGTTCGATGCTCGCCGCTCGGAAGATCTCCTCGAATGCTCGCGAACCGTATTGTGAGAGCGCCAGTTGTTGGTAATAGCCCTGATGAATTGGAGTTGAAAAGTTAGTAGGTATACAGGATGTAACAAAAAAGGTATGTTAAGCGAAAAGCTATGTAAATAGCCCACTAAAAGGAACTTACCCACAAAATTTCAGACTCAATATGTTTATTTTTCCGAATATTTTGGAGAATTCCTAAACAACTCAGGAATGTTCATACAATCTTGAAAAATAGTCATGTGATTTCGCTTCTCAAATTTTGGAAATAGATTCCCTATAGTGGGCTATTTACATAGCTTTTCGCCTAATATACCCTTTCTGTTACATCCTGTATAGATATCGCATCAGCCTATTGCAGTCCACTGCTGGACTATTCTGTCCACACCACATGGCTATATGGTCCTAGTGTATGTTCTACAGGGTGTAACAAAAAGGGTATGTTAAGCGAAAAGCTATGTTAATAGCCCACTATAGAGAACCTATCCACAAAATTTGAGATCCGAAATCACATGTTTATTTTCCCCAGTAGTATGGAGAATTTTTTAAAATCTCAGGAATTTTCATACAATCTTGAAAAATAAAAATGTAATTTCGAGTCTCAATAAATTTTGGAAATAGGTTCTCTATAGTGGGCTATTTATACACACCCACTTGGTGTGTAATACCGCCGGTTTTCGGGCCAACGCGTGTTGAAACACAAGAAAATACATATCAACATGCGTGATAGCCAGTTTTCGCCTCACAGTCATGGTCTGAAGTCGCCATACCAATATGTAATGTATAGTCTATGGCCTTCCTCGGTAAATATGGGCTATCTAACAATGAAATATTTACTATGGGTGCGCCCACCACCGGGCCCTACACCCTCCACTGACCCTCGGATCTGATAACTCATAATTGCGACAACAGGCACTTGCACTAACCACAATCGCCACGAGAAACCAGACCCGAGCACCTAGCATGCAAGACGATTGCAGTTAGTGCAAGTGCCTGTTGTCGCAATTATGAGTTATCAGATCCGAGGGTCAGTGGAGGGTGTACTCGTAGGGCCCGGTGGTGGGCGCACCCATAGTAAATGTTTGAACTTCCGAATTGTAACGCCTAATACAATTTCATTTAATGAAATATTTTTTCAAATCGGACCAGTAGTTCCTGAGATTAGCGCGTTCAAACAAACAAACAAACTCTTTAGCTTCATTATCTTCACTAGGCCGCGTGAAGATAATGAAGCTATTGTCCGCGTGGTGCCGGGTTTCCGGGAGGTGGGCAGCAGCGCCTCCCGTGTTGACAACATAGTCCAAAATACAAACTGCGGTCACCAACCCGCCTGCCCAGCGTGGTGACTATGGGCAAATACCCCCCTGTGGCAGTCTTGTGGCGTGTCCAGCAGTGGACTGCGATAGGCTGATGATGATAATGATAGATTAGTATACGTACCTTAAGTTTCCCCACCAGTTTATCCCTGGCCTTGACCCCGACACATCGTCCCGTACAAAACGCGTCTGCCACGTGACATCCCTTAGCGTCACACAATATCACCATCAGCTCCTCAGGAGACAGCTCCAGGAGACTTTGTACCACCTTTGTTGGACGCTGGAATATTATTATGTTATTTAGTATTGTTATATAGGCGGCCGTGTTAGTATTATGATCTTAACTCCATTTTGGGAATACCGCCTTGTGTATATGCCGAAGCCGAAGGCATAATGCAGAACAGGCCGTTGTACAAAACGGCTAGGCATTTTAAATAATATGAAAGAAAAATCCTCTGTTGTTATTTTACTCGTACTAGCTCTAACCTAACCTAATTAATTAAGGAGGTAGCTAGCCGTTTTGTAATACGGCGTATTCAACAATATGCTTATACAAGGTGTATCAAAAAGAGTAAGTATGTTAAGCGAATTTATGCAAAAGCAAAGTAGTTGCAACGTCAAATATCAAATCCTTGATGTTATGTATATATATATATATATATACATTACACAGTATAATGCGAATCTTATTAGCGATCAGCGAATGTTATGTAAATTCGCTATTCCATTGCTTTTGCTAGTTACGTAATACGGGATCGTATCGTGTTCACTAAAACATTTCAACATTGGACCTTAATATCTTGGAATTATTGTGGTAAGTATTATTCAATATAATATAAAATTTAATGTACCTGTGACATGTTATGTAAAAATGAACCACCTTACCTAAAAGTCCAGTAAAATGTACCACCTAACCTAACAGTTTTTACTAGACTGTTAGGTTAGGTGGTACATATTACTGGACTGTACCACCTAACCTAAAAGTGTAGTAAAAATGTACCACCTAACCTAACAGTCTAGTAAAATGTATCACCTAACCTAAAAGTGTAGTAAAAATGTACCAACGAACCTGAAAGTCCAGTAAGCTCTGCAGCACCACAGATCCATGCACATTTATGTAGTACTCCTCGTGAAGAGTGGTCAGGTCGAGGGCTGGTGACGGCAACATGCGGAGAATACAGACGGATAGGTGCTTTGTGTCGGATGTGCATTTTAGGGCTGATTCAAGGTTCTGCAAATGGTTTAAAGTAGGTCATTATAACACACTTCACTGAAATAGTAGAGTCATGCGGTCTGTCAAACCCATGGAGAAGAAATAAAAGAGGAGCAGCGACTAAGTATATTTTCATACAAAAATAGTGTGCCGCGGAGCGGGGGTGAAGTATGGGACGAGGGGAGAATTGAACACTGTAGCCTTGCTCATTTACATAGAAACCTCCTTGTAGTGACTAGTCAAACTACTTGCTCATTTATCAATATGGTTCAAGATTGTTTTACTAGTGCAATTACTCATCATTAGATCGCAATATTATACTACGTTTTAGTAAAAAAGTACCCAGATAAAAGCGCTAGTGTATTTGTAATTTTAATACGGTTACATTTCGGAGCACAAGCGTGTGGTTACAGCTACTGCGTTACACTGGCGCTGAAGCTCCGCCCCTATCATGACGTCATGGCCTCACGATTGCCACACGACTCACTTCATAGTCCCACCTCCTCTTTCATACCTTCTTCATGGTCAAACCTAAAGCTATTAACAGACGTTCCGATTTGGCTGGAGCCGACCATATTGCGGCCTACGGAGCAACCGTTCCAACATTGCTACAGACGTTCCAACTGTTGGCCATCCAACCGTCAGTTGCCTTTGCTCTGAAGCAGTGAACGGATGTCATGCCGCCTGCTCTTTCAAAGCAAGCGATTGCCGCTATAGTTGTGGCAGCTTACATTTACAGCCTACATCTTTCTCTTTCTACGGCCTACATCGTCATGTTTTTTTTTACAGTTTAATGTAGCCGCCTTGCCTAATTTCATTAGAACCTCAAGCATGATTAAATATGCTGATTTCTGATATCTGTCTACTATAATCTGGGGTAAGTCCCACAAACAGAGAAAATCATTATATAATTCCATTAATTTCACTATTATTTCCCGTTCTGTAACTGCATTCATGTCATTCATGTTGACGTCCTACGTCGACGGCGTTGTAAATGCGACTGAGCCACATTCGGTCGGAACGAAGCTTACAGACGTACCAATTTGGCTGGACGGTCGGCTTGTCGAATGCGCCGGCGAACCGACCACGTCCAGCCAGTATTAATTATAATTATGTCGGACCGACCACCCTATAATACAGTTTCCGTTTTAGTCGTGATCGGGTGGTCGGCTCCAGACAAATCGGAACGTCTATTAATAATAGTATAATGTTAACCTATAATGGTGGTTTTTACAAAGGAGAACTGACTTTTAACTGTTTAGAAACGCCAACTTATGCTTGACAGACCAAAACAAATATAGAAAGTAACATATAAAAAAATTACAATCGACTCTGTATGCTTTCATGTCGAATATATATATTTTTTTTCATATTACAGGTAGACAGCTTAGGTAATTATTATATACATATATAAGAATTGCCAATAATTGGACCAGTAAGGAATGGTTTAGCATAGGTAATTAATTATTCAAAGTAATTAAAGGGGTTAATTAAAGAGTAATAAGAGGGGTGCGATAACAGTATCAGGTTCAATATTAATGACAATCGACTCCACAAAATATGAGACGAAAATGTACGGAACCGGCGAATTTAGGCGACATTAAAATTCTTTTGTAATAGCACAGAACATGTTTATATTTCAAGATTGTATGAACATTCCTGAGTAGTTTAAGGATTTCCCCAGTTTATTCATAGTTGTATATTAAGATAAACTGACTGTTTGTTTTCCGAATAAAATAAAATAAAAACAACTAACTAACACAGTACAGGAATTATTATTAATACTTACGTTAACAAACTGGGTTTGCTTCGCATTGACCCGTACACATGCCTTAGCGAGTGCGACCAGCACACCTGTGTTCCCGCACGACAGCAGGGTCGGGTAGCGGTCTGATAACTCCTCGAATATCGGCTCAAACTGCCGGGGGGAAAGGCTTAATTACAACATATTATAAAAAAGTGGGAGTGAAAAAAAAAATGTATAATACTACAGCTGCTTCTCTTCCCGGGCATACTGTACAAGTCAGTAGAGGGACAAGAGGGTCTTGGTGTTTTGTAGGCGATGGGCTGACCACCTCTGTCACTACTAACCGAACTTGTACATCTCAACTATACCCTCAAAATTGGTCAGAAGTGGCACCATGTGGTTCTATCGGCCCTTGGTGCTCTGCCTACTCCGTAAGGGATAAAGGCGTGATTATATGTATGTATGTATGCAGTTATTACCAGCCCCTTCTCTGTACTGCAGCTGTAGTATACTTTTTTTCACTCCCAGAGCAGCATAGAAGAAACAAAAAGCAGCATGGCAGTAACTGGATATAAAAAAGGGAGATCGTCCAGCAGTGGACTGCAATAGGCTGAAATGATGTGATTATTACCTCTTCCTTAATATCACAGTTGTCGATCAGCCTCTGCACGGTGAAGTTCAGCATCGGTAGTGTAGCGAGTTGACCCAGACGATTGATAAAACACTTCGCGTACAGCTGTGTGTATGTCTTCTTCTTTGCTATGAAGAGGGATGCTTCTAGTAACCTGGAATTGTTATTTTTTTAGCTTTAATACATCTGAACCAATTAATATGAAATTTCGTACTGAGATAGTCTAGAGCCTGAGGACTTCATTCTATGTGAATAAAGGACAGTAAAGGGTTTAAATAAAGAATGAAAGATAATGTAAACTTTTTTGACTTTTGACTAGACAAAAATAAAAAATACAAAAAGCTACATACATGTCAAATTTTTACTGTGAAGGTCATTTAAATAATCAAAAATTAAACCAGATATACTTTACGCCAATCCTCCTGGTACATGCAGTCATAGAACGTTATATGACAGCGCGTGCCAGGAGCGTTGGCGTGTTTAGTGGTACTATTCTGTAGTTCGATGGACTAGCATAAACAATACAAAGCGGTGATAGCCCAGTGGTTAAGATGTGCACCTTCCAAGCGGGAGGCGTAAGTTCGATACCAGTCACGGGCCTGTACCAATGGATTTATTTATATACAGATTTTAATCTTGTAGAATTGTCACTTAGCTCGTGCCTCGGAAAGCATGTAAAACTGTTGGTATTGCGCCTGATCTCTCTCCGGTCTTGTCGGCTTTCCGTTCCATTGGACTATGAGAGTAACGGATTAGAGAGTGCATCTGTGTTTGTGCATACACTTGTGCACTATAATATCTCCTGTGTACCTGGCCAATCTCCATAGAGATTGTTTGCCTTATATAGTAGTCACTTATCATTATTAGGAAACTGTTTGCTGTTATTAGTTTATAAATATTCTTAGATGTGGTTTTACTAACCTTACAGAAGATTCAGATTTGAAAACAGGTGGAAGATCAGTGTTTTGGATTGTATTCTCTTCTACATTATCTTTGTCATCTATTATTACTTTATCATCCTTCTTCTCATCTATTCCATTCGAGACCCAATCATCAGGTGCAAAGCTTTCATTTAAAAGCTTTTTAATTAGATTCCTTGTTAAGGTCTTGTCAACATTTTTTACAGCATACAAAAGTACTTGGAGTAAGCCTGATGTAAGGTTTTTGTATGGTAAATCTTTGAATTGTGGCCATGCTGTTATTCTATTTACAAATTCCTTGATTATCTCTTTAAATTCATCTGGGACAGGTTTGTATTCTATTTTTGATTGATTCGGTGGTATTGGAACATTTTTTGTGTACTCTCCTACATTATCTTTAAATATATTTTTCTTAGGTTTCTCTCCTGGTAATAATGTTATACCGCTAAGACATTTAAGTGCACTACGTAATATGTGATTTGCGTATGAATCCCATACAAAATCTTCTAAATTATTCATGGCATATTTACAAATTTTAATTGTGAAGTCGTAACACAGTTTTTTATGTTTATCTGAGTATTTTGATTCCTTTTTGACGGAATCTAGTTTAGGTTTCTTTTTAGGTGCTTCATCCTCAGATTCGGTGACATTTCCTGCATCAGTCTGAAGATGATCAGTTGCTCTATCGCAGGCTACCTTCAGTAATGTCTCAACGACATGACTGGTGAAGTTATCTGAGCATAATCTTCTTAATTCTGGTGTGAGGATCTCTATGTACCTTTCAAAGTCTTCCTGAGAGGAATGGGGTAGGAGCAACTCTATTACACGACATCCTAGCTGGTTACCGACTACGTTAAGTTCTTCCCCTTTTGCTTGTGCCAGGACATTATTAACAAGGGCCACTGAAAAGACATTTAAGTAGTATGAATTAGTTAATTAGTTTAGAAAGTTACTTAATTAGCAGGTTGTATAATAATTTACCTCGATTATCCTCGTCGTCTATTCCTTGTTTCATTGCATCTAATATACCAACGAAGTATTGGTACAATTCCTCAGGCATTTTCGTTCCGCGACCCATTTGGCCTTTTTTTGCGTATTTCTTGGCGTTTGCAAGGAAATTTTTGCGCTTCTTCCATTTTCTCTTTTTGGCGACTGCTAATGCAGCGTTTGGAATTATATCTGCTGTTCCTTCCATGACAATTTTGTACAAATTTTAACTAAAACTAGAATGTACACAATAAGTTCAGCGAGCGAGCGTGTGTTTTTGACATGTTTTTGAGGTTAGTTTTTTGACGTTTCGAAATCGTCGGAGCGTGTTCTGAAATACTCTTAAATTGTCAGACTAAAAATGAAATAATGACACAAAATAAATATGTAATGAATAATTCATGATTTATGGTATATCAGATTTAAAATAATAATAATAATAAACTAGTATTTATATTTATATTATGTGATTTTAATAATGTATATAAAATTATGAAATCCAATCCGGCCTTGATGAATTACCTACCTAATACAATTTTTTAGAATGTTTCTTGTCTGTGGGTTGAATGCAGTCATCTAAGGTTGAATGACCTTGCCATTCATAATAATAATTAATTCACTATTGACCCGGTGGCTTAGTGGTTATAGCGGCTGGCACGGTTTGCAGCGGTCGTGGGTTCGATTCCCACTCGGGTGAAGAATTTTTTACATTTTCTTTATTAATAATTTTATAATTCATAAAATTATCAAAGAGTAGTCATAAATTTAAAGAAACGTAACTTCTCTGATTACTTATCGATGTGTGGTAGGTAGGTTTAATAATGTAACGGACAGTACCATTTAATTAATATCATTTCACACACTCTTGGTTAAATCTTATTAAACCTAATTAATATCGTGCTTAAAGGGACATTTGTACGTACAGGGATTGTAAATTTGTAGCTATACAAAGGACGACTCGTTTCCAAAAGTCTCTTATACGACGACTTACTTAGATAAGATGAAGTGGGCACTTTGCAAAGGAATCTTTTAACGCGGTTTTCTATTATAGGTACTACCTATGTATGTAGGTACTACCTAATAATCTATGTACTACGTAATATGTACAGGGTGTAATAGAAGGTATTTTAATAAAGATGCTATGTGAATTATTTTGTGGGACAAGTTATTTATAAGTAAGTACCTAGTGGACTATTTATTTATTAAATATAAATTATCTTTTATTTAAGGCTTGTTTATTCGTATACTAGTGACCCGCCCCGGAACCGCACGGGTGCAGTGCTGATACTATACATATAAATAAACCTTCCTCGTGAATCATCCTATCTATTTAAAAAAAAAAACAAAAAAAAAAAAAAACCGAATCAAAATCCGTTCTCTAGTTTGAAAGATCTAAGCATACATAGGGACGGATAGACAGAGGCAAGCGACTTTGTCTTTGGTACAGCACACATATACATAATAGGCTTTCACACGTTTCACACCCTACACAACACATCACCAAAATACAATACCTATTAACCTATTGTCAAATTCCATGAATAACCACATAAAAATGCATATATGTTTCCAGAATGCATAATTAACTTCACCATCAGTGAATGAGTCCATTAGCGCGCGATAAAACAGGCTCTTCCAAATGTTTTGTCTCGCTTACACAACAGTGATTTAGGGGCAAAGAAGCGCATAGGCAACCCGACTTCGTCCGAACCGGCTTAACCAGTCGAAACTACAGGCAACAGGGTACGCCCGCATGGGACGCGAGCTAATACCTACGCGTTTAATATAAAACATAACTAAATAGACTTCAATTAGGCATAATAGAAAACTACAAAAAAATTCTGTCGCATCTGCAAAAAAATATAAAGTTTGTGTGAAAAATTCGAAAATCAAACATTTGAACAAGCCCGCCCGAATAAGCTTCGAAAAAGGAACGAAAGTTTTAATTTATTTTTGAAGTTTTCATCGGCCCTGGAATCTAGGATCATACAGCCACGTCACTCGAGGTTAGTGAAGCGATAAAAAAATATTTTCTGACTTTTTTAATACATACAGTAAAGTTAATTAATTTCGTTAAGTTGCATGACTACTAAGAAAAGGCGTTGACCGTGCCGCTTGCGTTGTATTGTATTACCCGCTTGCGATAGTTCATTATTTACGTTTACATAAAACGTAAATTCATTATTTACGTTTACATAAAACTATTATCTGAAAACTCCTGTAGAGATAGTGAGATGAGAGATCTCATATTTGGAACGAATGTAGTTAAATTTACAGAGAGATCCCAAGCATAGCTCTCTCCATCGCTCGCTGTGCGATCCTGAGCTTCTTTATGAGGCATATAGGTAGAGACCATGTCTCGGCACCGTAGGTCATCACCGGCAGCATGCACTGGTTGAATACCTTGTATCTTGACACAAATAAGCTTCGTAGTTTCCCGAACGCTGCCCAGCCGAGTTGGATTCGCCGATTTATCTTCTTCTCAAAGTTGGAAAACATTATTCAGTTGACCGAATTGTGAATCTAAACCATCCTCGATCCTACTTGAACACACACAAAAAACTTCATCAAAATCTGTCCAGCCGTTTAGAAGGAGTTCAATTAAAACCACACGAAAAGAAATTTTTTATATTAAAGATAGGCAATATAAGAATGAACTTTAATTAATTAAATAAGGTTTCATTGCGTACTACTTACTGAAGTGTAACATAACATAAACTTATACCCTTCTCCATTCAATTAGAATAATTAACAATATTAGTTACTTGCTCAAGTTACTCAAACAGTTAGGAAACCTCATAAACTTTAGCAAGTTAGTACAATGGTCTGTTGAACTTACAATTATCCATGTACCAACTTTTTTATACAATTAGCTAGGCAAACATTTGACCGCCATAGTGCCTGATGTTAAGCAAGATGCGGCCTAGGGTGGTACATGTTTGCATAAAAAGTACTACTATAGGTATAACTATAAATATATATAAAAAAAACTACAATACATCAGCTGCATCTCTTTCCGTGTCGTAAGAGTCGACTCGGGAATTCTCTCAGCTAGGCGATAAGCTAGCAAAATGTCACCCGCTAAGCTAAACGTGACTAAAGAACCTGAGAAAGTTCTCGCTATTTTGTCATACACTTAGCGCCATCATTCAAAGGAACTATGTATAGTGAAACGCACTCTATATCAGCTCAAGGAGCACAACCTGCTAAAACACGATATGATAAACCGATTTATCGACATTTAGCCTGTACAAATACGATAAATATAGCCGCCATTTTGAAATTTGTATAGAGACGTTACGATATCCACGATGCATGATCATGCTAGGGGGGCTGGTGTACTAATGGGGAGATTATCAAAATGCGATATTTCAAAATGGCCATTGAAACAATGACCTGTGTTATCATTAGTGAATCATTCCGAATCCCTTTCCTCAATAAAACGGCCGGCGAAATAAAAAAGCAACAAAATAAAACGAGACTATTAAATTTTGGGCACATTCTTAGCCTCGAGGATTCCTTTCCACCAGATATGTGCTATCAATTACAAGCGGCCGCCCACGACTTCGTCCGCGTGAAAGGCCATTACCTACACCCGTGCAAAGCCGGGGCGGGTGCCTAGTTATACATATGAACCTTCCACCCAACGCCGCCCGGCCCGAAGTAAATTTTAGAATGGAGCAAGATCTAATTATGGCGCCTCTCCTGTTTGCTCCTAATAATATATGCCTATAGGCGCCCTCTATGATTTGGCGCCTGGAGTGACTGCTCCGTTCGCCGTATGGGCGAGCCGGCCCTGCTTCCACTAGAATCTCTCTCTATTTAAAAAAAAACCATTGCGTTTCACGTGCGAGGGATAGACAGACGCCGGTAAACGATATTTTATAATATGCAGTGATAGTGAAGATGAAAATGTATTTGATTAGAAGATACTGAGAGGATAACATATCCATGAAGTCAATGAATTTCATTGTTGGATATCAATCGGATCACCTCTCTGGTGGAAAGGCAGTCTTAGGCCTGGTTTAAAATGAATAAAAACTCCAATAACCTGCATACCATAGAGAAGGTATAAAAGAGGAGGTGGGATTATGAACCGAGTCGTGTGGCAATCGTGAGGCCATGACGTCATGATAGGGGCGGAGCTTCAGGGCCAGTGTGTGTAACGCAGTAGCTGTAACCACACGCTTATGCAAGTAGTTTGACTAGTCACTACAAGGTGGTTTCTATGTAAATGGGCAGGGCTACAGTGTTAGGATGCTCCCCTCGTCCCATACTTCACCCCCGCCCAGCGGCACACTATTTTTGTATGAAAATATACTTAGCTGCTGCTCCTCTTTCCTATTCTAAAATTAAAAGTTACCATTTAAAAAACCTGTTACTTGTATATTATGGTTTCATAAAGAATCTGATCGAAGAATGTTTAAATTGACTTTACAAGTCTGTAGGTTTTTATATTTAACAGCTTTTAGCACCATTCTTGACTAAAATGTCAACTTTGTATGCAGATATTTTAAGGTTAAGAATCCTTTAATCTTTTGCTGGCCTACATGTCATATATACACGGTTGCGTTCCTAAAATTAGGTGACCAGAATAGCAGGATCATTATGATAGATCCTATAGACACGTTCAGCTTATCAAGGCCAGATTTAAGAGATCAGTCACAACTCGCCAGTTCGGCTCTTACCGACTCTTACGATATGCACGGGAGGAGAAGCAGCTGATGTATTCTAGTGAAGACCCGAATTAGCACCAGGTAGGACAGAAGTTAGTTGTAGGTAGAGCTAATCCGACTTAATATTATAAACGCGAAAGTTTGTGAGTATGGATGGATGGATGTTTGTTACTCTTTCACGTAAAAACGGCTGGAGCGATTTTGATAAAATTTGGTATGGAGTTAGCTGACACCCTGGATTAACACATAGGCTACTTTTTATCCCGGGAAAATATTTTTATCCCGGATAATTTCGACATTTTGTTTTTCTGCAGTCCACGGGGACGAGGTCGCGGGACTAGTAAAGAATGATTCTGACCATACTAACCATACATAGGTACCTATCTACTATAGCAGATATGACTTCACAGAAATACTATCATATGCCCAACACATTCACTGACCAATAAACCTCATACAGGTGTTAAATATCAAACTTGTAACTGTATTTACATATACAGGGTGTAATAGAGGGTTATATTAAGCGAAAAGCTATAATTATACACCACTATATAATAGCCTATCTACAAAATTTGAGACTTGACATCACATGTTTATTTTTCTAAATAATATTGAGAAATTGCGGCTAAGGAGTGGAATGCACTTCCTGCCGATGTATTTCCCGAGCGGTACAACATTGGTCTCTTCAAAGTTAGAGTGAATAGGCACTTTCTAGGCAGCATCTTGCTAACATCAGGCACGATGGCGGTCAAATGTTTGCCTAGCTTATTGTATTTAAAAAAAATATATAGAGGATGTAACAAAAAGGGTATGTTAAGCGAGAAGCTATGTAAATAGCCCACTATAGAGAACCTATCCACAAAATTTGAGATCCGAAATCACATGTTTATTTTTCCCGATAGTATGGAGAATTTTTAAATATCTCAGGAATTTTCATACAATCTTGAAAAATAAAAATGTGATTTCGAGTCTCAAATTTTGGAAATAGGTTCTCTATAGTGGGCTATTTGTACAGCTTTTCGCTTAACATACCCTTTCTGTTACATTCTGTATATACAAAAAGTTTAAAGTTTTCTGCGTCTATATTTTATGAATAAAATTCATGAAGGAAAATAGTGATTGTTATCCTGCTGTTCAGACAATCAATTACAAATCACAGTTCATAATAAAGTTGTTGTGCATTATTATTCTATTAAATATTATATCTATCTTATCTTCTATTATATATATAAAATTCTCGTGTCACGGTGTTAGAAGTTAAACTCCTCCGAAACGGCTCGACCGATTTTCGTAAATCTTAGCATGCATATCGGTTAGGGTGGAGAATCGGACAACATCTATTTTTCATCCCCCTAAATGTTAAGGGTGGTCCACCCCTAAATTTTTTATTTTTTTAACAAAATTTTTTGTTTTTATTTTTTTATGATACAGCATACAAAAATACATACAACCATGAATTTTCACCCCTCTAGGATCAACCCCTTTTACAACGTTTGCCGGGTCAGCTAGTAAAATTATATAAAAAGCAATTACGCAATTGACGAAAAACAAAAAACCTATACAACAATAGGAAACCAACGCTTCTGTGAGGAAATATCTGTAAATGTAGAGCTTAACACCAAACTATAATAATCTGTTAATATAGATGAGCAGGCCACCCAAAAGTGCTGCCAATAGAATTGGTTAATTAATCCGGCCTCATTTTGGGCGATGATCTTAAAAACCACAGAAATGGTTTTTGCCTAGTTATGCGCATACACACATGTGTTTCCGAAATGGGGGAGACCGGAATTGCAAGTATAGTTGCTAGATCAACGCCTGAGGAGAAATGCCCTGCGTACCTTAGTAACTATACTATACGACAACCCTCCTGGCACACGCAGTCATAGAACGTTATATGACAGCGCGTGCCAGTGGCGTTGGCGTATAGTATAACAACTAATTTCTATAAAGAGCTGATCTTGTGAGATTTTTTGCATATCTCAGATTAAATCTTCAATTTATCGATTTCATACAAAATATTAAATTAGGAATAAATAAATACCGAGATTCTTTTTGATCTCCCGTATTTAAAATGGCCGTTATAGTATATCACGTAAGCGTTTTCTACTGTATTTGTTGTCGATAGATTGTCATATTTGTGCCCGATAAGCGGCGCTACACTCTCCCCTTTACCAACTGGGACTTATGGAACTGGTGAAAAATGAGTATCTGGTGAGGGTGATTTTTGGTCATCAACGTTCCCGAAAACTACGGAATCTCCTCATCATTACGAAAATTTTTCTCCATAGAAGCATACTTGGGAAGTGTCTGGTTCCCAAGATATTAGGTTCCAAAGTTGAGTAAATAGACTGCGTTTCTCTGTATAAATGCACATAGTCGCGTAGTAAGATTTTTTCACGAGAATTAATTAATATATGTCTATGAAAAAACTTGCATAAATACTAGACACTATAAATTTCGTCCTATCAAGTATATTTTTTTTTTTTATAAAAAAATTACATCGTTTCTTTATTGGCATAAACCATTTACTAACTTAATAAAACCATGACATTCTAATAGTAAGTACGACAGAGTTATTACTGTTTTTTATTAGACCGAGGGTGGACCAATTGACATGTAATCTGTGCTAGAATAAATATCATTTTAGCTTTATCGAAAAAAAGTAATCGAATACCTTTTTGTTATTCAGATATCAGCCGTTCTATAGCCCATACAAATTTATAGCTACGCTTAATAACCTGATAAGACCATATATAAAACCTATTTTAATACCATACGATAAACGATTTAATTGCTACAACGCACAAACAAAACTGTAATAAGTACTACGACCACGTCTAATAGTATTGCATTCATTTTTGGTGACTACAGGGTGATATTTGGTCGTCAATTTAGGAAAACAGCATGAACGTACGCCATCCAAAGTTTATGACTGCGTTTTTTTATGCACATGACAGGATACGAAACAAATAATTTTATATACGTCACCTTACACTATAAGTATTTCGCACGATGGACATTAACCAATTAATTCCCAGCATTAGCATAACACTTTCAATGTATAGAATACGTACCCTTCGTATTTTGGTGGCCACAAAAAACATATAAACATAATATTATAGTTAAGCCATACCTATTTTGCATAATAATACCAACAGATAAATGCACAAGTCTAAAAATAAATACCTACTTAGCTAACTAATTTTTAAGTTTGCACTATGAGTAGATATCTTTTCAGTTTTAATACAGAGTTTATTCTTATTGCACGTTGTGTTAAATAGTACATAATTTTATTTATTGTTTTGCAAGTTTAGTGTTTGACATTATGTGTTCTTGTAAGTTTATTATGTTACTACTAGAGGCCACTAACAACTTTATGGATTATTAGCGTTTGCCCGCGGCTCCGCTCGTGTGGATAGTGCGACCTATTCTCAGACATAGCGAATATACCTACCTACATGTAAAATTTCATAAAAATCGGTCAAGCCGTTTCGGAGGAGTTTGGTAACAAACATCGCAACGCGAGAATTCCCGTTTTTCCGCATTCGTGGGAATTTCGGAAACAATTTTTATCGGATGCCTAAATCATAAAAATAATATACTCTCCGTTAGATCATTTGTGAAAACTTCACTGTGTACAATAAAGCGTAATAATAATCATTTGCCCGCCGCCGCGCCGCGCTGTAGGTCCTGCCTGAGTTCGAATCCCGGTAGTAGCAACATTGATGTAATATACGTATGTTAACTATGTATACCTGCCGTTGCTTTAGTACCTACCCACGACACAAGACCTTGTGTGTGACACATGTGGGACTAGGTAAATGGTCAAGTATGTAAATATTTATTTATTTTATTAAAAAAACATTCGTTGTCACTTTACACCTTGTATCTAAACTGAGCAACTAGCGGTACAATTTCAAGGAACTAAATATTTAGTGAAAGGCACTGAGATGCAAATGTTAGGGCCAGTGATTGTTTCATACTGCGCTGTACTATAAGCTAGATTATACTAGAATCCTCTTTTTAATTCGTTCATGGTCTATTGTGTTCAGTTTACATACGACATACAAACATTCATACACATAATAGTGAGAACGCTGTGAAAGTGCTTCTTTAACACCTTTTCTCTTTTCATCACATAAACACTAGCTTAAGAAAGAATATAGAAATGCACTAACCATAGTGCTGCACTTCCTTACGTGTATGCCGTAAGAGTCGACTAAGAAAATTATAGTTCTCTCTGCAATGATGCAATGTCTCTGATCTTTTACTCCTGACGCAATTATGATAAACGTTTTTCCTGCACCATGTGTGAGCTTCTATAACTGCGCCCTATTTAGTCCTGTCCGGTATGTCCATTCTTGCGCCCCCCAAAGTCTACGCCCGTTCTATTTACGTACTGGTAGAAACTTATTCGCGAATTCGCGCACCTGCAGTTATGGCTACTCTATTCTTGAGAACACACAGTATGTATGTGCTTACAGTGCGTTTCACGAAATAGATCTTTCGAGCTATGGCGCTGGTGCTCAGTAGGTATACATATGCGAACACTGCTACACTCTGTATTCCGAGCGTTCATTTTCTTAACGGGAGGGTAATCCGACACGACTGGAGAAGGACTCAAGGGCAGGACCAACGGCTTTACGTGCTTTCGGAAGCATTGGGTGGGAACCTAAGTGGCAATTTCACAACATTGAAATCCATACCTTTTTAGAATAGCGCGGAAACATTGCCTATTGGAATCGTTACCGGCCGCTAGATTATTGTATCTGTGCCCGAAAAGCGGCGGTAGACTCACCACTTACCACGTGGAACTTAATAGGCTAACTGGTGAAAAGTGGGTGTATAATTTGCACACCTCTGCCCTACCTCTTTCGGGAATAATGGGCTATTATGTATGTACGAATGTACTTATGTAAATCTAGGCCTATCTAGGCACATAATTTTTTTTTTTCACACTACACAACACATTAACCTAGTCCCACACTAAGATCCCTAAGGTCTTGTGTCGTGGGTACTAAATAACGGTATATAAATACATAGATAAGTATAGAAACATCCATGACTCGGAAACAAACATCAATATTCATCATATCAATGTTTGCACCTACCGGGATTCGAACCCAGGATCTATGGCGTCGTAGGCAGGGTCACTACCTACTAGACCAATCGGCCGTCAAATGGAATATACATTCAGTGGTACAGGCCTATGACAGGGATCGAACCTACTCCATACGACTTGAAGGCGCACGTCTAAAACATTGAGCCGTCACATACTGTAATAATAAACAGAATAACTATGTTACTCCAGCACGTGCACGTAAATATTATTACTTCATACAACCTGGCAGTTTCCCAAGTCCTAAACATTCAACATCAAATAGTTTTAGATGTTGGAATACCATTATAAATAGGGCTCTCTAATCTCGTCACTAAAAAACTTCGTACAGCAGACCTATCCGCCTCCTTATTACCTAACTAGCAATATTGTATAATTTTCGCTATCGCTTTGCTTCGGCTTTGCTATTGCAAATTAGGTAATTAGGGGGCGGGTATCTTTTTTGTTACCTATGAGTATTAAGTATGTAGCTCATATACATAATCACTCATACATAAGATATGTAGTGGGTTGCCAAATTTTCTTCAGGTAAGATAATGCCTTTCCATTTGATTAAGTTTCAATGATCAGCACTATGAACTGTCAAAATAGATAGCCGATACGGAGGCAGACCGCACGCAGAGCAAGCGTGGAGTATCATAAACGTTATATAGAACACCGGCAAGGGGATTAACGTATCTTGCAAAAGCAAAGGCAAACGTACTACTCGTATTTCATCTGTTTAATTCATCCGATAACTGCAATACCTCTTTGCGCTTGAAGTAATGCATAGGTATATGGACACGGCTGCCTTCCCGAAATAGGGTAGCCAGAAAATGCAGGATCAATGCAAAATACAGGACAAGAGATCCCTCGGCCACATTCAGCAAAGCGGGGATAGATGTAAATGATCCGCTAGTTTATCGCCAAAAAGAACGCCCCAGAGTGCCTCAGTCGACTTTCACGAATTGCACGGAAGAAAGTGCAGCTGATGTATTCTAGTGAGCGGGGTTTCACTCAGCACAGGACAATAATGAAGTTAATTACGTTCATCTAATTCAAGACCAAGAAAGTTTTCCAATTATATTTTTTCCGAGCAATTTACCAGTCACTGCGCATCATTGACCAGCTCGTCGCACCTCATCGGACACGGTGGTAGTGTTATCGACCCGAGATAGTTGATTCTAAAGATTCGAGATTGTTTCTTGATCTCGGGCCCTTTATTTTGTGATTTGCGACCGATCGCTCTTAAATATAACATTTGGATAGAAAGAAAGAAAGAAAGAAAGAAATTATTTATTCAGCATTCAAAAATGTTTCACAATACAGCCAAACAGAAAAACATAATTATGCTGAAATGGACCCAGCTCAGCATACAGCTGCAGACCAAAACAGATGGCCTGCAGCGCTGGTTTTCAGCTGGACCCGTATATTAGTGTTCCAGAATACACTATAAAATATAAATAAAATTTCAATATGGTAACTACACAAATGCACAAGCTATTTATACAATTAACCTGCTGGTTAATTGGGTAAACTATAAAATCAAAACATAAAATCATCGATAGGATCGGGAAGTTGTAAAATTATGTAATTAAATTAGTCCTGTAGTAAAGGAGGTCTTCCCTAGAGTACATCAGCTGCATCTTCTTCCGTGCATGTCGTAAGAGTCGACTAGGCTACTCTGATGCGTTCTCTCAGGCGATAAGCTAGCAACTTGTCACTGATCATTGACATCAATCCCTGCTATGCTAAACGTGGCTATGGGATCACACTTATGACCTTGCAGTACTGGCTATTCCATTTCGGCCGTGTGTATACAGGGTGTTTTTTTGTGGCCACCTTTAACGAAGGGTACGTATTATATACATGAAATAAAGTAAGTTTATGCCAAAAAAAATGCTGGGAAATTTTTTTTTTTGAAGAAATTTTTTAAATTCCTTGATCGTGCGAAATTTATAGTGTCTAGTGTTTATGTTAGTTTTTTTATAGATAAATATTAATTATTTTTCGTGAAAAAATCCTGCTACGCGCGTCTATGTGCATTTATGCAGAAAAACGCAGTCTATTTACTCAACTTTGGACCCTAATATTTTGGAAACCAGACACTTCCCAGGTATGCTTCCATGGAGAAAAATGATCGTGATGATGAGGAGATTCCGTAGTTTTCGGGAACGTTGACGACCAAAAATCACCCTGTATTTTCTTTTCTTTGCCTACCCCATCAGGGTGACTTTTATGTATCTATGTATTTACTAGCTACCCACCCCGGTTTCGCACGGGTGCAATGCTGATACTGTATTTGTAACCTTCCTCTGGATTCACTCTATCTTCAAAATCCGTTGCGTAATTTAAAAGATCTAAGCATATACAGGATGTAACAGAAAGGGTATACATGTAAATAGCCCACTATAGAGAACCTATTTTCAAAATTTTAGACTCGAAATCACATGTTTATTTTCTAGATTGTATGAACATTCCTGAGCTGTTTAGGAATTCTCCATACTATCCGGAAAAATAAACATGTGATTTCGAGTTTGAAATTTTGTGGGTAAGTTCCTTTTAGTGGACTATTTACATAGCTTTTCGCTTAACATACCCCTTTTGTTACACCCTGTATAGGAATAGGAAGGACAAACAGACAGGGAAGCGACTTTGTTTTGTACTACGGAGTATGTTATATATGTAAAAATGGACACTATTCTGAATGTTTCAGGTATAATGCGCGAGAGTCAGCGCCGATTGGCCTCCGACGAGCACATGGAGCGGGGCAGGCTGGGCAGGCGCCGCGTCAGGGTCGAGCTCATTGATGGAGAGCATATCGTCGTCGAGTTAGATGTAAGTGATGCTGACTTTGTGCTATATTGTAGTTTTCTATGCTGATGCAGGACTTCATTAGAATATTATATATATCATATATTATATATAATACATATCATAATAATATACATACACTTCACAAGGTCTTGTGTCGTGGGTACTAACACGGTACTATTCGCGAATGTTCAATAGAAATATTCGCATTCCCATTCGCATTCGCGAATATCAAAAATCTAACATTCGTTACATCACTAGTATATACGAGTAGTGCAACACAAACATTGTAGCTAGAAAACCGTGCACCCTGTCAGGAACCTGACAGTTACATTACACGCCGCACGGTGGGCTGAAAAACGGCTTTCATAGACATAGGAATCAAAAGTGGCAAATACCGAATTTCTAATCGAATATCGCTTCTACTAGTTATTATCATATACTCAAATGATACTCGCATCAATCTGCACAAAAACAAAGGACTTATAATTTTTTTACGAAAAATTTGTATGAAGCTAGAATAAAAATTTAATTATCTCTTAAACGGCAAGGAAAACCGTAATATCCTTACAGGTAGTGTTAGTACTAATTATTTATGATTTTTTGACGTACTACAAATAACGGTTATCACTGCCGATTTTTTTTAAAAAATCATCAAAATATTTTTATTTATTTTTACATATGAAACGGTTCCCTTTATTGTCTAACTTAAGAAAATCGATATTATGAATGTGGTTAACTCAAATGATATGAATTTATAGGTATAAAACAAGAAAAATATAAAAAAAATGCTGTTTATTTTAAGTTACAAAAATGTTCTTAATTATACAAAATATTCAATTAAATTATAATTGAACCAAATAGTACAGTAATCTTACATAATTAATAAAAAAAATTGAAAAATGAGAGTGATGAAAATTCGTATTTTTTTTTACATTAGAAAGAAAGAAAGAAAAGAAGTATATTTTTCTTATATTACGAATTTTCATCATTCTCGTTGTCGGATTCCAATTCTGAGTCAGAATCCAAGTTAGTTACATCTAAAAACTCGAACTCAGTTTCCTGAAACTGGATTAAGTCGAGAGTTTCACCAAAAAAGCTTAGTTTTCTCTTACTATCTAGCTTAGGCCTTTGTGCACTTAATAAGGGATCAGAGGAAATGACAAGCATATTTAAAATATCTTGATTTGAATCTTGCCTGCTTCTTTTTCGCGAATGATTTTCCCGGAACCTCCTAAAATCTTTATTTCGCGACTCTGAGGCTTCTTCAGAGAGAGCCCCAATGGGCACAATGTCATTTTTCTCAATGATGTCAGCCCCGTGTATTAACAATTTATGTACGGTTGCCGACATGTAGTACCAATCGTATAATTCTACGTACTTTTCTGCCGTTTTGCGGGAAAAATCTTTGAACTTGTTCACATCGATTTTCTCGCCAGATGTTATTGCTTGCAAAATCACAGCAAATCTTTTTATGAGCTCCTCATCCAACCCGGTAATAGCTGCAGTTGTATTTGGAAACTCGAAAAACTTTCGTGCGGTATTGCCATCATTGGTGGTTCCCGAGCCCTGTTTTACTATATCAATCAACAGATTGAGCTCATCTTTAAATTTGTCCTGAATGTGTTTTTTTCTTGTCTGCAACATTTCTTTGTGCTCATTACTTCTCGCTGCCCACTGTTTGAAGTCAAGCCTGTACGCAATATGTAACAGACATTCCATGCAATTTATACGGGCGTGTAAGGATGACAAACCAAATTCATATACGTCAGAACACACAGTCTTCGAAGTTACAACATCTAATCGGTTCATTTCTGTTGGTTTTGCTAAGCACAGGTAGCACGATGCGTTTGATCTGGCTTCAGAAAGGTACGTGCAGACTTTAGCGTCGATCATTGTCATCATTAGATGATGAGTCACCCTGTTATTATTACTGCTCTCTGTGGGGATAAGATCCTTAATTTCATCATCCATTTGTCTTTTGTGATCAATTACAACTGCTTCACTCTCTTTTACAAAAGTAAACTGGACTGGACGACAATACAAAGCTGAGCATGGTTTTGGGTTCGTCCATAAAGTATTATCTCCATCTGTCAGTTTTAGTGGGACCAAAGAGGTCATAAAAATGCTGGAATCATCCTGCTCGCCCTCCATTTTCTGCTTGTACCGGCTTTGGTTGGAGGCACCATCAAATCCCCACTTGGATATCAGCTTTAGCTGCTTATTTTGCACATCGTCAGAAAGACTTTGAAGAATCCTCGTCACTGTGATGTCCAGTAAAGCTTGAAGTGTAATTCGAGCCGATGAATCCGTAACTGACACTGATTGATTCGGAGGGTAGCAACTAAGCTTAGTTTGTTGCACTTTGTAGTAAGATGGATATATATCATTAGCACCTTCGCGAATGGCAGCCTCTCGCAATGTAATATATTGCCACTTTGATAGTTTTAGTGAAAGAAGCAATCCAAGCGCTTTCTCTGCTGTAAAAACCACTTTTTTCACTGGTTTTTTAAGCGTCTCACTAATTGTAGCCGCTGCTTCAGGATTTTTCATCATATATTCGATCACTGAAGCGATATCTCCATGCCCTTCTTCTTTTAAACGTGCTGCAGCTGCATAGGCCAATTCACTGGAATCTTCGCTTGTATGGTCATCAGATCTTCTCTTTTTCTGTTTGTTTCCTAGATCTTCAAAGGGTTTTCGGGACCTTTTTGTCATTGTCCCAACAGACGATGATGTTACTGCACTAACGGACGATGACGTCGACGGTTCTTGAGAGATGGTGTGTATATCATCAATAGTTTCTCGATTAACCAAAGTTTGCACACAACTTGGCCAATCAATATTTGCTTGCAGCCAATTTCCGTACAGTCTTCTGAAATTATCAAGGAATCTGCTGGATTTCTGCCACCTCTGTAAAGCAGCTCGCGTAAACCTTCGACAAAATTCTTTAACAGTTACTTGATCTTCGACAGAAAGGCAATCGCCTATGCGGGATACAAGTGCACCAAACAATACTTCATGATTAAATGAAGTAGTCTCACTTTTTAGAAGAACAAACAAGTCTAAATTGGTGATTAAACTTTCCATTATTTGATTTAAAATCACAGAGCAAATATTATTTAGTGTTAACAGTTACACGGATGTGAACAATTTAAATTAAAAGCAAAAGTTTAGTCCTTTTATAGCAAAAAATCGATAATTAGTTAACTACCCCCATTAGACTTTTCAAAGAAGTACTAAAGAAAACTTATAGTCGACAATATAACACATTAGCACAACTAATTACCACATTAGCTAATCAGAAAAAAGTGATGCAGTCCAAAGATTGCATTGTTGCGCGATATTGCTAATTATTTAATCACCTATTTAGTCTCTTCAGAAGCCTAAATTATTAGAATTACTTAATCACTTACCTAGTTACAATGAAACTAAACAATTACTTAACAATTCTTTATGGTATTTTTAATGTATCTAAAATTGAAAACTTATTTTGGTTGATCAATATCCCACTGAGGCCGTGTGGTGTCCGGCAGAATAGAATAGCACCAACCCTCCATACACAGGGGCGTAAAAGGCGACTAATACGCTTGTATTAGTCGCCGTTTAGCCTGAGCCTCAATAGACCAGAAAATGGGCAGCAGCATTTTCATTATACTATGGTCTTTTACATCGATCTCCAACCTGCCTGCCAAGCGTGGAGATTATGGCAACATTCTCCCACGGGAGAGGCTCAGGTCCAGCAGTGGACTGTTATGGGCTGATGATGATGAATATCCCACTGAAAATAGATGTCTAAGTGCGGAAGTACAATAAACTTTTGCCTACCCTTTTGGAAGTAGACAGGGGATGCTAATTTTATATTTTGCGTTGTTAAAATTCTGTGTTTCTCAACTTAAACACGAAAAGGAACCGTTTCGTATGTAAAAATAAATAAAAATATTTTGATGATTTTTAAAAAAAAATCGGCAGTGATAACCGTTATTTGTAGTACGTCAAAAAATCATAAATAATTAGTACTAAAACTACCTGTAAGGATATTACGGTTTTCCTTGCCGTTTAAGAGATAATTAAATTTTTATTCTAGCTTCATACAAATTTTTCGTAAAAAAATTATAAGTCCTTTGTTTTTGTGCAGATTGATGCGAGTATCATTTGAGTATATGATAATAACTAGTAGAAGCGATATTCGATTAGAAATTCGGTATTTGCCACTTTTGATTCCTATGTCTATGAAAGCCGTTTTTCAGCCCACCGTGCGCCGTGGCGCCGTTTGACGGCCGATTGGTGTAGTTGGTAGCGGCTCTGCCTGCGACGCCATTGGTCCTGGGTTCAAATCCCGGTAGGTGCAAACATTGATATGAAGAATATTGATGTTTGTTTCCGAGTCATGGATGTTTCTATACTTATCTATGTATTTATATACCGTTGCTTAGTACCCACGACACAAGACCTTAGGGATCTTAATGTGGGACTAGGTCAATGTGTTAAAAAAAAAAACACGCGTGTGTAGCCGCCAAACAGGTCCTTTTTCAGCTGGATGCTGCTGAGACAGGGTAGGGGTTGTCTACCATGTAAAACAGCGCTGGTTTTCAAAAGGGACCTAGGAGTGAACGTCGCAAAAAACATATATAAATACATAGATAAGTATACAAGGTGTAACAGAAAGGGTATGTTAAGCGAAAAGCTATGTAAACAGCCCACTATAGAGAACCTATTTCCAAAATTTGAGACTCGAAATCACATGTTTATTTTTCAAGATTGTATGAAAATTCCTGAGTTGTTTTAGGAAAATCTGGAAAAATAAACATGTGATTTCGAATCTTAAATTTTGGAAATAGGTTCTCTATAGTGGGTTGTGCGCTTAACATACCCCTTTTGTTACACCCTGTAGAAACATCCATGACTCAGCTGCATGCATCTCCTGTCATGTCATAGGATCGACTAAGGTACTCGGGCATTCTCTCAGGCGATAAACTTAACTTAACTTAACTTAAAATTAACATCTGTCCTATACTAAACGTAGCTGTAGAATCTCCCTTAGATCCTGCAAATCTGGCTTCCCCGATTCGGGAACAGACAGAAGCTCTACTAGTAGCTAGATGGACAGACAGGCAGACTAATGCATTTAATGTTCTTCTAGTTATACCTAGAAGTATGGATGGATACACGAACGTATAAAGAACAACGGACGTAATGCTGTCAATGCACAGATTGAAGCACCGAAATGGCGGCGCGTTGTGCGTATGTGCGTATTTTCTAGTAGGCGCCGAGCTTAGATTGTATGTGTGGGTGGATAACGCGTCATTACACATCCCTACTCCATGTAATATCGTTACCAAGCTTACTATGAATGCCTCACTCTGTGTATTGACAACACCCTGTCCGTTATTATTTATACGTGGATGGATGGATACACGTAAATTCTATTTCAAGGCAAGGTTAGTAAACACTAAATCAATCAGTAACCATCTTACGTTTACGAGCATTTGGTAAGTACCTCAACTGCTGAATGTCTAAATAACAATAAATCATGGAGCATTGAAACAATCTCGAGTTTACAACAAATATGTCTGAAATAGCGCAATGCCATAGTATAGGCACAGTCAATAGTCAAAGTTCCTCTAGATAGAAGTAAAAACGTTCAATTCCGTATCACACACATGCATCAGCCTATTGCAGTCCACTGCTGGATGTAGTCCTCCCCCAGTGCACGCCACATAAAGGCTAATTTACACTTTGATTAGTGCGAGTGCAGGTGTTTAGCAATTGTGAGTGCGAGTGCAAGTACTTAGTGCTAGTTGTGTCCAATACTGTTTAGCAGCTGTGATTAGTAAACTTCAATTGATTGTTGGGCGTCGAACAGCAAGTATGAACACAGCGAGTGTCCGCGCAACCATGCTAAACACTAACCACTAAACAAACATGTCCAAACGTGTTTAGAGCCAGACAAGCTGCGAGTCAGGGGGAAGGAAGGGCGCGCAGGACGGAGCTACTCGCAAAAAAATAGAACACCTTTCTATTAACTTTACTACGCTGATTACTAATCACTCGCACTTATCAGCTGCAGTCCACATGTGTTTTGTACTAATCACTGTGTAAATTAGCCTTAAGGCTACTACAATAGGAGGATTTTTGAACGTAGACACCATGATGCGTATTCTACTTTATGGACACTACAACGCACCGTATCACTGCCAACGAAAGTGGTTATTGGTTAAGCTAGTTCCTAGAATAGCGGCGCCTTATCATTTAGCGGCCGTGAAATAGCGGCGAATGGCGCAAATGGGGTCACTAGAATTCAATTTCAAAGAGTTTACAGCAAGGCTGTAAATTAGGTACTGCTCTCTAGAAAACCGTGCCAATTTTACTGGATTAGCGACGCTTTCGTCTGAGCTTTAATATCTATTGCTTTACTCTTATATTTAAAACAGCATTTCCTTGTTAAGACACTGTTAGGATAGAGATAATGTTAGACTGTGGCATTACTTCCTCTGTTGCGTTTACAGTATCTAAGTGTGGGAGAAACGTTTTCATACGTTACCTTGGTGGTCTGGTAATCGGGAAACCAATTTCCTGTCAATTCTAAGAAATACCAGAAATAACTGACTAACTGAAAAGTGTAGAGGTTTTTTCAACCTATAGCTAAGTAAATAAATATAAATTCTTCCCGTTTAATATTTTGTTATTCCATTTGTTAGGCCATAATTTACCGGGATTCGAACCCAGGGCCTAAGGTGCAATGGGAACAAATGTGGAAGGTGCTAATGATCTGTCCCATTACCCAATAAGAGTGCTGATGCGAGGCTTCATACATCATATTCACACATCAGCTGCATCTTCTGCCGTGCATGTCATAAGAATCGACTAATGATTTCAGGTTGTCTCACAGATCAAGCCCTGCTATGGCTTCTATGGCTCAGATGTAAGAATCTCCTTTATGATCTTGCAGTTCTGGGTACCTTATTTTGAGAACACAGCCGTAAGCATACATTATACAGGATAATTTTTGGTCGTCAACGTTTCCGAAAACTACGGAATCTCCCCATCATTACGATCATTTTTCTCCATGGAAGCATACCTGGGAAGTGTGTGGTTTCCAAAATATTAGGGTCCAAAGTTGAGTAAATAGACTGCGTTTTTCTGCATAAATGCACATAGACGCACGTAGCAAGATTTTTTCACGAGAAATAATTAATATCTGTCTATAAATAAACTAGCATAAACACTAGACACTATAAATTTCGCCAGATCAAGTAATTGAAAAAAAAAAAAAAAAAAAAAAAAAAACCCAGCATTTTTTTTGGCATAAACTTACTTTATTTTATGTATAGAGTACGCACCCTTCGTTAAAGGTGGCCACAAAAAAACATCCTGTATGTATATGTATGTATATTATGTATTTTATGATTTTTCCAGAGAAAATCAAGAGGATCCGACTTGCTGGACAAAGTTTGTGAGAGTTTGGACATAGAGGAACGAGACTACTTCGGTCTTCTCCACCTGTTTAGAGGAGACCCTCGAGTGTGGGTGGACCTGAAGAAACGCCTCTCCAAGACTTTTAGAAGTAAGTTTATCAGACGGTGCCAGTATCAGACGAGGCTCCAGTGGAACAAATAACAAAACATGTTTGTTCATTACTTTTTCAGATGAGCCCTGGGACGTAAGGTTTGCTGTCAAGTTCTACCCACCAGAACCTTCGGAACTGATGTCTGACGTCACGCGCTATCAGCTCACGTTGGCTGTGAGGCGCGACCTGATGGAAGGTACATATCTATACGTCACTGTTTAGCACTCCTAGGAACCAGCTAGAAACCAGCTGTTCAGCTATCCTGTGCTGATGCGGAGCTTCACTAGAATATACTCGTATCAGCTGCTTTTCCCTCTGTGTATGTCGTAACAGTCGCCTACCAAGTAATAAATAAGATCTCCGACCGTATTTCGGTCAAGGCGACCAATCTCTACGGAGATTAGCCAGGTACGCAGGAGATATTATAGTGCACAAGTGTGTGCGCAAACACAGATGCACTCTCTATTCCCTCACTCTCATAGTCCGATGGGACGGAAAGCCGACACGACCGGAGAGAGATAGGGCGCTGGACCAACGGCTTTACGTCTTTCCGAGGCACAAGATAAGTGACAATTTCACAACATTAAAATCTGTACATGAAATAAATTCATTGGTACAGGCCCGTGACTGGGATCGAACTTATGCCTCCCGCTTGGAAGTTGCACGTCTTAACCACTAAATATTGCGGTGCGGAAAATACTTACATAAACCCACGGCTGTGTTCCCGGATTGGGGAAGCCAGAACTGCAATATCATAAAGGAAGTTTCACAGCCACGTCCATAGTGGGGATAGATGTCAATGATAGTGATAAGTTACTATAGCGTATCACCTGAGAGAATATATCTCACTAGCCCATTGCTGTCTACTGCTGGACGTAGACCTCAGAGCACGCCACATGGCTCGATCTCTCGTTTTCACCATCCAGTCACTACCAGCCGTCCTATGTCATCGGTCCATCTAGCCGAAGGGCGTCCAACGAAGCTCGCCGAGGCGCGGTTTGCATTCGAGTTACTTAATAGGATCACTCAATGCTAGCTTAGCTCCACGTAATCTACAATGACTGCCCCTTCCCACCAGGTCGCCTCACCTGTTCCGTCATAACCCACGCGCTGCTCGCCTCATACGTACTTCAGGCCGAGCTGGGAGACGCACCAGGTGTTACGTGCGGCCTGACCGACCTCACGCGTCTGCAGGCGGTGCCGCTCAGGGTCATCACTCCGGATCTTGAAGAGAAGGTCGCCGAGCTTTATAGGAAGCATAAGTAAGTTGGGGCAGGAGATGAGCGTATTTAATAAACCATACATGAACAATGTAAGTACGAGTACATACGGTTAGGTTCCGAAGTAGTAGCCAAATGACGTAGCCAAAACTATAGGTGCACGAAAGAAATCCTCAAGCCACATTTCGATAGATAGATAGATAAATAGATAGATAGATAATTTTTATACAAGGGCGATATTAATGCCTTCCATGGCATCTAACAGCTAACTGGTTACTTGGGAACTGTAAAATTCTTGTGGTGTAGCAAATACCTAAATGGAAAGTAAAAGGAAACATAACAATTTCTCTATCCTACTATATGTATATGTACAATAGGGCTTAGGCAATTTAACGATTTTACCTAACGAGCACCAGCAAAATTCACAAAGTTATCGAAACACATCACAAACGCGCTAAATAAAAACTTCCTATGCAAAGAAATCCTTCGCTAACTTAACGAATTTCTCTGCAAAGTTCCACAACAACTGCCAACATCATTTCCAGAGGTCAAACCCCAGCTGAAGCTGAACTAAACTACTTGGAGAATGCGAAGCGTCTTGCTCTGTACGGGGCAGAGTTACACGCGGCGTCTGACGCGGACGGGGCAGATATACTTCTGGCGGTCGGGGCAAATGGAATTGCTGTGTTCAGGGACGGGTGAGTAAAGCCTTAATATCTTTGAGTGTTGGCATACTGATTAAGTATCTAATATAGGCTGCCTTTCCTCCAGAGATGTGATGCTATGGATAGGTGATATTGATATCCAACAATCAAATTAATTGACATCATATCTAATGTCTGTAGTCTCTGCCTACCCTCTTGGAATATAGGCCGAGGTTATGTATGTATGTATATCTAATGAAAAGGCAGTCTTTAGTCTGGTTTGGTTGTACCACAGAAGTTGCATGATATTCTGCTCTTTTGATTAGATTTGACATGATAGAAAAAGATGGAGCCGCCCACTTCAACGCTATGCGTATTCAACAGCAATTTATTTGTCAATCTTCAAGTATCTTCTGTAATTGTTCTATTTCATCATCATCATCAGCCTATTGCAGTCCACAGCTGGACGTAGGCCTCCCCCAGGGCACTCCACAAGACTGCCATGGGGGCTATTTGCCCATAGCCACCACGCTGGACAGGCGGGTTGGTGACCGGTTCTATTTATAATACTATAAAGTATTTACGGTAGCTATCAAGAATTCTCAGAGCAGAAATGGTATACTGACAATTGTGCTTCAAAACATGGTAGGTACGAGTAGCTCCGGCAAGCTATCAGTGGGACAAGCAGGTGGGATTATCCGTAACGCTATCGTCACACTGAGACACTAGGTATCTCATAGGTTTTGCTTGCGAGTCGATAGCGTTACGGCGCTTAAAAAGGTTCAAAACTCGAGCAGGCCGAATGCGTATGCGTAGACGTGCATGTACCCCTGAGTTGTAATAACAAACAGTAGAAGACAGGACACCCGAGCCTATTCAGTTCCATACATTACAAGTTATCCTACCTACAGTTCACTCATAAATATAAACTTCTTCCCAGTGTGCCGATGAATCGTTTCCCCTGGCCTAAGATTCTGAAGATCAGCTACAACAAGCGAGCCTTCACGCTGAAGCTGCGCGCGAGTGAGTTCGACGAGTATGAGACTCACCTCGGGTTTCGCCTCGCCTCGACTCGCGCCTGCAAGAAACTGTGGACGAGTAGCGTCGAACACCATGTGTTTTTTAGGTAAGAAACTATCTAGCAAAAAACCATAGTCATAAGTCTGCCTTTCCATCAGAGACTTGCTACGCTAAGTTGCTATGGATGCACACTTTACTAGCATACACATCTTTGGTGGAAAGCACGGATCACCCCCTTCACTCATAGAAAATAGTACATTCTTCTATGCTGCTCTGGGAGTGAAAAAAAAAGTATAATACTACAGCTGCTTCTCTTCCCGGGCACGAGTAGAGGGACAAGAGGGTCTTGGTGTTTTGTAGGCGATGGGCTGACCACCTGTCACTACTAACCGAACTTGTACATCTCAACTATACCCTCAAAATTGGTCAGAAGTGACACCATGTGTTTCTATCGGGCCTTGGTGCTCTGCCTACCCCGTAAGGGATAAAAGCGTGATTATATATACTCGTATGTATGTACAAAGAAAATCTAGTACTTACAAACCTTAGTTCCTGTGGTGATGTGGGGCTTCACTAGAATACACCAGCTGCATCTCCTTACGTGTATGTCGTAACACTAAGGAACTCGGGGGCGTTCCCTCTGGTAATGCGCTAGCAGCTTATCTCTGATCTTTTACTAGTGGATCTGCTATACTAAACGTGACTGCAGAATCTTGGATCCTGGACTTATAGCAACCTATTTTGAGTACACAGCCGTTGGGTGTATAGTTTGACACTCAGTACCTATTGTGTTAAACACTCAACGAAGTCCCAGGAAAACATCATTGCACCAGTCAATGACGTGAATGTATGCTGCGAGCAAGTAACTCAAAGCTTCAAACCCGAACACACAGATGGCGCTAGCAGGATGGAAATTAAGAAAAATCAGATATTTATATTAGGCGATGAACAACTATCTGGGTCGTCACTTTCTGTACAAAAGTCTAGACAGGGACGGTGGAATGATAAATATATACCTTTCGGATTTATCAAACCATATGCCACTTCTGCACAAATACTGGAATATTGTTATAATAATATAGGTACGTAGTTTTTAATTTTAAGTATAGGTCGACATGATACTAACCCATATGATGTAGGTATTTACAAACTTATGTCTTGCACTAAAACTCCTCAAGGACGCTAATTTGTGTTTTTACGAAACCCCATAGGCACCCACATTAACAGTTATTCTCCTTACAGACGCGAGGCCCCGGTGGTGGTCGCCCGTGTGTCGGGGTTCCCGCGGCTCGGCTCCAGGCGGATCTCGTGTCGACGCACACTCCGGCAGATGCAGAACCCTTGCGTAGAAGTCGCTGCTTAGGGTTCACCTGTGGGGGTGAAAACGGAAGCGCCTCCGTCCCCGCCGGGCCACTAGTTCATGTTTGACCTGTCTAGGATTTGCATTGGATTGTGGTGGTCTCTTGCATCTTTCAATGGTGTAAATCTTCGAAGGGCCATGCCTTGTAAAGTATATAGTGTTTTGTGTCCATGCCAGCTCCTGTAGTATATATCTAGCAAAAGCAATGCGATAGCAAATATGGTATAACATTCGCTGATTGCTTGTAAAATAACTAAGTTATACCATTCTCAAAGGAATTAAACATTGTACAATACAATTTTTGCTGTCGCATTGCTACTGCTTTGCTTTTTCGCAAGATACGTAATCAACCTACGGATTCCCTGGTTTTTGGGTGAAGAGATATACCTAGCTACGTTTGTCACGCAACAACTGAGTTAGTCACGCCTACGTTATGTATTTTGTTTTTAAAACGATTTTGTTGTTGGTATATGTGCCCGAAATGCAATAATAGCTTAGAAACCTCAAGTGCCATCACTAGTAATAAGAATTTTAAAGTAAGTGTATAATTAATTATGCTGGTTAAAACTTAGATTTCAGTAGGTACTTACCTGCTTTTAGGTTTCTTCAAAAACTCCTTGTTCAACCTTACATGGTAAAATAACTTTACGAGAAGATTGAAGTTCCTTTACTATTTTCACAAAATATAAATATATTCTATTACATAGTAATTATTATGAAAATAATGTAAAATCCTCGGATGTTAGGTAGGTATTAGTGAAAAAGGTTAAATACAGGGTGTTTGTGACAGCCAGGCAAATCTTGACTTCAGACCATGACTCTGAGACGGAAAACACTGAAAATTTTCGCAGGAAAATTCAAACATTCTCCGATATTTTGATATATTTTTATTTTAGAAAAAAAACTTAATTCGTTTAATTAGGCCTTAGATAATGACTTAAAAATTAAATTTTCACCAAAAGATGATTTTCAAACAAAAAAAAAATCCCTCAAAAAAGTTCAAATAACTGATCAGTTGATTAGAGTTCTAATGGAGAGTTACAAGTGATCCAAAAAACAGCAATGTGTCACACAATAACCAAAAGCCCATTTAATTAGACACAGGATCGCCCAATAAAATTGGCGCGGAGAGCAAAGATTACTGATAATCAAATGAAAAATAAATTTCCTGCGAGTTTTAACACTGTCGTATAACTCAACACAATGGTACATGTTCAGCATTTCAGTATTTGCCTGGCTGTCACCCACACCCTGTATAGATAGAAAATATATTTTTTTAACCATTTTATTAGTTTAACAATAGAAGCTGGAGACTGATCAATCATGCAATGTTAATTAACATAAATAAAAATAAACTTAAATAAAATTATTTAAAAATAAAAGTGTATTTTAAATATTGTTGTATAATTTGTTTCTGTTACACCACGTATGTGCAGGATCGTAAATAAAATCTTACAGCCACGTTAAGTATAGCGGGGTCAGATGTCGGATGTGAAAGATCAGTGACAAGTTGCTAGAGAATATCCGAGTTCCTTAGTCGACTCTCACGACATGCACGGACGGAGATACAGCTGATGTATTCTAGTGAAGCCCCGCATCAGCAGAGCAAAACTTACCTAATTTATATAAATAATAATTAATGTTCTAACAAGAATCTTATTCAAGTGGCCACTGTATTTGCCAAGGTTTCAAGTAGAAATGAAATAGCTGTTAAATATTAGTCATGTTTTTATTTAATTTGTACTTGTCAGTTCTTAATAAAGATTTTAACTAAATGTTAAATAATAAATGCAATCTAATCTAATAAATCTAATCTAGTTTTACTGATCTAAACAAAATTAACTTATCAATAAATAAATTTGAAGTTGTACGGGCACCTTAGATGAATTATACACGTCACTGACGGGCACACATAGATATATTTAAATAAGGACTTGTTGCAGCTGAATTTATTTTGCTTTTTTAAGAGCTGTTCTTTACATAGACAACTTTTTAGTGACGAAGTACATAAGAAACCTGCCTGTGTCATTCACGGCTGTATTAAAATAATGCTGCTAGGTTCCAGTAAGATAAACCGTTGAGTTGCCTAAACGTCTACTTACACGTAAATAACTAATAATAAGTTATTGAACAGTTATTTAAGTCAAATTTAACCAAAAAGTGTTTTGCCAATGCTGGCAATCTTGTCTCCGGTGGCGTCTGCGGTCTTGGCCAGGTTTTTTATGATGGCGTCGTTGTTTTTGTAAACAAGTCCAGCTTTTCCGAGGCCGTAGGGGGCTTCCTCGCCGGTTTGCAGAAAGTAGAGACCGCGGGAAGACCGGTCTGCTGGGTAGCCCATATATCTGGAAGGGTTAGTTCATATTTGGAGCTATAGTTTATTGTTGGGAGTTGGGATTTTCCTATGACCGAATACCCCTTTCTAACCTGTAGCATTTTGCGAGGTCACCTGTAGTTGCGCCACTAATTTTGAGCATACACATAGGGTGTATATACATATACAGGTTGATTTTTGGTCGTCAACGTTCAACAAAAAAACACCTGTATATACAGAGTGTTTTTTCGTTGCCACCATTAACGAAGGGTACGTACTCTGTACATTAGATAATGTAAGTTTATGCCAATAAAATGCTGGGAAACGATGTAATTTTTTTAAATTTTTTTAAAATTACTTTTAAGATCCGGCGAAATTTATAGTGTCCAGTGTTTATGCTAGTTTTGTTCATAGACAGATATTTATTATTTCTCGTGAAAAAATCTTGCTACACGCGTCAATGTGCATTTATACAGAAAAATGCAGTCCGTATACTCAACTTTGGACCCTAATATTTTGGAAATCAGACACTTCCTAGGTATGCTTCCATGGAGAAAAATGATCGTGATGATGAGGAGATTCCGTAGTTTTCGGGAACGTTGACGACCAAAAATCATCCTGTATGTTAAGCAAATGAGAACGTATATTAAACGATATGCCAAAGAATATAAAACATGGCGATTGTAGTTAGTGCAAGTGCCTGTTGTCGCAATTATGAGTTATCAGATCCGAGGGTCAGTGGAGGGTGTAGGGCCCGGTGGTGGGCGCACCCATAGTGAATATAAAACGGTTTACTATAGAGAAGACTGACTACCGAGGCATGTCTTAGTACACTGGACCCCTAAGGGAAACGTAAACGTGGCCGCCCTAAACATCTTGTGACGAAATCATCGCAGAGGCGAAGAAAGAACGGAAGACCTGGAGCGAAAACAAGTTTCTATCATAAAATTCTTACCTAACATCATTGTTATCACACTCCCCCTTCTCAAACGCCTCCCAGTCCTTGCATTTGATGGCAGGAAAACTCTCAGGGTTTGTTACCGTCTCGGCATAGTAGAGCCACGCGCGACTGTGACTGCAGGTTTGGAAGAGGCAGTTCGGCTGCTCTGATCCGCTATTTGGGTAGAAATCTACGTGTCCTGGAAGAAAATACATATGTGGCGGTAGTGAAAAGGGAAACGCTTCCGGCCCCACCGGGCCACTAGTCGTTGTTTGGCCCATGTATATATTCCAATCATTGCGAGAAACTTCGATATCGCGTTCTAGGATTTTGCATTCGATTGTGGTTCTCTCCTGCATCCGATAGATGGCTCCGCTACACATATACGTATACAGGATGTTTTTTTGTGGCCACCTTTAACGAAGGGTACGTATTCTATACATGAAATAAAGTAAGTTTATGCCAAAAAAAATGCTGGGAAAAAAAATTTTTTTTTTGAAAAAAAATTTTACATTCCTTGATCGTGCGAAATTTATAGTGTCTAGTGTTTATGTTAGTTTTTTTATAGACAGATATTAATTATTTTTCGTGAAAAAATCCTGCTACGCGCGTCTATGTGCATTTATGCAGAAAAACGCAGTCTATTTACTCAACTTTGGACCCTAATATTTTGGAAACCAGACACTTCCCAGGTATGCTTCCATGGAGAAAAATGATCGTGATGATGAGGAGATTCCGTAGTTTTCGGGAACGTTGACGACCAAAAATCACCCTGTATACATACGCTGTCTAAAATGGGTTCATCTGAACTTCAGGAGTAGTCACGTTTAACATAGCGGGTTCAGATGTAAAAGATCAGTGATTAGTTGCCAACTCATCTGAAAGAACGCTCGGTTTCTTAGTCGACTCTTACGACATGTACGGAAATTGATAGTTAAAAATCCATCAGGACTTTCTGCTGGATGCTGGACGCTTCCAAACTTTTTCCAGTGGAAGTTATTGGGTGAGGCCTATGTCCAGCATTGGGCTTAATGTATGTAATGATGATCTGCACTTACCAACAGCATCCTTCAGTCCATAAACCCCCGCATCAGTATGAATTACATCCACAAATGCCGCGTCAGTGTCCTTAAGCCTAAGGTCCTCGTCAACCTGGCTGAAGCAGGGCCCAGCTGGGTCCAGCCCGGTGATCCTGCCAAGCTGCAGACCAGTCAGGTTGGTGAAGGTCTTGCCGGTGAAGCCGGAGATGTGGGCGCCGAGGCTGTGACCTATAACGTAGACCGAGGCAGGGTCCACGCCGGCTGGAAAAGGGTTTTGATCAGGAAGACCAGATAAGGACTCCTAAACTCTTTGCTAAAGCGTGTCGGCAGATTGGCCAGCGGGCGGTAAGCTTTGTCATATGAATAAAAAGGGTGTTTGATTTGATATACATCTGCCCAACCTCTTTGGAGGGTAATGGGCACGCCCGCTATACAGTATTATGTATGACAATAAAAAGACATCGGGTTTGCCATTCACGGTAGTGAATTCAGGATTGTGTAAGCCATGAGATATGATGAAACTTAGCTAACTCCTCGAGTTAATCTTAGCTGTACGTATAGCTTTATTATCAGCCGGCATAATACACCTGATTTTTGGTCGTCTACGTTCCCGAAAACTACGGAATCTCCTCATCATCACGATAATTTTTCCTGGGAAATGTCTGTTTTCCAAAATATTAGGGTCCAAAGTTGAGTAAATAGACTGCGTTTTTCTGCATAAATGCACATTGACGCGTGTATCAAGATTATTTCAAGAGAAATAATTAATATCTGTCTATGAAAAAAACTAGCATAAACACTGGACACTATAAATTTCGCGCGATCAAGTTTTTTAATTTTTTAATTTACATTGTTTCCCAGCATTTTTTTGGCATAAACTTACTTAAATTGATGTATAGAGTTCGTTCATCGTGTTCGTTCGTCCTTCGTTAAGAGTGGCAACGAAAAAACACCTGTATATACGAGGCTGACGAGGCGGCTTACAATATTTATTTAATAATTATTTTTAATAATTATTTTTAATAATTATTTTTAATAATTATTTTTAAATTTTAATATTTATTTTGTTCGGAAATATATTTCCATTGGATTTATTAAAAGTCGAAGGTTTTCGTATTTGTGTGCCAGTCATTTCATGCTTCAATTAAATTGTATGCAACAGGCAAGAAGAAAATGTTGCAATGATGTGAATAAGGCATGAACGTATAAATAATAACGGACAGAGTGTTGTTACTACACATAGTGAAGCATTCATAGTAAGCTCGGTAACGATATTCCATGGAGTAGGGATGTCTATTGACGCGTTATCCACCCACACACACAAACCATAGTAAGCTCGGCACCTACTAGAAAATAAGTACGCATGCGCAACGCGCCGCCATTACGGTGATTCAATCTGTGCAGTGACAGCATTCCGTCCGTTTTTCCTTATACGTTCATGGAATAAGGCTTAATTTATAAAACACGTGACGTTACTGACGTTATACCAACAGGTTAGATGCACGGAATGCATAAGTCTCTTGCAATTTAATGCAAGCTGGTCCAATTATTGTAATAGCACTAGTCTATAGTTATTTATACAGTTAGTTTAGTTAATTTATTTTAACCGGTCTCCATTAGTTATACTCGTATTTGCATTAAATTATTAGCTACTCATCTTCTTGATGGTCGTTTGGTAAGCATAGGTATACAGTATATGTGTATGTCTTGCTTGGCTCATTAAACAGCACCTAGGTACCTATGGGTATTCATAATGGTACCTAGCCACAATACGTTAACATTTAAGTATTATTTTTTTACATTTATTTTTCTTTTGGCATGTACACATACACAGACAACACAAACACAAATCAAGAAAAAAATAGATAAAAGGTATAGGCAAATGACAAACACATAAAGACGATACAAAGAAGTATGGGATACGATTAGTCAGTCCCCTACCGTGCATGCATATGTGTAACTGCCAATCAGGTTCCCTTTCAGCTGCTTGAGGACTTGGCTTTGTCAACACAGCGCATTTATGTTTAATTTCTTCGGGATAACTATTGTATCTTAGTAGGTGAGGTATATTAATTTATGTATCAGATAGAACAGTGGTTCCCAAAGTGGTACAGGAGACTCGACGGGGGTCTACGTTGGCGTGAAAAAATTGAGGTTCACAATTAATTTGTATGTGATGTAGGCCTGTAGGGGGTCCACCAGAACCAGTAAACTTTTGAAAGGGGTCTACGAGAAATAAAAGTTTGGGAACCTCTGAGATAGAATCCATATTATTTTACTGGTTTATTCTTGACCTAAACTGGCAACGAAGGCGTCAGATATAAAAAAATAATTTGTCAGGAAAGGTAAAACGTAGGTTTGCACACAGAAAGCTTATCTTGTTGTGGTTTGACTTGCAGTATCTTGAAGCAGTTATGCAGGATCTTTATCTATGTAAACATTGAATATGATGATTATCTATGATGTGTGACTTGACGGCATTAGGGTCGGTTCATATCTGACGAAAGATGCGTCGAGCGTATCTCCAGGTACATGCAAACGCACTAACGCATCATCGGTTGAATGTTTTGTGATATATTTGCATGTCTGACGTTACGCGACCGACAAATACGCGATGGATTTTCCGTCAGATATGAACCGACCCTTACAGCAATACCATGGTGCCGTCAAGTTTAGGGGAAAAATGAAAGAAAACAACACGAATAAACAGTAAAATAGTGTGAGTTAATGTGTTGTGAAGTATGTCGATACTAATGTACTCACAGTGCACCATGCTGGCCAGCACCTCACCCAGCTTCTCTCCCATGAAGCGCACATATGACGTGGAGCGAAGGTAGAGCCAGTGGATCAGGGAGCTGCCGTCCAGCGCCAGGACATTGTAGTTACCTGCAAACATTCAGAACTACATCATTGCAAGCTTCTAATTACCTGTACTGATGCGGGACTTCAGCAGAATACATCATCTCCTTCCGTGGATAGGCGTTTTTACACTAGAAGACACGACGATGACATTTCGTCATCTAATATGAGGGGTCCATGTCGTCTAGTGGAAAAACGCCTGATGTCGTAAGAGTCGACTAAGGAACTCGGGCACAGACCTATAGTTTAGAGTTGCCATCTCAAACTTTGAAAACCAGGATTTGAGGAAGAAACACCAGGACATTTCGATTAAAACCCAGGAGAACCAGTGACAATACGATTGGAGGGAGTTGGTGGCGCGTGCGAATGTGCCGGTGACTACGTATTTGCTTCTTTTAGGCTTTCTAGAGGTGCCGCTCACGCTTATTTGCCCGATGTCGGTACCCTTAGAAAATGTGCCGACAGCGAATGTGTCAGGACTTTAAAACTCAATAAGGTGCTTCAAAACTATCCAGGACACCCCAAAAAGCAGAACATGTCCTGGGAAAACAGGACGGTTGGCAACCCTGCAATAGTTTAGGTACGCTACTGGTCTGAAGTCACTCTTGAACAGAGCTGAGACTCCATTGAAAATTCAAACCACGATTTGCGACAAGCATCATTTCCGTATTTTACGTCAATCGCTGTAAGTAATGAACTATTATGTATCTATTGAGAAACCACATAAAGACAATAGAAGAATCCATTATTATTATGAATCATGTTTCTATATGAGTATTCCCATGGGGAGATCATGACTAAACGTACCATGTTTACAGATATCTAATGATAGGAAACACCTGTTTTATATACAGGGTGTAACAGAAAGGGTATGTTAAGCGAAAAGCTGTATAAATAGCCCACTACAGAGAACCTATTTCCAAAATTTGAGACTCGAAATCACATTTTTATTTTTCAAGATTGTATGAAAATTCCTGAGATATTTAAAAATTCTCCATACTATCGGGAAAAATAAACATGTGATTTCGGATCTCAAATTTTGTGGATAGGTTCTCTATAGTAGGCTATTTACATAGCTTTTCGCTTAACTTTTTGTTACACCCTGTATCCCAACTAATATTATAAATGCGAAAGTAACTCTGTCTGTCTGTCTGTTACGCTTTCCCGCTTAAACCTCGCAACCGATTTTGATGAAATTTGGTACAGACAATCTTTAGACCCTGAGACAGAACATAGGCTACTTTTTATTTCGAAAAAAAGGGATGAAGGGGTTGAAATAGAGGTTGAAAGTTTGTATGGGATTTCTTAATTTTAAAAGATAAAACCATGAAACTTTATATTTAAGCACTTGATAAGAAATCATTAAACATTTGTTCTAGCATTTTTGAAATTTCGACCAGCTAAGGGGTGAAATAAGGGTTGAAAGTTAGTATGCAAGTTCGTCAAATATCACGTCATAAGAAACAAAAAATCGTTTGTTCTAGCATTTTGAAATTTTTACCAGTTTGGGGGTGAAATAAATTTTGTTTTTTCTGTAGTCCACGCGGACGGAGTCGCGGGCGTCCACTAGTATTATATACCTACAATAAGCGTCAACGTAACTGTAAGCGGTGTTAGCCCAGTGGTTAAGACGTGCACCTTCCAAACAGGAGGCGTAAGTTCGATCCCAGTCACGGGCCTGTACCAATAAATTTATTTCATGTACAAATTTTAATGTTGCAAAATTTCACTTAGCTCGTGCCTCGGAAAGCACGTAAAACCGTTGGTCCTGCGCCTGATCTCTCTCCGGTCGTGTCGACTTTCCGTTCCATCGGACTATGATGCAGATGAGAGTGAGGGAATAGAGAGTGCATGTGTGTTTGCGCACACACTTGTGCACTATAATATCTCCTGCGTACCTGGCCAATCTCCGTAGAGATTGGTCGCCTTGGCCGAAATACGGTCGGAGATCATCATCATCATCACCTATAATCTTTCTTGACATTTGCATTAGTTATTAGTTTGGATAATTTGGTAACATTATAGGAACACAGCCGTGTGCGTATGTATGTATGCATGGTAACTTTTCCATTTCAATTTGTTACCGGTTTAAATATGTTGGTATATTCGTGCATGAAAAGCGGCGGTAGTGTCAACATTTACGGCGTAGGACTGTGAATGGGCCCACAGGTGCAAAGTTGGTGTGTAACTTGCACATTTCTGGTGGAATGGGAGGTTAACAACATAATTATATGGAGCAAATGTTTAAAAGTTTTTTTGACAACACGTTGCGGTTGTTTGTTTATCAGTTTAAATAAATTCACCTTGTAAATATAAGAACCAAATAAACATTGATCAAGGTTAGAATCAATTGGTTATATTAGTAAATAAAGATATTTTAGGTACTCATTGGTTAAATTACCAAAAACAAAAATTGAAACATTTGGGTACATACCTACACTTTAAAGTTAATGTGATCAGAGTGGACATTATTATGTATAATATTATGCTAACATAATTAATTTGATGTAAAAAAAAACTATATAAAAGATGAAATCAAATTGATGGGATAAATAATCTTATTTGATGTGCAATTAAAAATATCCCATTAATCATGAACATATAAAGAACAACGGACGTAATGCATTTTCTGCACAGATTGAAGCACCGAAATGGCGGCGCGTTGGGCATGTGTGCTTATTTTCCAGTAGGCGACGTTTATATGTGTGTGTGAATAACGCGTCAATACACATCCCCATGGAATATCGTTGCCGAGCTTACTATGAATGCTTCACTCTGTGTAGTCACAACACTCTGTTCGTTATTCTTTATACGTTTATGCCATATTTCATTCAGGTCACTTACCGGTGGCAAAAAATGAATCGCTGATGTTGCTAAAGGAAGCCTTGGTGGGGTCATCCGTGAAGCCATGGATGAAGATGACCAGCCTCTGTCGAGGGTTGTACTCCCGCGTCTCCGGGATCAGCTGGGCGGCTTGCGTGATGTTGTAGGTTATGGTCACCGCACTAGTAGATAGATAGGATTTTTATTTATTTATTTATTTCTCCGGACTCGGCGGGAAAAGCTGGAAGGGTGCAGGTGTAATTTTCTTGTAATAATAAAAAAAATTGTAAATGGCTTGCATGTGTCCGTAAAGTGATGTTTTCTGGTAGATAAGTTATATTTTTATTACTTGTGATGTGAATCTAGTGCGTGTGCATGGTTTTATTCGCAGGTAAGCTGAGTAAAACTTTAGCCGGATTACGATCTCTTCATGGGCCCATGTAAGTTGTTTCTGCAATAATTTTTCATTTTGACTAACTTTACACTTGTTCTTGAGGATTTTCCCGACGTTTCCATTCATCATCATCATTATCATCCATCATAAATTCAGAAATGATTTACTAAAGACAATGGCTGTATGGGCTTAGTTCCCCTTGCCTTTCCTTCGGGATAAACTAAACAAACAAAAACTTATCACCATCATTACCATCTAAGATCATGACAGATAAAAATAAAGATAAAGATAGCCTTTATTAACAATTAATTAGAAATGTACATAATATTTATATTAGACACCGGTTTCTTAATTGTCTTGCTTTTCAGCATAGGCCTCCCCAAGTGTTCGCCACGTAGCTTTCCTAATCCAGTTTGTTCCTGCTACTTTTTTGGCATCATCTTCCCACCTGCGATACTGTCTACCTTTTTTCCTCTTATTATATCCGGGACACCATTCGGTCACTTCTTTTGCCCACTTCTCAGCTTCGCTTCTCATCAGATGTCCAGCCCATTTTCATTTCAGTTGTTTAATTCTATATTTTATATCTGTAATTTTGGTTTGTTTCCTAATTGTTTTTAATCTTACTCTGTCTTTTAATTTTATATTAAGTATGCTTCTTTCCATTCTGTGTTGACAGATCTTTATTTGTACAACTCCATGTCTGGCTTCCATATGTCATGCTAGGCAGAACACATGTGTTATATAATGCTATCTCCGAGTTTTTCACAACTTCCTTCCACGACCAGTACCTCTTCCATTCTATAGATATTCTGCTGTTGATTTCCTTTGTTGTTACATCTGTTGGAGCTATTATTTGACCTAGATACACATACTCGTCCACATATTTCAGTTCCGGTACATTATTAGGCTTAATTGGAATTTTTGTGTAGTTTGTCATTAACTTTGTTTTACTTGTGTTTATTATTAAGGTGGGTTCCTACGGTCCGTGATATTGCAGACGGACGCGGACGCGCCGACGGCTACGGACGAACGCGCACCACGGACGAGACTATCCCACGGTGCGTGTCCGTCCGTGGTCGTCGGCGGTCTGGGCCGAAATACGTGGAAGACTTTACGTTACAAGTATCGTAGTGATAAATTAAACCTTAGGCTATATCTATTAAGGTGTAGAATCGCGCTAACTGAAAGAAAATACTTTCAAAGAAAAAAAGTATTTTTTTTGCCAGCGGGATTATAACACGCAGCCTTATTGAAATAAGGACTATTTTCTCTGAAATACTTTAGTACCTAGGCATCGGCGCCCGGTAACCCATGGAATACTTGAAGGTATTTATTTTGTAGCACAATTATGTTCTTTATTCACTATGGATGCGCCCACCACCGGGCCCTACACCCTCCACTGACCCTCGGATCTGATAACTCATAACTGCGAAAACAGGCACTTGCACTAATTACAATCGCCACGCGAAACCAGACCCGAGCACTGGCGATTGTAGTTAGTGCAAGTGCCTGTTTTCGCAGTTATGAATTATCAGATCTGTGGGTCAGTGGAGGGTGTAGGGCCCGGTGGTGGGCACACCCATAGTGAATGTTTGAACTTCCGAATTGTAATGCCTTATACAATTTCATTTATGTTCTTTATGTCTAAGAAAACTAGGATAATATTTCTATAAAAACCTTATTAACAACTTGGGACAAGTTGTTTGTTTACAGTACATACTTTGTACAGCGGACTCGAAATAGTTTTAAGCACGACTATAAGCTCCTTTTCAAGATTGTATGAAAATTCCTGAGATATTTAAAAATTCTCCATACTATTGGGAAAAATAAACATGTGATTTCGGATCTCAAATTTTGTGGATAGGTTCTCTATAGTGGGCTATTTACATAGCTTTTCGCTTAACATAACCTTTTTGTTACACCCTGTATACAGGATGTTTTTTCGTTGCCACCCTTAACGAAGGGTACGTAATCTATACATCAAATTAAGTAAGTTTATGCCGAAAAAAATGCTGGGAAACGATGTAAATTTTTTATACTTTTTTTTTATTACTTGATCGGGCGAAATTTATAGTGCCCAGTGTTAACACTAATTTTTTCATAGACATATATTAATTATTTCTCGTGTAAAATCTTGCTACACGCGTCAATGTGCATTAATGCAGAAAACCGTAGTCTATTTACTTAACTTTGGACCCTAATATTATGCAAACCAGACATTTCCCAGGTATGCCTTCCATGGAGAGAAAAATCATCGTGATAATGAGATTCCGTAGTTTTCGGGAACGTTGACGACCAAAAATCACCCAGTAGACATACAAGGTGTGTGTGACAGCCAGGCAAATACTGAATGAAACACTGAACAAGTACCATTGTTTTGACGACAGTGTTATTACTCCCAGTAAATGCATTTTTAATTTGATTATCCGCAAAGTTTGCTTTCCGCGCGAATTGTATCGGGTGATCCTGTGACTATTTAAATTAGCTTATTTGGTTATTGTGTGATACGAGTACATTGCTGTTTTATAAATCACTTGTGACTATCCAATGGGGTTCATTAGTATTTTGAAATTGTTGGGACTTTCTTTTCGAAAATCATCCATAGGTTAAAATTTTGTTTTTAAGTCATTATCTAAGGCCTACATAAATGATCTACACAATTTTTTTCCTGAAAAATGGAAAAAATGCCGGGAAAAATTTCGAATTTTCCTGCGAAAATTTTCTGTGGTTTTCGCCTCAGAATCATGGTCTGAAGTCGCCATATCAATATTTGCCTGGCTGTCACAAACACCCTGTATAGGTAAATTACTGTTAAAGGCTTATGCAAGTTGTAATGTGTAATTTTAATGTGTTGTGAAGTGTATAAAAGCACTTTTCTTCAAAAAACCGTAATCGCTGTTACCTCAAGTAAGATTAGGGAAAGTTTAGTATTTCAATAATAAAACTATTAGGTCTTGAATAAAGTAGCATTTTTTTTATCTGGGCAAATACTAAAAAAATTCAGAAGTGTATTCAAGGGCGAGTGTACGAGTATTCAAAAATGCCATTAGACTACTATACTACCACAATCGCTATTGCATCCATGCAGCCGTCGACATGGTCGTCAATTTTTATGTGGTCGCCTACAGACATCTCCGCACGAGCACGCACGAGCGCGCACCGCGTCTGGAGCTATCCATTCGCCATGAATCGGGCGCACCGCCACGGACGTGTCTGCAATTACCACGGACGACCCTATCCCACGGTGCGTGTCGGTGCGGGCTGGTCCGCGTCCGCCTACATTTATCACCACGGATCTAGACGCACCGAGACGGACGCGTCTGCATTACCACGGACGCTCTGTTTCCCACGGTCCGTGGTGCGCGCTCGTGCGCGTCGGTCCGCAATATCACGGACCGTAGGAACCCACCTTTAAAACCGACCTTTTCGTTCTCGTATACCAGTTGTTCTGTCATGGTCGTTAGAGTTTTTGGATCTTCGCATATAAATATAAGATCATCAGCGAATATAAGGTGGTTTAACAATACTCCATTAACATTTATAGCATAGTCGCTCCATTCTAGATGACGAAATATATGTTCTAGGGTTGCAGAGAAAAGTTTGGGTGATAAAGGGTCGCCCTGTCTGACACCTCGCTTAATGGGGAAGTATTCTACAATCTTTTCTGTGCGTATTTTAGCTTTAATTTTTTCCTAAATATTTTTGATTATACGAATATATTTACAATGTACTCCCTGTGTGGTGAGGGCTTCCCATATTTTCGTATGTTTAAGAGAGTGGAAGGCTTTATTATAATCTATAAGTGCCAGATTATTCCATATTCATTGCATTTTTGAGCTAGCTGTTTTATGGTGTGGATGTGGTCGATAGTAGAAAAGCCACTTCGAAACCCTGCTTGCTCCTTGGGCTGATTTTCGTCTAAAGTTCTCATTACAGACATTAGCCCAATTCGATAGAGCAGGTTACATATACAGGGTGTTTTTTCGTTGCCACCCTTAACGAAGGGTATGTAAGTACTCTATACATCAAATTAAGTAAGTTCATGCCAAAAAAAAGCAGGGAAAGGATGTAAATTTTTTTAATATTTTTTAAATTACTTGATCGGGCGAAATTTATAATGTCCAGTGTTTATACTAGTTTTCTCATAGACAGATAATAAATATTTCTCGTGAAAAAATCTTGCTACGCGCGTCTATGTGCATTTATGCAGAAAAACGCAGTCTATTTACTCAACTTTGGACCCTAATATTTTCAAAACCAGACACTTCCTTACCTTACTTCCGTACCTTTGCTTCCATGGAGAAAAATTATCGTGATGATGAGGAGATTCCGTAGTTTGCGCGAACGTTGACGACCAAAAATCATCAAGTAGATATATATTATGTGCGCCTCGGCAAGCGTTGCGTTGGACCGGACCCCCGTCCTTTCTTTTTAAATCATCCATATGTTACAAGTCATTACCTTATGCTCTATTTAAACTAACTACACTATTTTTTCCTCAAAACAAAACAAATTAACAAAACGAAAACGAAAAGTGTTTTTCGCCTCAGAATAATGGCCTGAAGTCGGAATATCAATATTTGCCTATCTGTCACTTTCACCCTGTATAGCTTATACATTAGAATAACACATTAGCTATACAGGATGTAACAAAAGGGTATGGTAAGCGGAAAAGTTATGAATGTAGCCCACTATAAAAGTAGGTAAAATTTAAGACTCATTATTATGCCAATAGTAAAAGGCAAAAACGGTTTTTTTCTTGATAGGTTTTCGTCATTTCGTTATATCTTCGTTATTTTTTTAAATATGTACCTGTAAGTACGCCGAAAGTATACGTAAACACCTCTAAGCACTTACTCCGAAAAACCGGTCACGCTTTATTTATAGACTTTAACAGCATAATTTGTATTCACATGGTTCTTACCCATTAGTAAAAAAACTAAAACATAAAACTTTTAACGTTTTTATAAGTTTTTCTACTTATACATACATACAAATAATCACGCCTTTATCCCTCACGGGGTAGGCAGAGCACCAAGGGCCGATAGAACCACATGGTGCCACTTCTGACCGATTTTGAGGGTATAGTTGAGATGTACAAGTTCGGTTAGTAGTGACAGGTGGTCAGCCCATCGCCTACAAAACACCAAGACCCCTCTTGTCCCTCTACTGACTTGTACAGTATGCCCGGGAAGAGAAGCAGCTGTAGTATTATACGTTGTTTTTTCACTCCCAGAGCAGCATAGAAGATATTCTACTTATGTAGGAAAATAATGTAAGAGCCTAATAAAAGACTGCATTAAAATTCATAATGTCCTGTGTTGATGCGAGACTTCACTAGGATACATCAGCTGTATCTCCGTCCGTGCATGTCGTAAGAGTCGACTAAGAAACTCGGGCATTCTCTCAGGCGATGAGCTAGCAACTTGTCACTGATCATTTACATCTGTCCCCGCAATATTTAACGTGGCTGTGGGACTTTATTTATAATGCTGCAGTTTTTTTTACAATTAGCTAGGCAAACATTTGACCGCCATCGTGCCTGATGTTAAGCAAGATGCGGCCTAAGGTGGTACATGTTTGCCTAGAAAGTGCCTATTCACTCTAGCTTTGAAGAGACCAATGTTGTAGTTCTGTCTACCCTATTTCCAAAACACAACCGTGTGTGTTATGTTATGTTAAAAAACGTCTCTCTAGGACACATACCAGGAGGGTTGTGTTGCAGGCAGTCGACAAAAAAAACAGACGTGAAATCTTTTGCAACATGAGTTTCAAAAGAGACAATATTACGCCAGTATAAATAATATCGGCCGCCCACGACTTTGTCCGCGCGAAAGGGCATTATAGTCGTGCGAAGCCGGGGCGGGTCATATATAGCCTATAGCGTTCCTCGATGAATGGACTATCTAGCACTGAAAGAATTTTTCAAATCGGACTAGTAGTTCCTGAGATTAGCGCGATCAAACAAACTCTTTAGCTTTATACAGAATGTACAGAGACAACGAAGTTTTTTTAATATGTACCTCGTATTCTTTGTAAGGTTACGATCATTTTCTTCTATGAAACCAAACCTGGGAATCGACAAAAAAAAAGAAAAAATACTGTAATTTTATTGCAAGCAATGTATTCGTTTGATGCTCAAAGTACAAATGCACCTACAAAACCAACATTATAACATTATTGTATATTTGAAAAAAATGTTTGTTTACTGATTTCACATGGATTTATGTAAAAAAAAAACGATAATATTAATGTACTTTGGACCTCAATATCTTGGAAACCCGTGGTTTCCCAGGGGTGCTTCCATAGAAAAAAAAAAATGATCGTGATGTTACAAAGAATACGAGGTATTAAAAGAACAAAGTTGTCTTTTTACACCCAGTATATTAGTATAGATGAGAGTAGGAAAGTGGTGATGTGACTCCTCACCTGGAGATGAACTTCAAAGTAAGAGAGTTGAGGTCTGGTTCTTTCGCACCTTCGAGCTGCTCGTATGAAACTCCGAGGATCTTCTTCACATTCGCACCTGGTGAAAGGGAATGAGGATTGAAAACAATTGAATCTGAGGCGAAAGTAATAAGACATGAGATTATGAAATGGATGAAGGCAACATTATCTATATCTGTATAGGTAGGTATGTACATATAAAATGCTTAATTAATACCGTAACAAATAACATATAAATAATTACAATCGACAAATAAGTTTTGTATGTGAAATAAATGACTTGATGTTTCCTGATGAGAATCAGCAGATACATGAAACTTGGTGGGTGTGTTCTTTGTAAAATGTAGGCATCCGATATTAAAGGACCAGTAGTTCCCCCGGGAACGGGCAAAACGGGAATTAAATTTACGCTAAGTTTCTGCACAGACTACAATAAGTACCTGCATTCTACATTTTGATAAATAGGTAAGTAGTGCAGTTTCGAAGGGTTTTCAGAGCAATTACGCAATATTACGTACCTACGTAAATACCTATTTTTTTCTGGATTACGGGACTAACGTTCGCTAGGGCGTTGTCACAGACAAGCTAACAACTTGTCACTGACCTTTTACATCTGGCCCCGCTGTGCTAACCGTTGCTGTAGGATCTCGTCCATGACTTTTCTGTTCTGGCTATTGAGGAGCCGTGCATATACCTAAGGGCATCAGACTTACATTGACTAGATCCAATATAGGTGATGGCTTCTTCAATAGGCTGCTTGATGGCTGCCACTTCCTTGGTGATACTCTTGCCAATCTTCCCGACAGCTTTCTTCCCTCCATCAGCTACGTCAGCCGCCAGGGTGGTAGAAACCACTCCGACCATGAGAAAGGAGAATATTGATCTCATGGCGATTTTCTGGGTGTTATGATAAATACGAGTAATTAAGAGGTATTTAAATGTAGGTACGCAAACTTTACTATAATCAACATCTATAAGTGAAGTTGTTCCGATACATCGTTTAAATAATTAATTAATGAGTAATTTAATTAAAGTTAATTTAATTGTTAAAATCACGAGGCAGGTAGATCTGTCTGTTATTTATTAATTATACCTACGGTTATTCATTAATTTTACGATGGTAACAATAAAAATTACATTTTACAGTTAAATGCATAGAATAACTGTCAAATTTAAGCAATGTTTAAATTATTTTATAATAACATAAAGAACCTATCTAGTTATCTATCATAGATCTTTAGGACAGAAAAGTTATCTAGAAATAGGAAATGTTTTACCTATCTTTTTTATTTCATCTCCAGCAAGGTCCCTAGTAAAAGAATAATATTTAAAAAAAAACTAGGTGTATTTAGGTACCTTCAAATCAACTCAAACGCGACTACATTTGAATTTTATTTCCTTTATATCCAATTAAAATTTCATATATAATGAAAACAATTGAATATTTTAATCTAAACCCTGCGAACCTTAACCTAACTTATGTTGCTATCGTCCACCTTTTGTGTACCTATATAAATAAACACTAAGATAAAAAGATACTCACCAAATCAGATCTTTGAACACAACGCACTCCGACCCTCGACTGGCTAGTCTAACCAGTGTGGCTTATATATATGTAACTATCTACCTTTACTGTAGGTCTACTGTAGGCGACAACAACTAACTACAATGAAATTTATTCTGGGCATAGTTCTGTATAGCAAATAAGTTTAAATTTTTAATTCTCGCAAAATTTGGTAAATGATATTGACAGTGTGACGCCCCGGAGCCCGGAGTAAATGATGGGATGAGGTTCTCATGTCTAAGAAAGAAGGATTCGAATTAGTTTAATATTAACAGACGCCCGTGAACTATAGCCTACTAGTGGACGCCCACGACTCCAGACTAAAAAAATCCAGGACAAAAAGTAGTCTATATCCGCCCTCAGGCCAAATCTTATCTCTGTGCCCAATTTTATTTAAATCCGCGATTTTAACCGCGCGTTTATACACATAAACTTTCCTCTTGAATCAATCTATTTTAAACCCATCAAAATCCGTTGAGTAGTTTTAAAGATACATTTTTTAAAATATTAAATAGGCTTACGCTTGACCACAACGAGCCTGATGGTAAGCACCGTTGCAGTGTAAGATGGAACGCGCTTGCCTAAAAGAAACCGGTTCACTTTCGACATGAAGACCGCAAGATTATAGCTCATGGGGAACAGAAATGTAACCTGTAGAATAGTCACCGATGTACAAGACACCTGTGTCAGCTATAGATGTGGTTGTAGGTACGAGTAGGTCATATTTATTTTCTTATTTGACGTCTTAAACCTTCATGAATTTTAATTAATTAATTTAGTCACACAACCTTAGACGAAGTCCGTTCAGGTCAATGACTTTGAACTAAAAGTTTCCTTAAAGCTACATAACATAGATACATATATAACAACTGAGAAACACTGTATTTCTAAAAATGGCGCAGCTAGCCAGAAGTGCAGAATCGCGAGGGGGATCTTACAGCTACGTTTAGCATATTAAAGATCAGTAACAAGGGCTATCAGATGTAAAAGTTTAGTGACAAGATTTAGGAGTTATTGTGTTCTGTGTACAAGATGCTATCTCATCGCCTACTGAGAGATCGCTCTTAGTTCCTAGTCGAGTTACTTACGACATGCACGGAAGGAGATGCAGCTGATGTATTCTAGTGAAGCCCTGCATCAGCACAGGGATAACTTACACAGATATACGTACCTAGTAGGTATTTTTTCAAAATGTAAGGATAATATTAGGTAGTAGTTAGGTTAGTAGATACTTACTCATTAGGAAATGTCGTGTAGGCGCCTTGAATGCAGGAACAGAAGAAATCTTTGTGGTTTTTTTAACTTTTAAATTGTCATCATGAGGATTAATTTCCAAGTATTTATAAAATAAACTGTTTTTAAACCTTGTAAAAGGTTTTTTAAAAATTCCACGACTTATATTCTACCTGCTACGCTGTAATGGCCGCTGACATTGGCGCCACTTTCTGCGTGATGAATACTTTATTGTTGTATTATAATTTAGTTCCACAATACTCCACCTGCCGTAATGTACTGATATACATCCACATCATTTCTTATGATATAACTTCCTTCCGTATTGGGAAGGGCATTTCATCTCAAGCTAGAGTGCGTTTCATGAAATAGTTCCTTTGAATGATGGCGCTAGTTACTGTGTCTATGACTATATTATCTATGTTACATACTGCATTAGTCTTGAATTCTTGTCTTAAAAGTCTTAATTCTGTACTCTGTACAATTTTTGTTAACTGTAACATATATTATTGTATACTTTGTTTTCCTCGAGCTAAATGTAACTTCGATATCCACGAGACAGGCATTAAGCCTAGTGTGGGTATCATAGTTAAGGTAGGTATACAAAATACAATCTTCTGCAGTGTACACATGTACACTAATATTCTATAACTAGTGGAGGCCCGCGACTCGGTCCGCGTGGACTACCTATACAGAAAAAACAAAATGTCGAAATTATCCGGGATAAAAACATTTTCCCGGATATGCAATTTCATTAAGTGGGACCTGTCACAATATATTCGTGAAAACTGCATCGAAATCGGTTCAGCCGTTTCTGGGATTAGCGTGCACAAACACACAGACAAAAATTCCAAAAATCATCGTTTTGGGTTCTATTGCGTTGATAGAGGTCTCCTATAATATATTTTCTCATATATCTTCCATGTACAGAGAGCGATCCGTTATATTTTTATTATATGTATAGATTAATGGGTAATAATAATAACTAAGCAATGTGTGTACATTGAAAATATAGTTATTCTATAAAACGGACTGATGGGTCAATCTATGCCATATTGGCTGACCACCTGTCACTGCTATCGCGATAATCTCGAGTGTGTGCGTGCGCGCAACGAGCGCTCGGCGTCCTCCCGCGCCCCGCACCTCGCCCAAGCACACACACACTTAATTATCGCGATCGCGCGGCTTCGGCTTTGCTTTTACGTAATCAGGGAGCCGGCTCCATCGGCCATCGATTCTTCGAGCTATGTGCCCTGCCCATTATGCTATGTCGGTGATTTTATACGTCTACGGATCTCCTGATTTCTGATTCTATCACGCGATAAACGTATCCATAGCAACGTAGCGTAGAATTAAACATAGCACATCCATCTCTAGCTTTCTACGATCTCTAGTGTTAAGACACTAGAAAAGTAGCCTTAATCTAAAGCCGCACACGGCAAAACCGCCGCGGTTTTTAACAGCCCGATTTTGTGAGTAAAAGAAACTAATGGAAGCGACCGCACTGACGCTTTTGCCCAGCCATACTAGTCAGGCGGTTAAAAACCGCGGCGGTTTTGCCGTAGTGCGGCATTAGTCGAAGCCACATATTACAAAATAAAAAACCCGACTTTTAAAACAAAGCATTTATTTGTAATTTCAATTATTTGTAACATCAGTTAAATACAAAGTAATACGGAGTGTAGGACTCTTAAAAAAATAAAACTTCTTCAATAAATATGGACAACACGAGAGTGAATGAGACAAATATAGTAACAGGAAGGGAGAGAAGAGTATATCAGTATTTTAAACATGCTTGATGTATTTTTTAAGTAGACACGTATGATTTCTTTACAGTAAAAAATTAATTGATTTTTTTTTATATATATCTTGTAAAAAAGTTTGTGTGACCGAATATAAATTATATATTTTCCTTGTAAAATTCAGTTAGTACCTATTTTTATTTATTTCATGATCAGATAAGATTTTTGTTGAAATACCTCTTCTGGGTTATTTTTATATTTATTTCTGCATTTTTATGACATACAAAGAACAGAACAAAATAAGAAATAAAACACATGTGTACAAAAAAATAATAATATTACACATAAATCTGATTTTCAATCAGTGATCAATAAACTTCATTATATTAAACTTAAACCTAATACAAAGAAAAAAACTTTAAAACTAGTGTGTAAGAAATATATTAATAATAATAAATTGTACAATATCAGTATCCATTTAAAACGAATAGTTAAATCTGCAAGTAATTACTCAACAAATTTAAAGTAATAAATATTTATATTGAAAAAATACAGAAAAAAAACACTTTGTGTCATCACCTTGTATAAAATCTAAACAGTTTCATATCTAACTTTGTGAACTTTTCAGCAGGTATTTTGGAATGTCCTGTTCGTTATAAACAAAATGGTGATGATATAAAAGGACTAAAAATATAAATAATTGCGCCGGCGTCAGACATACTATAGGCAATAATAGTCAAATGCCAACTGGTCTTACAAGTAGAGAAATGTCTAAATATTGACCAACTAAGTTTTCTTGTGGAATACACTATGTGAAAAACAATTGTATTCATATACACACTGGTATAAATCCATTTTTACCTCTTAATATTTCAAAAATACCTATGTAACAGATATTTACATAGATAATAAGGCGAATTTATCTCCATATCTTTTCCTTCCAACTTTTTTCTTTCTTTCAACCGTTCATTTAGTTATGAAAAATAGTGGATATAATTAAAAATATCAAGTATCATTCGAAGCGCCACCGACCGGCCCCCTGATTACGTAAAAGCAATAGCAAATCTGAAGCCGCGCGATCGCGATAATCTCGAGTGTGTGCGTGCGCGCAACGAGCGCTCGGCACACACACACACACATACTCTCAATTATCGCGATCGCGCGGCTTCGGCTTTGCTATTGCTTTTACGTAATCAGGGGGCGGGTCCAACTAAGCATTTAAACTTGAACCTTCTTCATCCATAGACAACTACATAGATTTATTCTAATCTTAGATAAACTGGAGTCATTTATTTTATGGAAAGATTAAAATAAATTTTATTTCCATAGTAAATTCCACAAGAAACAACTAAGACAATTTGGGTGAAACATAGGTAAATCAACAATCAATCTGCACTAACACACACACAAGTTACACAATATGTGCACAGGGAATGAAACAAACATAATAGAGAAGTACATGTTCGTTCAAGGCCATAGTACCTTTTGATGGCCATAGTACCTATTGATAACCATACTATTTTTTATTGCCATAGTACATGTTCGTTCAAGGGTATAGTACCTACATATTGATGGCTATAGTACATATTGATGGCCATAGTACATATTAATATCCCTAGTAAATATTGAAGGCCATAATACCCATTTAAAGCATTAAGATATATTCCATTGTTTTTGTATATATATGCAAGTTTCCTGCCCTGTACACGCAAATCTAAACCCTACGTAGTAGCACCTAATGGTGTAAATATATTAGCTGTTAGATATAGCAACACTTAATATATAAACTTTTATTAACACGAATAGTTTTGTAACTGAACTTTCAGAAGACATTCAGGCAGACTATAGCTCGACCGAACTTAGTTAACTGGGAGAGAATACCATGCTTAAGTTCTTAATTTATGTTAATCAACAGACAGCTATGTCAAAATATTTTCCTTATAGTCCGGGAGGTAGCGTTGCATTTTTGATGGTGATTTTAGGCCGATCGATTTTGAGTGCAATTGATAGTTTAGATGAGGACATCAATTGAATTGAGCGTCAGCAGGCGCACTCAGGGTGGGGCGAGTGGGGAGAGAATTTCAAGTATGTCAAAAAAAAAAAATCCAAAAATTATTTCTGTTCGTCCGAAAATTTGCACATCAGTAGTTTTAACAATAATAATAATTATAGAAACCGTCAGCTGTGAAGAAAATGGCGGGTTGTACGTCAGCAGGTTATATATACCTATATTAAAAATAATTATTTTCATTTCATTTCCGGTCGAATGAAACTGATACAGGTTATTCTTTATGCTATAAAAATGATAAAAAAAAGCGTCAGCAGATCTATCGATAGGGGTAAAATCGTCAGCAAGGGGATTATATGTGCCGAGCAGATATTCAATCCGAGTATGCATTAACCATCTATATTATTCAACTGACGACCTTCTCCCTGTCAATTACTCTGCTGATTCTTTTCTTCATTATATACATTGTTCAAATTATGCTTACGATCAATTTTCAAGCGACCTGAAATCAATTTGATTATAAAAATTCTCATTTTTTAGTCCAGTCAAATTAGCTACAAAAATAGGGGTAAGGTTACATTAATTCGCACCTTGCTAAAAATTTGCATGAATGTTGGGAACACCATTACATACAATTTGTCAATTATCCACATCAATCCAATGTGTGGAAAATTTTTTATTGAAGGTCAAATGTTGCAAAAATCGGTTTTTTGAGTTTTCCAGCTAAACGGTAAGTTCTATCATGAAAATAGGTGAGACAAAAATTATTCATCATCCAATTATCTACAAAAATTGTTCATACACTTTTTTTCCTAAGAATCGCCATTTCGGAGATATAGCGATGCAAAATGTTGAAAAAGTTGTGTTATTCATAATATGCACACGTTTCCGCGCCACCCGTGAGGTAGTGTACATGACGCGTTTTTTTTACGTGGTTTCCCCGGTAGGCCTATTCCACGATCTATTGTGGTTCTGTTGAGTTAAAAAACTATTTTATTAAATTTAAAATGGTACTATAGTAAATGACAAGAGCGGTGTAAGTAATGAGTAAATTGAAAAAATTATTCGTCTGATAGATACTCGTTTAATGGAACATAATCCATACTGTCTTGCACTTCTTCTCCTTCTTCTTCTTCTTCTTCCTGCTGGGTACAAATAAATTGTTCAAAGAGCGATGCATCAGATGTCTCCTCGCCTATATCGTAAGAATCCTCTTCTTCTGGCGATTGAACATTGGAGCACGATTGGCCTCGACAACTGATACATGCTAATGAACAAAACAACCCAACTTTTTTACAGCCGCATTTAGCATTACACCCCGTTTTGCAATTGCAAAAAATTGAATTGAGGAGTTTTTCCGGTGCAGGAGGGAGTAAAGTCTGAACTGGTTCCAATATATTGTCAATTAACTTCCAACCCCAGTCTTCTGGGTTTAGTTTATTACCGAGCCATACTTGAACTTGATAATATACCCGAAATAGATGTTGATAAGCAGAAGCAGAGGTTGGAGGAAGACAAGCTAATTGTACTTGTTTTTTTTTATGCGTATTTTTTGCAAAAGATAAGTATCGAAACTTATCTAAGCACGTAATTTTTTTTGGAGCTCCGTAAACGGAAAGAAGAAAGCGAATTCCGTTGGTGATTACAGCTTGTGGAGTAGAGGTACTTTCTTTGAAAACGTCAGCACAATCAACTAAATCTTGTCTCTCAAACAATTTCAAAACTGATTTTTTACCTCTCCTGAAAAATGCTGATGTCGTGTCGCAACCAGTTACTGCATGTAGAAATAAGATATGATTTTGGCATTTTGAAAAAGCAGATAAACTCTTGGATGAATATATTTTTGATTGTTGTTCAGCTTTCCCAGGTTTTAAAAAATAAATAATTTTTTCGGTTGGCGTTCGAGCAGTAAGTAATACCAACAAATCAACATCTTCACCAACAACAATAGTTGGATTTGTCGAGTTAAATTGTTCTATTGCTGTTTCAACTATCAGGACATCAGCATCATTATCAGCTTGCGCCGAACGCCAACCGAAAAAATTATTTATTTTTTAAAACCTGGGAAAGCTGAACAACAATCAAAAATATATTCATCCAAGAGTTTATCTGCTTTTTCAAAATGCCAAAATCATATCTTATTTCTACATGCAGTAACTGGTTGCGACACGACATCAGCATTTTTCAGGAGAGGTAAAAAATCAGTTTTGAAATTGTTTGAGAGACAAGATTTAGTTGATTGTGCTGACGTTTTAAAGAAAGTACCTCTACTCCACAAGCTGTAATCACCAACGGAATTCGCTTTCTTCTTTCCGTTTACGGAGCTCCAAAAAAAATTACGTGCTTAGATAAGTTTCGATACTTATCTTTTGCAAAAAATACGCATAAAAAAAAACAAGTACAATTAGCTTGTCTTCCTCCAACCTCTGCTTCTGCTTATCAACATCTATTTCGGGTATATTATCAAGTTCAAGTATGGCTCGGTAATAAACTAAACCCAGAAGACTGGGGTTGGAAGTTAATTGACAATATATTGGAACCAGTTCAGACTTTACTCCCTCCTGCACCGGAAAAACTCCTCAATTCAATTTTTTGCAATTGCAAAACGGGGTGTAATGCTAAATGCGGCTGTAAAAAAGTTGGGTTGTTTTGTTCATTAGCATGTATCAGTTGTCGAGGCCAATCGTGCTCCAATGTTCAATCGCCAGAAGAAGAGGATTCTTACGATATAGGCGAGGAGACATCTGATGCATCGCTCTTTGAACAATTTATTTGTACCCAGCAGGAAGAAGAAGAAGAAGAAGGAGAAGAAGTGCAAGACAGTATGGATTATGTTCCATTAAACGAGTATCTATCAGACGAATAATTTTTTCAATTTACTCATTACTTACACCGCTCTTGTCATTTACTATAGTACCATTTTAAATTTAATAAAATAGTTTTTTAACTCAACAGAACCACAATAGATCGTGGAATAGGCCTACCGGGGAAACCACGTAAAAAAAACGCGTCATGTACACTACCTCACGGGTGGCGCGGAAACGTGTGCATATTATGAATAACACAACTTTTTCAACATTTTGCATCGCTATATCTCCGAAATGGCGATTCTTAGGAAAAAAAGTGTATGAACAATTTTTGTAGATAATTGGATGATGAATAATTTTTGTCTCACCTATTTTCATGATAGAACTTACCGTTTAGCTGGAAAACTCAAAAACCGATTTTTGCAACATTTGACCTTCAATAAAAAATTTTCCACACATTGGATTGATGTGGATAATTGACAAATTGTATGTAATGGTGTTCCCAACATTCATGCAAATTTTTAGCAAGGTGCGAATTAATGTAACCTTACCCCTATTTTTGTAGCTAATTTGACTGGACTAAAAAATGAGAATTTTTATAATCAAATTGATTTCAGGTCGCTTGAAAATTGATCGTAAGCATAATTTGAACAATGTATATAATGAAGAAAAGAATCAGCAGAGTAATTGACAGGGAGAAGGTCGTCAGTTGAATAATATAGATGGTTAATGCATACTCGGATTGAATACCTGCTCGGCACATATAATCCCCTTGCTGACGATTTTACCCCTATCGATAGATCTGCTGACGCTTTTTTTTATCATTTTTATAGCATAAAGAATAACCTGTATCAGTTTCATTCGACCGGAAATGAAATGAAAATAATTATTTTTAATATAGGTATATATAACCTGCTGACGTACAACCCGCCATTTTCTTCACAGCTGACGGTTTCTATAATTATTATTATTGTTAAAACTACTGATGTGCAAATTTTCGGACGAACAGAAATAATTTTTTTTTTTTTTTTTTTGACATACTTGAAATTCTCTCCCCACCCTTACTGGAGCTGCTGACGTTCGAGTTACTCAATGACTATCCATGAAAAGTACGTTATGACATTAATCAATCGACCAGAAATGATTTTGTAAAATGCAACGCTACCTCCCGGACTATTAAGTTTTGTTGGATTTTCTAACCTGAACGAAAGTTATAAAGTTAATGGTATACAGGATGTAACAAAAAGGGTATGTTAAGCGAAAAGCTACGTAAATAGCCCACTGTAGAGAACCTATCCACAAAATTTGAGAGTCGAAATCACATGTTTGTTTTTCAAGATTGTATGAAAATTCCAGAGATATTTAAAAATTCTCCATACTATCGGGAAAAATAAACATGTGGTTTCGAATCTCAAATTTTGTGGATAGGTTTTCTACAGTGGGTTATTTACGTAGCTTTTCGCTTAACATACCCTTTTTGTTACACCCTGTATATCGACTCAATGATCATGTTCTAAATTTTGTAAAGTTTTTGAGAGAGATTCAATATTAATAGTCTGCCTGAGTGCTACCATAAGTCACATTATTTTTAGTCCCAAGAATACATTGTACGAAAGGTGAAGAGAGAAAGAGAGGGGGAATGGGTTAACTTCTAACATACGGTGGTCTTCCTCGTGACATTTAAAGCTATTCATAGAAAAAATTTTTGTGCAACTAAAGCCGAGTCTAGATATGTGTATTGTAATATAACGTGTAATGTAACATAACGTAAGTTCGATCCCGGTCACGGGCCTGTACCAATGTATTTATTTCATGTACATATTTTAATGTTCCAAAATTGTCACTCAGCTCGTGCCTCGTAAAGCACGTAAAACCGTTGGTCCTGCGCCAGATCTCTCTCCGGTCGTGTCGGCTTTCCGTCCATCGGACTATGAGAGTAACGGAATAGAGAGTGCATCTGTGTTTGCGCACACACTTGTGCACTATAATATCTCCTGCGTACCTGGCTAATTTCCGTAGATTGGTCGCCTTGACCGAAATACGGCCGGAGATCATCATCAATGTAACAAAAACTTGTCACTTATTAACATCTGTCCTAGCTATGCTAAGCGTAAACTTTTAGATGATTTTTCTAGTTAATTACTTTCTCCTATTGGTCATCTTTCTTATTTTAACTACCTAGCATATCTCAGAGAATTACGTCATGTAAACTTTGTACATCAAATTAAAAATTACACTACACATGTCTGGTCCCAGCTTTAGATAGAAATTAGGGATATCTTTGACAAAAGGAATCATGCTTTGTGACAATTAGTATGTTAACTATCCATGTAAAAGCCTGTACATTATATTACATTACAAATATCATGTACAAAACTTCAGATAGTAATGTAGCCAGGCAGTAACGGTAGCATATATTAGAGTAAGGGCTGTTTTTTTTTAAAATGTCAGATAGCTGAAGAATAATGCTGTCTTTCTATATTAACTTGATCATAAAACAGAGAGAAGACAACTATATAAGGCATCTCTTACTCTTAGGCACATTTGAAAGTTTTTTTGTGTTTTTACTTGACTGCGCCAGAACGAGGACCATGATTTTCGAGTTCATGTAAGAATATCTTTTGGCACGCTCTAGCGCCTAAATGGTCGGTCGCATTTGAGCTTGAAAGGTATCATAAGACTTGTCTTAGTACTGAAAGTGATACTAGGTCAAAATTTTTACGCAGTAGGGTTTAAAAAAATTCCACACTTTATTTTAACTGCTCTGGCTACTATTGACCTTTAAATTGCAATGCGGCTAAGCTTCAGTCTAGAATATTAAACGAATATACTTGATAATAAGAACACTTTCCTTTTTTTTTACTATGGCAACACTATACCAAGTCGAATTTTAAAAACCGGAAGTGAATTACGATTACACCTACCTCTATAGTCTATGCTAAGGTTATAAAAAAATGCTTTATGTCATATGCTTTTTTTTTACATTGAAAATTGCATTATAGCCAGCGTCATTTGCCTTTCTTTGAAATACTGATCATACAAAAATGTGATAACGTCCTTAGTTCTTTTATTTCTTGATTGAAACATTCACACAAACAAATCGATACAACACCAGCGCTAGTTTAAAAAGGGCAAATGGCGACGACTATAAATATAATTTAAAAAAATCCGTGCGACTTCACAACATTAATAATATAATATAACTAACACTTCTCGAATATAAAAGTTTATTTTAAATAACCTTAACTAATATTCGCAGTGGTGTGGCTTATACAACTAAATGTTTTGTACCACAGAGGTTTTAAACACTAGAAAAATAAAGGATTTACATTATTTAAAAAAAAAAACATTATCCCCAAAAGTGTTAGGACATGTTTCGTTTATCAGCCAATTTGGTAGGTAATGAGCCTACCGCCGCTTTGAAAATATTTACATAATGTAAACATCACACAATAATATCATGAGATTGATCATAAGTCATAAGTTATGTCATAACTACAGCCGATTGGTGTAGTAGGTAGTGGCCCTGCCTGCGACGCCATAGGTCCTGGGTTCGAATCTCGGTAGGTGCAAACGTTGATGTGATGAATATCGATGTTTGTTTCCGAGTCATGGATGTGTATATACTTATCTATGTATTTATATACCGTTGCCTAGTACCCACGACACAAGACCTTAGGGATCTTAGTGTGGGACTAGGTAGGTGTGATGTGTGTGAATATTTATTTATTATTATTTATTATAAGATCTTTAATATTACAAATGGTACCCACTATTTGGTACCATATTTACGCGATTTGCTACTAAACCGTATTTAACACGCAAACCTCGTTGGTTTTACAAAGTGCTATCGTAACTAAGTTTTTTTTTTGTATAACCATTTAAAAGATAAATAAAAAAAAATAAAAAAAAATACCTTTAAATCTCTAGTAGTTAAAACCCCACAGTAATATAATAAACTTACCTAAATATACGTACAAGTAAATATAACATGACTCGCGCCATTTTTGAAATGCAGCCAAATACATAGGTACATACTGCCAACATAACGTCGTAGATCAATAACATCATAATTTACGAAATAGTAAGGCGATCATAATATAATTTGTCATGCGAAACATTAAAAATGCTGCCAAACATTAAAAATAAACAGAGCACAAATATAATGTAATGTTACACCAGTAACTTACATTACACGCATCTATTTTCGAAAAAAAAAAAAAAAACTTCTTTTGATATAAAACAAGAATTAAATTCACATTATAACTGTAAAAAAAAGACATTTTCACATATACAAAAATTCATTTTTATATCATCAGTAGTTTTCTCCCCAATGTTAAAATAATCAAAGTCTGTTTTGAAAAAATTAATTTCACAAACATTACCGGTTACATGTATGGCGTTTGGCGAACGTTGCAGGTTCGTTGCAGCAACGGTTGCGCGTTACGGTTGCGTGCTCTGTTGCTGTATCTCTATTTTCTCGACTGTCATGTCGGGGTTCATTGCGGTGGCCTCCTGTGGTTGGCAAACGTTTATAATTAAGTTTAAATGTATTGATAAATATTTAAAACTATTGGACGCCTTAAGCGTATATCGATAAAATACATAATAATCAAATTTATCGGGATTGGGGTGTACATACATATGTACACCCCAATCTATGTATGTTTGTCTTTGAAATATCACAACGGCAAAAGAACACCTAATTGTATCACTACAATACACTCTCGATTTGAAAAAAAAACTAAAATAAAATAAATAAATAAATATTTAATAAATTTTAAATAAATCTATTTTAGATTATACAATCATTGTAATCCGGGAGGTGGGCAGCAGCGCCCTCCCGAGTTGACAATATAGTCCAAAATACAAACTGCGGTCACCGACCCGCCTGCCCAGCGTGGTGACTATGGGCAAATACCCCCCATGGCAGTCTTGTGGCGTGCCCTGGAGGAGGCCTACGTCCAGCAGTGGACTGTAAAAGGCTGATAATGATGAATCATTGTATTGCGTACCTGTATCGCCTCAGCCAGCGCTCGGTCGTGGTCGATGGGGTCTCCGTCGGACTGGATGGTGATCTTCTGTTCCACTCGCGTCTCCACCACGCCGTTACGTTCCGTCTTGTACTGCACAAGTAGTAACCAGTGAAGCGACCACAATTACATAAACATCCAGGGTATAACAAAGTAAGGAAATGCTGCTCATGTTGTTAAAACTATAATTGTTTCTCCCTCTTCTAATCGTTTTGTCTCTTTTCGCCGCGAGCGCCGTCGGCGCTGAGTTCCCTATTTGACAGTTGCCCAACGACCTCGGCGCCGAACTCACGCTCGACAAGTGAATTTTCGTGTGTGACAAACTGACCCTACCCAAAGGAGTGCCCTACGTTTAAAAGTGAAGTACCAGTGCAGAATACCTAAATTGGATTGAAGTGAACCCAAACCTTACGAGAGATTCCGCGCGGAAGAAGAAGAAAGAAGAGAAAACAACAAGGTAAGTACTTGACTCACCTATTTTTACCTCGCGGTCCCCAGCACCTAAATCCCTAAACACATGCATTCTAGTGAACCCTTGCATCAGCACAGGAAGACTAAATAGCTTCTTGAAAAGTGTGTTAGTGATAACACTTTCCAATATGGCAACAAGGCAAGATGCGGGATTTTTGCGCCTCGTTTTTTGCTTCACTACCCGGCATATATATGTCATTGACGACTCATTCTGGGGACTCGTTATCCTATGATTTTGAGCAAGCGTACTCACCGTGATGGTCTCGACAGTCCTCGTCTTGGAGCTGATGGTTTGCGAGCTGACGACCTCCCCGTCCGCGCCCCCCGCCTCCGTCACCTCCACAGGCTCCGTCACGCTGCTGCTCGTCTGAAATACGTGAAATACGATAAAATTTTATGGGATAAATAAATTTTGTGTCAAACTTCATTAATAAAAGTACAATTCCAAATTTTTCTTTTTTCGACCCCCCAAAAACTGGCAACTTTAATATTTTTTTCTCGAAAACTATCAACAATTGATAGATAGTTTGTTCAAGCGAATTTTTTCTCTTGCCGAACTACGTCGATATACAGGATCAGCTAGAGATATCCATTTTTCGGGGATTCTATGAAAGCATAAGTGGGAAGTGTCTCCCTCTCTCAATTCTCTATGGTCAGTCGACTCTTATGCCATGCACGGAAAGAGATACAGCTGATGTATTCTAATGAAGCCCCGCCTCCTTATTACCTAACTAGCAAAAGCGATAGCGAAAATTGTACAAAATTCACAGATTGCTTGTCAAATTCATTACGTAAAATGAATTTCAATGGAATTTTGACATTTTATCGCGAATATATAATTTGAGAGAATTCGTACCGCCCCATGGATGCCCGTGGGTATCGTACGAGGAGATTAAGGGTTTCCGGGAGGTGGGCAGCAGCGCCTCCCGTGTTGACAACATAGTCCAAAATACAAACTGCGATCACCAACCTGCCTGCCCAGCGTGGTGACTATGGGCAAATACCCCTCATGGCAGTCTTGTGGCGTGCCCTGGGGGAGGCCTACGTCCAGCAGTGGACTGCAATAGGCTGATGATGATGATGATGATTATATAATTTACGCTATTGCGCTCACTTCGGTTTTGCTATTGCAAATTAGGCAATCAGGGGGCCGCATCAACACAGAATTATAACATCAGCACTTACCCTAGTAGTGTTCCCTTGCAGCATGCTACCGAACGGCGCGTTGCCGATCACAGACGTGGTTGTCGTAGTCTTGTACGCGCCGGGCTCCTGCGGGGAAACACACTTCGATATTATCATGATATAGGTAGAATATCTAGGGGAATTGTATTAGGAAGAAATATCGTATAGTTCACGCGGCGTAAGCGCAGGTTTTCATTTGTTTGCAATGTTTCATTCTAAACCAAACTATTAATTTTATCTTCCAAGTATTTTAGATTTTAACTTATATACAGGGTGTAACAAAAAGGGTATGTTAAGCGAAAAGCTATGTAAATAGCCCACTATAGAGAACCTATCCACAAAATTTGAGATCCGAAATCACATGTTTATTTTTCCTGATAGTATGGAGAATTTTCAAATATCTCAGGAAATTTCATACAATCTTGAAAAATTAAAATGTGATTTCGAGTCTCAAATTTTGGAAGTAGGTTCTCTATAGTGGGCTATTTATACAGCTTTTCGCTTAACATACCCTTTCTGTTACATCCTGTAGAATCAATAAGATAAATATTATTTAATGCTGATTGGTTACAACCACATTGACCTGGGGTGGGCCCGGTCTGTGACAAAATTAAAAGATTTATATAATTATCTCTCTCTCTCTCTCTCTCTCAAATAAAGCCTATGTAATCGAAAAAAAAAATGGTAATTTAATAAAGTATAGCGACTTTACCTGTAAAATTTTGTCTCACCTTTTATATTAAAAACTAAAACCTAAAAATTGTCCAATACAAAATCACACCATGCAATTGTAAAAATACAAAGTATACATGCAAAAGTTGCAATATAATTTAAAGATAGAAAACTCACTGTAACAAAATATTTACTTATTGAAAATACAACGTGCTTCTAATAAAGATGCTGGATTTATATATATATAACATATTATAAGAACATTATTAAAATAACACAACTAAATTATAACACTTACGCTTCTTTACATGTTTATAATATCCGTGTCATATTAAAATAAGGGCGGTTTACCCACCACCTTACTTCTAATGAAAGAAGTCTTTTGACAGAAGCACAAGGGTTCCCCCCCAGAAAATACGGGGTGATTTTTGGTCGTCAACGTTCCCGAAAACTACGGAATCTACTCATTATCACGGTCATTTTCCTCCATGGAAGCATACCCGGTAAGTGTCTAGTTCCCAAGATATTAGGGTCCAAAGTTGAGTAAATAGACTGCGTTTTTCTGCATAAATGCACATAGACGCGCGTAGAAAGATATTTACACGACAAATAATTAATATCCGTCTATGATAAAAACCAGCATAAACACTGGACACTATAAATTTCGCCTGATAAAGAAATAAAAATAAAAAAACTAAAAATTTACATCGTTTCCCAGCTTTTTTTCGGCATAAACTTACTTTATTTGATGTATAGCCTTCGATTAGGGTGGCAACGAAAAAACACCCTGTATACTGTTGCTTATTACCCACGACACAAGACCTTAGGGATCTTAATTTGTGTGTATGCATTATGAGTGGCCACGTTGGCAGGTTTACACTTACCTCGGCATAGTAATGTCCTTCCCCAGCCCCTTCTTCAAAGTCGATCGGCGTGCCAGAGTCTCCGCTGCTCAGCGAACTTTCTGAGCCGCGTCTGGTCAGCTACACGCGTCCATATCACCAACGCATAGAGCCCAAAATGCGGCCGAAACGTAACGTTTCCATGTTAGGTGTCAATGAATGATCGGTGCGATTTGACGACCGAAGGTTTTTAGATTTTGTTAAAGTGCAAATACGTTTGTGAGGATCGAGATTCCAGTAGTTATGTATTATGCACATAATGAATGTTGTTTTTAGGTTTCATGCCATATCCCATGCGATAAAACGTTGATATTCCGACGAGTCACGTCCGTGTGATGTCGAGTTTGAAATGAAAAAGAAAATAAAAAACGAAAAATTAGGAACATGTCATTAGAATTGAACGTGCATTGATTTTGTAAAGTTATCAAATTGAAGACTAGAAGATATTTGCACTTTTGGTGAGACATCGCAGGCAGGCTGTGTCAGTATTTAGTGTTAAAACTAACTGTTTTTCCCTCTTCTAATTTTTTCTCGCCGCGAATGCGAGTGTAACGCGAATGCGACCACGTGTGTTCCCCCTATCGGACAGTTGCCCAACCACCGCGGTACTGACCTCTCGCTCGACAAGTGAATTTTTGTGTGTGACAAACTGACCTACCCAATCAGAGTGCCCTTACCCTAAAAGTGGACTATAGTGAACTGTGAACCTAAACCCTACGGTTTAAGGTTGATACGTCAGTCAATCAGGCAGGACAAAGTATTTTACATGAATAGATTACTAGAATATATACCTAGTCACCCACAGGTCGATCATCACCATCCTACCTAAAAGAGGTCTTTACACCTGCCAAATACGTAAACACATTTCCTATTGATGCTCACCAAAAGTCAAGCAAGCTTTTCAAAACCATTCACATAAAAACAAAGCAAAAATATAAAAAATTAAGGTTTAAAAACAAGAAATCAAAATGCATTGTTACATGCCATATGAACCGATGATTTGAAATGAACCTGCCGAAAGACCTGTTGAAAGGAGTCTAAATACCTGATCGCCAGTAGTGACGGTAGTCTTGACTTGCTGCGTCAGCACTCTCTGTTCCTGCCTGGTGGCAGATGACGTCAGAGTGTGTGCGACAGTCTTCTCTTCCATCTGCTGTGTCTTCGCTTTCGTGTCGAGATCGTGATGAGTCGTCGCCGTCCGAGTGGTCACCGCCCGCGCCGTCACATACGGACTCTTCCCTTCCGTCGTCGGCTCAAGGCTTTCCGCCTAGAGTTACGTCAAGAATCTAGCATGCTTTCACTATATACAACTGACATTTACAAGCCTAAACAAATAGTAAATTGGCCACACAAAGGTAAAACAAATTGGGGTAAATTAAGGTGAAATGGCGTCATTTTGCCGGTTAGGTGGGAAGTTAATGTGCAAGATCAGACGAACCTTATTCGTGTGCGTGGAGAAGGTGACCTCGCCGGTGCCCAGGTTTTCCACCTCTTGCTGCACGTTGTGCGTGACGCCGTCGTCGTTCTTCGTCAACAGTTGTTTGGTGGTCGTCTTGACGACGACGGGCGGGGTCGGCGTCTTTTTGGATCGCTGTGAAATCGGGATCTTTGAGGAGACAGGGGTGGATGAGACGTATCCTTGGTGCCTGATGTGCTCGCTGGTCGTGTACTCCGTGAAGGATTTGGGCTCGTCGCCTCTGGCCGGACTTTCGTCTTTGCCGAATGTGGAGAATTTGTGCGTGTTCACTGTTTGTATGTCGATATTTGCCGGTAAATCTTGGGTTTCCTTTTCGATTGTGTAGTTTCCGCTCTTGTCTTCGAAGTGGGAGGGGTCTATTTGTGAATAGTGGAGTATGAGTTGTCCGGTAACGGGGTCTCGGACGGCTGTGCTAGGATCTATATCGCCGGTGTCTGGGTCGATGTCTCCGTACTCTGTCTTTATCCTGCCGGTCACTGGGTCTATCTTTCCTGACAATGTCATGGTTTGCGTGACGGTGGTCCTAGCTCCCTTCAGTCTAGGATCATCGGGGTCAACATCGATGGTCTCTCCAGTTATCGGGTCGATTATCTGGTATAGATACACCGTTTTTGTGGTAATGATTCTGCCTGTAGTCTCATCGATGGTGCATTCTTTGGGATCGACTTCCTTGACTCGGCCTTTGTCATCTTTCTGTGTGATGACAAAGATTTTAACAATGACAAGTCTGCCGGTTCTGGGGTCGATTTTGCCGAGTTTAGTATAGATTTCTCCGGTCGACGGATCGACTTGCGAAGCAGAGTATAATGGTTGATTATCCTGATCAAGTTCACCAGTTGCCGTATAAATCTGTCCATTAACCGGGTCAACTTTGATTAGAGATTTGTCGACTTCGGTTGCTCGAACAATATTACCGGTCTTGGGGTCCATTTTACCATAAATAGTTATGATATAACCGGTCACAGGGTCGATTTGACCAGCCGTGTAAATAACCTCTCCAGATAATGGGTCTTTGGGACCCGCGATCCAGATCTGGTTCGTTTTAGGATCGACCTTGACATTCTTAGGGTCGTTCGATACTATCTGCTTGCCTGATACTGGATCTATCTTGTTTTGGATTATCCTCAAACAGATCAATCGTCCTACGTCTTTATCTGGCTTTCCAGATTTAGGATTGATTTGTCCACTTCTCAGCAAAAATTGACCAGTAATAGGATCAACTTTAAGCTCTTTGCTTTCATACCTTCCTGTCTTAGGATCGTTAACTGTAACAGTTCCTTTAATAAGATCGATTTGTCCGTATTTGGTATCAATTATGTTGGTATCAGGGTTAAACTGTCCAGTAGAGCTTTCAATAACCGAGTTTTTGGGCTCAATGATACCTTTCTTGTTATCAACTTTCCCGACAAATGTTGTCACTTCGACAACAGGATCAATATGGGTTCCGATTACAAGAACTTGACCGTATTTTGGATCAGATTTACCGGTTTTAGGATCAATAGCGCCAGTGATAGTGATTTGTCCGGTATTTTCATCGATATGAACAGGCTTAGTGTCTTGAGCTCCAGATGTCGCTGTGACGAAAATCACTCCATTTGATGGATCAATGACTCCGTATTTGGTGGAAATGTGGCCAGTTTCAGCGTCGACTTTACCCTTAGTAAGCTCAACCGTACCTTCTTCAATATTAACCTTGCCAGTCTTAGGGTCAATTGGTCCAGTGATGGTGGTGATATCTACGACTGGATCTTCTTGTTTAGCCACACTGAAGATCATTCCCATGTTGGGATCAACTTTACCAGTCTTAGGATCAACAGCGCCAGAGTTGATAAATATCTGTCCAGTTTCGGGCAAAATGTAGCCGTCTTTAGTTAGTTTTTGACCAGCAGAGTCAGTGATAACGATAGTTCCTTTGTTAGAGTCGATAACACCGTATTTGGTTTCTATCACACCACTAGGATCAAGTATGCCTGTGAGATGTTCAACTTCCGCTGTATTAAGTTCTGGTTTCTTGGTCTTAGGATCAATTTTGGTGAAGATGACCATGATCTTAACGATCTTCCTCTTCGGAGGTTCCGGTGGGGCCGAAGTTGGTTTGGTAGGCGACGCCTTTTGCAATGATGTCGTGATCGGTGAAGGCTTTGATGCTAAGCTCGAAATTAGCGGTGAGGATGTGCGCACCGGTGATTGCAATGGAGTTTGGACAGGGGTGTGCGTGGGAGTCTTTACTGGCAACGGCGACGGGGTCTGACGTGGGGAGACACTAGCGCGACTAATTGGCGACGTAACAGGAGCTAATACATTCTGCTTGTCTACAATAGTCAACTGTTGGGCGAAGTTGGAATCGACTTTTCCGGTCTTGGGGTCGACGATTGCGGTCGTGACGGTGATGGTGCCGGTCTTCGGGTCTACTTCAGCTTGTTTTAACTCCTGTTTGCCAGTTATAGGATCCTTGTAGAGAATCTGTCCAGATTTAGGATCGATGATACCAAAGTCTGTGTGGATCTTTCCGTCTTCAGCGCTGACGTAACCTTTGGAAGCGTCTATGGTTCCAGCACCGGCGTCAACTGATCTCGTCTTAGGATCGAATCTGCTTGTGACAATAACAATGCGGATTTCTCCTCTAGTAGGCGGCTTAGTGACTGGCACAACAGTTTTGTTGACAATACTGTATTGTTGGGCCAAAGTTGGATCCACTTTTCCGGTTTTGGGATCGACTACTTGGCTGGTTATAAGCATGTGCCCAGTGGTTGGATCCACATGAGCTTTCTTTACCTCCTGTTTACCTGTCTGGGGATTGGTGACAGTGATTTCTCCGGTTGTCGGATCAATGATACCAACTGCAGTACGGATTTTACCATCTGGACCAATAGTGCCAGTGACTGTATCTACTGTGCCTTGACTTGGGTCCAGTTTCTTCGTCTTAGGATCGTACTTGGTAGTGATTATAACCAGATGAATTTCTCTTTCCCTAGGTTTAGTGTCTTTATCTACAATGCTTAACTGCTGTGCTAACGAGGAATCTGTCTTTCCGGTCTTGGGGTCAGTAACACCGGATGTTACAATGAGATTACCTGTCTTAGGATCAATAGCGGCTTGTTTAACTTCCTGTTTACCAGTTTTAGGATCAACATATTCAATCTTACCACTCTTAGGATCAATCACACCGTAATTAGTGTGTACAGTTCCATCTGCGGCGATAACACCACGAGAAGTTTCAACATGACCATTGGGGTTATCTAACCTCTTGTTTTTAGCATCATATTTGTTAGTAATAATAACAAGTTGCACTTCTTTGCCAGGAACAGCACCGAATTTGTCTTTAGGCTTATCGACAACTGTGATCTGCTGACCTAGAGTAGGATCAACTTGGCCAGTGAGAGGATCAACCACGCCTGAAGTGAGAAGCAGGTTGCCGGTCTTAGGATCAACTGTAGCCTTTTTAGTCTCTTGCTTTCCAGTGACTGGATCTGTCACAGTAATTTCTCCAGTCGCAGGGTCAACCACACCAAACGCTGTATGTACTTTATCATCGTTATGGTATTTACCTGGTAAAGTATCTACATGAGCGTTAGTTAGATCTAATTTCTTATTCTTGGGATCATATTTCGTTGTTACAATAACCAAGTTAACGAATCTTTCAGGAATGCCTTTCGGAGCGTCTTTGTCGATGACAGATAGTTGTTGAGCTAAAGATGAATCAGATTTTCCTGTTTTAGGATCGATTACTCCCGATGTAACAATAAAGCTACCAGTTTTAGGGTCTATATGCGCTTGTTTGGAATCTTTCTTTCCAGTCTTTGGATCTGTGAAATGTACCTTTCCGGTATTAGGGTCTAATACACCGAAGTTTGTGTGTACTTTACCATCTTTATCGCTAATTATAGCTTTAGATGTCTCTACGAATCCGTTAGGGTTATCCAGCTTCTTATTTTTGCTGTCATATTTGCTTGTAATTGCTACAAGTTGGACTTCCTTTCCTGATACGGGAGCGAATGAGTCTACAGGCTTATCCACGATGCTGTATTGTTGTCCCAAAGTAGTGTCAAGCTGTCCTGTTCTAGGATCTACTACGCCAGACAATAGCAAGATATTTCCCGTCTTCGGGTCAACTTGAGCTTGCTTGACTTCTTGTTTTCCCGTTTTTGGGTCAGTGACAGTAATGTCACCATTTCTGGGGTCAATGACACCGTAGTCAGTGTAAATTTTACCGTCAGTTGCGCTAAGAACGCCTTTAACTGAATCTACGTGCGCAAAACTAGGATCTAACTTCTTAGATTTTACATCATATTTGCTGGTGATGACAACCAATCGCACTTCTCTGTTAGCCTTTGTAGCGTCTTTTTCTACAATACTGAATTGTTGACCCAGCGAAGAATCAACTTTGCCAGACTTAGGATCGACAACACCTGTGGTGACAAGAATATTGCCAGTTTTCTGGTCAACGTATGCTTGTTTAGGATCTTGTTTGCCAGTTTTCGGATCGATGTAGTCGATCTTGCCCGTTCTAGGATCAATAACGCCATAATTAGATGTGACTTTACCGTCTGCACCCACTATTGCTTTAGACACATCAACGTGTCCATGTGACGCATCTAGTTTCTTGTGTTTTCCATCATATTTGCCGGTAACAACGACAAGATTAACTTCCCTTCCAGGTTTCGCACCAACTTTGTCGTCAGCTTTGTGTACAAAGCAGTACTGTTGTGCGAGAGTGGGGTCGATCTTTCCCGTCTTAGGATCAACGACCCCGGAAGAGAATAGTATATGGCCAGTCTTCGAGTCTACATGGCCGTTCTTAACCTCCTGTTTCCCTGTAGCCGGGTCTGTGTACGTGATTTGTCCAGATTTGGTGTTAATAAGTTCTTTTTCTGTCTGTATCTTGCCGTTATCGAGTATACCCTTAGTGACGAGTACCGTTCCATTGGCATCGTCGAGCTTTTTACTCTTCGGATTGTATCGTCCTGTGATGATGACTACTTGTACTTCATTCTCTGGTTTGACTGCGGCAGCTAATGGAGCCACTTTACCAGCGACATGAGGTTCGTGATGCGCTCTCTCAGCGTCTAACAAAGCTAATGTAGGATCAATAAGATTAGCCTTCGCCTGTTCTTTCAGCGCTGCAGATTGTACGTAATCTAGTCCAGGCGTCTTCAATTTACTTGGATCTTCCGGTGTTTTGCGTTTTTCAGCGCTCTCAGCAACTTTCTTAGCTTCACCTGGAGCGTAATTGAAGGCAAGTCCTGATTTTCTGGTGGTAGGACTTTGAGCTGCTTCTCCTTTTTGTCTCTCTTCCGCGATGGGTTCTTTCTCGTAACTGAACGCACCTTGGATGAAGGGTTTCGTGCGCGACGGACTTTTCTCTGTATCGTTATATTCATAAGGCTTAGTGAAGCCTGGCTTATCTTCAGCTTTAGGCGATTTCTCCAGCGAGCTGTCAAGATTAGAGCTATCGTTTGACGTGTCGAGCACTTTAATAGCTTGCGGTTTGGCATCTTTGAGTTTCTTGTCTTTATCCTTAGGCGATTTTGGTGATTTCTCCTTTAATTTCGGCGTCTTCTCTTTGGGCGATTTCTCCTCCTTGGGCGATTTATCTTTCTTGCCGCCAAACAATCCAAACCCGCTCGCCTATTAGGTAGAGAAAGGATTGGGAAGAAAACAAAAAATGATTAAATAAAGAACATAAATTTACAAAATAAAGTACAATATGTGCTCAAAAGAACACACACAGTTGAAATTAATATAAAATGCAAAATGCATGTTACATGCGCCGTTTTTGCTCTAACATTAATATTGATATTTACAAAAATTGTATGATACACTAAAATAACTACATAGATTTATCATAGATCAAAATCTACCATTCTATTTGCGAGTTAGTATAGTGTTGTTTCGGGGAATACCTTTGACTTCTTGGGCGTGGTCTCCACGTTGTTTGTTATACCCGGGTCGCTTGTAGTGTCGTTACCTGTAAAGAATCATTTAATTGTTACAATCTCATACAGATAAGAGATAAACATTCATATTCATTCATTCATTTATTGCATGTCACAGATTAAATCGATGTTACATAAACAGCGTAGGTTTCCGCATCCATTCTTTTAATTCTTTTAGCATCAATCTAAATTTTGACGTTTCTACCATTAGCGAATACGATTGCGCGACATGTCAGTCAGTGGTAACTTCCCCTTTTTATATTTAAATGCAAGTATTCAAAACACAAAATACGTATATCGATACTAACCGTTCTCCGCCGGCTTCCTTTCCACTAACTCTGCTTTCTCCCTCTCCTCCTTGACGGGCGCAGCCGGCATCACCTTCACGGCTCCGGGGGGCGGCTTCTGTAACCATCGCAGTGATTGGTTCATGCTTATGTTCTTTATTTATGTGAACATCTATCTATCTATCTATCTATATCACACGTATAGACAGTGTGCAGTATGTTAAGCATAACAAGGATTTTGGGGAAAATAAATTTTAAAAAATATACTTCGGATACGATTCTGATTTAAACGCGAAACAAAAGGTTATTCATGAAACTTATTATATTATTATCAATTTAAATTAGTGCCTGAAATAACACGTCTTCTACAATATGCTTTCGACATCATATTCTACGATATATAAAAAGACCAAGTGGGATATATAAATTAAAACAGGTATTACATAAAAGCGACAAAAGAGGACGTAACCTTTTCTACGGGGTTTAAGCGACAATAGTAAAGCAGACAGTTTAGTGAACATGAACTACAGGGCTGGTACATATCGGTAGTAGAATAAAGCGGGAAGATTACGAGGAGTTAATCTACAGACAGGTGGGGTAAACGACAAATCAGGACATAATCTACAAAACAGGTGTACAAGACGCGGAAAGTTAAGAATAGACTATTAAGGACGGTGCAATAAATGAGAAACTGAGGGTCTACATGACAGACAGTATAAAGTGTATACTACATGTATAAAGCGACAATAAATAGGTAAATCGAAAATACATGTACAGGGCAGGTGTATAAATGACACTATAACATTCTACAGAGCGTATGTATAAATGAAGCTGAAATCTACAGGGCAGATATAAATATGACGCTAAACCTAATCTACAGGGCGGGTGTATAAATGAAGCTGAAATCTACAGGGAAGATATAAATATGACGCTAAACCTAATCTACAGGGCGGGTGTATAAATGAAGCTGAAATCTACAGGGCAGATATAAATATGACGCTAAACCTAATCTACAGGGCGGGTGTATAAATGAAGCTGAAATCTACAGGGCAGATATAAATATGACGCTAAACCTAATCTACAGGGCGGGTGTATAAACGAAGCTGAAATCTACAGGGCAGATATAAATATGACGCTAAACCTAATCTACAGGGCGGGTGTATAAACTAAGCTGAAATCTACAGGACAGATATAAATATGACGCTAAACCTAATCTACAGGACAGATATAAATATGACGCTAAACCTAATCTACAGGGCGGGTGTATAAACGAAGCTGAAATCTACAGGGCAGATATAAATATGACGCTAAACCTAATCTACAGGGCAGATATAAATATGACGCTAAATCTAATCTACAGGGCGGGTGTATAAACGAAGCTGTAATCAACGGAGCGTATACAAGGTATAAGTGTGACTATAATTTATAGGGAGTATGCATAAATGTTGCTGTAATCTACAGGGCGGGTGTATAAATCTCGGTGCAATCCACAGGGCGTATGAACAAGTCCCGCTGCAATCTACAGAGCAGGTATCATCATCATCAGCCTATTGCAGTCCACTGCTGGACGTAGGCCTCCCCCCCAGGGCACGCCACAAAACTGCCACGGGGGTATTTGCCCATAGTCACCACGCTGGACAGGCGGGTTGGTGACCGCAGTTTGTATTTTGGACTATGTTGTCAACACGGGAGGCCCTGCTGTCCATCTCCCAGAAACCCTTAATCGCCACGTACGATACTCACAGGTATATCGACGCTATAATCTACAGGGCATATGTATACCTACAAGGCAGGCTGTATATCTACAGGGCAGGCGTATATAACGATAAAATGACAGACAAACAGATGAACCTTGTCCCCCTCGGCGACGTATTCCCCCTCGAGCGAGGACGCCGAGGACGCGGAGACGGTCCCGCCCGACACGCGCCTCAGCTGATCACGTGACCGGTTAGTGAAGCATGAGGCGGAAAGGGGAAAGATGTTAGGCTCTCGCTGGCAAAGTACGCATTGAAGAGATACAATCAACGGCCGCTTGCCCTAGCAAAAGCAAAGCGATAGCGAAAATTGTACAAAATTCGCTGATTGATTGTCAAATTCGTATTACAAAGGAATTTTGACATTTCAACGCGAATATTGTACAATTTTCGCTATCGCATTGCTTCTACTTTGCTTTGCGAAATACGTAATGAGGCTGCGGATCAACTTGCAGAAGCAGAGCGATAGTAATGCGAAAGCGAAAATTGAGAATGTGTGAGGTGCGGTGCACTTATACACTCATCACAATTTCGCATTGCTTCGGCTCTGCTACTGCAAATTAGGTGATAGCCCTGTCGACCCCCTGCGGCTTTTATTTACGAAAACTTTTGGCTTTAGTTTTACCTTAAGACATTTTTGATTCGTATTAAGGTGTTCCTTCCATTAAACTATATTTGGTTGATTATTTTTTTATTAATTATTAATATTTTATGATTATTTTTTGTTTAATTCGTGCGTACTATGCCAAGCTTTATAGACAAAAAAAAACCGCCGCCACCATATACCACAAGTCTACCCTTCCTCTTGTGAAAGGCGACCCTATATTTTTTACGTCCCTTCATAACCTAGTTTATGGTCAAATGTTGTTAGAACACCGGTTTATACCAGCTAAATGAATGAAATTCACTATACGAATGTTTGGTCGATATAATTATTCTTTTGCCATCAAAGTTTTTACTTAAAAAAAACTTGTAAAGAGTAAAAAAATTCAAACTTGAAATACTGCCAATAAGGACGCATTCGTCCTGAACACTGAGTCTTAGTAATATGGTCCCGCCCACTGATTACGTAAAAGCAATAGCAAAGCCGAAGCCGCGCGATCGCGATAATTAAGAGTGTGTGTGTGCGCGGGGCGAGGTGCAGGGCGGGGCGGGGCGAGGTGCGGGGCGCGGCAGGACGCCGAGCGCTCGTTGCGCGCAAGCACACACTCGAGATTATCGCGATCGCGCGGCTTCGGCTTTGCTATTGCTTTTACGTAATCAGGGGGCCGTTTTTACTCTTTTCGGAAGAAGGAATATCTGTATTAAGTATCTATTTCTTCAAATTAATATTACAGCAGCTATGAATATCTTATTTAGCTACATATAAATCGAACCAAGCATTGGCATAGTCAAATTAGAAGCGAAACGAGATAGAATGATGTGAATGATTTGTGACAGTACTAGATTTACTGTGACCATAATATGACAAACAGTAACTTGCTAAATGCAGTGACAATCTAATAAAGTACAACTAATGCTATCATTCATTCTCGAACATAATTATATTAAAATGTTACAATAGATAATTTAAAAACATTGTTTAAGCTAAACCTTGTGGTTGATTCTGACAGTCACACTTAAACCTAAACTTAAAATTAGTCATGTCTGTCCCTCTCCATTGTTAATGTAAATGGCTGAGACAGAAAGGGGCAGGTAGGACTAACGTTAAGTTTAGATTTTAGTATGACGGTCACAATCGACTATGTAGCAGAGCCATCTATCGGATGCAGGAGAGAACCACAATCGAATGCAAAATCCTAGAACGCGATATCGAAGTTTCTCACAATGATTGGAATATATACATGGGCGAAACAACGACTAGTGGCCCGGTGGGGCCGGAAGCGCTTCCCTTTTCCCCCACAACTACATTTCCTAATGATGTCAAATGTCATTTTTAAACGGTGGTAAAGGTAACCCACAGCCATGGCTAGGATAACGGGGACAGATGTAAAAGACAACCGATTGGTGTAGTAGGTAGTGACTCGGCCTGTGACGTCATAGGTCCTGGCTTCGAATGCCGGCAGGTGCAAACATTGATATAATGAATATCGATGTTTGTTTCCGAGTCATGGATGTTTCTATACTTATCTACTCGTATGTATTTGTATACCGTTGCTTAGTACCCACGATACAAGACCTTAGGGATCTTAGTGTGGGACTAGGTCAATGTGAATATAAAAAAAGATTAGTAATAAGTTCTAGGAACTCTTATCGCCTAAGAGAATGGCCGAGTTCTTTGACTCTTACGACATGCACGGATGGAGATGCAGCTGATGTATTCTAGTAAAGCCCTGCATCATTAAAATACATGTAATGTGTGGAATATCTGTCAAATTACATATTGATGATCTGATGATCTCCGACCGTATTTCGGCCAAGGCGACCAATCTCTATGGAGATTGGCCAGGTACGCAGGAGATATCATAGTGCACAAGTGTATGCGCAAACACAGATGCACTCTCTATTCCGTTACTCTCATAGTCCGATGGGACGGAAAGCCGACACGACCGGAGAGAGATCAGGCGCAGGACCAACGGTTTTACGTGCTCTCCGAGGCACGAGCTAAGTGACAATTATGCAACATTAAAATCTGTACATGAAATAAATTCATTGGTACAGGCCCGTGACTGGGAAAATAGATTTTTTTTTCACCCGAGACTTAAACTCACGACCTCTTGCATACCGTACTTATACTCTTACCAACTGACCGGGTCAATTAACTCGGATGACGATTTGACTACATATCTCTTTCATTTTTACATTATTGGCAACGTTATACACTAGCCAAATCTCGGTAGACAAAGCTGAATCCCTCAGCATTAAATTACATTAAATAACATATAGTTTAGCTTATACAATGTTTTTACGAATGTCTAGATCTAATATTCTGAGTAATTGCTGACATACATATTATTATATTAATATGTTGAATATTTCAACTACAAAATATTAATTTGGTTTAAATTACGTGAACCTATATGCATAATACACATCGACGAGATATTTACAGAAAGTAGATACATATAACTTTTACTAAAGGTATACTTAACAAATTTTTATCGTTAGAAAAAAGAAACAATTTAAAAGCTCACATAATTCAAATCAAATTTCTACATCATGCAAACCATGTTATTTATATATAGTTAGGTTCTGTTAAGTCATATTCGCACAGAAATATTAGAAGTTGTTCGGACATTTTGATAAGTGTGATCACGAATCATGAATCTATCAATCATCATCATGTTCCTGCCCTTTGGCATTGATTTGGTATTTGTTTTACGGCCGGCTGACTGCTTGACGCCAACCCTGCTCGTCACCAATATAGCTAAGTGACAATTTTTAGAAAATCTGTACATGAAATAAATTCAGTGGTACAGGCCCGTGACTGGGATCGAACTCACGCCTCCCGACTGAAAGGCGCACGTCTTAACCACTAGGCTATCACCGCTAATCATGGATCTATGAATATGGTTGGTGTATATCACAAGCCATAGCATAACACCAGGGCCGGCCCGCCCATACGGCGAACGGAGCAGTCGCTCCAGGCGCCTAATCCTAGAGGGCGCCTAAATGGTAAAGATATAGGTATATATTATTAGGAGCAAACAGGAGAGGCGCCATAATTGGATCTCACTCCATTCTAAAATTTACTTCGAGCCGGCGCTGCATAAGACATCTTTGGTAGAAAGGCAGCCTAACGGCTTTACGTGCTTTTCGAGGTTTACCTTATCTTTGATGTTGGGTCGTGGCGCTGGCTGAGGCGGCATGGTATGACGCTTCGCCGCTTCAGGAATGGAGTCATTTTCACCCGCAAGAGCTGGAAAGATTTTTTTTTATAAAATATAACAAATCACCGGTATAGATAGTGTAAGTGCGCGAATAGTATTGTTACACAGTACATTCTTCTTCTTCAGCCTATTGCAGTTCACTGCTGGACATAAGCCTCCCCCAGGGCACGTCACAAGGCTACTGCCATGGGGGGTTTTTGCCCATAGTCACCACGCTGGGCAGGCGGGTTGGTGACCGCAGTCTGATTTTTGGACTATATTGTCAGCACGGGAGGCGCTGCTGCCCGCCTCTCGGAAATCCTTAATCGCCTTGTACGATACCCACGGGCAGACATGGGGTGGTACAAACTCTACTCTGCCGGCACCACGCGGCTAATAATTGAATTATTGTATGTTATAGGGAATTAAGTCCCATGCACAACATATTAACCTAGTTCCACACTAAGGTCATGAAGGACGTGGGTACAAAGCAACGGTAGGTACATAAATACATAGAAACATCCATGACTCGGAAACAAACATCGATTAATTTTATTCATCATATCAATATTTGCACCTACCGGGATTCGAACCACGCACTACCAACTACGCCAAACGGCCGTCAACATTCAAGAGCAATTATTGATATGCCATTATCTTCTATATCTATTATTGCAGTCCACTGCTGGATAAGCCTCCCCCAGGGCACGCCATAAGGCTATTGCCACAGGGGGGTTTTGTGCATAGTCACCACGCTGGACAGGCGGGTTGGTGACCGCCGGACTATGTTGTCAGTACGAGAGGCGCGGTCTATATTTATATGTCGTTCCGTAGAATTGATCTTCATGAAATGGTCGAGCATTTCATGAAATGGTCGCTTCAGCAACTGTCTATTGCCACATCATGATATGGTTTGGACAGATCGATGATTAAAAATCGTTTCTCGATATGGGCACTGCATGAAGTGGTGGACGTATCACCGGTAGAGCCTCCCCCAGGGCACGCACGGATAGTGTGTTATATTGTATAATGTATATTAGCTTAATGGTGGTTTATAATAATATTGTTAAACAAAAACCTTAGATTACAGGGGGTTAGTGACGCACGAGCCGAGCGAGCGGAGCCAGCGTTGACGCACGAGCCGAGCGAGCGGAGCGAGCGTGTGCATGCGAAGTCAGTCCACGCAAAAAAAATCATACCATCATACCTTATGGTATACAGTGCGGTATATATTATTTATATAAGCTCTTACCACATTCGGTGACACCCCGCCAAACGTGGATGACAAAATCTATTTAACGATCTGGTCATTGTACGGGATGAAATGCGCGGTCTATATCTATACATATAATAAAATTGTAACGGGTCGATGTTTGTGCACGCTAATCTCAGAAACGGCTGAACCGATTTCGATACAGTTTTCAGGAATATATTGTGACAGCTCCCACTTAACATATAGGCTTTTTATCCCGGATAATTTCGACATTTTGTTTTTTTTGCAGTCCACGCGGAAGTAGTCGCGGGCGTCCATTAGTTTATTAGTAAAAAAAACTTGCACAGTGTGTCAAAAATGACAGCCTTACAGATTATAAACCATATTCGTAGGACCGTGGTGTCCGTGGTAGAGCCACAAAAACATTGGCAATAGTTACCGCAAACCAAACACTTCTAAATATACCGGACATCGAAAACGTGCGTAGTTATGTAAGCCACAACATTGTGTACGCCACGGACGAGGGGTGGGGAGGAGGTTGCCTAATAGCGCCTGTTCCTGACGTATATAAGATATACAATGACCAAATTTCATCAAGTATTGTTTAGTAGATTTTGTGTTATTTTTGACAAATGCTGTTGTTTATACTAAATAAACTAAGCCCCAATTAAATATTATTACTAGTGGAATCCTGCGACTTCGTCCGCGTGGACTGCAGAAAAAAAAAGAAAATGTTGAAATTATCCGGGATAAAAAGTAGCCTATGTGTTAATCCAATTTTACGTGAAAGAGTAACAAACATACATCCATCCATACATCCATACTACCATTTATAATACTAGTGTGTGCCCGCGACTCCATCCGCGTGGACTACAGAAAAAACAAAATGTCGAAATTATCCGGGATAAAAACATTTTCCCGGGATAAAAAGTAGCCTATATGTTAAGGTTCGAAATAACCTATTTATTTTCCGAGATTGTATGAATATTTATGTTGTTTGAGGACATTTATCATAATATCTAGAAAAAATAAACATGTTACTTCGAGTCTCAAAGTTTTTGGCCAGGTTCTTTGCAGTCGGCTGTATTCAGACCTTTTCGTGTCACTTTTGTTACACCTGTATAGGTGGTCGGTCTATATTGATAATATCGCACCTCCTCAACGTCTTTCCCTTCACAGTACCTGCATTTGGAGGCGAGTTGTTTTATAACGTCACGTTATGGAGTGCGCCTGCGAATTCCATTGCCGAATCGATATGCTGATGATTAAATCGATTCTTTTAGACTAGACCGCTGAATATTCATAAAGGAACTCGGGTATTGCAATTTAGGTAAAATACATATCGACGATGAAGTGACAATACCTCCTAACTAACATTTTTTAACAAGTCGTTTTTTTTTTTTAAATGCAATATACTTATTATTGAATTATAAGTATATTGCATTAAAAAGATCGATCGAAGAAATGTTAGTTAGGGGATATTGTCACTTCATCGTCGATATAGTAAGACTGTTTTCCCAAAAATAATGTAGCCAGAAAGTAGCCAGTGTCTTTAACTCCCCTTCCACTATCTATGGAAGTGGCCTTGTGGCGTGTCCTGGGGGAGGCCTACGTTCAGCAGTGGACTGCAATAGGCTGATGTGTGGTGCTAGGTGGGTTGTATACCATATTTATTACGTCAACTCAGTGATATCATAATGAAATATAAAATAACTGACTGAAGACAAGGAGTTAGTCAGCATTCATAAATAAAAATTATTTATCTATACATATAATAAAAATGTAAGGTATCGCTGTCTGTTACATGGAAGATATATGAGAAATAATATTATAGGAGACCTTTATCAACGCAATAGAACCCAAAACGATGATTTTTGGAATTTTTGTCTGTTTGTCTGTGCGTTTGTGCACGCTAATCTCAGAAACGGCTGAACCGATTTCGATGCAGTTTTCAGGAATATATTGTGACAGGTCCCACTTTACATATAGGCTACTTTTTATCCCGGGAAAATGTTTTTATCCCGGATAATTTCGACATTTTGTTTTTTCTGTAGTCCACGCGGACGGAGTCGCGGGCGTCCACAAGTGAAACATAAAATAATAACAGTTTTTGTTTAAAAATCAAGCTTTCCTATAGATGAGACGTATGAAAATAAATAAGAGCTTATACTTTTATTATTGGCCGCGTGGTGCCGGCAGAGTAGAATCCGTACCACCCCATGTCTGCCCGTGGGTATCGTACGAGGTGATTAAGGGTTTTCGGGGAGGCGGGCAGCAGCGCCTCCCGTGTTGACAACATAGTCCAAAATACAATCTGCGGTCACCAATCCCACCAATCAGTGTCACTCTCACCTTCAAGAACAAGTCAAATCGGATGATACGTCTGAAGCTCGAATAAAACTAACCGTTTAGGCTCTAACTAGAGTGTGCCAGAGACATATATGTATATGTACATAAAAACTTACTTACACTCGAAAAGCATAACCTCCCCTATGGATTAGTCAGTTAAAAAATGTTTTATTATTATGTATCCATATTTTTTTTTATATAGCAAGAAACGTGTATTACTTATAACCAGAGGTCGGAATTAGGTAGAGTCATTTATGTACTTGCACTGATTTCATACAGCGAAAGAATAAAGTTCCGGTATTAATTTTAAAGAGCAGAAATTTTATGTTAATTATCTTTGTTTTATTTGTCTATCTCTGAGGGTTTTATTATTATTTATTTGTAATATTGTTGGCCACACGGGATTGTCCATTAGAAATCCTGGGAAGGTCCACATTAATATCAACATTTCGATGCAAGTACATAAATGACTCTACCTAATTCCGACCTCTGCTTATAACACTATAAATAATAAACAAATACTAACACGGACTCCTAACACACCCGTTGCCCCAGCACTCATTGAACACCATTATATTAATCAATTTTCACTAAAAAAAAACCATCAAACATATCCACAAAAACTTCAAAGTTCACCCTAAACCACAACACGGTTACACGTAAAAGTTAAAACCAAGAGATAAGCTCAATAAAAAAATAACCTCACTTTTTTCTTCACGTCAGTTATGAAAAATTTGCGTGCGCGCAACAAACCTCTCTCATATACTGAGAGAGCGCACCGTAAATATAGGCAATGTTTATGCAGTACCAAGCCAGACGGTATTACTCATGGAGGTAAAACGTCGAGGATATGCGAGAATATTTTTACCCGTCTGCGCCAGAAGGAGGATTATGTTTTTCGTGTGTAAAAATATTTTGACTTTGGCACGCTCTAGCTAGAGGCTAAAAGAGCCCGAGAGTGCGTGGTGACCACTCTAGAACTTTTTAGCTCCATCGGCCATCGGTTGCCATATATGCCCATTGCCACTTTAGCTTGCTGGACTATTGGACTATGTAAATGATTTTGTTCTTTTACAATTCTCCTCATTCCTGATTCGATCAGGCAGAGAAACCCCAAGCATAGCTCTCCATTGCTCTCTGCGTAACCATGAGCTTCTTTTTGAGGCCCATAGCTAAGAGACCACGTCTATGAGGTCATAGAGTGGAATCCCCAAGAAAAGCGCAAGCTCAGGTTATGGCAGAAGCCTTGTGGCGTGCCCTGGGGGGAAGCCTACGTTCAGCAGTGGACTGCAATGAGTTGATATGAGATAATGTACAAAAAAATTTGTGCTATAAAATATTTTCTTAATTATCCAAGTAAGCTGGTAGAGAATGCCAGGAAAGGCATTAAGCTCACCCTTGTTTAAAAATTTGTAATACAATAAAGAATTTTATCTATCTATCAATAAAGGTAGCGTTGTCAAGCCACCCCCTCTCGATTCTTCCTCCACGGCACGGCATTACTCGCATGTATTAATATCGGCCACTTCAGTGTACTGAGAAATATTTGGCTGTATGCATCAACGTGGTAAAATTTCGATCCAGCAACATGGCCATACCTACTTACCTTTCTAATTTAAACAACAATTTATGATAAATGAAATTGTATTAGGCGTTACAATTCGGAAGTTCAAACATTCACTATGGGTGCGCCCACCACCGGGCCCTACACCCTCCACTGACCCTCGGATCTGATAACTCATAACTGCGAAAACAGGCATTTGCACTAACTACAATCGCCACGAGAAACCAGACCCGAGCATCTAGCATGCAAGACAATACATTGCACTATTCCGAAATCAAAAACTAGATTAATAATCTACATATGTTTCGCCAACAACCGTGGCATCCTCAGGATTATAGAAATTAGTAAATTAGTAAACCACTAATTATTATGAACCTCTAAAACCCATCCAATTTATTGGTTTTAGTTTTAGTATTTTGGCTGGGTTAGGATATTTTAGTTGGCAGTTATGAGTTATCAGATCCGAGGGTCAGTGGAGGGTGTAGGGCCCGGTGGTGGGCGCACCCATAGTGAACAATGTATGATCTAGCAATTGGTCATTGATATTTAAATTTAGCTCGTGATTCCACAATATTGGCTACCACCTCATTTGGGGACCACAGCCGTGTGTACGAAATACATTTCCGTAACAACATTTTTGTTTGATTTGATATGAACATTGATTTTTGGTCGTCAACGTTCCCGAAAACTATGGAATCTCCTTATCATCTCGATCATTCATTTTTCTCCATAGGGTCCAATGCTGAGTAAATAGAATGCGTTTTTCTGCATAAATGCACATTGACGCGTCTAGCAAGATTTTTTCACGGGAAATAATTAATATCTATCTATGAAAAAAACTAGCATAAACACTGGACACGCGCTGGACACTATAAATTTCGCCCGATCAAGTAATTAAAAAAAAAAAACAAAAAATTTACATCGTGTTCCAGCAACTTACTTTATTTGATGTATAGAGTACGTACCCTTCGTTAAGGGTGGCAACGAAAAAACATCCTGTATATACGGGGTATTTTGAAGAAAAGGGTATGTTAAGCAATATGTCAGGAAAATATCCCACCATATACAATCTATCTACATTCAAAACTAGCAGACTCAAAACCAGCAGTTGACAAAAAAAAGAACAAGAAAAGAAGCTTGCCATTGTACATGCATCTCTTCTTTTATGTTGTATGCCATATTTCTTTTTGTGTATGTGCAATAAAGAATAAGAATAAGAAAATAAAAAAGTAAACCAACAATCAACATCCTAGCTGTAATTTGGCAGAACGACAACAAAATGGACGCTAATGAGATGACAATATCCGAAAACCGCCACTGCCAAGGTGAAATCATCAATGTTTGTTCGGTGATCTTCTATCTATATCTATAAACATATAATAAAAATGTAACGCATCGCTGTCTGTACATGGAGAAAAAATATTATAAGAGACCTTTATTAACGCAATAAGACCCGAAACGATTAATTTTGAAATTTTTGTCTGTTTGTCGGTTTGTCTGTGCGTTTGTGCACGCTAATCTCAGAAACGGCTGAACCGATTTCCATGCAGTTTTCAGGAATATATTGTGACAGGTCCCACTTAATATATAGGCTACTTTTTATCCCGGATAATTTCGACATTTTGTTTTTTCTGTGGTCCACGCGGACGGGGTCGCGGGCGTCCACTAGTACACCAATATATGAATAAAAACTTATCATAGTGTCGACAGCGAAAGCCATCTTGCACCGGCCTTGCCGACATCATTTGACGGCCGATTTGTGTAGGTAGTGGGTAGTGACCGTTCTTGATACGCCATAGGTTCCTGGATTCGAATCCCGGTAGGTGCAAACATTAACGTGACGAATACTAATGTTTGTTTCCGAGTCATGGACGTTTCCATACTTATCTATGATTTTATACACCGTTGCTTAGTACACACGACACAAGACCTTATGGATCTCAATGTGGGACACCATTCAAATGGGTCAAATGATACATTTTCCTTCTATTCATCGTGAACCATAATTCCGCACGTACTCCCAGCATAATCAAACCGTACGTACACCAGCCTATACTGCAGTCTACTGCTGGAGGTAGGACACAAGGCTACTGCCATGGGTTCTTACGGAAAGTCACCACGCTGGGCAGGCGGGTGGCACCACAATGTGATTTTCGGACTATGTTATCAACAGGTCGCTGCTGGCCACCTCTCGAAAACCCTTAATCGCCTCTTACAGTACCAACGGTGGTGGCTACTCTACTCCGCCGACACCACTTGGCAAATCTTAATCACACTTAGCATACCCAGACAGAGACAATACGCATCATAAAACAAAAGTAAAACAAGATCTCACTTGTGCAGGGCCGGCCCGCCCATACGGCGAACGGAGCAGTCGCTCCAGGCGCCAAATCCTAGAAGGCGCCTAAATGGTAAAAATATTATTAGGAGCAAACAGGAGAGGCGCCATAATTGGATCTTGCTCCCTTCTAAAATTTACTTCGGGCCGGCGCTGCACTTGTGATACCGACTGTACGCTACCCGTCTTTACACGCGCAATTTCTCAAACGATTCACTTCAAAGCAGCACGGCTGGTATGTTATAAACGGTGCCCGAAATTGTTATTCTATGTCTGTATCTATGAAAGATCTCGACTGTTATAGAATTAACAGATGACTATTTAGTTAACCTTCCCTAACCGTACTTTATTTTTGAAATTCAATGCAATTATCCTACTTGTAAGCATCTTTTAAAACATTTCACATAACATATGTAAGTCGCTTCCCGGTGTCTGTCTGTCCCAATGTATGCTTATATCTTTCAAACTACGCAACGAATGTGGATGCGTTTTTTTTTTTAATAGATAGTGTGATTCAAAAGGACCGTTCATATGTATAGTATCAGTATTGCGTCCGTGCGAAACGGGGGCGGGTCGCTAGTACGATATAAAAAATAACGACGAAGAAATCCTTACCCAGCTTAACAACCTTCATAAAATGCATAACATACATTAATAATTCCATTCACACGCATACATAATAGTGATAGAGTAATATCTATTTATATAAATGACTGCTTAATGCGTGACCTAACTCTAGGTCGCGCGAGACTGCATTTTGTAAACAGTATGTGACTCAGGCATGATACAACATGCATGTGTTCACATATAGTACATCCCGATTTACTGGTGCCACTTTATTTTTATACAGGGTGTAATAAAAAGGGTATGTTAAGCGAAAAGCTATGTAAATAGCCCACTATCGAGAACCTATCCACAAAATTTGAGATCCGAAATCACATGTTTCTTTTTCCCGATTGTATGGAGAATTTTTAAATATCTCATGAATTTTCATACAATCTTGACAATTAAAAATGTGATTTCTTACACATCAAGTCGTAGCTCACTTGCATAGTATTTACAGCCTGCTGTAAGTCGTGGTGGGCTACTAGTATACAGGTATCATCGGCAAATTGATATACAGAGCCCTCTTCGAGTACATTACACATGTCATTTACATATAGTAGATATTCTAGGGGCGCGATAATCGATCCCTGTGCTGTCCCTTATTTTTATGGTTGATTAAATGTGCACGGAAAGTGTACCTAAACTAATATTATAAAATTGAGGTGTCTTTGCAAGCGCATCTCCGGAACAACTGTACCAATTAAAAAAAAAAAAAAATTCCCTACATGGCCATGCTCCGAATGGATAACTTCCTAACTATAATATACTAAGACAAATGTGTTTGCAAGCGCTTATCTCGGAAACCAGTGGTCCGAATTCCAAAATTCTTTTTTGGATATAAAGCCTGTGTATTTGGGAAGGTTGACTCACCATCCATGCTTCGACTGGATAGCTTCCTGTTGCTGAGCGTGCGCGAGAAATATATACCAAGAAAAGTGTGTTTGCAAGCGTATATCTCGGAAACTACCAGTCCGATTTCCAAAATTCTTTTTTCCCTATATAGCCTGTTTATTCGGGAAGGTTTACTTACCATCCATGCTCCGACTGGACAGTTTCCTGTTGCTGAGCGTGCGCGAGAAGTGTGGCGGCGCGCGCTGCGGCGGCGCGGCGCGGGACTCGTAGTGCGTGCGGCCGCTGTAGCGGAAGCGCGAGCCGAGGCGCGGGAACAGCGTGCCTTTCTGCACCGGCTCGGGGGTAGTTAGCCTGAGGTAAAAAAATCCTTTATTTAATATTATAGGAATCTCGCTAATGGACAAAGTCCGAAACGAGATTATCCGGCAGAAGACCAAAGTGACAGACATAGTCTCGAAATGTAGCAGACTGAAGTGGCAGTGGGCCGGCCACATCTGTCGTAGAACCGATGGACGGTGGAGTAAACGGGTTCTCGAATGGAGACCGCGCCTCGGCAAGCGTAGCGTTGGGCGCCCTCCGGCCAGATGGACCGATGACTTAAAGAGGACGGCTGGTAGTGACTGGATGGCAAAAACGGAAGATCGAGCCATGTGACGTACACTGGGGGAGGTCTACGTCCAGTAGTGGACTGCAATAGGCTGACGACGACGACGAATTAATATTGCTCGTGAATACCACCACCCCATGTTTTGGGACTGCCCGCCTACGTTAAGTATATTCATCAATATTCTGGAATCTGGTGTAAAAAAATCACATTCGTTCTATGTTTTCAATATAACTGGAGGATAACAAACCTACCGTCTCGTCTGTCGATATTTATTATAGTACATTGTGATACAAGTGAGCTTAGTTGGTTATTATGTTACGAGTGCGGTAATTATTACCAAAGCTCACGTGTGTCATGCGAACTTTTCAACACGTAATTGCGAGTAAACGTCATATAAATGGATAATTTGGAAAGGATGTTTGTTATTTAATATAGTTGCTCAAAAAGTGGCGTATTGCAGGGACGTATAGCGTTCGGGCTTAGATGAAAACAAAATAGAAGATAGTGACTCGTCTCCAGTTCCGTTCTCCAGGACCGCTTAAATTAGGCAAACGTCGCCTGATTTTACTCATTTGCAGTTGAGAGTAGCAATAGCGCGCTCGTGTGACGGAAGAAATTCTTTTTTTATTTTAAGCGGGGTAAAAGTTATCAAAATGCCTTCATGTGCTTTTGTGCTTTGTACTAATCCCTCAAAAAAAAAAAAAACAAATCACATAGAATCACTTTTCACGCATAAGTACACGAAAACTTTAAATTCTTAGGTTAATAATTGTAAATTAATTTATTGTTTTGATCGCCATTTTGCAGAGCGAGATAAAAATATATGTTACATCTATTTGCGACAAGTTAAACAAGCAAACACGTGCCGTGCGTGTGCGAATGCGCCCGCTGTGTTTCGTTTTGCAGTAGCTTCTTATCATAGTTATTGTCTGGGACACGAGCTGACACGATTCAACCCGAAATTATTCCGATGATGCTCTATTGAAACGCGCTTGTCTCGCTCGCGCTACTGTCGAAATAAATAGGTTTGTCTCTATCGCTCAGTAGTGTACAACGTTAAATACAATTACACCTGTGTGTGTGTTCGCGCGTGTAGTTGTGTAGCATGCCTAATTTCTAGTTGACGATTTTAAGGACGTGCCCTATCTTCCGCTATTTTGTTTTCATCTAAGGCGTTCGGGATGTGCGTTCTCTTTCCCAACTGTCAAAATAATGTCTATTTAAAAAAAACCAACCACGAAGTTATTACTAAAAATAATTCATAGAAGTTTTTATGATTCATGCAAATATTTCTAAAAAGAAGCTACTAATTTGTTTCAATATCAGATTTAATGATTTGATTCAATGAGTTAGGTTAGGTTAGGTTTCATTTTATTTCATCTCAATTCTACTGAAGACTTGGCTGTATGGGCATAGTTCCCTTTGCCTACCCAGAATGTGTGAAAAAAAGCGGGTGGGGCTGTGTCGGGGCACACGGCCGTTGGTTTTAACGTGAAACGTCTATGTTAGCGAATCGCTTTTAAAGTAAAAGATTGAAATGAAAACAAGATGGACGCTGTTTTAAGTATTTTAATAAAAAAAGAACAGGTACGTAATAGAAACATAAAATACATAGCAAATGTTTATATATTTATTGTCACTTTCTGGTTATTTTAAATAGCAGCCGCCCACGACTTCGTCCGCGTGAGGGGGCGTTGTACCCGTGCGAAGCCGGGCAGGTTGTTGTATAGAGTATTTAATGGGATCTTGATCAAATCAGACCAGTAGTTCCTGAGATTAGCGCGTTCAAACAAACAAACAAACAAACTCTTCAGCTTTATAATATTAGGATATAAATAGTCCAAATTACACTTATTTTTGTTAAATCAATCGGTTCAAATAAACTTGACAAACACACGAAAGAATCACCACGCTATAAAGTCGGAGTCACGAGTTACACTGAATAGAAACAAGCGTGAGCGCCGGTTTCGCACAGTTATCGCAGTATCCCTCCCCCGCCCCCCCGCTTGACCCCGACACGAACTCAATGTCATAACAGCGAGCTGACTATATAAGTGAAATATTTACACCACATTTTTGTTTCTAAGACCAATAGTTTTTTAATTATTAAGGTACGATGATATAGACCTTTTCGTTACGGTCCAGTTTTTAAACCTGGTACCCGTATGTGTCGGCGCGATTTTAAAGACGTTTCACGTCAAAAAAATTATGGTTGGCGTCATTTAAATTATTTTATTAATTTATGAAATTGCTTCATTTTTTCGCAACTGTATTAAAAAAAGTTGTTCAGTACACGTGCGGAACCGTCATTGCAACTTGTTCCGACTGTCAACCCTCACCCTCGAAATATACGAGTACTATATTGCAACACTATATAACTATACAATATATAATAACTATTGCCTGAAGAAAGTATGATGCTCCACGCAAGTCTTCCACATCATCATAAGCGGACTTCCTAAGATGAAACGTATTTGACGGCAGATCAGTGTAGTTGGCAGTGACCCTGCTTGCGACGCCATACGTCCTGGCTTCGAATCCCGGTAGGTGCAAACATTGATATGATAACTATCCATGTTTGTTTCCGGGTCATGGATGTATTTATATACCGTTGCTTAGTACCCACGTCACAAGACCTTAGGGATCCTAGTGTGGGACTAGGTTGATGCGTTGTGAAGTGTGTATATTTGCTTACCTGAAGAAAGTATGATGCTCCACACAAGTCTTCCACAGTTTCTTGGCGGCACGATGGTTGGCCAGCTTGAAGCCGACGGTCGACTCAAACTGCTCGAACTCGCCCGGCCGGAGCTTCACGTAGAAGTTGTGTCGCTTGTAGCTGATCTTCAGGATCTTGGGCCAGGCGAAGCGGTTGATGCGGAGTCTGGGGGGATGTAACAGAACATCAGCAATATAGAAAAGGCTTTTAGTCAAGTTCATGCAAGGAATGCAGCCGATATATTCACAAAGAAAAAAAATCACTCGCGTCCCCTTGACACGCCTCTACGCCCCACTTACTCGGTAAGTTTATTACGTGACTTGCAGAAGCAGAACGATAGCAATGCGAAAGCGAAAATTGAGAATGTGTGAATGCGCGGGGCGCTTCGCGTTCGCTCCGCACACGCACACTGCCAATTTTCGCTGTCGCATTGCTTCGGCTCTGGTACTGCCGATTCCCTATAACCCATAGCCCTACTGGACGATCTCCTGACTTCGAGCAGCTTCTAGATAGATAAGATAAAATAAATTTATCTTGTAACACAGTACGTACAAAATTGACAGTACATAAGGAAATTGTGCATTTTTTTATTTATTTATTTATTCCATATATTTTGCACACTCTTATAATCTATATACACTGCCAAACTGCTCAGCAGTTTATCGGCATTATTTGTAAAGTACCTATTTGCAGCAGCGGAGCCAAGCAGTGCCACAGCGAAAACGAGAACCGCGATCGTGTGCGTGCGCGGGGCGACGCCTCGCTCCGCGCACGCACACACCGCCAGTCTCGCCGCCGCACCACCACCGCTCTCTCTCATGTGACAGAAAACTCGTACGCTCGGCATCTATCTAGTGATACCGAGCGGTACTAACTTCTCGCGATGCACGAGCAGACCGGACGCGCACACCCCCAGCGTGATGTGGACATGCTCCGAGTCCTCGGCCGGATGGAACTCCACGCCGTACATGGCGAGCTTCTTCGCGTTCTCCAGGTAGTTCAGCTCCGCTTCCGCCGGCGTCTGGCCTCTGGGGGACGGCGGCTGGGTTAGTGTCTAACCATACATGTGTCGAAAGCATGTAGACCACGCCGTATTACAAAACGGCTGGGCATTTTGTATACCCCATTTACAAATTACATTTAAAAATGGGGTAACCAGAACTGTAAGATGACAAATGATAACGTGCAGCCACGTTTAAGATCAGTCATAAGTTTCTGGCTCATGGCCTTAGAGAATGTCCTTAAAGTCGATTCATACGTCATGCACGGAAGAAAATGCCGCTGATGTATTCTAATGACGCCCCGCACCAGCACAGGCAATCACGAAATTTCCACCAATAAAAAAAACAATGATAATCATTCAAGATCGCAGAATGTTGGTATTATAAGGTGGTAAGGTAATACCAAGGTAGATGGAGTGCAAAAATTTGATTACTTTTTACAGTTCAATGACCTTCTCCTCCAGTTCCCTGGTGCAAGCCGCCTGACTGGTGTAGGTAACTGGCTAGCAGCGCATATTAGACCTAGGCGACCTTCGAGTACATATAGTTACGTACGGCAGCTTACCTGTGCGTCTTGTGCAGTTCAATAACCTTCTCCTCCAGTTCCCTGGTGCAGGCCACCTTAGGAGCCAGGCCGAGTTGAGCGCACGGCGCTGACGGCTGCCCGGCTGCATAGTCTCCTAGCTCGGACTGGAGTAGGTAGCTAGCTAGTAGCGCGTGCGTTACTGATGAGCAGGGGAGACGACCTGCGAGTACATACGGTTGGAGATGGTTTATCACTTGTCAAATTAGATACTACATCACTTAAGTCGAACTTCCAGTGGTCAGATATCTTGTCTCAAGGATAGTATCAAACTAATTTTTCAGATAGCCTAATGGCCCTAAATGATTTATGTGTAGAGTTTTTTTTTACAATTAGCTAGGCAAACATTTGACCGCCATCGTGCCTGATGTTAAGCAAGATGCGGCCTAGGGTGGTACATGTTTGCCTAGAAAGTGCCTATTCACTCTAGCTTTGAAGAGACCAATGTTGTAGTGCTCGGGAAATACATCGGCAGGAAGTGCATTCCACTCCTTAGACGTTCGCATTACAAACGAGTTAGCATAACGTTTGGTGCGGATGGGTGGGATATCAACAACATAAGGGTGATACGCTAGTCTGCGTCTAGTATCCCGATGGTGAAAAGGGGCTGGTGGAACTGTATTGTGAAGTTCCCACGCACACTCTCCAAAGTGTATCCTGTAAAACACTGACAAGGCAGCAATTTTAGGGCGGTGGGTCAGGTCCTGGAGTTTCGAATTTGCTACGGTTTCATCTCCAATAAGTTTTATTGCCCGTTTTTCCACCGAGTCCAGTGCGGCTAGCTGATATTTAGCTGATTCATCCCAAAGGTGGCAGCAGTACTCCATACAAGAGCGACCTATATATATAAATAATAATGTATAATATATAAATGGTTTTATACATACATACATATAATCACGCTTTTATCCCTTATGAGGTAGGCAGAGCACCAATGGCCGACAGAACCACATGGTGCCACTTCTGACCAATTTTGAGGGTATAGTTGAGATGTACAAATTCGGTTAGTAGTGACAGGTGGTCAGCCCATCGCCTACAAAACACCAAGACCCTCTTGTCCCTCTACTGACTTGTACAGAATGCCCGGGAAGAGAAGCAGCTGTAGTATTATACGTTTTTTTTTCACTCCCAGAGCAGCATAGAAGAGGAAAGATAATAACTGTTTTGTGTATAAACAGTGATGTGAATGTCTTCTTACTCTTCTACCGTCTAATCTATAGGTTTAAAACATAAGTAAAGAAATAAAAATCAACTAGGTCCATTTGACAGACTTAAGTTGCTTCAAAAGTGTGCGCGGTCACGGGTTTTGGAGCTGACTTGTTATTCAATTTTGTATTCTTTGATCACATAAATTACTCCTTAATATGAAACGAATAATTTATTGAAATATTGGAATAATAGTATAAATGATTGGAGTACACAATGAAATGATTCCTTAGTCTACGGGTGTAGTGGCACTCACCATCGATGAGGTCCTTCCTGACGGCCAGCACCAGCTGGTACCGCGTCAGCTCCTCCTGCAGCTGCGCCGGCTCCGGCGGGTAGAACTTCACCGCGAACCTGATCTCCCACGGCTCGTCTGCCAGAAACATACACACATGTATACATCTTCTATAATATAAAAATGAATCGCTAATTTTTTTTATATTAAAAAGGCGTATGGTTGTCCACAACGCGCCTGATGGTAAGCACCAAGATGGAGCGCGCTTGCCTAAAAGAAACCGGTTCACTCTCGACTTGAAGACCGCAAGATTACAGTTCATGGGGAACAGGGATTCAGGCAGGGAGTTCCACAGCTTGGCCGTTCGCACTATGAATGTAGAAGCAAAACGCTTAGTACGAGTTTTCGGCACTTCAATTGTGAACCGGTGTGTAAATTATGTTGCTAAGCGCAAATCTCGAGAACAGCTGAACCGATTTCGCTAATTCTTTTTTAGAATATCCTGAAGTAAGATGGTTCTTACGAAAAGAAAATTCCCCTTCCACACAATAAGCGATATCCACGTGAGCGGAGCCGCCGGCAACGGCTAGTACATACACAAAAATCACGCCTCTTTCCCGGAGGGGTAGGCAGAGATCACGGATCTCCATTTGCTACGGTCCTGACACACCTCTTTCGGTTCATCTACTTTCATGATATTCTTCATGCACACGACACTGCGAGACATAGATTATATTCAAATCGTTTATTTGACACAAAAGCATCATCATCAGAAGTCCACTGCACTGAACATAGGCCTCTCCCAACAACCTCCAGACTGACTCAAAGACATATTACATACGCATTACATTGTATCAGTCTACAGCAGTCTTCTGCTGGACGTAGGCCTCCCTCAGAGGACGCTACAAGGCTACTGCCATAGGGAGGTTTTTGCCCATAGTTATCACGTAATAATAATGTGATTTTCGGACTATATTGATAACACGGGAGTCGCAGCTGTCCACCTAATCCTAACCCTTAATCAACAATGTCATGTCAACTTCTAAATAAAAAGGCCGGACACTAATCAACATACTAACGCAAATTTATTTTCAGATTCATGCTTACACTGCTTTCTATCTCTGTTTATAATGAATCCGATTAATTAAACGTTTACAAATCTCTACTGACACACTTGTCCTCAGCAATCTCCGATTGGCACGTCGCCATTGCACAGAGTCTGACAAGTATATCTGTTCAGAATACATGTATACTACCTTAGAGATGAAATCACTGAAAATTGAATGATTTATTAATATAATATCTGTACTACATCTGTCCCTACTTACCTACAGAAAAATGAAATTGCTGAATATAGATTTAATTTTAATGACACCTATCTCATCACATACCACGTCATTTTCTATTTTAATGAGAAGAATCAAGACAACATGCGTGCTAAATCGCGATATAAATTACTAATTTAGTTTAGGCATTAGCTGCAAGTATACCTTGGCAGAAACGGACGTCGTGCGTGTTCATTTGTGATTGAATGATTTCTACATTAATGCATTTTACGCAAAATTAAGAAGAATAACTGCCCAATATTTGGCAGTGACGAGTAGAATAAATCCATAAAAACAAACATACACACATAACCCTACGTAAATATACGTAATTTAACCATTTTCAAACACGTATCTTCGCCTTGGCCTAGCGCGCCGCAAAACTCGGCGAGTCATCGACCGACGTGATGCCACAACGGACGCCGGCGCGTGTTGTGTTACGCGATACGTGTCAACAAATGTGCTCCACATTCGCCCTTTACTTGGTCTCCTTAGTATACCCATAATATGGTTCCGTGCTGGACTTTTTATGTTAGCCCCTGTATTACGTAGGTACTCGTATCTCGCAAAAGAAAGATCGTACAATTTCCGCTGATCGGTCGTAATAGCAATCGCAAAAGTATTTGTCATTGCAACACGATCATTGCTCAATTTCTGCTATCACTTTGCTATTGCAAGGTTACAAATAAGCTTAGCGGTGGTATGATTCTCTGCGTTTTTCAACGGACACGTGAACAAGTTAAGAGCGATTGATATGCCAACTAATACTCATGGAGTAGAAATAAAAAAGGAGTAACGGCTAAGTATATTTTCATACAAAAATAGGGAGCGGGAGTGAAGTATGGGACGAGGGGAGCATTGAACATTGTAGCCCTGTCCATTTACATAGAAACCACCTTGTAGTGACTAGACAAACTACTTGCTCATTACCAATATGGTTCAAGATTGTTTTACTAGTGCAATTACTCATCACTAGTGCAATAATATACTACGTTTAGTTTAAAAAAAGACTAAAAGCGCTAGTATCTTTGTAATTTTAATACGGTTACATTTCGGTAGCACAAGCGTGTGGTAACAGCTACTGCGTTACACTGGCGCTGAAGCTCCGCCCCTATCATGACGTCATGCCCTCACGATTGCCACGCGACTCAGTTCATAGTCTCACCTCCTCTTTTATACCTTCTTCATGAGTAGGTATACTACATATTTCCCAATCTAATACACTTACGAAATTAAGCATAGATGTGCAGTGTTCTCTTATTACTCCTGTACCTACCCCAAAAAAAGACGAAACAATGCTTAGGTTTAATTCTTGATTAACTTTCAGGGAATCTTATCATGATTTATTTTCTATATCCCAATTACTTTTCGTTTCGTTGCGTTTTATAAAAAAATCATACCTATAATTACTGTTTTTAGTCTACCTCTTAAGGTGGGTGATATTACGGACGGACGCGCACCAGCCCGCACCACGGATCGTGGGAAACAGAGCGTCCGTGGTAATACAGACGCGTCCGTGGTGCGCGTCCGTCCGTAGCCGTCGGCACGTCCGCGTCCGTCCGCGAAATCACGCACCGTGGGAACCCACCTTTACTCGTACTTATCGATATCTAACCTAATCAATCACGCTACAAGTACTCACGTTTCAGCAGCTTGGAGACGCGCTTCTCCAGGTCGATCCAGACCCTGGGGTCCCCCCGGTCGGTGTACAGCAGCCCGAAGTAGTCCTTTTCCACCAGGTTGAGGCTGTCGCACACTTTGTTCAGCAGCTCGTGGCCGCGGATTTTTCTCTGGAATATTATGTAGGTGCTTTTGAGGGAGGTATGAGCGGAAGAATAAATTTCGCTGATCTCGTGTATGGAACAAGGGAGAAGGATGATGATGATTGAGGTACCACATAGGTTACCACACTACATATTACCTTATGTAGTCTTATGTATCTAGTGAAGCCCCGCAACATCAGGGGAAACGCCTTTATACCCCCCAAAACCTTTATCAGTATCTCCAGAAGAATATCTGTGTACAATCTTCTTCTTCTATGTATATCTACTTATGTATAGGTACATACAATAAAACTGTAACGGATTGCTGTGTGCACGCTAATCTCGGAAACGGCTTAACCGATTTGGATGCAGTTTTCGGGAATACGTTGTGAGGGGCATCACTTAACATTTAGTGTTTTTTTTGTTTGTTTATTTGCTGCATATAGGCTCCGAAATTACTGCAGTCTACGCGAATGGTGTTGCCGGCGTCCACTATAAAGATTTAAGACAATACAGAGTGATTTTTGGTCGTCAACGTTCCCGAAAACTACGGAATCTCCTCATCATCACGATCATTTTTCTCCATGGAAGCATACCTGGGAAGTATCTGGTTCCCAAAATATGAGGGTCCAAAGTTGAGTAAATATAGTTTTTCTGCATAAATGCACATAGACGCGCGTAGCAGATTTTTTCACGAAAAATAATTAATATCTGTCTATAAAAAAACTAACATAAACACTAGACACTATAAATTTCGCACAATCAAGGAATAAAAAAAAATTTTAAAAAATCCGATTTTTTTTGCATAAACTTACTTTATTTCATGTATAGTCACGTACGCTTCGTTAATGGTGGCCACAAAAAAACACCCTGTATACTTACATCAGCATCCAGCTCCATAACGGAGCCGTCCAGCAGTTCCACCCGGATCTTGGCCAGCTGGCCAGCCGGCCGGCGCCGTGGCGACGCCTCCTTGGCCTTGGCCTTGCCATCCTTGGCGGCGGTGGCTGCTGGGGCCTCTTTGGGCACGCCCTCCGGCATTCTGCCGCTCTATCTACACCTGAAAACAGGAGAAGGGTAATGTTAGATTCGTTGAGGTAAAAGGTCAATGTTTTTTACTTGAGTCCCTCTTCTTTTACTCGACTGTGCCAGAAGGAAGGTTATGTTTTTCAAGTGCATGTATTGTATATATCTTTAGCACGCTCTTAAGCCTAAAAATTCATTTATTTACACACTTAACAACATATTATCCTAGTCCCACACTAAGATCCCTAAGGTCTTGTGTCATGGGTACTGAGCATCGGTATATACTCGTACCTATAGATAAATAGATAAGCATATAATCATCCATGAATCAGAAACAATCAGTCTTCTATGCTGCTCTGGGAGTGAAAAAATAACGTGTAATACTACAGCTGCTTCTCTTCCCGGGCATACTGTACAAGCCAGTAGAGGGACAAGAGGGTCTTCGGTGTTTTGTAGGCGATGGGCTGACCACTAACCGAACTTGTACATCTCAACTATACCCTAAAAATTGATCAGAAGTGTCACCATGTGGATTCTATCGGCCCTTGGTGCTCTGCCTACCCCGTAAGGGATAAAGGCGTGATTATATGTATGTAATCAGAAACAAACATCGATATTCATCATATCAATGTTTGCACCTACCGGCATTCGATCCCAGGACCTATAGCGACATAGGCAGGGTCACTACCAACTACATAGATCGGCCGTCGAAGGCATTTGAGGAGGTTTAGTGCTGTGTACCCTGGCATAAGGTTATTTTTCAGTGGCTACATGCGTTTGAGTAGGTAACTTGAAATGGGGTTTACCTATCAGGTTTAGAAATACCCTAGCAGGGATTATCAACTGATTTTAAGTCCTATAAATAAACAAGAGTCAAAATCTAGGTTACAATGCAGGTCTAGCAATCAGGACATAGTTGCTAGTGGTTCAAAAATAGCGGTGACCATATCTGGAGCCGCGACAATTGAGCGAATTGGGGACACCGCGAGGCCAAGAAAGATGTAAGGGACAATCGCTGCATCCGTGAGCGTACACCGGGCATACTATGTGATATTTAACCTATACCTAAATACATAGTAGAGAACCCTATGAGTAGATACAAAAATATATACGGTCGAATTGAGAAACCTCCTTTTTTCAGTCGGTTAAAGAGAACCTAAATATATTCGAAGGAAGAATATATTGGTAGTTAGGTCTTCTATTAAATTTTCTGCAATGTCAGTACCCGTTCGGTACAGTTGTTCAAGATTGATAATGGGCATCACAAAACATCGTCCTTTGAACTTCACCACAAGCAAATAATAGCATCCATGAACGTATAAAGAACAACGGACGTAATGCTGTCGCTGCACAGATTGAAGCGCCGAAATGGCGGCGCGTTGGGCATGTGTGCGTATTTTCCAGTAGGCGCCGAGCTTACTATGGTTTGTATGTGTGGGTGAAAAATGCGTCAATACACATCCCTACTGCATGGAATATCGTTGCCGAGCTTACTATGAATGCTTCACTCTGTGCAGTCATAACACTCTGTCCGTTATTCTTTATACGTTCATGATGGCATTATTGTCATTTAAGGAAAAGCAAATTAGCAACCAAATGTGCAGTAACTCTATGCCCATTATTCACCTTTCCCAACAATGGGATATAAACTTGATATAAACTAAACCTTCCCCAAAAAATTTGAAGGTAATTACTCTAAACACTCTAAAGTACACCAGACTAATTAAAAGTAACCTTGCTTACGCCGTAATCTTCAAATTCCCAGACAGCCAGATATCTCAAGTGAAACCCCATTCATTGTTTCAATGTCACCACTAACCCATATAGCGATGAAGTAATTTATTGTATGTAATTACGAGTAGCAATAATTACATAATGACTGCATGTCCGTCTGCTCAGCACGCAATGTGAGATCAGACAGACATCTTACGTAATAACATACTGTTTAATACAAAAGCCATCAGGGTTTTGTCCATAGCCAGCTATGAGGCAGGTTGGTGATCGCTGTGAGATTTTCAGACTATGTTGACAACACGGGAAGCGCTGCTTTACCCTGAATCGCCTCTTACGATACCCACGGACTGACACAGGGTGGTGCTATTTGATTCTGCCGACGCCACACAATATTTGGTCTCGAATATTCCTCGTAAAACCCCAACATATTATACAATTAGCCATCAAGCCGTCAGCCAAACAGTTTCCCATGTCATTGGAACACCTTGTTCGAATGATTTAATATCTATTGTGTTGTCTTTATCGGCTATTATGATTAACGTATGCTTATGCAATATAATGTTTTGTTTACTTGAGAATTACGGATATAATATTTGTTCAAGGGGTTCCATATATTATATATATATATATATATATATATAAAGAACCATTCTATGTAATTGTTGATCCAATTCGATTTTAGAATAAATGTTGATCTACCTTTTCGCCGTGTACAATTGGATTTTGACCAAGACAACCGATATACTTCAATCCGGAGCCGATATATTCGGGTCGTCCGTGGACCTGCATCGGTCTCTTTCCAACATACTCGCCATCAAAATTTACATTACCAAAATGTTTTTCTTGATCTGTAACGGTCGCAAAAAATATACCTATCAGTCAAATGTGCATCCGATGTAAGTACATTGATGCGCGTGATACGCCTTCTTAACCAACGTTGATCTGGGGCATGTGTTCGCTCCAGTAATGTTGAGTAGAGTTTCGGTTTCTCCGTTTAGTGTGTGAGATACCTACTTAACAGTATTCTGATAGTGATTTAACCTAAGATAGTGACTTTTAATCCAAGATAGTGACTTTTTTTCATAACATAGTTTTTGCAAGATACTTAGTGTTTTGTGTTTTTTTGTTATTTGTTTATCCTTTATTAATGGTTTGGATGGATGGATCATGGATGGATTTTTGGAAGGATTGTATTTCTTTTTGTCTCATTTATTTAAATTAAAATGTATTATTCTTTATAACAATAATATCCTTGTTTTATTTGATAAAATGACTATCGTTACGTGTGTACATATTTCGGATTGGGCATTTTCCTTTGTAGGAAACTCGAGCCAGAACTCTGGTTTGAGTTTTCTGCAAGTGAAAATGCCTAATTCTGTAATGTATCGTAAATTTCTAAGTACCTACCTATCTCTGCATTCCATATTTATCGTCAGTTTTGCGGAGTGAGGTAAGATGGCAACAGTGAGCTTGCCTTTGATCTTTTGATACTTTTTGTAAGCAGTTCGTTCAGTTCTTCTCCGCTAGGAGTAAATGTATAATGTAAGATGTTCTGTGAGTGAGTGAGAGGTAGTGAGCTTACGTGTGTGTCCTTAACCTTTTTCATAAAGTTACGTACTATTGACAAGAAGTATATTACACGCCGATATTTATGATGGTAAGTATTTAAAAACATGTTTTTATGTTACGTATCTTCTACTATTAGAACCAAATTACTTTTTACATTTATTATAAAACTAACTTCTATTTGTATCCAAATCCGTCAAACCGTTTTTGCGTAAAAGAGTGACAAACATCTAATCCATAATTATTATATTATAATATACTTTCTTTCCGTCCGCGGTTTCACCCGCTTGGTTCCCGTTTAAATATCGAAAAAAAAGTAGCCTATGTTCTACCCTTATCTATCTCTCTCTGTAAGTACCGATTTTGATGATTATTTTTTTGTTGGAAAGGAGATATCCCAAGGGTGGTACCATGATAAGGAAACCAGGATCTGATGATGGTATCCCAGAGAAATAGAGGGGAACCTTCGAAAATCGTAGTTGCAACTAGTGCGTTTGTTAATTTTCATTAAGTATTTTAAAGCACTACTATTTAATAAAGGTCTAGAGTCGAGCTGATGATTGAGTCGAAAGACAGTCGAGGAAACTCCTCAACGATTTACAGCAATTACCTGGTGTTTGGGCTTGATTAATTTATATTGATAAGAATTTACATCTAGATGGGTTGTGACTGTCATTAGGGGTCTGATGATGAAGACGAAGGACAGTCAAGGGAACTCCTCAACGCTTTATATACGAAATTTGGTCGCATTATACATTAAAGTTATTTATGTACAACTAGCTGTTGCCCACGACTCCGTCCACGTGAACTGCAGAAAAAACAGCCTATGTGTTAATCCAGGGTGTCAGCTAACTCCATACAAAATTTTATTAAAATCGCTCCATCCGTTTGTAGACATAAAAAGTAAGAAACATACACATGTAATAAGTAGTCGCCGGCACTGAATGTGTTAAAAATATATAAAATTAAATTTAAAAATATATAAAGTTAAAATATTATAGCGCGAGCGGAGCGAGCGCGATATTTTTAGGGGTTTTTTCGCACACTGTTGCCACTTATTTCTCGATAATGCATGCTCTATCGAGAATTTATGACGATCGCTAATGCATCATGGTAATGCTGATGCAGGTGAAGCAAACGATAATTATTAGCCTTTTTCTACTGTTGAAGCTTCGATTATTTCTTTGTAAAAAATAGCATTTTTACTATTATATTTTAAAGATGAAAACATTGTGCTGAGGGTTTCAGCTTTGTTTGCCGAGATTTGGCTAGTGTATAGCTATCGGGATGAAAAATAACGTTGCCAATATGTAATTTAGAAAAGAGATGGTAAAATTCGTCATCCGAGTAATTGACCCGGTGTCTTAGTGGTGAGAGCGCTGGCACGCGGAATGCAGAGGTCGTGGGTTTGATTCCCACCCGGGTGAGGAATTTTTTCCATTTTCTTTATTAATAATTTTATATTATATTTTATTATTCTCACACATGAATTTTGTGTTAGGCCAGAAGCCCCGTATCATTGTTAGGTAGGTATGGCTGATGCGGCACAGCTACGTCCCTAATACATAGAGCAGGATGCACGGAGCAGGGCGGCTACATTTGGTCCACCAAATTTTTTGCCATTTTATAAATGGCGTAATTGCAAAACATATCATTATATCAAGTTAATCAGATTTCCCCTAACATAAAAAGTGTCCGGGTTTTATAGATGGCAGCCTTCTGCGGGCGTCACATCTAAGTTTATCCTACTAGAAACAACTTCGAGAAAAGCAAGAGACTCACGTTCCATTTCATGGCGTATGCGTTTGTATCGTATTATACGAAATGATCAAGGATACAGTATACTGTCTGACTATACATATTTTGTATCCAATTTTACGATCTGGCAGCCCTGAACTAGACGTAAAATAAAAATGTTTTGTTTGCCATCATACAAAGTTCATCATTTACAGCCCTGAGAAGTCCACTGTTGGACAAAGGCTTTCCCCAACAACCTCCACTCCGACCGGTCGGAAGCAGCCTGCATCCAACCGACGCCCGCGACCTTGGCCAGGTCGTCCGTCCCCCCTGGATCCGCCGTTGCTTACAAACTAGACAAATAAAGATAAGGTAATTTTACCTAAATAATTATAAGAGATAAACTATGCACCATTTATATTTTAGCTGTTTTTACATTTTTTTCCTTATAACTTTAACTAATCTTACCAACTAAATAAATAAAGAAATATTACTCAGTACTATCAACAAAGTTAATATTTTTTTGTGCTAGGGTTCGCTATTTTGATTAAAAATGCCGCCGACTACTGTTAAGGATTTATTCACTCGTAATTCAATCCAAACACACTGAACTGATTTTCCACACAACGTTTCCAATCGCACTCGAAATCCAAATGCCCATAATTACTGTCGTATTTAAGTCTTTGAGCTATGGCGCGGCCGGACAGATAGACGGACATGACGAAACTATAAGGGTTTCTTAGTGACTAAAAAAACCCGGCCAAGTGCGAGTTAAACTCGCGTGGAGAGGCTTCCGTACAATGCCACAAATTCTTATAGGTTTTCCTGTAATCTACAAGTAATGAACTATATTTTGTAATTTGTTTAAATTTTGAGCTAAGTAGTTTCGGAGATCAGGGGGGGGGAATGGTCAATCTTCGTCTTCTTTCTTGAATTAAATCATAACTATTTATTTTACAATAATAACAAAAATGTATTTGAGATCCTCATAATGAGCCGTTTCATTTGATATATGACACGGTACGGTTTGCAAAACTTTTTTTTTAATTTCCTAATTTGTCCCCCGAAAAAGTGTCACTTAATAATTCTGTCTCGAAACGGTCTCACACCACCGCCGCGCCGCTATGTTTGACGGGCCAATGGGATGATTTGCTATCTTCTGATTGGTCCATTTGAATCGGATCAACAACTATCGGAGTGGATTTGTATATTGGATCAACATTTTCATCGCATGACCTTAATTTCGACAAAGTAAATTGTTGATCCGATCAGAGCCACATTAGTAAGCTACAAGCCACATTGGATCAACAAATGGCACCCGGATCAACTTACGTTTTCGGATCAACAAAATGCTCACCTGACGGCACGCATGATCAACAATTGACGGGTTGGTATCTCTATATATATATATATATATATATATATATATATATATATATATATATTTGTTTTATATTCACACACTTCACAACACATTAACCTAGTCCCACATTAAGATCCCTAAGGTCTTGTGTCGTGGGTACTAAGCAACGGTATATAAATACATAGATAAGTATACAAACATCCGTGACTCGGAAACAAACATTAATATTCATCATATCAATGTTTGCACCTACCGGGATTCGAACCCAGGACCTATGGCGTCGCAGGCAGGGTCACTACCGACTACACCAATCGGCCGTCTAATAATAGATATAATACTGCTTTAGACTATTGCTTAGTAGTTAGCTTTACTTAGGGCCTATTTTTAATGGTCAGATAGCCTATCGAAATCCGAAATATTATGGTCGATTCTGGCCGTCACACTTAAACCTAAACGTAAACTTAGTCCTACCTGTCCCTTTCTCTCTCGGCCATTTACGTTAAGAACGGAGAGAGACAGACCTGACTTCTTAGTCAGGAAGTGTGACCCTATTGTCTTTCTCAAAAACTTGATCAAGACAGAGACAGTATCAATTTTAACCTTCAGATAAGGCTATATCAGAAAAATGTGCACTAAATATTCGTGAATACATTAAATATCCCAAACATGGAACTAATATATAGAGTTATGAAACTTGTGAATCTTTAGTATTAGGTTACGTACGCAACTCTAGTCACTCGTAAAGCACTAGACCGAAGAAAATCTATGATGAGCACAAGACAATTGGTAAATACAAAACTCATACACTTGCTTCATGCTGTTTAATCGACATAGAGTCCTAATAAAACCACTGCATGGCGCCACTGTTTCAACCAGTGAACGTTCGGTCCGTTTTACCATAGCTCTCTCTCTCTCTTTCTCATGGCCTGTTGTATCGTACTGTATGTGCTCTATTTTAATAAATTCAAATAAATTAATTTTCGTAGTATTTTCATTGTATGGACCTCATCAAGATAATATTCAACAATGAACCTGTGTAAACATCGACAAGACCCAAGTCTAGGTAAGTCTAGATATAGGATCGAAATAGACAAACACATCAACATTCCCACGCATAGTTTGTAATAGCTATGACTGTGACTTGACTGAGACATCTATGTAGAAAACATAGATGCATTAAATAAAATATGGCTAGCATATTTCAAAAAAGCAGATTATCAGCTTCAATTAAAAAGTAGCAGACTCATAAGATAGATAAACATGGGTCAGTTTTTTTCGAAGATACCATGTCAAAATATTATAATGTTAGTTTTGTAGGTACATTTGTACTTTGAGCATCAAACGAATACGTTGCTTGCAATAATAAAATGACATTATTTTTTTTCATAATTTTTTGTCATTTCCCAGGGTTGGTTCCATAGAAGAAAATGATCGTAACCTTACAAAGAATACGAGGTATTAAAAAAACATCGTTGTCTTTTTACATCCTGTATTTTACAACAAAGTCGCTTCCTGCTGTTTGTGTATGCATATGTTGTATGCTTAGATCCTTAAAACTACGCAACGGATTTTGATGCGGTTTGTTTTAATTCAAAAGAAAACTTTATATGTATAACTAAGGACGCACGAGTGCAATGCTGTTACAAATTACCCCTTTATGTGGACGAAGTCGTAGGTAGACACTAATGGAAGATAAATAGAAGTACCTACATTTTGAAATCAAATCTATACATATAATAAAAATGTAACGGATCACTGTCTGTACATGGAAGATATACGAGAAAAAATATTATAGGAGACCATTATCAACGCAATAGTACCCAAAATTTTTGGAATTTTTGTCTGTTTATCGGTTTGTCTGTTGGTCTGTGCGTTTGTGCACGCTAATCTCAGGAACGGCTGAACCGATTTCGATGCAGTTTTCAGGAATACAGTAATACCCCACTTTACGCGACCCCGTTATGCGCGGTTTCACAATAACGCGAATTTTAAAATTCACGTTTAAATTCTTCGCATAATGCGAAAGAATGTGTATAAATATAATTTAGTCATTAAGTCCCCTTTGGTCGCGGGAATCCTCGCGTCCTCTGAACATTCTGATTGAAGAACTGAGGATTCCCCGTACTACGACTTTGTTCTATGGCAAAGATTAAATTTTGAATATGTTTAATCATAAACTTTGATATACGCGAATTTCAGTTAACGCGATTTTTTCCGGAACGTATCCCTCGCGTAAAGCGGGGTATTACTGTATATTGTGACAGGTCCCACTTAATTTCGATGCAGTTTTCAGGAATATATTGTGACAGGTCCCACTTAACATATAGGCTACTTTTTATCCCGGGAAAATGTTTTTATCCCGGATAATTTCGACATTTTGTTTTTTCTGTAGTCCACGCGAACAGAGTCACGGGCGTCCACTAGTTAATAATATAACCGTTGCACATGTGCACATATATCCTAGTCAAGATTTACATTGACTTGTATACCTCGTTATTTATTTATTTATTACAGCTCTGTGGACAACCAACAGCTTATAAAACAATATGATATATTCTATAGCAACAAAGAAGCCATTACAGGTTATCACATGTAACAATAACATACGTAGTTTTTAAGAAGTAATAATTTCAATTATTACCTAATAGCAGAACTGCCTTAAAAATCCATGAAAAGAGAACATTGACATCGTGTAAATTTATATATGAAGAACAAAAGCTGCGTCAGAGCAACAATACCCGCTGCCCAAACTCACCACTATTGTTCCGAATCAAAGAATTTACTGCTTATGTGCCGCCTAACAATCGCCACACTCTTACCGTTAAATAAATTGATATCTAGTTCATACGCCAGCTCATTCAATGCTTTGCTAGCCCTCCAAAGAAAAGCATTCTGTTGGTAGTTCGTACGAACTCTGGGGAGAGAGATAGGAGGATAATAGCGCCTAGACTTAACTGGTACAGAAAATGAAATTTTTCCCATAATTCCATAGAATCAATCGCTCCCGTAGTGATGCCTAATAAGTAGGTTAGATCTGCAATTTGCCGCCTAGATTGAAGTGGCAATAAATGATGTTTCCTACATAAGGCCAAGTACTGACTGGAATCGTATGGATACTTGCACCTAAAACAGTGTACTTAATGAACCTACGCTGAATAGCCTCGATTCTGTCTATATAGATGTCGTACATTGGTTCCATACCTGTGTTGCGTAATTCCAAATTACTCCTGACTAAACTGCAGTAGAGAATTTTAAACGTTTTAATTCTGGAGAAACAAGATGAGCTGCGAAACACAAACCCAGCGCTCGAGTAGCCTTCTTAATTATGCCATGTATGTGTTTCGTCAAACAGAAGTTTGGAGTCATGTACGACACCCAAATCTCGGATAGTGGACAATCGTACAAGCAACTGACCTTTAAGGTGGTATGAAGTAGGCAGTAATTCACGCTTACGGCTAAAGGTAACCACAGAGCATTTACTAGGGTTAAGATCCAACTTATTACGTAGACAATACTCATCCAATCTGTGAAGATCGGTTTGAACATTAATAGCATCCCGTTGGATGCTATTCTGGCTAGATCTTCATGTCATCAGCAAAACAGAGCAATTTCGTGTATCGAAAACAATTGTAAATATCATTGACAAAAATTGTGAAAATAAGGGGTCCTAGCAATGAGCCTTGCGGTACTCCACTAGGTATAGGATTCCAACTAGATGCAAAATTATGAACTACTACAGCCTGAGACCTATTACTTATATATGACTCAAACCACCTATACAGATCACCTCTTATTCCAGCGTGAAGTATTTTTTTGAGAAGTATTTTATGATCTATCCTATCAAACGCCTTACTATAGTCAGTGTAAATCACATCGACTTGGCCTCCGCCTCCCATTGAGTTCGACACAAAATCATTAAATAGTACTAGATTAGATACAGTAGACCTCTTACGCATAAAGCCGTGTTGTGTGTCACTAAAAGATGTGTGTAGGGCATTATATACTTGGCGATGGATAAATTTCTCCAGAACTTTTGAAAGGACACATAATTTAGAAATAGGTCGATAATGTTCAATAACATTTCTACTGCCCTTCTTATGAACTGGTGTGATGTAAGCGGCTTTCAAATGGTCGGTACCTTCCCTTCTTTAAGGGACCTTTGAAAAAGAATATATATGGGCACAGCAATTGCTTCAGCACATTGAATGAGAAACAATGGCGGCATCTCATCGGGACCGGCTGATTTAGAAGCATCCAGTCTTAGCAGTGTATTACGCAAAGTTACTTTATCGAGCTCAACGGATGATATGTCGCAAATAAGTGAGGGTGAAGAGCCGTATGAATCTGAACATTCTGATGAGCACGGATCAGAAGTAGTAGGATTTAGGAAATTTGAATTAAAATAGTCAGCAAATGCATTACATATATCCTCTCCCGAACTCACCAAAGCACCACCGTAACTCATCGTGTTCGGAATACTGCTAGCATTAGAACGAGATTTAATGAAAGACCAAAATCGCTTGGGGCATCGCTCGATGGATTCTTCCGCTTTATCAATAAACTTCTGAAAACATTCAGACTCTAGTTTTCTTACTCTGTTCCGCTGAAAGATGAAATCATTGTGAGCTGCTTCATTACCATAAACTCTATGCTTCCTGTGATATTTAGATTTTTCCCTAATCGCCCTCTTGACGGCCGATGAATACCAATTCGGATACGAGTCGGGTCTAACCATTTTGCAAGCAATATATATTTGGTTATGGCTGCCAAATGACCGTGAAGTGCAGTTTTCGCTGTTTTTACGAGCATTTGACTGTTTTTATACCTTTTTTATTTGACCTCAATATCACCTGGTACCTAAGAGGTCAAAGATAAAGAACGCACGTAGGGTAGGCGAAAGCTAAGACCCTGGTCAAGTGGTAATTACAGTATTAAATTGTTTTCAAATTAAAAAATTTCGACCATGATGGCATTTTTGCCTTTCCACTGTCGATATGTGAATTCATAACACAAAGTTAGCAAGTTTTGTAAGCTGGAGTCTCCAAAACTCTCCAAACATTGGTTTTGGCAACGTGCCAAGCTCCCCAGGATGCTTATTAGTCGCTCATTGTCTGCTAATGTGGCAGCGATATTGTTTATGCTTGCCTTGTTTTAGTTTATGATTTGTTTGCATGGCGGCGTTTGTGGCTTTGTTTGATAGGCCGATCAGAAGATATCATATAAGTTGTTCCACTATATCTCCATTATACCTCCTAAAAAGATACAAACATTGATCGAAATACGAGGGGGCGTTTTTAAGTTCGCGGAATCGGGGGTAAGACGTGGAAATAAAAATACAAGTTTATTTTTCCTTTTCAATATATTCTCCTGCAACCCTAATACATTTTTCAGATCTTTCAATTAGCTTATGTATACCCTCGAAAAAAAATGTTTTTTCTTTGTCTGAAAAATAAGCTGAAACTGCTTCCTTCACTTCTTCATGATGAACCAAAATATCGAAGCCCACCTTATGCAGGGAAGCCAACGCAACACGGCTCTTGTGCACAGGCGCGTTGTCGTGCAGAAGGAGGACACCTTTGGTTAATTTTTCCCTTCTTTTTGCTTGATTGCTTCCTTTAATCGCTCTAAGATTGAGCGTAGTATTCTCCGGTTATGGAGACACCTTTATCTTTATATCTATCAACAAGATTCCTTCTGAGTCCCAAAAGATTGTCGCCATGATTTTTCCCGCCGACTGTGACACCTTAAATTTCTTTGGTGGTGGTGTACCTTTTTTGTGCCACTGCATAGAATCTTGTTTGAACTCAGGTTCATAATGATGAACCCAAGTTTTCATCCCAGTAACAATTCGAGTCAATAACTCCATCCTGGTCCCCTTCACATTAACAGTAGGTCCAAAAACGCGCGAAAACACTCCTACGCGCTGTTGTTTTTGAAGGCGGCCGTGAGCATTCTCGGCACCCCCTTGTACTGACCCTTTGGTCAGCCCGAAGATGATCGTGAATCAATTTTAAATATGGTTTTTGTATCGGATACTCCAACCATTTCTGCGAGCTGTTTCTTCTTTAGTCTAGCATCTTCCAGTATTAATTTTTCCACTTTTTGAATTATTTCCGGAGTGGTCACCTCGATCGGCCAGGACGGCCGCGTCCTGGCCGAGGATCATCTTCAAGTGAGGCCCTGCCTTGCTTAAAAAGGGTATGCCACTTATAAACCATGGTTTTACCGGGGCAAAACTCCCCGTAAACGGATGACATCTCTTCTAGTATGGTTTGAACCGATTTACCTTGCTTGGTAAGGAACTTTATGACAGCGCGGTGCTATCGACTCCATTTTTCACAATGTTCTTCCCAACTGAGTTGTTTGATCGACGATAATTCAAATAGTAATGGCCCGATTAAAACAAAACGTTTTATTTATACTAATAATGAGCTACTTAACCAGTTACGACTAAGGAAAGTACCCTCATTTATTAATTACCTACCCATTCCGCGAATATAAAAATGCACCCTCGTACTAAAAAGCGGCGGTTGGTGCCAGATGCACCTCTACCACTTGAGGTAAGTTATCAAACTTATAGTTGTCATAAGAGGTTTGGGGAGGAGTGGAAATTTCAAACCCAATTTTTAGTAGACCTGCTAGACCTGACACTTGGAGCGTGTTGTTTTCTGTAACGTAGGCACAAGGTCTAGTGTAGTGAGTATATACGTATAGATAAGTATAGAAACATCCGTGACTCGGAAACAAACATCGATATTCATCATATCAATGTTTGCACCTACCGAGATTCGAACCCAGGACCTATGGCGTCGGAGACAGGCTATATTTTAACAACATTACATCACACTAGTAAACATAGCGCAATAAAACTTGATGTTAATCATCATCATCATTACCACTGCCGCCAATTAGCGTTCTGAGTGCTATCAAGAACAACTAACAAGATCTCATTGTGGTTACTAGACAACAACACACGTAATGTAAAAAAATAGCAGCCTAGTTGAAAACCTCTCCTTCAAAGTCGGTTAAAAAGAGGCACGCTAGTGTTATCTCCAACATTTTAATATAAACCGTGTCCATACATACCTACATATCGAGGGGTGAAAGGCTATTTGGGATAAGCGCCATATACACGAATGGCGCTTATCCCAAATAGCCTTTCACCCCTCGATATACACACAGCTGCGTTTATAAAAAATGGAATAGACAGAAATGCAGAAGGAGATCACGGCTACGTTAAGCATAGCATTATTTATCAGTAGTTTATCGCCTGAAAGAACGCCCCTGAGTTCCTTAGTCGAATCTTACAACATGCTATGAAAAAGATGCATCTGATTCGTATTCTAGTAAAGGTACAGTTCTAATGAACATTTCAAAACAGCATCGTTTTTTTTTTTTTTTTCAATCTGTGCTATTATTATGTAATAGTGTGAAATCTACAATGCACATACACAGCCAGCAGTATACAGCCTGGCTGTCACTTTCACACCCTGTATACTTCAATCGCGTTCTAGGATTTAAGTTCGACGACGATTTTAGTTAAGTTTAGTTATGTCTGCGTCCGACAGTGATACCATAAAGATAGTGACATATTATTCCGTTGTTACATAGCACTTTACAATGCACTATGATGTCATATGACATTGGAGCCACCATGGTCGCGCTGTCAAGTAAAAATTATGAGGCAAAGTCGCTATTTACTGCCTTTACTTAGTAAACATATAATTTATTGGATATATTTGGATAAATGCCGTGTGCCATCGTAATGGGCGATTAGGGGTTTCCCGGAGATGGGCAGCAGCGCTTACCGTCCTGACAACATAGTCCGAAAATCACACTGCGGTTTCCAACACGCCTGCCCAGCGTGGAGACTATGGGCAAAAACCCCCCTATGACAGTAGCTTTGTGGCGTGCCCTGGGGCAGGCCTGCGTCCAGCAGACCGATATGTGCGTGAGTATGAACCATAGATAATGTATATCTATAATGTAGTTTACGAAGCGCAGCATGAACTAATCACTGTACCTTGAATATACTTTGTTAGGTCCCCACTTCTTTGTTTCCTGACAGTCGCAATTTAGGTACTTTGTTTACAAATCCATCTGTCCGTGCACAAGGTAATGATTTATAGCTCATTCATTCATACTATGTCTAATGGCATGAACCAGACACTCTTGAGCGATGAGCGAACGCTCAAGTGCATGACGCATGCGCGTGCTAATGTGAGGTAGCCAGATCGCTAGCAACATCATACGGGCAAGTTTAGCATAGGGTTAGATGTGAAATATTAGTGACAAGTTAGGTCATCACCCGAGAGAATCTCATTCGTTACGAATACTCGAATCCTGCAGTTATGGCATAGAGGAATACGAGTAAGATGTCATAGAGTGCTAATGTCATACTAACTGCCTCGCTCGATGCACCTTTAGACTTTTCAGTGCCTCACAATGCCAGTCCTTGATTGCATTACTGTAATGTACAGTAATGTACTTACATTACTAAGGTACTGTAACGTACAGTAATGCAATCTAAGTGTCAAGGACTGGAACTGTGAGGCACTGAAAAATCTAAAGGTGCAACGAGGCAGTTAGTATGACATTAGCACTCTATGACATCTTACTCGTATTCCTCTATACCCATATTTAGAAACATATGTATGTATGACTGTCGATTGGTCTAGTAGTTAGTGACCCTGCCTGCGACGCCATAGGTCCTGAGTTCGAATCCCGGTAGGTGCAAACATTGATATGATGAATATCGATGTTTGTTTCCGAGTCATGGATGATTCTATACTTATCTATGTATTTATATACCGTTGCTTAGTACCCACGACACAAGACCTTAGGGATCTTAATGTGGGACTAGGTTAATGTGTTGTGTAATGTGTGAAAATTTATTTATTTATGTATATTAAACCGTTTACGTGGCACACGAAACAAAAGCTCTCAAAAAGCAATAACCGGTTTTGTAACATTTTCCATTGATGTTTCTCTGTTTTTGATCGCAGCGTGATGGTATAAAAGCCTTCCTTGATAAATATGCCTATACCTACCTGATGATGATGATCTCCAACCGTATTTCGGCCAAGGCGACCAATCTCTACGGAGACTGGCCTGGTACGCAGGAGATATTATAGTGCACAAGTGTGTGCGCAAACACAGATGCACTCTCTATTCCGTCACTCTCATAGTCCGATGGGACGGAAAGCCGACACGACCGGATAGAGATCAGGCGCAGGACCAACGGTTTTAAGTGCTTTCCGAGGCACGAATTAAGTGACAATTTTACAATATTAAATGATCTGTACATGAAATAAATTCATTGGTACAGGCCCGTGACTGGGATCGAACTTACGCCTCCCGCTTGGAAGGTGCACCTCTTAACCACTGGGCTATCACCGCTTACCTACCTACTAACCAAACAAACTCTTCATCTTTAAAATATCACTACCTCAATCGTACAAATATATATTTCCATCACTGAAGCAATCAATCAGCCAGCCAGTACCAAGTCTGCCATAATCCATCTTCCACGAGTAGCTACATCAAGCTGGGACTATAAATAACTAATACGAACATCGATCGGACAGACAGACAGTCTCTCAGCCTTTATTACGCACTCTTGAATCAATCAAGCTCATATTATTTCAAAGCCCTTGGATAAATCTATCTATCTATCTATACATATAATAAAAATGTAACGGATCGCTGTCTGTTACATGGAAGATATGGTCCCACTTAACATATAGGATACTTTTTATCCCGGGAAAATGTTTTTATCCCGGATAATTTCGACATATTTTTTTTGGTGGACGGAGTCGCGGGCGTCCACTATGTAAAAATAAATCGGATAACACAGATGTGCCCCTTATTACGTAACGTCTCGCAAAAGCGAATGCAAATGAGATAGCGATAATGTTACAACTATCGATGAGCAAGCAGCCTCAAATAAACGATTTTGGCTTTGTCCAACCATTTTCAGACTGTCATCATTTCAGACAAGAAGACAAATTCTAATTCCCACATGCTATTAATTCTACAGGATTTCCATCCATTTCTTATTAAATTCACAAACTCACACATTTATTACGACAATTTCATCAAACTCACTCACCCCTAAATATTTAAACCTTGACAACTCAAATCCTGCCCAAATATCTGGGGTTCACAGCGCACCCCGCAACGTTACACCATTATCGTGTCAGCACGCGATTAGGGATCACGAACGCCCAATTTTATGCTAATAAAAATATAAGTTGGACAGTGGAAAAGTTCGGCGCCTAAATAGACGCATGCCATGCCTATTTGCAAATGAAATTGTATTAGGCGTTACAATTCGGAAGTTCAAACATTCACTATGGGTGCGCCCACCACCGGAAAACTGCGAAAACAGGCACTTGCACTAACTACAATCGCCACTTACGTGTAAGTAATGTGTTGGGTTTTAGAGGTTCATAATAATTAGTGGTTTACTAATTTCTATAATCCTGAGGATGCCACGGTTGTTGGCGAAACATATGTAGATTATTTATCTAGTTTTTGATTTCGGAATGGTGCAATGTATTGTCTTGCATGCTCGGTGCTCGGGTCTGGTTTCTCGTGGCGATTGTAGTTAGTGCAAGTGCCTGTTTTCGCAGTTATGAGTTATCAGGTCCGAGGGTCAGTGGACGGTGTAGGGCCCGGTGGTGGGCGCACCCATAGTGAATGCTTATTTGCAACTAGCTGTTTCCCGCGACTCTGTCTGTTCGGACTTGAAATTATGCTAACAGGTTCCTCTTTGTCGATGAGTAACTTTCAGACGAATATCTCATCACGTTTTTACCCCTTTTGGGGTAACTTATTACAAGCTTTGAATACCTTTGTTATCTAAATAAAAGCCTAAAAAGTTGTTTATTAAACAATGTAATTTCTATACAAACTTTCTAGCCAAATTCAACAATTTTTCGCATGAAAAAGTAGCTTGTCTTTCCGCAGGCTCTAGAGTCTAGACTAGACACTCTCTGTATCAAATTCCATTTGAATTTGTTATTTTTTTCACCATTAGACCAATCGCGCCTAAACGACTTCCCTGGGTAGGATGCCTTTGCCCAGCAGTAGAAAACACCAAAATGCTTCTTTATAAAAATAGGTTGTTTCTTCCAAATTCTCTAGATTAAAAACCTGTAACCACAATGTGTCAGTATGTCAGTGGCCCACGAATGGCAGGCCTCGTCAAAGCCCCGGACTGATGCCGCACCTGCGCCGCGTCTCTGGGACTCGGACCTTTCAGGTTAATTGTTTTGGGTTGTGCGTTGTATTGTGTGGCGTTATCTATATTATACACATAATAAAACTAGCCGTTCCCTCTCTGTGTACCATTATCATAATTAGCCGTTTATGCACGGCTAATCTCAGAAACGGCTTAATCGATGCAGTGGGTATCACTTACCATTTAGTGTCTTTTTATCGTAAACTACAAGTCGTCACAAATACACTCTGGTAACGAATCCCATAGAAAATTCTTCCCCGATTCTATATAAGTATTGCAACATACAGTATGTTTTTTGTGGCCACCTTTAACGAAGGGTACGTATTCTATACATGAAATAAAGTAAGTTTATGCCAATAAAAATTCTGGGGATTTTTTATTTTTTTTTTAAATTTTAATTCCTTGATCGTGCGAAATTTATAGTGTCTAGTGTTTATGTTAGTTTTTTTATAGACAGATATTAATTATTTTTCGTGAAAAAATCCTGCTACGCGCGTCTATGTGCATTTATGCAGAAAAACGCAGTCTATTTACTCAACTTTGGACCCTAATATTTTGGAAACCAGACACTTCCCAGGTATGCTTCCATGGAGAAAAATGATCGTGATGATGAGGAGATTCCGTAGTTTTCGGGAACGTTGACGACCAAAAATCATCCTGTATAACCGAATTGCAGACCGCCAGCCAATAACAAACAAGCTTATAAAGAAAGCGAGAGAAAAGCAATAAACGTACCCTTTTCAAGTCCATTACAAAACCCGCATTAGCACACAAATCCTGAAACCGGATCAGTTCATAATCCGCTGACACCAAAGGGTTTATAGCTTATGTTATTATTTTACACCAACCCTAGTCATACCGTTTAAATTAATATTCATGATATTCACGTCTGTAACATAACATGAGGAGGAGCGTAAAGCCGTAAAGGGCCGTTGTGGTCACAATTCATACAAAAAAGGTGCCCCACAGTCGTCAATGTAACCCTATGCAGCAGCCCGCCCATCACACCTTCATCCACCATCATCTTCCTGCCGTTATCGCATTATTTATGGCGTCGTCGCAATATGGTTTCTTTCGAAACTCATATTGCCAAAGATTTGGCATTTGCTTTACAGCCGGCTGCCTGCCTGACCCTCCTCGGGTATAGCTAAGTGACAATTTTATGAAAACCCGCACATATAATAAATTCCGCGGTACAGGCCCGTGACTGGGATCGAACCCACGCCTTCCTACTGAAAGGCGCACGTCTTAACCACTAAGCTATCACCGCTATACCTTCATCCAATACCTAATACCTACATACATATAATCACGCCTTTATCCCTTACAGGGTAGGCAGAGCACCAAGGGCCGATAGAACCACATAGCGCCACTTCTGACCAATTTTGAGGGTATAGTTGAGATGTACAAGTTCGGTTAGTAGTGACAGGTGGTCAGCCCATCGCCTACAAAACACCACGACCCTCTTGTCCCTCTACTGACTTGTACAGTATGCCCGGGAAAAGAAGCAGCTGTAGTATTATACGTGCAGCATAGAAGTAATACCTAATACCTATTTAGAATAACTCGGAAACATTTCCCATTGGTTTCTTTGCCGGTAGCTAGATTGTTATATTTGTGCCCAAAAACCGGCGGTAGGCTCACCCCTTACCACGTGGGACTCAATAGGGTAACTGGTGGAAAGTGAGTACGTAATTTGCACCGCAACCTCTTTGGGAATAATGGGCGTGACTATACATAATAGGTATATAAACCTCCTCTTTTCTTCTCCATAGGTAACAAAACACCGTGTTTGCATGTGACGAGGGTATGCCCATGTCGGTGGAAGCACGAGGAATTCCCACACGGGTCACGTGATGGAATGTTGCTGTTCTAGTGTTTATACACATGAAAATGGTAATTGCATTTCAGAAAAAAAAACTTTAATTTATATTCCACAGAACTTTATGTACGAGTATGTACCTTTTAAATTGTTGCCTACCTACCTAACTAACTTGCTGATATGCACTCCCTTATGATTTATTGATGATTTAATGTTCAATCCTGTTAATAATGTAAACGCAAAAGTTTGTGAGGTTTTGTAGGTACGTTTGTTGCTCTTTCACGCAACTACTGAATGGATTTTGATGAAAGTTCAAAATAATTTACATACAGAAAAACACATGGGCTACAATTCATTATCCCAGGGAAATATTTTTACCCCGGATAATTTCGACACTTTGTTTTTTCTGCAGTCCACGCGGACGGAATCGCGGGCGTCCACTAGTAGGTAATAAGAATGTCTCCCAGACCTTTTTCGGAAATTAGCCCTGTATACCTATATGTTAGCCGGCAGAGTAGAGTTTGTACCACCCCTGCCTGCCCGTGGGTATCGTACGAGGCGATTAAGGTTTTCCGGGAGCAGCAGCGCCTCCCGTACTGACAACATAGTCCGAAAATCACACTGCGGTCACCAACCCGCCTGCCCAGCGTGGTGACTATGGGCAAAACGCCCCTGTAGCAGTAGCCTTGTGGCGTGCCCTGGGGGAAGGCCTACGTCCAGCAGTGGATTGCAATAGGCTGAAGAAGAAGAAGATCTATACAGGTGTGAGCACCACATGCGCACTCTGTATTCCTTTACTCTCATAGTTAGTCCGATGGAATGGAATTGGGTTATAATAGGTTATGTATTAGGAAATATTTTGTGCTAATAGAATAGAATAGAATAGAATAGTTTTTTATTTGAAAATTACACATACACGGACAGAAGTAACATAGAAAAGGACAATAGAAATAGGGTAGAAATACAGATTAAAAGAAGTAAGTAGACAGGTAGAAGTAACATGAAACGAAGAACAGTAAGTAGAATTGTGTGCCCTATTTGGAGCCCGTCAGTCCCGTGTACGTGCAACCGCCAAACGGGTCCCTTTTCAGCTGGATGCTGCTAAAACAAGATAATAAAGAATAATCGTTCAATGTATGTATAGAAATTGTTATTATTGTGAAGAAATTACCAATATTATTTATTACCAACGTAAGATAATAAAACACTTGATGCATGAAAAACCACACGCTGCAGTGTACACAACGTAAAATTGACTAACATAGATAAGTAGGTAGTACCTACTACTCTCTAAACTCTGCTAAAATATAAAGGGCCCACTGCACCCAGCGATGTGATCTCAAAAGTTGCCAACTGATAATAAATATATACAGATGTAACAAAAAGGGTATGTTAAGCGAAAAGCTATGTAAATAGCCCACTATAGAGAACCTATCCACAAAATTTGAGATCCGAAATCACATGTTTATTTTTCCCGATAATATGGAGAATTATTAAATATCTCAGTAATTTTCATACAATCTTGAAAAATAAACATGTGATTTCGAGTCCCAAATTTTGTGGACAGGTTCTCTACAGTGGGCTATTTACGTAGCTTTTCGCTTAACACACCCTTTTTGTTACACCCTGTATATAAGAGTATACTTAAACCTGTCTGGGTGTATAGAATAAAGCTATGGGGCAGCGCAAGCAACTCCAATATCACAATACTACAACGAATGCAAAACATGATACTTAGAAACTTATACAATGCCCCACGGTTCACTACAAACACAGAGATACACCATCACCTTGAAATGAACACCCTTGAGGGAGGAAATTCTAAAGTCAACAGACACATATCAGGGGAGACTGGAGCAACATCCCAATGCATTGGCTGCTAAGCTGACAACTCGAAGCTACAAAAGGCTGAAGCGAAAGGACATATTGGCAATATAGGCTACACTTGTGTACGAAGAGGAGATGTCCTTACTGAAGGACACCCTCTAACTGACAACTTTCCTCGACAAACCTGCTTATAGCTAGAGCTGATTGCAGATTAAATTAGAGAAAAAAAATTATAATAAAATAGACGTGTTGGTGACAAACATTGCTGTAAAATATCCGTAAAGGATTATAAATTTTTTCCATGAAATTTCGGTGAAAACGCACCTTTTACCACACAAAGGCCAACACTTTTTCAACAGCATTCCGCACAAAAACAGACGTTACCAAAAATTGCCGAGCCCTACACCGCCTCTCGGTGACGTCACTGGGTCAACGACCGGGTCACAGTCGCTAGAGTTACCAGTACTACTTACTTTACTACACAGGCACAGTGTAATAGATCCACCAGTGATACAACTCGGCTTGCATACACGGCTGTGATCCCAAATTGGTGCAGCCAGAACTGCAAGAACATGAATTAAACCCTACGGCGACGTTTAGCATGTATTCACATGTAAATGTTAAGGGACAAATTTCTAGCCAATCGCCTGATGTCGTTAATATTAGTTCAAAATCGGCACATATACAAACAGGAATTAAAACGATTAAAAAGAAAATGAGTTGATTCTAAATGTATTTAGATCCCACACTCTAAATACCTTAAATTAGGTAAGGCTTTTACACCTCTCTGTTTAACAAAAGCAGTTACACTGTTAACTGTATAAAGATAATTAATAACCTCGACCAATATAACGATAGATTCAGCTTGGAATAGGAATTTGGAGTATGCTAAACCTCTACAACCGTGGCTAACGTAGCCGAACAACACAATCCACACAAGGCTTTCTCATCATCTTCCTGACCATACACCATTATTGACGGATTCAAATATGGTTTCTTTAGAAACTCATTTACACAAAGGCCCTCTGAGAATTAGAAAAAAAAGCTTCAAATCGATCTTGAAATACCGAATTTTTTGAGTTATCACTCTCTTCATTCAAATCAACCATTGAAACATTCTGCAGAAATACTTACTCTGTGGCACTTTCAAGACTACAACAAATTATGCAATTGTCGACGCTATTGTTAAGGTATTTAGGGCAAGGATGCCAGCAAGATGGGTCTCTTAGATTCCGATTAGAATCGGTAGCTAACATGTAAGGCTTTTAGTTTTACGTGTCGTTTGGACGCGGTACGTTTTACGATGGCGTAAATCTAGAAAAAATGTCTTGTTTGAATATGGGCTTAGCAAGACTAGCACGCTCTTATTGGAGGACATGCAAAGAAAAACTTTACATACCTACACCAACAAAAAAACATTGATATGTGTCACCAACCCGCCTGCCCAGCGTGGTGACTATGGGCAAATACCCCCATGGCAGTCTTGTGGCGTGCCCTGGGGGAGGCCTACGTCCAGCAGTGGACTGCAATAGACTGATAATTATGATGATGTGTATTATACGCCTGTATTCCCAAAAAACACCCGTAAGGGACAAAGGCGTGATTATATGTATGTATGTATGTTCCCAAAATACGGTAGCCTGAGCTGCAAAATCATAAAGGAGATACTGCCACGCATAGCGGGGTCAGATTAGTAACAACCTGCTAGCTAGGTCATCGCCTGATACAATGCCACTGAGTTCCTTGCGACATGCACGGAAGGAGATGCAGCTAATGTATTCTAGTGAAACCTCGCATCGGTCTATATGTATAGAGGTATATCATTATACCGTAGTAAGTAATATGGGCGCAACAAACAGACATACAAGAAACTGCCGATAATTTTCACATGTATTACCATACAATGCGCGCGCACACCGTTAATGGCCGCTACACATTGTGTGCCGTTGTTTGCTTGTCATAATAAGTGAGAAAGCACACTGCGCTTTAAGAACGCAAAAAGCTGTAAAAAGTTTCATATACTCGTACATGCCTAAATACTTTAGGTGCAATTGGTTCAATGGTAAAAAAAATATTAATTCGCGATTGATCAAAAATAAGGTTATATATATAGGATATAAGATATCCATAAGGTTAGGAGTTAGAACTGCTGAGCATAGATAAAATTTTATATTCAAAGAAAATTTAGTTTTGAATAGGTCCAAGCAAATGATACAAGAATTGCAAAGTTGGTTTTTATCCATGAATAAACCCACGAAGACTAACTATATATTATCAACGGAGAAAGTCTACCTATGTTTTGTAAAAACATACAATAGAACTACATGAGAGCGTATTTTACGAGTTTCCGCGGTTTGTCCGACTTTCCCCAAAGAAAATGTTCACAAGCTACCACCAAAGCCGAAAGAGTTGAACTTTCTTGCGTTGGCAGTTCATTTCGAACTCGTTCGCGTTTACGTTTGGTAGTCAACACCAATAACGTGGTGTTGTTGTACATCATCATCATTTACAGCCCTGAGAAGTCCACTGTTGGACATAGGGCTCCCCCAAAAACCTCCACTCCGACCGGTCGGAAGCAGCCTGCATCCATCCGTACATACATATTTATTTACGTTTATTTCGTTAGTTTCACTTATTGACTTATATTTGCTCAGAGCTTGTAAGTAACTACCACGTAATAGGTCATCTTAATATATATAAATCTCCTGTCACGATGTTTGTCCGCGATGGACTCCTAAACTACTTAACCGATTTAAAATTAAATTGGCACACCGTGAGCTGTCTGGTCCAACTTGAGAGATAGGATAGCTTAGATCTTTAATTATAGTCGCAATTTTATTTTATTGCAAATTATTTGTCTATAATTAATTGACAGTCACAATTATCTGTTAACTCCAAAAGATTCTAACAGATGTCGATACTTTTCGACTGGATTGAGTAAGTAATCAATAGATGGCACTGCTATGGTAAACCGACAAACGTGTCATATAAGCTACAATTCAATTTCCACGCGGACGAAGTCGCGGGCGTCCACTAGTATATATATATATATAGGATGATTTTTGGTCGTCAACGTTCCCGAAAACTACGGAATCTCCTCATCATCACGATCATTTTTCTCCATGGAAGAATACCTGGGAAGTGTCTGGTTTCCAAAATATTAGAGTCCAAAGTTGAGTAAATAGACTGCGTTTTTCTGCATAAATGCACATAGACGCGCGTGGCAGGATTTTTTCACGAAAAATAATTAATATCTGTCTATAAAAAAACTAACATAATTTTCAAAAAAAAATTTTTTTTTTCCCAGCATTTTTTTTGGCATAAACTTACTTTATTTCATGTATAGAATACGTACCCTTCGTTAAAGGTGGCCCACAAAAAAACAATATATATATATATAGACACGGCTGTGTTTCCGAAACAGGGTAGCCAGAACTGCAGGATTATAAAGGAGATCTCACAGTTTAGCATGGATGAAAATGATCACTGATAAGTTGCTAGCCTGTTCCTAAGTCGACTCTATCGAAACACGGAAGGAAATACAGCTGACGTATACTAGTGTGGCCCCGCATTAGCACAAGACATAAGTCGTACATACAAATCTCCTAAAACACGAATTTACTATTTTCCTACATACATAAAAATATTAAATACCGACGCGAATTAACATCAAAGACCGTCAAGAAAACAACTAAAATCTACCCCAAAGTTAGTCACCCTCTAGTTATGCACAAACATCTCACACTGCTATGCACCCTTAATATTATTGGGGTGACTATCCACAGAATAATATCTAAATAGTAAAACAACTCGGATTTCGTTTCCTAGGATAGTTCGTCATATTAGTGGCCATAATGACGCCCGCTTTACGATGCACCTCCGACTTCCTTAGTCGACATGCATATGAGGTCCCCAGTTATTTAAAAAGAGTTATCTGGCTACGTCGTCAGAATGAAACCACAAGATAACAAAATTTTGCACCATTTCTGCATATTTAATCTTCGCGCTAACAAGCAAAGTATGACAAAGTGGTTGGTTACAAAGATAAAGCTTGCCTTTGACATGTCAGTCAAGTTGGTTCTCTACAAGCCTCTACACTACACTATGCTTCCAGTTGTCTGTCTGCAGTGCTATACAAGTCGTGATTGTTTGCTCAGCGCCCGTCACGCTTGGGGAACGATATCGACCAAATATCGTGAGATTTTACCGAAATAAGAGAAAGTATGGGGAAAATTACGCTGTTAATGTACCTATTTTGAATTTCGTTGCGACCTTCGATTTCGTGATGTTTGGATGGGAATAAATGACAATAAAGTGATCTAATTGAAAGAATGCTCCAGTTCCTAGTCGACGCTTACCACATAACACGGAAGGAGCTGATGTATATACAGCTGATGTATTCTAGTGAAGCCCCGCATAGGATAACAATACATATAGCTGTGTTATCTAAATGTGGTCCTAAAACCGCAGGATTACGTGGGAGATCCTTCAGCAGTTTAGGTTAAGAAAAGTAGTTATTAGGGTCGATTCCGGCAGTCACATTTAAACCTAAACCTAACCTTAGTCAGGTCTATCTCTCTCCGTTCTTAACATAAATGGCTGAGGGAGAAAGGGACAGGTAGGACTAATTTTACGTTTAGGTTGAAGTGTGACTGCCGGAATCGACCATATTGCAATATTAAAATGTTATAGAAAAACGAACCTAATACCTATGAGCACATATGTAATAAAATCTTGATCCAATACAAATATCATAAACTAGCGGACGCCCGCGATTTGGTCCGCGTGGACTGCTGAAGAAACAGAATGTCGAAATTATCTGGGAGAAAAAAAAACCCGGGATAAAAAGTAGCCTATGTGTTAATCGAGGGTGTCGGCTAACTCCATACCAAATTTTATTAAAATCGCTCCAGCCGTTTTTACGTGAAAGAGTAACAAACATCTATCCATCCATACTTACAAACTTTCGCGTTTATAATATTAGTAAGATTTTGTACCTTCAGTTAACTGCCCCGTTAACCTAACCGTATGATATTTGAGATAGTTTAAGCAAATTACTAAAATCCTTGGCAATTTCCATTACACATTAAAAACGAATAGTCAACATTTAAAAGAGCCTTGTACGAATTGAGCTAAAGAAGTTGGTACACGCAACAAAAACTGGTTTCCCGGCGACAGGGATCAATCTCGTGTCACCGCTGGCGACTGATGTTTTATGCAGGATAATGATAATTTATAGGTACTTATAGCCATTTTGAGTATTTCCCTTTTTAGGAGACTGTAGTGATTGACTGGCCATACAAAGTCAGGATTGACCTTGACTTAACTCTCAAATCTGTTGTTTTTTATATTTTTAATTAAAACTATCGATAGACACAGGCTACATTCTGTAGTCCATGCGGACGAAGTCGCGGGCAACAGCTAGTATATTATAAATGCGAAAGTATGTTTGTTTGTTAGGTACCTCTTCAGGCTTTATTTTCACAACGATTGAAATTTTACATACGTACGTGTGCGCTGCTATTTGCTAATGATTAATATTGAATTTAGACCTAAAGTCATGCCCGTGTAAAGAACAACGGACGTAATGCTGTCAATGCACAGATTGAAGCACCGTAATGGCGGCGCGTGGCGCATATATCCGTATTTTCTATTAGGCGCCAAGCTTACTATGGTTTGTACGTGTGGGTGGATAACGCGTTAATCCACATCCCTACTCCATGTAATATCGTTACCGAGCTTACTATGAATGCTTCACTCTGTGAATTGACAACACTCTGTCCGTTATTCTTACGTTCATGCCTAGACTGTCAATGTAGCCAACGCAGTAAGAGCTAATATAATCGATAGCTAATATTAGCCACTGGCTAATATAAGCCATCACATTCTAAATTAGCGTTTTGCTGTAGGTACTAATAATATTTGCTTTCCAACACAATCTACTCGTACCCTTCCGAGTCACTCCCTTCATCCTTCCTTCATGTTTGCAATCTTAACTCCTAGAATATATTTTTTATCCTAGTTTGAGCGATAAGTCTCGATGAAATTTGTACCTAAATGTCAAAATATGATCTTATATAGCAAAGTAGGCCAATAAGGGTGGAAAACTACACCTTCCAACCCCCATTTCCGTGAGGTTATCAACAATTTCGCATGCCGGAAGGGTGGCTTTAGGGTAAACGCACCGTTAATGGCAGTTTTATTGAGGGGAATCCCTGGCTATATCCCACGCATTGTGTAATGACTGATGGGGCTTTCTATTACCCGTAAAGAATTGCTGTAAGGTATTGTTTGTTTGTTTTTGTCTACTTACTCGTAAGTACATGTACTTACGTATACTAATAAAAATTCGATCCACGCGACGCAGATCTAATAGTACCCATGTATGATTTAGCATTTTTTTCAACTGAAGTGCTCAAAAAAGTAAACAAAAAGGCTTACAAACATATCTACTCGTGACAATATGATAACATTTAAATCCAAACTTAAAATTAGTCCTACCTGTGGGGTAAGCACGAACCTTTTTACGCGGCGTCACGCTAGCGACTCGCTAGCAAAATCTATGTGATTTGACAGTTGGACGCTAGCGTTACGGACTATCGAGAGGTTCGTGCTTGCCCCTCTGTACCTTTCTGTCTCAGCCATTTATGTTAAGAATTGAGAGGGACAGATCTGTGTAAGTTTAGGTTTAAGTGTGACGCAATAGACAGAATGGATCGACCATAATGTTATTATACCGCAATAGATGAAGGTGAAGGTCTGTTTAGGGCAGAGTGTAAGATATTGCTCGTAAAGAGGGTCACAATCTTGAACAGCTGATGGTGACAGGCAAGGTAGATGGCAAACGTCCCAGAGGACGCAGTCCCACGAGATGGTCGGACCAAAAAACGATCTTCTCTGAACATCAACTTCCTTCACAATGCCTTTCACGAAGCTAAGGATCGCAGCAGATGGAGGGAAATCGTACGGGAGAAGCTGATGCAGCGTGAGAGTCACGACCCTCAGCAATGAGGAAAACGACGCGAGGAGGAGGAGGAGATGAAGATTTTACCTTGTACAGTTTTTTTTTTTTGTTGTAGTAACTAACCCTGGAGGAGACTTCTGTAGCTCTTAAATGAGCATTACCTGAAACAAGATGACAATTAAACATTAATTTTTTAATTAAGTGTAGAGTAGTTTTATATAATAGGCTGTTTTAAATTAAAAAATAAACATAGAAAAGCCATAATGTACATAAAAATTCGGTTATGTGCAACTTGAACTTGTGCGACGGCAGTTCCGTAGGTAAAGATATTAACCGTAAAGCTTGTGGCTGCCATTTTCACGAGAGATGTGCAATGTTACGTTGCACGGATATCCACCAATCAAGATATACAGGGTGTAAAAAGACAACGTTGTTTTTATAATACCTCGTATTCTTTGTAATGTAACGATCATTTTTTTCTATGGAACCAACCCTGGGAAATGAATTTTTTATTATTTTTTTTTATTGCAAGCAACGTATTCGATTGACAAATATACCTACAAAACTAACATTTTTAAATATTAATATGGTGTCTTTAAAAAAATGTTTGTTAACTGTTTCCAGATGGATTTATTTTAAAAAAATGCTGATATTCATGTAACTTTGGACCTCAATATCTTGGAAACCCGTGGTTTCCCAGGGGTGCTTCCATACAAAAAAATGATCATGATGTTACAAAGAATAAGAGGTATTAACAAGTTGTTGAAAAACACGTTGTAGATTGGCAGCCTAAGAAAAAAAAAATAACAAAAATTATAAAGTTAATTTGGGTTTAACCAAAGGCATAGTAACCAAAGGTTAATAAAATAGTAAAAAAGCTGAGTGATTCTACAATGAACCCTAAAAATATAAGCTACTACGCTATTTACGTGTCCGTTGCGAAAGCACTAAAGCACACAGTGCGCGGGCGCATGTTTACGTTACGCGTTACGACGCGCCTCGTAACCGTAACTGTTACCATAATAACACTTTCACTGCTGCTACGGACTACTTTCTTTGTACACTAGCTAATCCTCGCGACTTCGCTCGCTTGACGGTACTACAAAAGTACGCACGCAACAATCAAACAAACAAAACGGTAACATCTGGCTGTGTTCCCTAAATGCAGTAGCCAGAACTGCAAGAACACGAAAGACATCTTACATCCACGGTTAGCACGGCGGTACCGTAAAAGATCGTGGCTAGTTAGCTCATCGCCTGAGGGAATATCCCCGAGTTCCTTGCGACATACACGGAAGGAGATAAATAAATATATTCACACGCTTCACAACACATTGACCTAGTCCCACACTAAGGTCCCTAAGGTCTTGTGTCGTGGTACTCGTAGCAACGGTATATAAATACATAGATAAGTATATAAACATCCATGACTCGGAAACAAACATCGATATTCATCATATCAATGTTTGCACCTACCGGGATTCGAACCCAGGACCTATGGCGTCGCAGGCAGGGTCACTACCAACTACACCAATCGGCCGTCGATGCAGCTGATGTATTCTAGAAAAGTTTCGCGTCAACGCAAGACCTGACCATGTTACTTGGATGGAGTGTGCCCTCTACATGGACCACAAGTTATTCTATGCTGTAACTTCGTATTCTAGCGGTCATCCGCATAATGAATGAAACAGTCGCCAGTCACTGACTCACCGGAGATAATTGACTGACCCCAATGCCCCGCGATGATTGGTCGATGCCTCGAGAGATTTATTCGATCGATAACTCTTAATGAATGAGTGGTTTCGAGGAATGAGAGGTAGGGAGTAGGCGAAAAGTGATTTTTGTCACTTGTTTTGTTACTACAACTCAGCACAGAGTCATACATTTGGTAACAAGGACGCATTTTAGGTAGCCGTCGCTACCAGTATAGAGGAATAAGATGTAGACATAGAGTGCTAATTATTGAATTGTATCAGGCGTCACTATTCGGAAGTTCAAATCTCTATTGAGGGATCGCCCGCCACCGCGCCCTATACCCTCCGCTGACCCTCGGATCTGCCTACTCATGATCACGAACACAAGACACTACAGTCGCAACGAGAAGCCAGATCCAAGCACCTAGCATGCAACCATAAATACATAGCTGCTAATCCGAAAACCAATTAAAATTTTAATCGACATATGTTTCGCCAACACCCGTGGCATCATCAGGATTAGTTTTCCATGTTAGTTCTATCTACCGAACCAACTAACTAACAACTAAAACCAATGTATTGCAAATACATTATAAAAATAGTTGGTTCGGTAGATAGAACTAACATGGAAAACTAATCCTGATGATGCCACGGGTGTTGGCGAAACATATGTCGATTAAAATTTTAATTGGTTTTCGGATTAGCAGCTATGTATTTATGGTTGCATGCTAGGTGCTTGGATCTGGCTTCTCGTTGCGACTGTAGTGTCTTGTGTTCGTGATCATGAGTAGGCAGATCCGAGGGTCTGCGGAGGGTATAGGGCCCGGTGGCGGGCGATCCTCAATAGAGATAGAGTGCTAATGTCATACTAACAGTTTCAATGCACCATTAGACTTTTTGGTGCCTCACAATTCCAGTCCTTGACACTTAGATTCTATTAGTGTAATGTATAGTAATGTACTACATTACTAATGTATTGTAACGTATAGTTATGTAATCTAAGTGTCAAGGACTGGAATTGTGAGGCACCGAAAAGTCTAATGGTGCATCAAAACTGTTAGTATGATATTAGCACTCTATGTCTACATCTTATTCCTCTATGCTACCAGCAAGGTTCAATCCACTGTTTGATAAATGTAAGGTACGTCTTCTTGATGGAATAAGTATACCAGACTGCCAGCGTGCAAGACTTGGTGTTTATACAATATATAGTTGAGATAGAGCCAGCTCTTTCGTCTTGTGCTAATAATATAATACATCACCATCTCCTTCCATACATACATACATACATACATATAATCACGCCTTTATCCCTTACGGGGTAGGCAGTGCACCAAGGGCCGATAAAACCACATGGTGCCACTTTTGACCAATTTTGAGGGTATAGTTGAGATGTACAAGTTCGGTTAGTAGTGACAGGTGGTCAGCCCATCGCCTACAAAACAACAAGTCCCTCTACTGACTTGTACAGTATGCCCGAGAAGAGAAGCAGCTGTAGTATTCAAATCAATATAATCGTGTGTTAGCCGCGTGGTTCCGGCAGAGTAGAGTTTGTACCACCCCTGCCTGCCCGTAGGTATCATACGAGGCGATTAAGGGTTTCCGGGAGGTGGGCAGCAGCGCCTCCCGTACTGACAACATAGTCCGAAAATCACACTGCGGTCACCAACCCGCCTGCCCAGCGTGGTGACTATGAGCAAAACCCCTATGGTAGTAGCCTTATGGCGTACCCTGGGGGAGGCCTACTTCCAGCAGTGGACTGCAATAGGCTGAAGAAGAAGAAAATCGAGTGTATTATTCACAGGAAGGGGCGGCTCGTGATATTTTTAGATGGGGGTTCACATTTAATATAGATTGCCTATGTAATCTTCGTAGGTGGGAGTGCACTGCACCAGCGCTCCTTAGGACAAGCCGCCTCTGTTCACAGTTATGTATGCTAGCTCAATACTCTACAATAAAATAGCTCGAGAGGTATTAAATAAGGGTTCTATTACCTAGTCTATAAAAAAGTTTTTTTTTACAATATTATCGGTAAGTTCATTATTATCTATCTTAGGTCATGTTATTATCACCCTCTACAGATACATGTCAATATAACCTCAAATACACTGTAACAACGTTATGGTCACATAAAAAGGGTCGTGTGTAGGTCACGAGAAGTTTCGTTTTTCTTATTTTTTATTGTACACACAAAATATATAATAGAGTGATCAAAATGAGAATATAGTACCTATAAGAGCGAGGTTATCTCTAAAAGTAATTTACTTAATTAATATTTAGAGTCTCGGGGAATTTAACATATATATTTAAAAAAACTAACTAGTGGTTTTTCAGTACCGAAAAAAGGTAATTAGGTATATATCCTAAAATGAAAACTACAGGAGTTGCAAAGAACAGCTAAGTATAATACATAGTATAGTTTTCTATCTAAATGTTGTACGCTTCAGGCGTATGCAGCTAGCTGATTAAATCATAGTTTACCGTCTGCTACTAGCCGGTGTTACATTGACATATTAAATTATAGATAACCTATAGGGCACCGTTGATGCTGCGCTGCTGACAGGGCATATCTCTACAGGGTGTAACAGAAAGGGTATGTTAAGCGAAAAGCTATTTACTCGTAAATAGCCCACTATAGAGAACCTATTTCCAAAATTTGAGACTCGAAATCACATGTTTATTTTTCAAGATTGAATGAACAATTCTGAAATGTGTAGGAAATCTCCATACAAACTGTAAAAATAAACATGCGATTTCGGGTCTGAAATTTTGTGGATAGGTTCCTTGTAGTGGGCTATTTACATAGCTTTTCGCTTAACATACCCCTTTTGTTACACCCTGTATGTAAGGTCTATCCAAAATTACTGATTATATTTTGACACGAAACTAGGTAAGTAAAAAGAAACAACTTTCACTATGGGACCAACTCCGAAATATTGAAAAAACAATCAGCTGTTCCATACAATCTCGAATAATTACTGCACTGAAATGTATGGAACAACCGATTTTTTTTTCAATATTTCGGAGTTAGTCCCATAGTGAAAGTTGTTTCTTTTTACCTACCTAGTTTCATGTCAAAAGATAATCACTAATTTTAAATATGTATTTTTTACATTTATTAATATCTTCAACATAAAGTTGATATAGTAACTATCTTGTGCGCACGTACATGAAAACGTAGCGTAAACGGTAATTCCGTATGAGCATTGCACCCATGCAAAGCCGGGGCGGATCGCTAGTTAAACACATAACGTATACTTCCTCTTCAATCAGTGAATTGTTGATTAGACCAGTCTTCTAGCAGTCTTTTAATAATAGTTGTATCTTAGTGTTTTCAATACTATAAGTGAGACTATGAGAGTAACGGAATAGAGAGGGCATCTGTGTTTGCGCACACACTTGTGCACTATAATATCTCCTGCGCACCTGGCCAATCTCCGGAGAGATTGGTCGCCTTGGCCGAAATACAGTCGGAGATCATCATGCATAGTAGAGAGGTGGACTTCAGTAACTACCTCCTAAAAGTTATTCTCGCGTGTTCTACGCGCTTCTAAGTCTATTGCCAACTAGTTTTAAACTCTTAAACAAACGGTGTCTCCCGCAATAACTATAAAACTTAAGATTCACAGTTACCTCGTTCATATATCCCTGGAAACGCAGCCATTTCACCACGCCCGTGGTTTTGCATGGGAATGGTCTCATAGCAGCTACTTACTCGTAAATATTTATAGACCGTTTTTAGGAATCTTTACTTGAATGAAACGCAAAACGACATGACATCATGGATCTGTATCGGCGAATCTTTACACGATGATATCCATATTTGAATCAGCGCTAGTTACATTATGCTGTATGAAATGGGATAGCTGCCTCTCTTCTTTCGTACATGTCGTAAGAAAGAGTCGACTAAGGAACTCAGGCATTCTGTCAGGCGATAAGCAAGCACCCTGAGCATTTACATCAGTACCCGCTATGCTGAAAGTGGCTGTGAGATCTCCTTTAGTATCCTGCAGTTCTGGCTACCCCATTACGAGAACACAACTGTGTGTGTTTGTCCATTATTAGATGAATAAGAGCAGCCTTCATCCGCATGAGTCGATGACGAATGATGAAGTCATTCTTATCACTGTTCACATTTTAAACATCGTTTTAATGTAGCAATTGGTAGTAGTTAATAAAAATATAGCTAGAGCTGGATATAACTTGGATAAAATCAGTTGTCTCAACTGCCTGCCTGTTTACATATATAATAACATATATGTCATCATCATCATCATCATCAGCCTATTGCAGTCCACTGCTGGACGTAGGCCTCCCCTAGGGCACGCCACAAGACTTCTGTGGGAGGTATTTGCCCAGTCACCACGCTGGGCAGGCGGATTGGTGACCGCAGTTTGTATTTTGGACTATGTTGTCAACACGGGAGGCGTTGCTGCCCACCTCCCGGAACCCCTTAATCGCCTCGTACGATACCCACGGGCAGACATGGGGTGGTACGAATTCTACTCTGTCGGCACCACGCGGCCGGAATGTATTATAATAAGGCCACATATGTATTATAATAAAAAAAACTTGAATCCGGATAGTTGACATAATACGAGTACATACACACATGGCTGTGTCTCCGAAACAGGATCATAAAGGAGATGGCGGGAACAGCTGATGTAAATGATCAATTACAACTCGCTAGCTTATCGCCTGAGAGTAGCTAGGCTCGAGTTCTTAACTCCTACGAAATGCGCGGAAGATTACAAAATCAGAATTATAAAATCTATACTAATATTATAAAGAGGGAAACTTTGTTTGTTTGGTTGTAATGAATAGGCTCCGAAACTACTGGACCGATTTCAAAAATTCTTTCACCGTTAGAATCCTTATTGGACCTGGATGAACATAGGCTACAAGAATTTCCCGATATTCCCACGGGAAGGCGACCAACGGGAATTCTATATTTTTTACGAAAACCGCTATACATATGAAGCTGAAATCGGGCATATATGTTCATTGGGGACAGCGAGGGAGGACTAAAAACGGATTTCCCGAAATTCCCACGGGAAGGGGACAAACGGGAATTCATAATTTTTACGAAAACCGCTATACATATGAAGCTGAAATTGGGCATATAAGTTAATTAGGGACTGCGAGGAAGCACTAAGAACGGATTTCCAGAAATTCCCACGGGAAGGGGACCAACGGGAATTAATTATTTTTTACGAAAACGGTTATACATATGAATCTGAAGTTGGGCATATATATTTATTTGGGACCCCGAGGAAGCACTGAGAACGGATTTACCGAAATTCCCACGGGAAGGGGACAAACGGGAATTCATAATTTTTACGAAAACCGCTATACATATGAAGCTGAAATTGGGCATATAAGTTCATTAGGGACTGCGAGGAAGCACTAAGAACGGATTTCCAGAAATTTCCACGGGAAGGGGACCAACGGGAATTAATTATTTTTTACGAAAACGGTTACACATATGAATCTGAAGTTGGGCATATATATTTATTTGGGACCCCGAGGAAATTCCCACGGGAAGGGAACCAACGGGCGTTCCAAATTTTTACGAAAACCGCTGTACCTACATATGAAGTTGTAGCTAATGTACTGATATGTACCGAAGCGAAGCGAGGGCGGGCCACTAGTTATTAATAAAGAAATGGAAAAAATTCCTCACCCGGGTGGGAATCAAACCTACGACCCCTGCATTCCGCGTGTCAGTGCTCTAACCACTAAGCCACCGGGTCAATTACTCGGATGACGAATTTTACCATCTCTTTTCTAAATTACATACTCAGAATTGCATGAATCGGCCGCGTGGTCGTCATATGACGTTTAGCCACCGCTTGAGTTAAGCGGTAGTCGGTGATTTCTTTACAAAATTCTCCTGTCGAGTATAGAATATAGGAGAGTATACTCGTATACCGCACTCGAGACAAAATTGCCCTGTGGCTAATAGTCTGCGCAGGGGAGAGAAACCCCCACTTCCCTGTCTACTTTTCAAGTTACAAGTGCCCACTGGAAGGTTTGTCTTTTCTGATTGCTTATAGACAATACAACGTCGTTCCGCAATGACGACGTTCGTTATAGTAACTATAGATAAACGAACGAACTTTAGATAAATAAATAAATAAATAAAGGTAAGACTTCATCACGTCACGAGTATCTAACGAACGTAAATGAAAGCTCCTTAAATGAAATTGTATTAGGCGTTACAATTCGGAAGTTCAAACATTCACTATGGGTGCGCCCACCACCGGGCCCTACACCTTCCACTGACCCTCGGATCTGATAACTCATAACTACGAAAACAGGCACTTGCACTAATAGTCCGGGAGGTAGCGTTGCATTTTACAAAATCATTTCTGGTCGATTGATTAATGTCATAACGTACTTTTCATGGATAGTCATTGAGTAACTCGAACGTCAGCAGCTCCAGTAAGGGTGGGGAGAGAATTTCAAGTATGTCAAAAAAAAAAATCCAAAAATTATTTCTGTTCGTCCGAAAATTTGCACATCAGTAGTTTTAACAATAATAATAATTATAGAAACCGTCAGCTGTGAAGAAAATGGTGGGTTGTACGTCAGCAGGTTATATATACCTATATTAAAAATAATTATTTTCATTTCATTTCCGGTCGAATGAAACTGATACAGGTTATTCTTTATGCTATAAAAATGATAAAAAAAAGCGTCAGCAGATCTATCGATAGGGGTAAAATCGTCAGCAAGGGGATTATATGTGCCGAGCAGGTATTCAATCCGAGTATGCATTAACCATCTATATTATTCAACTGACGACCTTCTCCCTGTCAATTACTCTGCTGATTCTTTTCTTCATTATATACATTGTTCAAATTATGCTTACGATCAATTTTCAAGCGACCTGAAATCAATTTGATTATAAAAATTCTCATTTTTTAGTCCAGTCAAATTAGCTACAAAAATAGGGGTAAGGTTACATTAATTCGCACCTTGCTAAAAATTTGCATGAATGTTGGGAACACCATTACATACAATTTGTCAATTATCCACATCAATCCAATGTGTGGAAAATTTTTTATTGAAGGTCAAATGTTGCAAAAATCGGTTTTTTGAGTTTTCCAGCTAAACGGTAAGTTCTATCATGAAAATAGGTGAGACAAAAATTATTCATCATCCAATTATCTACAAAAATTGTTCATACACTTTTTTTCCTAAGAATCGCCATTTCGGAGATATAGCGATGCAAAATGTTGAAAAAGTTGTGTTATTCATAATATGCACACGTTTCCGCGCCACCCGTGAGGTAGTGTACATGACGCGTTTTTTTTACGTGGTTTCCCCGGTAGGCCTATTCCACGATCTATTGTGGTTCTGTTGAGTTAAAAAACTATTTTATTAAATTTAAAATGGTACTATAGTAAATGACAAGAGCGGTGTAAGTAATGAGTAAATTGAAAAAATTATTCGTCTGATAGATACTCGTTTAATGGAACATAATCCATACTGTCTTGCACTTCTTCTCCTTCTTCTTCTTCTTCTTCCTGCTGGGTACAAATAAATTGTTCAAAGAGCGATGCATCAGATGTCTCCTCGCCTATATCGTAAGAATCCTCTTCTTCTGGCGATTGAACATTGGAGCACGATTGGCCTCGACAACTGATACATGCTAATGAACAAAACAACCCAACTTTTTTACAGCCGCATTTAGCATTACACCCCGTTTTGCAATTGCAAAAAATTGAATTGAGGAGTTTTTCCGGTGCAGGAGGGAGTAAAGTCTGAACTGGTTCCAATATATTGTCAATTAACTTCCAACCCCAGTCTTCTGGGTTTAGTTTATTACCGAGCCATACTTGAACTTGATAATATACCCGAAATAGATGTTGATAAGCAGAAGCAGAGGTTGGAGGAAGACAAGCTAATTGTACTTGTTTTTTTTTATGCGTATTTTTTGCAAAAGATAAGTATCGAAACTTATCTAAGCACGTAATTTTTTTTGGAGCTCCGTAAACGGAAAGAAGAAAGCGAATTCCGTTGGTGATTACAGCTTGTGGAGTAGAGGTACTTTCTTTGAAAACGTCAGCACAATCAACTAAATCTTGTCTCTCAAACAATTTCAAAACAGATTTTTTACCTCTCCTAAAAATGCTGATGTCGTGTCGCAACCAGTTACTGCATGTAGAAATAAGATATGATTTTGGCATTTTGAAAAAGCAGATAAACTCTTGGATGAATATATTTTTGATTGTTGTTCAGCTTTCCCAGGTTTTAAAAAATAAATAATGTATCAGTTGTCGAGGCCAATCGTGCTCCAATGTTCAATCGCCAGAAGAAGAGGATTCTTACGATATAGGCGAGGAGACATCTGATGCATCGCTCTTTGAACAATTTATTTGTACCCAGCAGGAAGAAGAAGAAGAAGAAGGAGAAGAAGTGCAAGACAGTATGGATTATGTTCCATTAAACGAGTATCTATCAGACGAATAATTTTTTCAATTTACTCATTACTTACACCGCTCTTGTCATTTACTATAGTACCATTTTAAATTTAATAAAATAGTTTTTTAACTCAACAGAACCACAATAGATCGTGGAATAGGCCTACCGGGGAAACCACGTAAAAAAAACGCGTCATGTACACTACCTCACGGGTGGCGCGGAAACGTGTGCATATTATGAATAACACAACTTTTTCAACATTTTGCATCGCTATATCTCCGAAATGGCGATTCTTAGGAAAAAAAGTGTATGAACAATTTTTGTAGATAATTGGATGATGAATAATTTTTGTCTCACCTATTTTCATGATAGAACTTACCGTTTAGCTGGAAAACTCAAAAAACCGATTTTTGCAACATTTGACCTTCAATAAAAAATTTTCCACACATTGGATTGATGTGGATAATTGACAAATTGTATGTAATGGTGTTCCCAACATTCATGCAAATTTTTAGCAAGGTGCGAATTAATGTAACCTTACCCCTATTTTTGTAGCTAATTTGACTGGACTAAAAAATGAGAATTTTTATAATCAAATTGATTTCAGGTCGCTTGAAAATTGATCGTAAGCATAATTTGAACAATGTATATAATGAAGAAAAGAATCAGCAGAGTAATTGACAGGGAGAAGGTCGTCAGTTGAATAATATAGATGGTTAATGCATACTCGGATTGAATACCTGCTCGGCACATATAATCCCCTTGCTGACGATTTTACCCCTATCGATAGATCTGCTGACGCTTTTTTTTATCATTTTTATAGCATAAAGAATAACCTGTATCAGTTTCATTCGACCGGAAATGAAATGAAAATAATTATTTTTAATATAGGTATATATAACCTGCTGACGTACAACCCACCATTTTCTTCACAGCTGACGGTTTCTATAATTATTATTATTGTTAAAACTACTGATGTGCAAATTTTCGGACGAACAGAAATAATTTTTGGATTTTTTTTTTTTGACATACTTGAAATTCTCTCCCCACTCGCCCCACCCTGAGTGCGCCTGCTGACGCTCAATTCAATTGATGTCCTCATCTAAACTATCAATTGCACTCAAAATCGATCGGCCTAAAATCACCATCAAAAATGCAACGCTACCTCCCGGACTATAACTACAATCGCCACGAGAAACCAGGTCCGAGCATTCGAGTTTTTGTTTTCGGAATAGTGCAATGTATTGTCTTGCATGCTAGGTGCTCGGATTACTGTAAGACTAATGTTTTTTTTTTATTCTGATTTATTTTATAAGCCATACATCATATGATTAAGTCGGCTTAAGCTGTAAGACTAATGTTACAACGCCAACAATTCACGGAAAACACCATCCTGCTAATATTAGTATGGCTGGATGTTTGTTACTCTTTCACGTAAAAACGGCTGGAGCGATTTTAATATAAATTGGTATGGAGCTAGCTGACACCCTGGATTAACACATAGGCTAATTTTGATCCCGGAAAAATATTTTTATCCCGGATAATTTCGACATTTTGTTTTTTCTGCAGCCCACGCGGACGAAGTCGCGGACGTCCACTAGTAACTTCATATTTCCGTTAAACACTCGATCAATACTCTAGTAAACGATAAGGCATAGCCGTTTAACTTAAATTGAGTAACTTTATCGGCCATTTTGAATATCTTTATCAGCATTCCTGGCTGTCTCCATTAATGGAAGTGACCTTTACCCCACAATAATTTATCTATAAGCTTTCTTTATTGCACCATGTATCCTCAGAGGTCATTGCAGTAGAGATAAAATGTCATTTTAAAAAACTCTTACTTTCTAAACCTGTGTTTTATTTTACTTCAGCTTACTTTATTATCAGGTCGTCGTTGTCGACGTCATAGTGACCCTACTAGTAAGTAGGGGGGTTTTTGTCCCATATGGGGTTTTACGTCTTTCTAAAAAATTCTAAAGGTTAGATTGCAGCCAAACCTAAAACATACCTATATATATCAGGTTCTGTGCCATAAATAGCATTTTCTGCTAGCCTGCGCGAGCTTCTATAACTGCGTCCTATCTAGTCATGCCTAGTCTAAATATTCGCCATTCTTGTGCCCCCAGAATCTACGCCCTGTGCCTGGCCACCGGTTGCACCGCCCTATTTACGGCACTGGGGGCCAATTCTCAAAAAGTCTCAAGTTGGAAGCCGAAACGGAACCATTGTAGACGCTAAAAACAAAGCAATAACTACTTTACGGTGACGTAATAAGACACATTTCTGCACGAGACAGATATTTGTTTTTATTCTGTCATACTTCCGACCGATGCGCGCTAAAATATACCTTATTACTCAAGCGGTAAGTATATATTGCTTCGCACCGTGTTTCGTTAACGGTTCGTTAGTGGTTGCGTTTCGGCTCAAAAATGTACCAATTACATACTCGTATTTCTTGAAATCTTAAATGAAACAGCATAGTATTAGGTACTACGTGCCTTGCCACTCACTGGCTGGACTGATAATCGCCGATCGACCCGGTTGGCCACCCCTTATTTATTGATACATAGATAGATACAATTGTTTATTTTATTACCAACTTTCATGCAAGGACGAGCTTAATGCTTACATAGGTACAAATATAAAATGCTTTGTTTTGACTCACTGCCGAAAAGATCATTCAGAAATTTGTACACTTTCTGTGTAACTATGTTAAGTCACTATATTGGTGTGTACAATAAAGAATACAAGAATACAAGAAAACAAGAAATTCCTTGATCAAACTTGGCGTACCCTTACTAATAAGGCATGTTAATTGAGCCCTAGAATCTTCCGCAATACCATTAATTCAGACATTCCACAAAATGAACGCAATAAAAATACCGACTTAATCTTAGTGCACTAATAAAATAGCTCGTAACTGCACGCACATTCCCAGTTATATTAACTGGTAGTCAAATGGGATTCTGAACGTAACATAGCGGACATAATTTTACATAGATATGGGTAGCCAGAACTTCATAAACGAGAACCCACATCTACGTTCGCATAGCGGGGACAGATCGCTGGTCCCGGGCAAGAAGGCGGTAATATCAAAAAGCTAATTTTACAGGAAAAATAATAAATCCTCTATAGTTCAGCGTCTACTACCAATTTAATTGATAATATATTGATACTCAATGAAATAATTGACAAAATGCATTAATACAAATTAGAGACGATGTCGTTTTAATTGCAACATTACAAACAGCTTTATAACACAAAATTAAGAAATGTAAGTATTTTATACTGCGTCATTTTCACTTTAGCTTTAGAGCGTATCAGCCGATTACCACCTTATTTAGGGAAATCAAAGATTAGCTATATCATCTACAAATCACGCGGTAAAATGTATTACAGATTCACGTCGTATAGAAAATAAGCAAAATACGAGTATGTTACCGTTTTTTTTGTGTTGTGTTTCTCAGAGTAATGCATTAATACAAGATTTACTTTTGAAATATTTTCCATACAATAAGGCCATTAATGTTATTTATATCAAGTAATAATACTAATAAAAAAATCTACTAAAAATAGGAGTGATAGATTGGCACTCGGAGAACCCAAATATCCAATAAAAGTAATAGAGGCGTAATCTTTTTATTGTTGGGTTGTAACGCCTCTAAAACCCAACACCTTACTTACATAAGTAAGTTATGTGTTGGGTTTTAGAGGTTCATAATAATTAGTGGTTTACTAATTTACTAATTTCTATAATCCTGAGGATGCCACGGTTGTTGATTATACATACATATGTAGATTATTTATCTAGTTTTTGATTTCGGAATAGTGCAATGTATCGTCTTGCATGCTAGGTGCTCGGGTCTGGTTTCTCATGGCGATTGTAGTTAGTGCAAGTGCCTGTATGCTTAGTGCGAGTTTTTTTGGCTGCTCGGACGCCGTAAAGTAAACGCATTTTTATATGGAATTTAGTGAGCGCCATCTAGTGGTTAACTATGTGAACTAAAATTGCGAGTGTAAGTTTCCAGTCGATGACTTCGTCACTCACTACTCACTAGTGAATGCCGCGATAATCGATAAGTAAACGTTTTTGTTCGGATTTAGCGAGTGCGAGTGTTCACAACGGCAGCATTTTGACAGTTCGAACGGTTAACGTTTTCACTCGTACGAAGTATTTACTCACTACAAGTTTTGAAGTGAAAGAGGAAGTATTTGTTCGTTGAGAAGTTTATTTTGCATACAAGTGATGTCGGCACGGTATTTTTTTGCCTGGAGGATGTTTAGGAGTGCTAGAGCACGAGATGAGCGATATTTTATGTCCCGTATTCGTGCAAATGCTCGTGCTTCTCGCAATCCTCTGACTGACTTGTCGGAGACGGAATTTAGAAGGATTTACCGATTCACCAAGACAGCTTTTAATTTCTTGTGTGGTGAGCTACGCTGGCTAACTAACCTAAGGTCTACTCAGCGGGTTACTTTAGAGGAAAAAGTAAGTACCTACCTACTTTCTTACAACTAAAATCATACACATAGGCATGAAGTAGGTGTGTAATGTGGTGCACCAACTTAAATCATGATCATGTTCCTTATTCAATGTGTGTTTCTGTTGTAGGTTCTCACTGCATTATTTTTTTATGCCTCTGGTTCTTATCAGCGGCCAGTAGGAGTTGCAAAGAACCTTTCGCAGAAAATGTGTAGTGTCTACATAGAAGAGGTCACCCAAGCATTAACACATACGAACATGTCAAATAAATATATTTCCTTCCCGATAACACCAGCTGCTCGACAGTCAATTAGTCAAAGGTACTGTCACCTGTTTCTAAAGCTGGGATAATTTGCATTGCTTGAATTACATAATTCTTTTTTTTTATTTATAGATTTGGTTATCTATAGATTTTATACCAAATATGGAGTGCCAGGAGTGATTGGGTGCATAGACGGCAGCCACTTTAAAATATTTGGGCCACCCAAGGAAGATGAACATAGATATTACTGCCGCAAACACTACCATTCCATCAATGTCCAAATGGTAGGTATTCATTATTTAGTAGGTACAGTTTATTTTGTTAGTAAAATTTAATAACAATAAAACTCCTTTTTAACTTTTTTCAGGTGTGTGATGATGAGTATAGAATTTTAAATGTGAATGCCAAATTTGGGGGTGCAAACCATGATTCATTTATTTGGGAAAATAGTCATTTAAATGATTATATGAAGTCCCTTCATCACAATGGGGAAATGGTGTGGCTTTTAGGTAAATTATCACAAAACTAACTATTTATTACTAGCATTTGCATACAAATTTTTAGGATATCTTTTCACGTTTTAAATTATTTTAGGAGATTCTGGCTATCCTCAGCGCCCCTGGCTTATGACTCCCATTTTGGATGCATCTGCAGGATCGGCAGAAGCTTATTATAATGAAAAACACTGTGCAGCCAGAGTAGTTATTGAAAACACCTTTGGAAGGTTAAAAAATCGTTGGCGTTGCTTGTGCAAAGACCGAACTCTACATTACAAACCATTAAAATGTGCAAGAATCATACAAGCATGTTGTGTTCTACACAACATTGGGATATTGTTTAGAATTACAGATGCAGATGAAGAAATAGGTATGTATGCATTTGAATATAAATAAAATCTTATATTACATGATAAATAAGAAAAAGTTTATACACACATTTAACCAAATAAACAAAATACCTTTTCATTCTCTTACCCGTCTTTTCAGGACAGGAACTTGATGAAAGTGAAGAGCACAGCAGTTTAAATATTGTTGAGGGATCCACCACAGAGTTAATCCGAGGAAGAGTTTTGCGTGCTCAATTAGTAAGAAGAATGCAGCATTAGAAGATAATATAAATAATCTATACTGATATTATAATGCTGAAGATTTGTGTCCTATTTGAAAAATTCTTTCAATATTAAATAGTCCATTTATCGAGGAAGGCTATAGTATCTAAACTTAAATTCTGTCATTATTAAACTTAAATTCTTAGTTAGTTCTTATTATCTTTTGTATATAATGTATATAGAATATAATTATTGACCATTTCATAGAATAGCTCCTAAGCCTGATTTCAGTACCTAATTATTACATAGTACCTAACGAGCAGTACTTATTTAATCTTAATAATGGATCCCAGTCAAACAGCGCAAGAAGTTTTGTGGGACGTTGTATCTAGTTTTAAGTTTAGTAATGTATAAAGAATAAGAATAGATATAGGTGTGTGATTGTCGATTTTGACCATCACACTTAAACATAAAGTCCCTGTCTATTCTTATATAAATGGCCAATATAGAAAGGGCTAATATTAAGTTTAGGTTTCAAGGGTAGTGGTCAGAATCGACCACAGTATGTTAACTATGATTTCTACTAACAATTTGAAGTAAGTTTGTCTACCTTAGCCGACATAATAGTTATGTATATTATGTTGTTTAATTATTAAATACATGTAAGTTATATATGCCTTGTTTTATTAAAAAAAAATGATTGTCAAAGATATCAATCCTACTAATATTATTAAACGCGAAAGTTTGTAAGTATGGATGGATGTTTGTTACTCTTTCACGTAAAAACGGCTGGAGCGATTTTAATAAAATTTGGTATGGAGTTAGCTCACACCTTGAATTAACACAGGCTACTTTTTATCCCGGATAATTTCGAAATTTTGTTTTATCTGTCCACGCTGACGGAGTCGCAGACGTCCACTAGTTATAAATATAAAAATAAAAGCAGTTTGTCGTTTTCAATATTCATTTTCAAATCAACAATATTTATTGTAAAAAATAAACAATATTTATAATAAAAAATCAACAGTATTTATAATAAAAAATCAACAATACCTATTTATAATCAACAATATTTACAAAAATTAACAATATCTATCAATTATTTTGTCCAGGGCATCCATAGCCCTGGCTGCTATGGCTTGCCACCCCTGTTGCACCTGCAACTCTATCTCCCTCAATCTAACATTATCGTTGTGTTGGTTAATTCTAAAATTTCTCCACTCTCCGTCACTGTTTAAAAAGTGTTGGGCAGCTTCCTCACTTCTTTCCGGCCTCATTATGGTACGAGGTGATCTCCTCAATCGTGACCCTCTGTGTCTTCTTCTGGGTGTACCCACTGGCTGCCTGTGGGAATGTGTCCGGCCAGATGGAGATGGTAAATTGTCTGGGGCAGCATGAGGAGAGGAAGGCACCAGTGGCACCACTTCATCAATCACTATAAACAAAGAGTATTACGATTTTTATATATATTATGTAAACAATTTATCTAAGTACTTTATTGTAGTTAATCAATTGTGTTAAACAATAAATTAAAGAAAAAATTAAATACCTACCGTCTGTATTTGTATGAGGTGGCGTGGTAACTAAAGCTGCTGGAGGGGCAAGATGGATCCTGTGTGAGGGCCCAGCTTGGTCCCATTGTTCAGTACCTAAACATAAAAATTGTCTATTAATAATGCATTGCTGATAATATAATTATCATAGGTAGGTATATACAATCTGCTAACCTTCAATTAAGGTACATGATTGTACTGCCACAGGTGACTCTATTGGTCTGGCTTCCGTTTCAGTTGAATTTATCTGTAAATATATATAAACAATTCTTAATAATACATAGTTACTATTCCGAACTGCTGAAAAGATGACACTATGCTGACATAATATAAAAATTATATCCATCCAATTGTAGCGGACTTAGAACGGCCAAAACCACAGGACAGATTTTGGTGAAAATATGTAAATTAACATATTATTTACATTAATTAGTTTCCTGTAATGAAAATGACAATTTACAATAAAATATGAAAAACAATGTTTCTCACCTGTGGAAATCCAGCTTCCTCAACATTTAAGCCAGTGGCAGCCTGCAAACCGATTAGATTTAAGACTCTTTGCTCAAGCTCTGTGAGTTTAGCAAAGACAGCTGGCCCACCACCAGTACCGCTGGCTGCTCTGTGTAATCTAGCTGCTTTTTTTTTGGTGTTATTCTTAAAATCGCTCCATACTGTGATGTATGCGGGTAGGTAGCCTACCCGCGTGGAGATTAATAAAAAGTCAGTCTCGAAATAACTGGTTGTTTAATTTGTACATCTCTGCATATTTATCACATTGGCGACGAGGATGGGATCCAAAACCAATTTTAAGGAGTTTGATGTACAAACGGGAAAGTGGGCCACCTATATTATACAGTTACGAGCGTGGTTTGACGTAAATGGAGTTGCACCAGACAAATACGCTAAGTATCTCGTGGCGGTCGTCGGGTCGGACATTTTGGATTTAATTATCGACTTGTGTTATCCAGAATTACCAGAATCTGTGCCGTTCCAAGAGATTGTAGACAAAATTCAAGCTCATTTGTCTCCCAAGAGGTCAGAGGTCGCGGAGCGTATAGTTTTTCGTAGCTGCAAGCAGGAAGCGGGGCAGTCGCTCAACGATTACTTGGCAAAATTACGTCGACTCGCAAAGGAATGCAACTTCACCAAACCGGAGTACTTGGAGGAAAACCTACGTGATCAGTTAGTGTACGGCTTACGCAGTGATACCATCAGATTCCGTCTGATGGCTGAAGAGAAGCTGACACTCGACCGTGCGACAAGGCTGGCGTTGTCGCTGGAGGCGGCTGAACGAGACTCGCGAGCCAGCAACGTGGTGGTGGCGTTAGGCGGCGAGAACGTGCACGCGGTGCGCGCCGGCCCGGCCACGTCCACCTCGTGGGCCTGGGGCGCCGGCGGCGGCGGTAGCGGCGGCGCGCAAGCTCCGCACTCCAGGCGGGCCGGGCAGCGGCGTCCGGGGGCAACGCGTTGGTTGCCGTGTGGTAGATGCGCGCGCACCCATCAACCAGGAAAGTGCAGTTTTGCAAACTCAGTGTGTTACGTATGCTCTCAAATAGGGCATATCGCCAAAGTGTGTAAAATGCGTCGGCAAGTAAACAACGTCGAAGTTGATCAGTATTGTTACCGTGATGACAATAATACCCATTACAGTGATGATTGCGATGATGACGTGCCGATATACGTCATCCAGGGCGATGGTGCGGATAACCGCCCCTGGTATAGGGATGTGATAATTAACGGGGCGAAGTTGAAAATGCAGTTAGACAGCGGATCTGCGGTGAGTGCTATCCCAGTGACCACATATAGAAAATGCTTTTCACATATTGACATTATACCTACATCAATAAAATTGCGTATGTTTAGTGGACAAAGTGTGCAACCGTTAGGTACAATTAAATGTTCCGTGTCATATAGGGATAAAATTGTAAATAATTTAGAGTTATTTGTAGTGAGCACGAAAGATAGCCCGGCATTGTTAGGTAGGCGGTGGATGACAGCGTTAGGCATAGAATGTACCCAAACAGATGCTATACCTACAATGTCGGTATCGGCGGTGCGCGCCAGCGCAGTTTGCACCGCAGCCGGGGTCAAGGACCGCGGGTTACGTCATAAGGAGGTGCTCGAACAACTTCAAGGTACGTACCCTAATGTTTTTTCCGCGAGTGAAGCTGACCTGGCGCCGCCGTCGCCGGTATCGATACCCACCACTAGTAATGTTATGGTAAATGCTAGGCCTAAACGCGATCGTCGTCCACCCCTTCGTTTTGTCATAGATTAAGTATATATATATAACTGACATTAGCATCCTAGCCTACCTAATCTAAGTTTTATACATCTTTATGGTTTTATTATATCTATAAGTGTATACCTTTAGTGAGATAGCTTGTCCATAACTATTGTTAAATAAGACTTTGTTTACCTTATTATTAGTTATTATTAACGTAAAGGATTATCCTTTAGATTAAGTGTGGGAGGATGTGATGTATGCGGGTAGGTAGCCTACCCGCGTGGAGATTAATAAAAAGTCAGTCTCGAAATAACTGGTTGTTTAATTTGTACATCTCTGCATATTTATCACACATACCTTAAACATGCATTGACCAAAAATTATTATAGATATCTATGGTTCAGCCTTGCTAACCATAGCCCAAGCCATCAAAACAGTAATAACTAAGAATAGGTTAGGTATGTAAATCAGCATTAAATAAGGTCACTTACTTTTTTCCATTTGTCTGTTGACTTAGTGTCACCACTACCGTCACTATTCAATAATTTTGTGAGCTCTTCCCAATGCCTAAGAGTAAATATTCTTCCTCTAGCATTGGTGGTGGGTTTGCTTAGGTCTCCATGTCTAAAATAAGTCAACAACATGAATTTTGACAAACTTATATCTCGCACTTAAGTGCTAACGGCAATAATTGCAATAAAACATTTTTATAAGTTTTCTTTTAGAAATAAAAGTCTGGTTTACACTTACTGTTCCATGTAGGTTATTAACATTTCAAATTGTTGATGGCTGGTCTTCATATTAAATATATTGATACAAATATACCTAAACTGTAGCAGGAATACAATTTAATAGGTTAAAAGAAGAAAATATTAAAACACTTGTGAAAGCTTTGACTATGAATTGTGAATAACTCGAGTAAGTATATTCTTTAGTGAATGATATAAATAAACAAAAAGCCACAACACAATGTTATATTTCTAAATGTGATAGTTACTTCTTTGACGGGACACGAATGTCTATTTAAACTTCTTAATTTAGTCGGTTATCAATCGGAGTAGCCGTCTATCGAGTGGTGTGCTCACTACTCACTATGAAATAACTTCCATCGAATCGAATGCACAATGGTATCTCACACTCGCATGCAGTCGATACTCGATACTCACGATGTATGCTCGATTTACGCGGAAGTTAAGTTACTCGATTGATTTAGCAAAACTCACACTAAGCACTCTGTTGTCGCAATTATGAGTTATCAGATCCGAGGGTCAGTGGAGGGTGTAGGGCCCGGTGGTGGGCGCACCCATAGTGAATGGAAGACAGTTAAGAGTTAGTTTCGCATTAATAACATTAGGAATAATTAGCCGTAATCTAATGAACCGCCTAGACTACTGTAGTTTGATCTTGAGAGTGTATTTAAGTATGTCTTTAATGTATTTAAGAGTGTCTTAAACGCACAGATATCCTTGTCGAAACATAAGACATAATATTTAAGCATATAAACCTAGAGACTGAGCTAGTAATCTAGTTTATGACTCGAAGGCGACGACGTGCAGACGGTCTGACGTCACCGATTATTCAATACTAGCGGCCGCCCACAGCTTCGTCCGCGTGAGGGGGTATTGCACCCGAGCGAGACCGGAGCGGGGCCCTAGTTACATATTAAACGTATCTCTTGAATCACTATCTATTAAAAAAAAAAGTGAATTAAAATCCTTTGCGTAGTTTTCAAGATTTGAACATACATAGAGACATAATGTAGTGAAGTGACGTCATCGTCTCCCCTTGTATTATACTCGTAGGTAATACCAAAGACAATTATTAATACACATCTCGGGCATTCCCTCAGGCGATAAGGTAGCAACTTGTCACTGATCATTTACATCTGTGCCCGCTGTGCGAAACGTGGGTTCTCATTTATGATCCTGTAGTTCTTGCCCCCATTTCGGGGAACACAGCCGTGTGTGTGTGTGTGTGTGTGTGTGTGTGTGTGTGTGTGTGTGTGTGTGTGTGTGTGTGTGTATGTATACGTGGACGCCTGCGACTCCGTCCGCGTGGACTGCAGAAAAATCAAAATGTCAAAATTATCCGGGATAAAAAAATATTTTCCTGGGATGAATTGTAGCCTATGGCTCATTCCGCAGTAATCAATACCAAAATGTAAAAAACAAAAGTTTTAAATAATTATACTAAAATAGAAAATTAACAAACATAATATTTTTAACTTTTATAATTCGACAGAAATTTGTGCATATTTACGCTTATTTTCGTAATATTTTGATTTACACTGAGAGAGATCCAGAGTTAGTGTAGTGGTAATAATAATAATTAAATGACAACACTGTTTTTCACGTCATTGACATTGACAGCGCGCCATTTTCATTTGCTCTGGATGAAGCAATTCATTGTTATTTATTGTGAAAAAATTGGAATTAATGGGGTAAGTAGTAATCATTTTATTGATATTTTCTTACCGTAAGTATTTATGAAACGCCCGTCACAAAATACATAGAAAAGTTAATCCTATCTGAGCTATACGAACTTTTATACTGTGTTGCTCTTACGAAAGTAAGGTTATGTTATCAAATAATGTTTGTAAAGTATTTTTATATTTTAGAAAACACTTCGCTTTTAGATATAAGTTAAGTTAAGTGTGTAGCACCCGTCACACGTAACACCCGTCACAATTTTTTTCACAAATATTTATATCATTTTTGTACATATTAAATATTCAGCAGTTGACATAATTATGTCCTCTCTGTGTGTGTTGTAAATCTTGCTATAATAATGCATTATTTTATCATGAAATGTATTTGGAATGTTTGTATGGCTTAGCTTTCTATAACTTATTTTCGCAGTATGGATGCAGCTACAAGGAAGAGAAAGAGTCGAGAAAATTTTAAAAATGACCCAGAAAAATTTCGAAAACACTTAGAAAAAGAAAAAGAGAGGGACAAGAAAAGAAGACAGAAAAAGAGGGCAGAGTTGTTAAAAAATAAAAGAAAACTAGAAGCAGAAAGACTGGCAATCAGAAATAGGGTTCAAAAACATAGAAATAAAAATAAAATAAATAATCCATTGCTTGAAAATGGTGTTAAGATGTCTCCTTTAGGGACATATAAATGCAAACAAACGCTAAGGAAGGCAGTTAGCAAAGTTAAAAAATGCCTGCCTGAAAGCCCAACAAAACAACAAGCAGTGGTTTTGGAGTTGGCAAAGGAAACATTGCCAAATTGTCTCCTCAATAAAGACAATATTTCAAAACCTAAGAGATCCGATTCATTGTCTAATGATGACATTAAAAAAGTTGAGTCTTTTTATAATAGTGATGATATCAGCCGACAATCTCCTAACCGCAAAGACGTTATCCGTATAAAAAATAAAGATGGCGTAGAACAGTCGAATCCTAAAAGGCACTTGATAATGACTGTATCAGAGGCATTCATGTTATTTACAGAAAAGTATCCTGAAATTAAAATATACAGAACTAAGTTCTTCGAACTTAGACCATTACATGTTCGACCAATATCAGAGACACCCCACAATGTCTGTGTATGCATTTATCATGCAAATTTCAGTTTTCTCGTGGACAGCATAAAATAAATCCTATATTCCATCAACACTCCATCAGATTTATTAAAAGAGATATGCTGCGATATCGATAATGAAGACTGTATGACCGAAAGATGCACAAATTGTAATCAGACTTTCGGATCTAATTCCATTAAATTCTAATTTAAAAGTTGTCACAAAATGGAAACAATGGGAAAAGGCAAGTGATGGTTGGTTACAAATTCAAGAATTCACAGACTCCAGAGAAGAATTATTGAAAAAAATGCAGGACCAAATCTCTAAATTCAAAATTCACTGTTTCGTAAAGAACAGACAGGCGAAATTCTTTGAACAAAAGAAGCTAGATACTACAGAAGAGAATTTTGTCATTCAAATTGACTTTGCTGAAAACTTTACCATAATTTCACAGGACGAAATACAGAGTGCGCATTGGCGCCACCCTCAAGCTACAATATTTACGTGCTGTGTTTGGATGCAGAAAAGTCAAAAAATTGTCAGCTATGTTATAGTGAGCAACTCTGTAACACACAATAAAATATCAGCATGCTTATTTTTAAAAACTATTATCAAAGATTTGAAATCACAATTTCCCCACGTAAAAAAGCTGACAATTTTTTCAGACGGATGCGCAGCGCAATTCAAGAATAGGTTCACAATATCCAGTGTATATTATAGTGAAGAAGACTGGGGCGTCAAAGTAGAGTGGGCTTTTTTTGCTACTAGCCATGGAAAAGGCGCTGTTGACGGTTTGGGCGCAACTGCGAAAGGCAGACTTTGGCGGGCAATAAAGTCTCGGAAGGCGTATATAAACTCAGCCTGGGAATGCTATGAGTACTTATCTGCTGATCCAAAAGGCGTTAAATATCATTTCGTCAGTGAAATCGACATCCTTGAGCTTGAGGAAGAGCTAATGAAAAGATGGGAAAACTTGAAGATGCTACCTCAACTTCAAAAACAACACTATTTCAGTTACTCAGGAGGAAACTACATTTCGTATAGTCTTACAGGCAATTCAAGCACCCAAAAATCCCTTTTATTTAAAGATAAAATTGCGTACGAAGACGTATACTCAGAATCGGAAAGTGACACAAAAAAAGGGACTTTAATCAGAAAAAATAGAGAGACAGAATGTGTTAAAAAAAATAAAGAAGAAGGACTTAGAGAAAGGTCAGATGAAAATGAACAAGAGCCAGAATCCAGCGGACTGTCTGGACAGCATTATGGAAGTGGCGATTATATTTTGGTGAAATTTGATAACATAAGAGTACAATATCGATATGCAGGTATTATCAATAAAATTGATGATGACGAGGGTGAGGTAACAGTGACATTTTTGAAAATGTTAGATAAGTCAGGTTGTCTATTTAAAGTAGATGATGATGACGTGTCAGACGTGACTTATGAACAAATTATAAAAAAGTTGCCAATTCCCACTCTAGTCACAAAAGGAAACAGATTTTGTTACAAATTTGCCTTGCCAGTTGATGTATATGAAAAGTGATTTGTTACTCTTTCTTGTCTGTTTTAGCTCGTAGTCATAACCAAAACCCAGGTTAATTATTATTTCTATTATTATAATATTAATAAAGTCCCAAAATGTACTTATGTTTTTATTTCATATGCACTCGTAACACCCGTCACAAATCTTGTAACACCCGTCACAACATTCTATTGTTAATTTAGGACATTTACTGACAATAAATCCCTAATAAGTTATTGTGATAAGAAAGAAAGAATTGTTAACTCATTTCTTTGGTATATATTGTGTGAGCAAAATCTCTAATTTAGCTAATTTTTGATGATTGGTAGAGAAGATAGCATATTCTACAAGAGTACTCGAAACACCCGTCACAGGGATTAAATCTATGATTGCATTTAAACCATATTAATGTTATTAAAGTATTTTGATTTATATTCTATAACTGATTGAAATACATAATATTCTTCATAAAATGCAAAGGTATTTGTTCTAATATAGAAATTATAACAGTTTGAATGAGTACAAATGTAACACCCGTCACTGCGGAATGAGCCATTAGTAGGATAGGATGTATGTCACCAACCCGCCTGCCCAGCGTGGTGACTATGGGCAAAACCCCGCTGTGGCAGTAGCCTTGTGGCGTGCCCTGGGGGGGTCCTACGTCCAGCAGTGGACTGCAATAGGCTGAAGAATAAAAAGGATTTTTGTCGGTACGTACACATCTCATACAATTTAATTATAGCCACGGCAATAACTATGTGTAATTCATGAAATTATTTGACCCAACTCATAAAGATGGCAGCAAATATAAGGATCATAAAAACAAGGACAATGAGATCACTCTAGGGAGATCAAATAGGACGGCCTAGACCTGTGTAGGTACTTCATTAAACTATGAGATTGCTGCACTTTTGATTTTGGGTCATTAGGTGATTATTTCGGTCATGGCGGCCAATATCAACGGAAATTAACCGCGCAGGAGACATTATAGTGGGTGCACAAGTGTGTGCGCAAACACAGGTGCACTCTCTATTCCTTTACTCCCATAGTTCTTTGGGTCTTTAAGGAATTAGTTAGAACATCATGAGGAAGAATTTGATAAGTGAAAGTCTGAAATTACTAATATTGAAGCTAAACAACGTGTTCTCAAAATGGGATAGACAAAACTGCATGATCATGAAGGAGATCATAAAGCATATTTAATTTAGCATAGCAGAGACAAATATAAACAGGTCAGTGACAGGTTCATAGACTCTTACGACATGCGCACGGAAGGAGATGCAGCCGATGTATTCTAGTGAAGCCCTGCATCAGCACCAGGACGCATCAGCCCACATCAATTAGACGACAGATTGATGTAGTAGGTAGTGGCCTTGCCTGAGATGCCATAGGTCCTAGGTTCGAATCCCGGTAGGTGCAAACATTGATACGATGAATATCGATGTTTGTTTCCGAGTCATTGATGTTTCGATTCTTATCTATATTGTATTTATATACCGTTGCTTAGTACCCACGACACAAGACCTTAGGGATCTTAGTGTGGGACTAGGTCAGTGTGGTGTGAAGTGTGTGAATATTTATATTATATTTATTAAACATCAAAAATCTTCTTTTGCTACTGCTCAATTCGTAGTATGTATGACACGCCACAACACCAGATGTCTGCCGAACGGGCATACCAAAACAACTAGTAACCGAGATATAAATATACATTGGTAGCGGAAAACAAGCTGAATATCAGTAGCTCAACTTTGGTTATTTGCTTCCGAAAATGCGACTGCGTAAAAATTTTGACCCAGTGTCACTCTCGCAAATCTAGTGATACCTCTCAAGCTGAAATGCAACTAGCTAGCCTTATAGGCCCTAGAGCTTGAAAGAAATACTATACATACGACAGTCAAAAAACATGACCGTCCTTTTGATGCGGTCAGGTAAAAAGGTACCTCTCATGAGCTCTATCTCATTATAAATGGAGTCAGGACATCTCTAGAATACTACTTACATATGCACTAGCTTAGTTCATCCGTTAACCCGCCTGCGCTAGAAGGATGGTTACAAAAAAGAGTTATGCAATGATTTTTTTTTGCCAAAGAATCCCAATAACTAAGGGGCGATTTTGCCAATGATCAGGTAGCCTAATGTAGGATAAATTTACTCTAACCTACATATAGTCACCCCTTTATCCCTTACGAAGTAGGCAGAGCACCAAGGGCCGATAGAACCACATGGTGCCACTTCTGACCAATTTTGAGGGTATAGTTGAGATGTACAAGTTCGGTTAGTAGTGACAGGTGGTCAGCCCATCGCCTACAAAACACCAAGACCGTCTTGTCCCTCTACTGACTCGTACAGTATGCCTGGGAAGAGGCTGTAGTATTATACGTTATTTTTTTACTCCCAGAGTAACGTAGAAGAATTTTCTTTAAAACATAGGCAATATGACCGTTGGAAATATAGGTAGTTGAAGTAAAATAGAGTACTTGAGGACTATAACAAGATGAATTAAAGAAAAACCTAGTAACAATATAAAATTCAGGTCACATAAAAAGCCACATAAAACTTATCCTACTGTTTAACTAGACTATGGCGTAGGGCACGGGATAAAAATATACGCCGATAAAAACTATTACAGGCGCTTAGGGTTATGACGTCATTTTATAGCGCGCTCGGTTGCCATATCGGCAATGTAATCCTATACTAGCACAGTAGTAAAATAAATTATAAATACTGACCTGTATAATAATAAAGCTTTATTACATTCTGATAATGATTTGATTTGGTTTATTTTCGTATTGATTTATTTCGTTTGCATCGTACGTTCCAAATTAGATGGCGCTGTATAGTCTTAATATTATAAATTACTCCACACGTGGGTGACTGTGGGTGACCAGAACTGCAAGATCATAAAGGATATGACGCAGTCACGTTTATCATAGTGGGGACATGTCGCACCTTCGGTGCAACAACGGCACAATTGTGTTTTGCATTTTTTGGCAAATGTGCCCTTGTTCTAAAGTAGAATAACGACACAATTGCTTTTTGTATTTTTTGACAATTGTGCCGTTGTTGCACCGAAGGTGCGATGTATAGATGATCAATAACAAGTTGCTAGCTAATTGCCTGAGAGAATGCCCGAGATAATTAGTCGCCTCTTACGAACGACATGCACAGAAGGAAACGCACCTTTTGTAATTTAGTGAAGTCCCGCATCAGCACAGGTATCTATAAATCTGGTAAATAATATCAATAAATCCTACTAGCTACTCGTTATCTATCGTATCTCTGAGATAACAGCATTTAAATACGAGTATTTGTATAGTAGTGTAGCGATAGCCGGTAATCAGCAAGAAGTCAACTTCTTCGAAATTGCAAGAAAAAAACGAACATATCTAGATACTAGATGATACGAAATACCCGCTCACACTGTGTGTGGAGCACTGACTGGGATAGCGGATAACTGTGGAGGCCCTATACCCCATCTAGGGGACACGGGAACATAAGTCAAAGACTCACACAGTATCTTTATACCTAGGCATTAGTACAAGTAAGCTAAATTGGTAATTAAATTACACAAGGCTTTCCAAGTAAATAATGTGTTGAAAAAGATCGTATGACACGTCATGTAAGCTTTGGTAACTATCACCAAATCTCACGTGTGTCATACGATCTTGTTCAATACGTATTTTACCTGCCAGTAGAATAAAAGTTAGGTGTATAAGTTAGACTTGCTAACTAACAGGCACATTAGAACCAAAACATCGTCTCGAGGCAAGCATGCTTAACGGTTATCGGGTGAATGACCGATAGCAAAGTCAGCGCAGCCTCGCTTAGGTGCAATAATACTACTGCCTACTACCTTCTACCTCGAATAAGGGCAGCCTCTAAGGAGAAACCGAGATTACAAAAGCAACACCCTACTATGAGTTTATCAATACATATATAAAATAAATCCACTGAGGGATCGAACCCACGCCTTCACACTGAAAAGCGCACATCTTTACCATCAGGTTATCCTATCACCGCTTTCAAGCTACCACTTACCTTGCTACAAATTTTTAAAATTACAGTCCCCGTACCTGAGTTATTAACAATTCATCGTCTGTCGATATTTATTGTCGCGTCGCATGCAGCGGATGTGGAGCCATACCTGCACGAAGCGATGGCATCTTTGTGGTATTCATGAATTCGTTTGTATTATTTTGTACTTATGGAGTATTGTTCATGACATGTTAGCGAACTTTATTTTGTTTCTTGAAGAATAGTTTGTTTCACCTCTAGAAGAAGAAAGAATTTCAGCTCATTCGGTTGATTGTATCTGCTTCAAAATTGTAGTTGCGAGATTCCATCCGCATAAACTTACTACCTACATTGCCAGTTACAATAAGTTAATTAAAGCTTTTAAAAAATAGGAAAGACCTGGAGCGAATGAAATGAAATGTTTTGTTTTTAAGTACATTAGAATACTTGTTTTTTTTTTTTTGGTAATTTTAATAAATAAATAAGTAAAATGCGAAGCTCAGAACCGAACGGGTAGCGTAGATCTGTGGAGGCCCTTTGACACAGGAACATAATAAAATTATTAATAAAGAAATGGAAAAAATCCTCACCCGAGTGGGAATTGAACCCACATAAGAACAGAAACATAAGCCAAGTTTCATTGCTTACTGATAAGTTCCGAATAACCTATCTGGCACTTTTTTATTTTAACAGATAACCCATACAATTATGTACCTGACAAAAAAGTGTGTTATCGTAGAGCCAAGTTCCATTCGCGAAATCTACACCTCAGACAAAATATATTCTGTTACTAGAAGAACTAATGTAGTTATAACAGAAACATCACCTTACGCCTAATGTGAATTTATAGCGAAACAGCCAAGCTACATATTTTAACTAACGTTCATTAGGCCTTGTAGAGTTAGGGCGTGTAAGAGTTAAAAGCTTGGCTATACATGATATCTAATAACTTTTTGATAGTGCAAAGACTGGCAATCATTTTACATGGAAATGTTTTAAATGGGATATCTATGTCAAAGAGTACTGAACGTTTGTAACAAAAGCTATACAGGGTGTAACAAAACAAAAAGGGTATGTTAAGCGAAAAGCTATGTAAATAAATAAAATAAATAGCCGATAGTATGGAGAATTTTTAAATATCTCAGGAATTTTCATACAATCTTGAAAAATAAAAATGTGATTTCGCGTCTCAAATTTTGTGGATAGGTTTTCTATAGTGGGCTATTTACGTAGCTTTTCGCTTAACATACCCTTTTTGTTACACCCTGTATAATTAATTGGTAACAACGTGCCCTATCATCGGCGCACGCAGTCGACACGCTCGCCTGCACCGATTGTGTGTAACTACAGAATGACATAACATAAAGGACGTGAAGGTTGTACCGTTGTTCAAGATAAATTATGGACATCGCAAAATATTGGCAGCAATCGTACATTGCAAATACTATTTTTAAAACACAATTTAGGCTTGAAAAACACATCCTAATTTAAAGATACAACAATTTTCAAAAAGCAACTTAGTGCTAAAAACACTCCCAAAAGTCATCAATCATCATCATCAGCCTATTGCAGTCCACTGCTAGACCTAGGCCTCCCCCAGGGTACGCCACAAGACTGCCATGGGGGGGCATTTGCCCATAGTCACTACGCTGGGCAGCGCAAATAAATTAAATAACCTGCTGATGCGAGGCTTCACCAGAATACACCAGCAGCTGCATCTTCTTCCGTGCATGCCGCAAGAGCTGACCAAGGAAGTCGGGCATTCTCTCAGGCGACACGCTCGCAACTTGTCATTGATCATTTACATCTGTCCCCGCAGACAACGGCGCAATGCAAGGTCTTTGGTCCCCGCTATGCTAGACGTGGGATTTCCTATATGATCTTGCGGTTCTGGATACCCCATTTCGGGAGCACAGCTGTGTGTGTGTGTGTGTACGATTTTACATGTACAGGGTGTAACAAAAGGGTGTGTTAAGCGAAAAGCTACGTAAATAGCCCACTGTAAAGAACCTATCCACAAAATTTGAGACTCGAAATCACATGTTTATTTTTCCCGATAGTATGGACAATTTTTAAATATCTTAGGAGTTTTCATACAATATTGAAAAATAAACATGTGATTTCGAGTCTCAAATTTTGTGGATAGGTTCTCTACAGTGGGCTACTTACGTAGCTTTTCGCTTAACATACCCTTTTTGTATACATACACCCATTACATACATTACATAGTGTTTTACTGTACAACAAATTAAACAGATTAGTTATATCATTTTCTTGTTAGTAAGTCTTTTGTCGCAAATCTACTTCCCAATCTAAGAGTATTTTTTAACTAATTCCCACATCAATTTCCGAGTCTAATCTAATCACTCCGTAAAAAAACTAAAACCATTTAAAAAAGCCACACTTACGACCGTTAAAACATAAAAACCCAAGTTCAAACCCGCCCAAATTACATACCAGCTCCAAAAATACCCGACAACCTTACGTCGGCACGCGAAATGATGAAAAATAAACTAACCTGCTCCCTATAGCTAGGAGATAAGGTATATTAGCTGCTGAACCAGCTGCTGGTATGCGATGGCGCATGACAATCATCTTTATTGGTCGGATTTTAGGTGACATCACTCTGCTAAATAAAAAGGACCGGTTGGCATCCAAGGCAGAATATTTAAAGGCGTACATGGGCCAACTGCCTTTTCGAGTAAGAATTATTTAAAAAAATATTTTTTCTCTGCTGTTTAGCACATTATGAAGTTAATCTGTAACAAGGTATAGGTATAAGGTCAGCTCCCATTAGGTCCTTTTTTGAAAATCAGCGCTGCTTGCATGGTAGGCACGCCTTACCTTGTTCTAGCAGCATTCAGCTGAAAAGGGACCTATTTGGCGGTTGCACTTACACGGGACGTGACTGCGGGGCTCCTGTTACTGTTCCTTTCTACATGTGTGTTCTTACCTGTTTGTCTAACCTTTTCTATTGTGTCTATTTCTACCCAATTTCCGAGCTATTTCCATTGTCTTGTTCTATGTTGTTGCTGTCCGTCTATATGTAATTATCTACCTAAGACACGAAATACAACTGCAGGATCATTAAGGAGATTGCACAGCCACTATTAGGATAGCGGGGACAGCATAAATGATATTAGTTAAAGCTTAACCACTGATTACACAGCGTTTATTCTACATACAAACTACATTTAACTTACCATATAACTAGCTCAGCCCTTGGCACCATATCATGAATCATTTACTCAAACCTCACCCACACTCCACTATTATAAAATAACTCGCGAGATGAAGAACACCAAGTACTACCTCAATCGAGTACCTACCCTTAAAACATAACCCTCCTTCGAACGCAGTTAGGTAAGAACTTACCACTAAAAATACCGGCGAATGTAATATTATAAAATTATTAATAAAGAAAATGGAAAAAAATTCTTCACCCGAGTGGGAATCGAATATTATTTGTAAAACGAAACTGATACCACATTGAAACGGTGAGTGATTTGCACCATGACCTAAAGGTCATATCGATATCGTCAGCGTCGTTCGCTACTTAACTTTATTATATCACTATGCCACGAACTGGAATACACAAATACCCATTATTATACCGCTAGCCGCCAAGACCGAAATACGGTCGGTTTATTAAGTTCTGTGCCAATGCGGGCCTTCACTAGAATACAACAGCTGCATCTCCTTCCGTGCATGTCGTAAGAGGCGACTAAGGAACTCGGGCGATATGCGAGCAACGTTATCAGTGTTATCACTAACATCTGTACCAGCTATGTTAAACTTGGCCGTGGTATTTCCTATGACCTTGCAGTTCTGGCTATCCCATTTCGGGAAAACAGTCTTGTGTATAACATTGTATGTATAGAAACAGCCAGACTCGGAAAAAAACATTAATATCCATCACATCTGTTTGCACCTGCCGGGTTTCGAACCCAGGACCTATGCCGCGGCAGGCAAGGTCTACCAACTTCCAACTGACAATAATCGGTCGTTAAAATAACTCCCGAGAAGTTGCTAGAGTCCGTTTCGTGGAATAACTCTTATGCCTAATTTTGGAACTCACACTATTTGTATGCAGTAACACATAAAATGTAGTCATACGCATAGTAATTTAAGCGCCCTCCTCCAGAGGAACTATTTGGTATAATAGTCTACAGTATCCGCCATCAAATACTAGCCTCCACCGACCGGTTTCGCCCGCGATACTATCTCCCACTGGTCATTTAACGGTTTTTTTAACCGATTATAAAGTCTAGCCAGACTATGTTTATGTCCTAGATTGCTTGTTAGCTCTGTGGTCAGTGACCCTACGTGCTACGCGAGCTATGGGATCTGGGTTCGATTCCCGGAAAGTAGTGCGAGTTTACTGTGTTATTATCATATTATGCATCTTCTTCCTACAGACACTACATAGTCTTGCGGGGTTATTCATGTCCATTTACCCCTTAAGAGATTAGGCAGAGGTGTGCAAAATTATACAATCTTTTCACCAGTGAGCCCATTAAGTTCCACTTGCTATGGGACGAATTTACCGCCAGATTATTCTAGCATACAACGAATCCATTGGGGAGTGGTTTCGAGACATTTTGTCAATACAAAATTATATATAGGTAGTTTCAAAACTTTATATTTGCATAAATGACTATTAAGGTGACACATTGAAGTTGTTTTGTACGTTTTTTTTTTTGCTTGTTTTGCCAGAAATAGTACAAGTTACTGCAACATCTAACCTACCACACTGCATCTTAACGCAAATCAAAATTAACATTCTCCATAAAATTTTACGAGCGTGAATGTATGTTGTTTACTCTTCGTCTTGTTTACGTTTAATATCTTAAAAGTTAATAATACAATATAATATTTTCCATAGTGTACGTGGGTTGATGGTTTACCTTGACATCAATCTTAAATGGCCATTGTTAGTAATAAATATACCTATTTTATATCATCTACAGCAGGTTCCTGTGCTGATGCATCTCCTCCCTAGAATACATCAGCAGCTGCATCTCCTTCTTTAATATCTAACTGGATAATCAACGCCTAAACCCCCGATCTTACAGACCTGAAACTTTAGGTTCGTTCTGTAAAACCAGTAGGTTTCTCTCGCAGTAGTATCCCGGAGTAGTATCGACTCGCGAGTAAAATCAATGAGACGACAGTGTGACGATCGTGTTACGGTGTATCGAGAGGTTCGTGCTTGCCCCACTGATTTCTCAAGTCGTAGGCGACCGCTAGTCGGACCTAAAGCTGGCTTTTCACCAGAAATATGCTATGTATGATACATTGCTACTGATGCATGTGATATCCATCAATCATATCATGGGTCTTGTTCATAGATATCACAAACAAACGGGAGATAGGCCCCCGAGCCAAATTTGTTTGAGTACTGGTGTAAGCCATCACATTCTCAGATTCATAGAATAGTTTCCATGAAGGATGACCATATTTTCTGTGTCACTCTTCATACAAAAATGTTTGCCCACTTTGCCACTCACTGTGGTCCTGTCAATGAATTTGGTTGGTAGATATCAAACGCCTCCATAGGAACGTAGCACATCTGCTCTAGTAGCATGACCTGCAAAACACGATATAATAAACCGATTTATTGACATTTAGCCTGTCAAAATACGATAAATACAGCCGCCATGTTGGATTTTGTATAGAGACGATACGATATCGTACGATACGATATCCACGATGCGTGGTCAAGCTGGTGGAAAAGCAGCACAAAAGGGATCGCAACTCCTCATCCTTGCCATGTAGACCTAAGGTGCATCGACCTGACCATGAGAGCTATTAGACTCCGTCATTATCTCGATACGGCGTTAATTATAGGAAACTCGCTGATTACGGTTTAATTACTATATTTAACCATTAGCGATGATGGTTCATTGGTTTTACAGTTTTTCAGTACCTATACCCCGTTTTTTTTTTTACGATAGAAATTTCAGTTTCCAAGAAGCATTGTTTGTAAACATCTTCCTTATTCTATGGTAAACATTAAAACACTCGTATTTATAAGATATGAGTGAAGTTTGACGTTTTTCCATATCGATGTATCCTACTAAAAAGTCCAGTTTTATGTTTGCGAAATCAGCCTCTATAGGTTTTTTACAGTGCACACTTTATATGAGTAGGTACTGTTGAATTGAGCAGTATCAACTCTTTAGGAACTATTGATGATAATAATACCATAGATAATAAGATAAAAACCTGATTTCGTTCTTTCAGATTCTTTCTATTTCTAAATAAAATGAGGTATAGCTAAGATGGAATCAAAATCAATTCATAATTCACACATGTGTTACCGAACTGCAGGACCCTAAAGGAAACCCCACAGCCACTTTTAACACAGCGGAGACAGTGATTAGTTGCTAGCTAATCGCCTGACAAATGCCCGATGCATATAAGATACCTACAATTAATATCTTTGGCACGATATAGAGACGGCTTGTCAGCTATCATATTCGTCTAGTCGTGGCATTGACGCGGGATCAAAAACTTTACACCATCTAATTTTTTATACACGCAAATGACTTGTGGTTTCTCATACATTTTGTTGACAAAGTAATCGTATTTTGTTGACAAAGACATCATATTGAAACTATTTGACACCGGAACAAAAGGTTATCATTATCAAGTAAATAAAGTTAGTTCATCGTCTAAATATAGAAACTTACATAAGTATCCACTATTACTCATAGACTAATCATTTATTTTACATAAATTAATTTCTATGAAATGTATGAATCACTTCACTCATACATAGGTTGTATTATGAATAGTCAATAAGTGCTAAGTTCAATTGAGTAATACTATAATAATCATGAACGTATAAAAAACAACGGACTTAAGTAATGCTGTCAATGCACAGATTGAAGCGCCGAAATGGCGTCGCATTGCACATGTGTGCGTATTTTCTAGTAGGCGCCGAAATTACTACGGTTTGTATGTGTGGGTGGATAACGCGTCATTACACATCCCTACTCCATGAAATATCGTTGCCGAGCTTACTATGAATGCCTCACTCTGTGTATTGACAACACTGTCCGTTATTCTTTATACGTTCATGGCATTAATATGTTTTCTTTCGTATGAAATGTGGTAACTATTTGCAGCACTGTACTCTTTTAACCCATTGAAATCTTTAAGAAGGTAACGTATTCATCCTTCCTACTAATATTATAAACACGAAAGTTTGTAAGTATGGATGGATGGATGGATGTTTGTTGACGTAAAAACGGCTGGAACGATTTTAATTAAAATTGGTACGGAGTTAGCTGACACCCTGGATTAACACATCAGGCTACTTTTTATCCCGGGAAAACATTTTTATCCCGGATAATTTCGACATTTTGTTTTTTCTGCAGGCCACGCGGGCGTCCACAAGTCAGGTTATATTTAATTCGACGATCAGAAAACAGTGCTTGTGACACTAGAATACATCAGCTGCATCTCCTTCCCTGCATGTCGTGATAGTCTACTAAGGAATTTAGGGACGTTCTCTCAGGCGATTCAACTTGACACTGACCTTTTACATCAGAACGCGCTATGCTAAACGAGGCAGAGGATCTCGATTCGAGATCCTCTGCCTACCCCATTATGGGAAACATAACCGTATGTAGTATGTGTAGTGATTAAAAACAGCATAAACAACGGATAAACTACCTAAATTATTAGTCATCTACGGTTTACTAATAAAACCAGCAATGAAATGCAAACTGACACACATCGAATGCACATCCATTGCTCTTTCAGCCCCCAGCATATAGGAAAACCAACAGACACCCACGTAAACCGTGGGCGGCCAAATTGTACATCTCGCATCTCACTTCCCATTGTAAATCTCAATGTGCATGACAAGGACAACTAGATTACGGGCAATGACTTGAGGAACTGGACCAATCGCTTGTGGTATTACAGTTGTAGATATGCCCTGTTGCAAACCTAATTGGAAAAGGTGTCAACAATTTGAGAATGTTCAAAATTACAGTACAGTCAAAGTCTGCCTGCAATTTCCTTCTTTCAATGGCATAGATTACAAATGTAACTACTTAAATATGACCTTTGTTTAAAAAATTGCTTTGAACATGACCTGTCATAGTAACATTCTACAATAAACATTGATGAATCACTCATTTACATCTCTCCCCGCTATGTTATATGTGGCTTTGGTTAGATATATCATTTATAAATGATCCTGCATGAATACGGAAACACAGCCTGATTTAGGTACATATTGTGTAGGTATGTATGAATGTAACCTCACTAAAATTTGCCGTCTAGGCAGTATTGTTGCCTGTCACGGCGGCTAATCTCAATCAACAGGAGATATTATAGTGCACAAATGGTGCGCAAACACAGGTGCTTACCCTCATAATGGGAACGCTAATGGAACGGAAACTCGCCACGACCGGAGATATCAGGGGCAGGACTAATCGCGCTATTGAAGAGCCGTTACCCAGATTGGTTTGAAATTATGTTTCTACTAGTAAATAAAACAAATCTCTTACACGATTAGCTTTCTTGACGAAAAGTGTTGTAAAGTGTTGTTAGATATTTGTCAGAAGTGTTATGTTTTTATGACTGATATTTTTACGAGGAAAACACGACTTTGATGATGAGCGGCAGATAGTTTGTAGAAGACTTTTATTCGCTTGGTTTTATCATTTTGCTAAGCAATTTCATGAGAGAACGGAGACGAAAGATAGATAAAAAATGTTAAAAAATATTTCCCCTAATAGGAGAGTACCTTGTAAGTTGCCTACACATTTTCCAGAGAAAACCTTAATCATCCTAAAAGCAATTACCACCGGGTGTCGATATCGAGCGGCCATGTTTGTTTGCAGTCTAGAGTAGTCTAGACCGTTAATCACGAGCCGTCGACGCAGGCTAACTGTATCTATCAAATAAATTCTATCTATCTATTTAATCAAGAGGAACTAAGCAGGGCTGCTCTAAGGTATCCGTCTCAAAACCTAATCTTAGCTGCCGGCTGGAATAGAAGCGGCGGTGTCACCCATGACACGGGAATAACTAGGTTAGCTAGCTAACATTTTATGTAATAAATAAAGCTGATATATTCGAGTAAAGCCCCGCATCAACACAGGACATTTCCGAGGTCTTTAGACGACTCTTACGACATGCACGGAAGGAGATGCAGCCGATGTATTCTAGTGAATCCCCGCATCAGCACCGGGACATTTTTATTAGACAAATGAAAAGACAGACAGCCCTACAGCCACCACATAAGGGCATGAGGAAACGGCTCTGACGCACAGTGGTTCCAATGTATGGGAGGTGCTGGACATTCGCATCCAAAAAATAAAATTGGTGAATCTTGAGAAACGAATTATGCCATCTTGTTTGGTAGATCAATGTCTTCAAAAGTTATTATTTTAAGTTTTTTTGTAACTGTTATATTTGAGGAGATAATTGAGAAATAGTGTTTTCTTACTATGGAAATGGTCAAACATACTTACATATCTCTTGATTCCGGCCTCGTTTCAAGTTGCGGTCTTCGGTATTGTGTTTATATTTGAGAGAACTACAATTAATGCTAACACACATAGTGCGCCAAACGTGCACTTTCTGCGGTACATAGAAATGTTTGATTTTTATATTATAATATACTACAATGACAAGGATCTTACAATTTTCTGTTAAAATCATAGAGGAATAAGGGCCCCTCTAAATATGCGTATCGATAAATGATGTTGCAGAAATAAAAAAATAATAATTAAATTAATTAATTTGCAAACGAGGGCAACGATCGATCCACAGACGGTCTTAGACTTTTAAATAATTAATTAATGAAATTACTGCATTATCATTAAGACAGTAGTCATTAGCATTTCTATCAATTACAGATGTCATTCTTAGAGTAATTTTTAGCATTTTCAACAATTATTTGATGCAGGTGATTATTAATTGAAATCATTAGTACTAAAACATTACAAGAATAACAATTGTACGCAGTACGCAGTAATGAGGGTAGTGTAGTATAAATTGGTTGGTAATCCTTTATTTTACATCAGTTTTGATTTCTATTTCGTTCTAATAAATATGTCTTTCCGTGGATTTGTTACAAATCTTGACCTTTATTGCGCTTTACGCAAACACAATGATCTACGTGACTTTGATCATCTATTCGGTGTCCTTAAAACGAATTGCAACGTTTCTCTTTGTGAAGGTGCCGAAGAAGACTTAAAGAACTGGTGTCGTCGATTTTGCTACCGGATCTATCCTAAATGGTCTCAAGCTGGAAGAAGCGAAGGAAAGTTTCTAAATAAACACTCAGAGTGGTTGCAGTCTGAAGTCCAGTGGCCGGATTCCCTAAAGGAAAATAATTTGCCTTTACAAGTATTACCTACGAACGCAATAGAAGAAGAAACTACTGAGCAGACGAATTTACCTTCTAAATCCGATGCCTCTACGTGTACTCATGTCTCTCCTCGTAAGCCCTTTGAAGATTTAAGTCCTCGTCAAAAGAAAAGACGCACTGAAGTACTTAGGGCATCTAGCAGCACTGACGAGATTATGTTTTCTGCACAAAGCAGTCTTAGGGCTGCAGGGGAAAATGATGTAGCTGATATTATGAAGTTTTTAATGAAAAATCCTACAGAAGCTTCTAAGATCAAAGATTTCATTGGCGGACGGAGTACCACAGATTCAGATAAATGTATATCTCCACTAAAGGCCCTAGCTTTGTTTGTGTCGATGAACCTTTCAAAATGGCGTTATATGACTTTACGGGATTTTCATGCTAAAGAAGGAGTAGCTCAATATCCCAGTTATTACATGCTTCTGAAAGAAAAAAAGAAATGTTACCCAAAACAATAAGACGTTACAATTACTGAACACTCTGCTAAAATCAAATTGCAAGCGTTGCTAGACCTTACTACGACAAGACTTCTACAAACCCAAAACTTCTCTACCACTGAGGAGAAAAACCTGGTGCTCGTGAGCAAATGGGGCTTTGACGGTGCTTCGGATCAAAGTGTTTACCACCAGAAAACAAGTGAAACTGAGGAAACGAATTTCGCCAGTGTATTTGTTGCAAGTCTTGTACCAATCCGGCTCACATCCGAAACTGGCCAAATAATTTGGGAAAATGAGCGGCCCTCGTCAACATCTCTTTGTCGACCAATCCTAATCAAGTTCATCAAAGAAACAAAAGAAAATGTTCAAATGGAGATGTCTGAATTCGAAGAAGAGATTAAGCTTCTGCAACCTACTAAGAGCGATGACGTAAGTGTAAAGCACCAGTTGCATTTGACGATGATAGATGGTAAGATTCACTCATACATATCAGGCACAGCAGCATCAGTGTGCGACATTTGCAAAGCGCGTCCAAATGAGATGAACGACATTAGTAAAGTAAGAAGCAAGCCAGTGCACGAAGACATGTTTAAATACGGACTTAGCTCGCTCCATGCATGGATCCGGACCATGGAGTGTTGTCTTCACATCGCATACAGATTAGACATAAAATCATGGCAAGCTAGAGGTGATGAAGCAAAGAAGAATGTTGCTGAAAGAAAATCAGCAATTCAAGAAAACTTCAAAAAAGAAACTGGAATGCGTCTTGATGTTGTCAAGCAAGGGAGTGGAACCACCAACACCGGTAATTGTGCTAGAAGGTTTTTTGAAAACCCAGAAAAATCTGCTGAATTAACCGGATTAGATGCGAGACTTTTAAGAAGGCTAGCTGTCATTTTACAGTGTATATCTTCAGGAGAGAAACTCGACATTGACAAATTTCGTATGTTCTGTAATGACACTACTTTGCTCTACGTGGAATTATATCCATGGTTTTATATGCCGTCTAGTCTCCACAAATTGCTGGTCCATGGGCCAGATGTCATTGAGAACTTTTCAATGATGCCTATCGGCTTTTTGTCCGAAGAAGCCTCGGAGGCACGAAATAAAGAATTTAGAAAGTACCGCGAAGGACATTCAAGAAAACATAGCAGTGTCTCGTGTAATGAAGATGTACTACACAATCTTTTATTATCTTCTGATCCGGTTCTTACAAGTATTCGCCCAATGTATAACAAATTTATTAAAAAATCTTGTTTCTCAGAATTTTATGAACTGATTATATCCGAGACAGGTAAATTTAATTTTGTCGATATAAACGAGTTAATCGAAATAGACTCCGCATCAGAATTGATCGATGATGATTGTGAAGACGATTCATAAATAAATTAAAATTTTAATTAAAATAAATATAAATAAATAAATTTTTTATTACAGTTTAATAAAAAGATCTCATTCGTGTAACTAGGGTCTTTCTCTCTGTGTTTATAGACATTTTTAGTTAAATTTATCTGTACTATTTTATAGATTTATAATGCATGTTGTGCTTTTCGTATTTTTTGAATTTTATTAAATAAATACTACCACTAACAATTTTAGTGTAATTTAGTTCTCAAACCATTTGACCTACATTTTGGACATGTCAAAAATCAAAATTACAAGATCACTTTCATTGTAGTGTTCAGTATGGAACTTTTTCGTATATAAAAATAGACATCTCTATGTACCGCAGAAAGTGCACGTTTGGCGCACTATGTGTGTTAGCATTAATTGTAGTTCTCTCAAATATAAACACAATACCGAAGACCGCAACTTGAAACGAGGCCGGAATCAAGAGATATGTAAGTAAGTTTGACCATTTCCATAGTAAGAAGATACTATTTCTCAATTATCTCCTCAAATATAACAGTTACAAAAAGCGGGTGGGGCTGTGTCGGGGCACACGGCCGTTGGTTTTAACGTGAAACGTCTATGTTAGCGAATCGCTTTTAAAGTAAAAGATTGAAATGAAAACAAGATGGACGCTGTTTTAAGTATTTTAATAAAAAAGAACAGGTACGTAATAGAAACATAAAATACATAGCAAATGTTTATATATTTATTGTCACTTTCTGGTTATTTTAAATAGCAGCCGCCCACGACTTCGTCCGCGTGAGGGGGCGTTGTACCCGTGCGAAGCCGGGCAGGTTGTTGTATAGACTGTAGCCTTCCTTGGTAAATGGGCTATCTAACACTGAAAGAATTTTTCAAATCAGACCAGTAGTTCCTGAGATTAGCGCGTTCAAACAAACAAACAAACAAACTCTTCAGCTTTATAATATTAGTATAGATATAAATACTGTCCAAATTACACTTATTTTTGTATAAATCAATCGGTTCAAATAAACTTGACAAACACACGAAAGAATCACCACGCTATAAAGTCGGAGTCACGAGTTACACTGAATAGAAACAAGCGTGAGCGCCGGTTTCGCACAGTTATCGCAGTATCCCTCCCCCGCCGCCCCGCTTGACCCCGACACGAACTCAATGTCATAACAGCGAGCTGACTATATAAGTGAAATATTTACACCACATTTTTGTTTCTAAGACTAATAGTTTTTTAATTATTAAGGTACGACGATATAGACCTTTTCGTTACGGTCCAGTTTTTAAACCTGGTACCCGTATGTTTCGGCGCGATTTTAAAGACGTTTCACGTCAAAAAACTTTAAATAATAACTTTCAAAGACATTGATCTACCAAACAAGATGGCATAATTAGTTTCTCAAGATTCACCAATTTTATTTTTTGGATGCGAATGTCCAGCACCTCCCATACATTGGAACCACTGTGTGACGGCTCGTAATTGATTCAATCAATGAAATACGAATTCGTTACGCTTTTAAGGCGCTGATGACTGATGGGTATTGGACGAGAAAGTTCAGTCTTGTGACCGAATTGCCGCAAAATGTAGCTTAGATATACCTATGTACTTTTCCGTTCTCCCAACTATCTTTATACAAAATTCCATGAACATCGGTTGAGTAATTAAATCGTTAAAGATTGCCAAACAAAACTTTCGCATCAGTACATTTATTACAACTAAAACAAAGTCGCTTCCCGCTGCCTGTCCCTATGGATGCTTCTGATCTTTAAAACTGCATACCGTATTTTAATGCAGTTTTTTTAAAATAGATAGTGATTCAAGAAGAAGGTTTACATTGTATTAGAGACCCGCCCCGGCTTCGCACGGATGAACGATTTTATAATATTAGTTGGGATACTAATATTCTGGGACGGGTCTTCGCGATACCAGTTAATTGTTTCGGCCATCGATACCAAATACCAAAAACAAGCTAAACCCGTTTTAGAGCAGAGAAACGGATGGTTTTTATTAGCTATGCCAAATCGCGAAGCGTTCCATGACTCGAGTCTTAGTCAAGCATGGCGCTATCCAGGGGTACCTTAGTAAAAACTTCGACCTTAAACTTAGAGTAAGGCCCCATACGAAATGGTTTGTTCTGAATGTCTGACAAATCAACGCACAGCCTAGCTGTAGACAAATTATCGCAGAGACCTGAAACTTGAAGGATACGTTCTTTGAATGATGTAGGCATCCGATAAGAAAGGATTTTTTCATCATCCTCAACTACAATATAATTTATTAATATTATAAATTTGAAAGTTTCTTTGTTAATTAATTATCTCTTCACGGTTTTGCATACCTTACATTCATATAGTTAGTTGGGTTGGTAGTACGTAGGGCATAGAATACCTACATTCTGTAGTCCAGGCGGACGATGTCGCGGGCAACACCTACATATTAAGTCATTATAAACCTTAGCTATACCTTAGAATGACGATGACATAACTATAAAGTGAGATTTAGGTCATTTTGTATTATTTAGAGAATGCAGCATAGGATTTTATTATTAGGAGTGTGTCAAGGACCGCGCTCCGCTGCCAAATCGTAAACGAGAGAAAGGTATAGGATAGGCAGCAATTAGACAACTTCGAGCTTTAATTAATTAGGTAACTACCTATTTTTACCACACATGTAGCGGAGCCACCTATCGAATGCGGACAGAAAACAATCCAAATCCTAGAACGCGATATCGAAGTTTCTCAGATACATCGGCCCAACAATATCTACGTAGCTCGGCTACACATACGAGTATATGCACACCGGCGTGTTCCCGAATCTAGCCGCGTGGTGCCGGTAGAGTAGAGATTGTACCACCCCATGCCTGCCCGTGGGTATCATACGAGGCGATTATGGGTTTCCGGGAGGTGGGCAGCAGCGCCTCCCGTGCTGACAACATAGTCTTCTTATCACTGTGGTCACCAACCCACCTGCCCAGCGTGGTGACTATGGGCAAAACCCCCCTGTGGCAGTAGCCTTGTGGCGTGCCCTCAGGGAGGCCTACGTCCAGCAGTGGATTGCAATAAGCTGAAGGAGAAGAAGTGTTCCCAAAAAGGTGTAGCCAGAACTACGGGGTCTCAAAGGAGATAGTCTTAACTGTTACCGAAGGAAAAATTTCACGAGACTGGTCCCCAAGTCGATAATCTAAAGGAAAGAGAAGCGGAAAGCTCATGGCGACCGCCCAGTGACCACCAGGCAGGGGTTGTTGCTACTGTGGAAGCAAGATGGCGCTATAAATAGTTTAGATATCTCGCTCTCACGATAGAAACAATCCTACTCAAGAGTTCACGGTAACCCGTAAGGTACTTAAGGTCATCGTCATCATCTTCCTGCCCCGTTCCCATTTATTTGGGGTTGACGCAATATGTATTCTTGAATGGAAAAATCTAACAATAACAAAATTTAGGTAGCGCTGCGACCAATAAACAAGATGCATTCTCTCTGTGTGTAAAAATTAACTTTTAATGGATTGGCTTTATTCAGAAAAAGTCGGCGAACGGAATCGTGCGAAATATTTAAAACTGAGAAGCGATGCGTTTTAAAAATAACATTTGACTGGAATTTAAAAGGAAAACGAACAGCCGCACAATCGTAACATGCTAAGGACATTGTAAAAACTTGTTTTTATGAGCGAATTCTTATGTCATTTGCGAAGTACCTTTACCTGGGCCGTGTATTTAATGCAGATTTTTCTTCGCTTGCCATACCATAAGAAAGAATTAAATAAATTACCTACCTAACAGGGATCGAACCCACGATATCCGACTGGAACGCGCACGTCGAACTTACTAAACCATTGCGCTATCACCGCTAGGGTCTTGCTTGAGGTAAAAGACTATCACGGGAACTTTTCGGTACTTCGCTTACTATCGTTTCAATACCAGCTTAGCTGCCATGAAAGGCATTAAGCTTGCTTTTGTATAAAATTTGTAGTATTTACAATGAAGAGTTTGATTTATCTCATCGTCACCATCATAATTAGGGGTGAAAGGCTATTTGGGATAAGCGCCATATATATCAATGGCGCTTATCCCAAATAGCCTTTCACCCCTCGATATAATCACGCCTTTATCCCTTACGGCGTAGGCAGAGCACCAAGGGCCAATAGTACCATGACATGGTGCCACTTCTGACCAATTTTGAGGGTATATTTGAGATGTACAAGTTCGGTTAGTAGTGACTGGTGGTCAGCCCATCGCCTACAACACACCAAGATCCTCTTGTCCTTCTACTGACTTGTACAGTGTGCCCGGGAAGAGAAGCAGCTGTAGTATTATACTTTTTTTTTTTACTCGCAGAGCAGCATAAAAGAAATTTGATTTATCTATCTCTATTTAACAGCCGGTACAAACGACCTTGAATACCTTATAAAGATGTGTGCCTTATCTCAGATTAGGCAAAGACAATCCAAACATCTTTCTTATCTTTAACAAAATGGTGAATAGTAAAACTAGGTCAGTTAACTAATCAGCTGAGGCTATCTATCATTCATAACAAAGCTTGAATAAAGCACTTTCGATTATATTCTCACACTAGTAGACGCCCGTCGGTCCGCGTGGCCTGCACAAAAAACAAAATGTCTAAATTATACGGGATAAAATCATTTTCCCGGGATAATATGTAGCCCATATGTTAAGTAAGACCTGTCACAATATATTCCTGAAAACTGCATCGAAATCGGCCCAGCCGTTTCTGAGATTAGAGTGCACAAACATCAATCCGTTACAATTTTATGATATGTATAGATATCTCTGAAACATCTTGGCTTTATATTGAACTAGTGGACACGCGCGAGTCATCGTAGCATCGTAGACAAACTTAGAAAAAAAATATAGAATTTTTTTGATAATAAATAAATAAAAATATAATAAACAAAAAGTAGCCTATAGATGTCCTTTTTCAGGCTCTAGAATAACTGTGTACCAAATTTTATTGAAATAAGGTGACAAATAGACATGAGTTACTTTCACATTTAGAATATAAGTGAGCCATTGGATTAAAACCAGCAATTTTTTTTAACGAAACAATGAAGGTATATTAAGGAAGAAAAACTCTTTTACATCTTATAGGATACCAATAAAGTAATAACAACTAATTTCTGACTGAGATGAGGTTCAATTTTGTACTGCTGCCTTTTGTAATGTGTGTGAAACAGCTTAGTGTCCACAAATAACCAGAAATAGTTTTTAATTGGAATCGGCAGAATAATGTAAACACATTAACTACATAAACATAGCCACATGCGGCGGGATCAGCTATATCTGGAGCTAGAGGAAATTGTGAACTAGTTTGGGAAAATGCTAAAAAAAAAATGATAATGTGGTTAACAATTCAATGTTTTGATAGTATTTAAGTAAAGTGAATTTCAACTTTTAGAATTTTATTTACATACCAGCCTATTGCAATCCACTGTTGGACATAGATCTCCCCCAGAGCATAACACAAGCCCATAGGGGTGTTTTTGTTCATAACTAGTCACCAATAATGGGTAGTAAACATCAAAGGAGCTGCTGCCCACATGTACCTATATTGCAGATATATGTATTAAAAAAACTATGTACATACATGCATTATCACTGTCTCCGATTTGCTAGAACTCTCTGTGAAAGAATTTGTTTCAAAAGTTCGCATTTGTAGGTACATTGATGTTAAATAAATGTATTGTTAACTTTTCTGTGAAGTGTTAAAAATTTTATTACTTATTTATTAGTAATAAATACCTAGTAAACCATTCCACACATGTGTAAAGAATGAGTTAAAAATAATGTAATAGCCTTAATTGAGTATACCAATAGCTATTTGGTGCATGATTGAAATGACATCATCACATCAGGAAACGAAGAATTGTGTCAGAGCATGAGCAGTTGGGATGATGTCATTGGCCATCTCATTCTGTAGCCATCAAAGGTTGAGGGCATTCATTTAGTGGTAATGAAATAGGTGATGGATAATGTATTTGACTAGAAGTCTTATGAACCATTTTATATATATTCTAAAGAAATTTTAGACCTAGAGTAGGTATTTCCTTATGTCTTAGACACTGATACCATTAATACTCACTATAGAAACCTGACAAAACTATTTGTGTAAGCAGGTAGATAATTATGGAATAAAATTTCAATAGGCATTTCATTCAGGTCACCAACCCGCCTGCCCAGCATGGTGACTATGGGCAAAACCCCCCTATGGCAGAAGCCTTGTAGTGTGCCCTGTAGGAGGCCTACATCCAGCAGTGGACTGCAATAGGCTGAAGAAAAAGAAGGCATTTCATATACTTACTTAGTATTATTCACAAATAACCAAGATTAAAGTCCTACTAGAATTTTAAGATGCCTAATACAGACATAACCTACTCTGTTTATTTCAAAATACTGCTATTTATAGGCAAGTTATTGGTTATAAATACCATAAAGCTTATCTTAAGTACAGCTACACCTGTATAAAACAGATAAATATGCAGAATAAATGAAGCAAATGTATTTATTTATCAGCTTTAAACTTATCAGTGCAAGTTGTGTGGCTAAAGTGAAGTTATAGCTTGAGCACTTGAGTTATAGCTTTGTTTTCAATGTGTACAAGTGTGCAGGGCACGCAAAAGTGGGCCAACGTAACCGGCGCCGCGCCCCAGTGGCCACCGCTCCCTTCTGCCCTTTTTAATCATTCCAATAAGATTTAACTGCCCAAAAACATAATTAGGCCGACAAGCCCACGTACATCAGGCCTACTACCGCCGAGGCAGGAAACGACGCAGTCAAAGCCTCCGGATATAACTGTACGCGACATTTTAACGAATTTCTCCATCTACGTACTAAAACTAGTTGCTGCAACTACCATTTAGGAGTCAAGTTTTTACCTGTTGATCAACAAGATCCCATACGGCGGGGTTCCAAGGCGAAGTCCTCTCGTTTCTCACAAAAAAAATTCACGTAAACACTAATTGTTCTCACAAAATAAAGGAAGAACTGGTATAAACACTGAACTACACCAAGAATCCACCTTTACGGGAGCACTATTTCACAACACACCGATTCCAGTACCTTGCTAAGGTTCATATGCAGTGTACAATACTATTTACGATGATTTTCATTCATCTCAAGGTGAAATCATTCGAGACGAGAGGCAGTCGGATTGCCCAAAACGAAGAAACTACGGACGCAAGCAAAAGCGACAACGACAGGGCGTGCGCGCGTCATCCGCCATATTAAGCGATTACGTCACCTTTCGGGATGCCACATAGCTCACTTAAAATCTACTAATGGCCCAATTTTGGTAAATTATTTCAAGCAAGTTCAGACTATACGATTTGATTGTCAATTTTTTTTTTCCTGTCACGGTCGCCATGAAGTGTGCTGGTTAGGGAGCAGAATAAATGAAAGAGACGTCTGTTAAACTTAGACGATGTATTCAGACTACTACATTAATATGATATTACTTATAACTAATGATACCTATGTAAAGGTGAGTACACACTACATTTTATTTATTTATTTGGCACTCTAACAGATTACATTTTTATTTAGAAAAATGAAATCATGTAACAGGGTGTTGGAATAAAATGAAATCCTAGGTAGCAGAGTCCACTGCAAAACAACTGTAATACATTCACCAATCCTAAATCCTAAGGTATACTTACATAAACTTATAAACCTAAAAAACAATAATAATTTAATTAACAATAAACAGTCATAGTGAGAAAATAATAACAGATAATTGGTTAATCATCTTTGAGGATCATCGAGAGCAATCATTTAAAAATAAAGATTTTGGGATTGAACACGTCAAGCCATCTATCTCTCCTGCTGAGCTCATTATACAAGCGGCACATTTATTTATTTGTTTATTAAGATTAGACACACAAACATCACATGGTATTAAAAAGGTAGAATAATGATTATACATTGTAGCACAATACTGATACATGCAACTATGACTGGCGCACACAAAACATGCATTAAAATCCTTACGGCGGCGCCGCCCAATAATCCATCTCACAACAGTTAAGTGAAACAGATATCCCTGCCTCGATCACGAGAGGCACAACTCGTAAGGTAAATACAATAATAATAAACATATGGCATAGGCCCGTGAATATTTTAAAACCGGCAACAAATAGTAGGGTTGATACAAGAACAAAACGATAATAATATACAATATAGATACTTCAGAATATAGGCAGCAACATAAATGATACACAATCAGCTTTAGCCTAGCTAAGTCGATATCTAAGCAGGTACAAATTTATTTATCATATGTTTAAATTTGGATAGAAAGTGAGAGAATATATCAAGTTCAGGATGTTTAGCATTAAGCTCATTATATTCACTGCATGCTCTGACTACAGGCGAGTGTCTGCAGACGTTGGTTCTATATAGGGCTAAAAAAAAAGACCTAGACATGGGTTTTCTAGGAATACGCCTGGAAACTGCCACTGGCGTGCCTCTAAGCTCATTAGCCCAAACTTTTTAAATCTCTGCTCATAGGTGTTAAGCGAACGGCCGCCCGGCCGAGTTGACATCGGTAGGATAGAATTTTTAGACATATCTGTTGTACACGCTGAATAGTGTCTATGTGCAATTTATAATAAGATACCAGATTTGGCAGCAATATTTCAAAATACTTCAAACAAGAGAGCAATAAGAAGGCATTTGGAGCTTCTAAAATCTTTTGTCATTTTAAGTACAAAGCCCAGGAGTTGACTAACTCTTTTGGATATGCTTTCGTAATGAGGTCGGAAAGTCAATTGTTCATGGAAAAGAATGCCTAGGTCTCTGCAAGTGGATCTTCGAGGTAAGGTCTGGCCATTTATATTATAGTTGAAGAAGATTCTGTCATACTTACGGGTGAAGGATATCGTGAAACACTTATTAATATTTAGAAAGATAATTATGGTTAATGGTGCACCATTGGTGGATAACATCCAGATCCCTTTGAAATTTTAAACAGTCATCGGGGCTAGTAATAGTGTGGAATAGTTTTAGATCGTCGGCGTATAGCAAACATTCGCAGGTAATGATTTGTATAAGGTCATTAATAAATATGATAAAAAGCAAGGGTCCCAGGTGCGAACCCTGCGGTATACCAGAAGTGCCTTTAAAGGTTTCGATTACTGTAACCAACTGGCTCCTGTTGACCTAATACGAACATACCCAACGAAAAAAAAGCGGGTGGGGCTGTGTCGGGGCACACGGCCGTTGGTTTTAACGTGAAACGTCTATGTTAGCGAATCGCTTTTAAAGTAAAAGATTGAAATGAAAACAAGATGGACGCTGTTTTAAGTATTTTAATAAAAAAAGAACAGGTACGTAATAGAAACATAAAATACATAGCAAATGTTTATATATTTATTGTCACTTTCTGGTTATTTTAAATAGCAGCCGCCCACGACTTCGTCCGCGTGAGGGGGCGTTGTACCCGTGCGAAGCCGGGCAGGTTGTTGTATAGACTGTAGCCTTCCTTGGTAAATGGGCTATCTAACACTGAAAGAATTTTTCAAATCAGACCAGTAGTTCCTGAGATTAGCGCGTTCAAACAAACAAACAAACAAACTCTTCAGCTTTATAATATTAGTATATAGATATAAATACTGTCCAAATTACACTTATTTTTGTATAAATCAATCGGTTCAAATAAACTTGACAAACACACGAAAGAATCACCACGCTATAAAGTCGGAGTCACGAGTTACACTGAATAGAAACAAGCGTGAGCGCCGGTTTCGCACAGTTATCGCAGTATCCCTCCCCCGCCGCCCCGCTTGACCCCGACACGAACTCAATGTCATAACAGCGAGCTGACTATATAAGTGAAATATTTACACCACATTTTTGTTTCTAAGACCAATAGTTTTTTAATTATTAAGGTACGATGATATAGACCTTTTCGTTACGGTCCAGTTTTTAAACCTGGTACCCGTATGTGTCGGCGCGATTTTAAAGACGTTTCACGTCAAAATTACCATGGATACCATATACCGAAAGCTTTCGGCATAGTGCGTCCTGATCCACCTTGTCGTAGGCCTTAGAAAAATCGGTGTAGATTGTATCCATAGAAATGTATACAAGCTGGAAACAGCGCTTCTTACTAAAAACTGCCTCCCGAAAATTTGACCAATTTGACCTTGAAAAACTAGGCGGGGAAAAAGTAGAGTGTACACACAATTTAATTTTAATGGACATTTCTACCACGAACAACCCAAGTAACACAGGAAGCATTTTAACAAACGGATAATTAACTTATGTAGAACTTAAGGTTCGTAGAAACTCTTATATGAGTTTACCGAGCATCTTGATGCTTTATATGAGCATTTTGAAACCATTATGATGCTTTACACTTTATAAGGGGTGGATAATGGCATATCAAAATGATTTTGTAATGCCTGTAGTTTTAGTGCATCAATACACAAAGCAGCTTTCAGCTGTTTTTAGTACATTTGGCTCTAAAATTGCATTTTTAAGTAGGATATAAATGCTCAATGCTGTTTAGTAACATAAACATAAACCATTATGTCATGTAAATGCCATACAGCTTTTAGCTGTTTTTTATGTCTAAGGGTCTACAATAGCATTTTTAAATAGTAAGATAATGCCTAATGCTGCACAATAGCATAAACTTGTGCTATTATAATGCAGCGTAATTCCATTCTACAGCTTTGGGCTGTTTTAGTGCTCTTCGTTATTTAATAGCACTTTTAACTAGTAAGAAAATGCCTAGTATTGCTAAGTAGCATAAACGTGAATCAATGTAATGCTTGCATTTTTGAAGGTCAACTGAGTTCTTTTAAACAGCTAATTTTTATGGTGGATACATAATAATTAATAAGTAAAGATTAGATTATCCGTTTCTACAGAAAAGTAGGAATAATTGCAGAGAACCCAATGGAATTTGTATTGGCCTAAATATAGGTAACATAAAATTTGCACAATTTACATTACACATTTACAAAATATAAAAGGATGGTCTTAGCCATTGTGATATTGTCCGTGATCCTAAAGACCTGGAATGTAAATTAAATAAATATATAATTATGAATACTTATATTTCGTATCACTATTGCATACGTACAAATAAGAAACGTTGTTTTAAGTGCTTTAGTGTCTTATTTAGATTAAAGGGATTTAACAACTATTAAATAAATAACCATTAAATATCTTTTATTTTATTTGCACAAGTTTTTCCATCGTTCTTTGAAGCTGAGCATAAGAACGATAAATGTTTTTGTAATGAACGACAAATGTTTTGTGCTCTATCTGCCAGTAATTGATCCAGTGATATAATATTTCGGTAGCTGTAACGTTACTATAATCCATACGTGGGTTTCTTTGATTATATGAAAATTTAAATTTTAGCACCTATACTAACTAGTGATTACAAAATGTTACAGTGACAGGCGCCACCAAGCTAGGCGTTTAAACCTTTTCTGGGTCCACCCAAAGCTACGCAGAGAAAATTATCACTAAAATTAATCCGCTTAGTAAATGGCGGCAGTAGGCGTAAAAGCGAGACAGACAGAGTTACTTTCACATTTATAATGTTATATATGATAATAAAAAGTATAACATTTCAAAATAAATTCATTGTAGGGACGGTCTCTTGTTATGGAAAAGTATGTGCACCCTACTTAAAAATATACAATACACAGAAAATGTTTAAAAAGTAGCTTCAGAAGCAAATATTGGGATTATGAGGATAAGCAACTAACTAAATAAAGTTTTGTGACAAATATTTAAAAAAGCAAGAGTGAATATTGCCTAAAATTTGCCGTTTAAGTTTTTGCCTAGGGCCATAGTTTGGAAATTCAATTTTGTACTTACGAGTGATATAATAAGTTGGATCCTGGATGCCACTCGCTTTTGCAACCACGAACAATACATTTCACTACTGTATTTATATCAATACCACCAAAATATCTTATTTAGTCCACACAAATATGCGGAGCGATTCAAACAAATCGACTTGACATGATTTGACAAAATTGTCATGTGCTACCCAGGGATACCATTACATAGCAACAGAACATTCCTTAAAATACAGAATTTTTGCTACCGCGAAGGTTTGTTTTACTATATTATGTACACTTTATTTATAATACAAATTACATTAAATACATTTCATTACTCTATTAAATATGTAAACATTTTCAAAACGAATCCAAGTTTTTCATGATAATATTATATTTATGCCTTTTTCAACGTCTTTACTTACATTATAGGGTATTTTTTTGCTGTGTAAGGGATCCCTTGTGGGAAAACAAGGGGGGGAGGCTGTCATTTTTTCATGTTTCAATTTCTTGTTCAGAGCTTGGAATCCATCCTAAGAGGAGATACCAAATCCCTGATTGTATCCACCTGTGATTGACGTGTATATTCATATCATCTTTTTAACCATGGACATACAAGGCATTTACAAATAAATTTTGATTTTCACAAGAAAAATACACCCGCTTCATTCTAGCTTTACCCGCGGAATCTCCGGTCTAACTACATATACATAATTTATGCGAAAAATTGCCGATCTCATTGTAAAATAAATTGTCATGTCTAGGTTTTCTTGCATTTGTGATGGAAACATTTTTGTATCAGCTGTCAGTGAAAAAAAAACAGTGTCAGCTGTCATTAACGTCAATACAATAACGTCAGTCAACACAAAACGTCAATTACAAAGGAAATTTGGGAGCAGGCAGTTTCATTTCGGTTTTTTACTAATAGGTATTTAATTGAATCACTGCTCAAATCCTATTTTCTTGTATTTCATTGTGATTAGTGCAAAGTGTTCTATCATATTACCTGCTGATATTTGAATAAATTTTGAAAAATGCAAGGTAATGTTAGTTTTTATTTTTAATGAGTCAACCTGAGTCCTTGCATACATCTATAGGCTTTGTTTATAGAAAACATTATTGTTACTAGCCCCAAAACAAAGTTATTGATTTTTCTTTAAAGTTATGTGAGGATAAGGTATCTAGAAAATACTATAGAATTGCCTTTAAATTACTCTAATAACAGGACAATTCTAATGAGTCGTTCTGGTATTAGTAGTGTGTATTAAAATTTGCTTTTTGATTTAAAAGAAATGGTGTGGAATATTTCTTTTTATTTACAGACACGAGACCAGAGTTGTATGAAGAAGTTAAGCCATATCGGAGTGCACGAGAGAGAGAAAAGTGAGTAATTATTAAAGATGTTAGGATTTTCAAACTATTCATCCAATAAAAAAACTTTCTAAGTTTGTCAATAGCTTTCACTGTGTAAAAAAATAGTTTTATCCAGGGAACTACAAAGAGAACTTGTAAATTTTTATATTGAGTGAAACATATTGTAAATACTAAACTTAAATACTTAGAAATTCAATGACCTGCCAAAATGAATGTTATATTGTATTGAAATTTTATTATTATAGTTTATATTGAAATACAAATTTATAAAATTATTAATAAAGAAATGGAAAAAAATTCCTCACCCGGGTGAGAATCGAACCCCTCTGCATTTCGTGCCAAAAAATACAAATTTAAACCAATATTTTCCTCGCATTAGGCACGACAATATGGCCGAACTATACGCCGTAGTGTGCACGCTACAGCATCTAGAGAAAGCGTACATGAGGGACTGTGTGCCCGCCCAGGAGTATACTGCAGCGTGCAGCCGGCTGCTGGTTCAGTACCGGGTGGCGTTCAAGCAGGTCCAGAGCGATGAGTTCCCGACTATTGACACATTCGTCACTAAGTTTAGGGTAAGTTACAGGGTTCGAAATTATCAAGATAAATATCCCATAATTATCGTAGATGATTTGTAAATTAACTTCTTGAAATTTTCTTTATTTCAATTATTATAATATTTATCTCAAAGAGGGTCTCAGCTTTTGGCATTATTAAATTAACAGCAAAGAATAATACAATTTAAATGAGAAAAATACAATTTTATTCAGAGTTGTTTTTACGGCGTCAAAAAAAGTAAGAAATTACTTTTAAAAAAAGAGAAATTCCTGAAATTCACACTTCTCTTGTCAGTCCATGCATTTTTTATGTCTAGCATGTTTGGATACGTAAATGAACTTAGATTATTTTAGTTGTTGATTTTTATAATTATCAAAGATAAATATCAAGATAATTATTGGAATAATTATAATTATCATTTCGTACCCTGGTAAGTTATAATAAATTTTATTTTTTTTACAATATTTATTTTCTAAGTAGGCCCGACTTGACAAAACCACAGCCATTAAAAAATTACTAGACCTATCACTTATCAGTCCTGCAACCTTCAAATGACCACAGGAGATAATTAAATAATTAAATTAGCTTTTTAAATACCTAACCTCAGTTCATGTTGTAAGAGTCAGAAAAAAGGTAACTCGTCACCACGGAGAAGGTTTAAAGAGTAGGTGGGACCAAGAACTGAGTTGTGTGGCAATCGTGAGGCCATGACGTCATGATAGGGGCGGAGCTTCAGCGCCAGTGTAACGCAGTAGCTGTAACCACACGCTTATACAAGTAGTTTGGCTAGTCACTACAAGGTGGTTTCTATGTAAATGGGCAGGGATACAGTGTTAGGATGCTCCCCTCGTCCCATACTTCACCCCCGCTCCGCGGCACACTATTTTTGTATGAAAATATACTTAGCCGCTACTCCTTTTTTATTTCTTCTCCATGATTGGTATAGATATATATGTACACTTAGTTTAGTCATTATGATAAGTGTCTACGTTTCGTGTCAAAAGATAATCACTTAGTGATAGACCTTACATATGATCCGCCCCGGCTTCACACAGTGCATTGCCCCCTGACGCGAACGAATTCGTGGGCGGTAGTGATGAAATAAATGCTTGTTATTTCCACAGTTAGACTGTCCGGCGGCGCTCGAGCGGATAAGGGAAGACAAACCCAACCTGATCAAGGATGACAAAGGCAACACCAACAAATACATCGCTGAGATTGTGTCGGTAAGGGTCTCCCCACATCTATCGACGCGGAATCGGCTTAAGCCGAGTGCGTGTTATCACAACACTGGACTTATCTGTACAAACGGCTCGTTTCGCCGTCGGCCGGCCGGTATTAGTTAAACTCTTATTACATATAAATCACGCCTTTTTCCCTTACGGGGTAGGCAGAGCACCAAGGGCCGATAGAACCACATGGTGCCACTTCTGACCAATTTTGAGGGTATAGTTGAGATATACAAGTTCGGTTAGTAGTGACAGGTGGTCAGCCCATCGCCTACAAAACACCAAGACCCTCTTGTCCCTCTACTGACTTGTACAGTATGCCCGGGAAGGGAAGCAGCTGTAGTATTATACGTTTTTTTTTCACTCCCAGAGCAGCGTAGAAGCCTTATTTCGTAGATATAAAGGCTTTTTTGATCGGCTTAAGCCGATTCCGCGACCCTAAGACGTCGCAATTTTGTCATACGTTTGTCCGCGTTAAGTTTATAGACTATGTGTTGTTCTGATGTATAAGCTATATAACTGTCAAGTTTCATCAAAATCCGGTCAGTAGTTTTGCGTGAGAGAGTAACAATTATACAAATATCCATTCTCACTCATCATCGCATTTATAATATAAGGATGACGTAAATTATAAATAGATAAAATTATTTTTGCACTACAGAAAACATTTTATACAAAGGCGAGCTTAATGCCTTGGCCATTCTCTACCAGCTAACCTGGTTACTTAAGAACATCATTTATGGGTAGCACTAACATACTCGGCCGCGTGGTGCCGGCAGAGTAGAATTCGTACCACCCCATGTCTACCCATGGGTATCGTACGAGGCGATTAAGGGTTTCCGGGAGGTGGGCAGCAGCGCCTCCCGTGTTGACAACATAGTCCGAAATACAAACTGCGGTCACCAACCAGCCTGCCCAGCGTGGTGACTATGGGCAAATACCCCCCTGTGGCAGTAGTCTTGTGGCGTACCCTGGGGGAGGCCTACGTCCAGCAGTGGACTGTAATAGGCTGATGATGATGATGATGACGACTAACATACTAACTAAAAACTAAAAATGAAGTTATTTAAAGTTTAGGCTGCCGCCTGCCAGTCGTAAAAACAAAAAAGTGCCTAAAACGTTTTCACAAATGAATCTTGTCCCCAGCTGTTCATAACCCTGATGGACAAGCTCCGGCTGGAGTTGCGCGCGATGGACATGATCCAGCCGGAGCTGCGTGACCTGAGAGACACCATGGATCGTCTCGCCATGGTGCCGCATGACTTCGAGGGGAAACTCAAGGTATGGAGCGCTTACAATCTATACATACTATAATAAAAATGTAACGGATCGCTGTCTGTACATGGAAGATATATGAGAAAAAATATTTATAGGAGGTACAAAGCAATAGTACCCAAAACGATAATTTTTGGAATTTTTGTCTGTTTGTCGGTTTGTTTGTTTGTCTGTGCGTTTGTGCACGCTAATCTCAGAAACGGCTGAACCGATTTCGATGCAGTTTTCAGGAATATATTGTGACAGGTAACATATAGGCTCCTTTTTATCCCGGGAATATCCCACTTAACATATAGGCTCCTTTTTATCCCGGGAATATGTTTTTATCCCGGATAATTTCGATATTTTGTTTTCTTTTTCTGAAGTCCACGCGGACAGAGTCGCGGGCGTCCACTAGTAGGGAATATGCGTCTAACACGAAAACAGATTTAAAAAAAAAAAATATTCGAACTATATTACAAATACAAAGCGAATAATGCAAAAATAACATCAATCGGTTAGTAAATACCAAAGTTACAGCCCCCCTAGCATGACCACGCATCGATGATATCATATCGTACCAAAGTCATAAATCGGTTTATAATATCGTGCTTCGCAGGTCATGCTACTTGTGCTGCTATTGCAAGTTACGTAATCGGGGGGCCGGTATACCTTTATTTATTGGTGACTATTTCTGGGAACCGGTTTTTTTTATGGATACGGTGACCGGCAGGTACAAGAATGGCTGGACAAGCTGTCAGCGATGAGCGCAGCGGATGAACTGTCAGAGGCGGCGGCGAGACAGCTCGTGTTCGACCTGGAGTCCGCGTACGGCGCCTTCAACAAACTGCTGCACAAGGACTGAGGTGACACGCACACACGCACGCACGCACGCACACACACACACACACACACACACACACACACACACACACACACACACACACACACGGGTGTATTCCCAAAAAGTGGTAGTGCTCGCTTGAGAGGGGTGTCCTCTCAAGCGAGTCGACTCTCACGACATGCACGGAAGGAGATGCAGCTGATGTATTCTAGTGAAGCCAAATACAATATATTTATGTTCTCTTTAGCTTTTTAATATTCTCACTCGTCCCGGTTTTAATAATTAAAAAATATTTCTATTTTGTTACAGGTCAAACCTGATATACTGCTCAACAGGGCTCAAAACTGATTTAATTAGCTTCTTTTGTACAATATAAATTGTAAAACGTGTACTATATTTAATCTAAGTAACGTAATATTAATAATTAAATGTTAATTATAAGAAATTTATGGTCGACTCATCTATACTAATATTATAAAGAGGAAAACTTTGTTTGTTTGGTTGTAATGAATAGGCTCCGAAACTACTGGACCGATTTCAAAAATTCTTTCACCGTTAGAATCCTTATTGGACCTGGATGAACATAGGCTACAAGAATTTCCCGATATTCCCACGGGAAGGCGACCAACGGGAATTCTATATTTTTTACGAAAACCGCTATACATATGAAGCTGAAATCGGGCATATATGTTCATTGGGGACAGCGAGGGAGGACTAAAAACGGATTTCCCGAAATTCCCACGGGAAGGGGACAAACGGGAATTCATAATTTTTACGAAAACCGCTATACATATGAAGCTGAAATTGGGCATATAAGTTAATTAGGGACTGCGAGGAAGCACTAAGAACGGATTTCCAGAAATTCCCACGGGAAGGGGACCAACGGGAATTAATTATTTTTTACGAAAACGGTTATACATATGAATCTGAAGTTGGGCATATATATTTATTTGGGACCCCGAGGAAGCACTGAGAACGGATTTCCCGAAATTCCCACGGGAAGGGGACAAACGGGAATTCATAATTTTTACGAAAACCGCTATACATATGAAGCTGAAATTGGGCATATAAGTTCATTAGGGACTGCGAGGAAGCACTAAGAACGGATTTCCAGAAATTCCCACGGGAAGGGGACCAACGGGAATTAATTATTTTTTACGAAAACGGTTACACATATGAATCTGAAGTTGGGCATATATATTTATTTGGGACCCCGAGGAAATTCCCACGGGAAGGGAACCAACGGGCGTTCCAAATTTTTACGAAAACCGCTGTACCTACATATGAAGTTGTAGCTAATGTACTGATATGTACCGAAGCGAAGCGAGGGCGGGCCACTATTTATAATATTTTGTAAATTGTATCAGTACGTGTCTATAAAAGCAATGGGATAGCTAAAATTGTACGATATTTGCTGATCGCTTATACAGGGTGTAAAGGAGCACCAATACTTGAATTTGAGACTAGATGTGACATATTAATTTTTCAAGATTGTATGATCTTGATTAGGTATTTTTCCATACTATCTGGACAAATAAACATGTGATTTCAAGTCTGAAATTTTGTGGATAGAATACACATCACTAGTTCTATAACAGCCTTTATCCAATACTCAATCATTTACATACATACATACATATAATCACGCCTTTATCCCTTACGGGGTAGGCAGAGGAGCATCAAGGGTCGATAGAACCATATGGTGCCACTTATTTATTTAGTTATTGCACTCTTATGTAGTTAAGGATCTTAATGAATAATTTACAGATAACATATGACCCTGTTGGGCACAGCAACATGTTTTTAGTGTGCCTTAAAGTATTACTGCTCCTTTTCTATACTCTGTATGATTCGTATTAGTCCGGGAGGTAGCGTTGCATTTTTGATGGTGATTTTAGGCCGATCGATTTTGAGTGCAATTGATAGTTTAGATGAGGACATCAATTGAATTGAGCGTCAGCAGGCGCACTCAGGGTGGGGCGAGTGGGGAGAGAATGTCAAAAAAAAAAAATTATTTCTGTTCGTCCGAAAATTTGCACATCAGTAGTTTTAACAATAATAATAATTATAGAAACCGTCAGCTGTGAAGAAAATGGCGGGTTGTACGTCAGCAGGTTATATATACCTATATTAAAAATAATTATTTTCATTTCATTTCCGGTCGAATGAAACTGATACAGGTTATTCTTTATGCTATAAAAATGATAAAAAAAAGCCTCAGCAGATCTATCGATAGGGGTAAAATCGTCAGCAAGGGGATTATATGTGCCGAGCAGGTATTCAATCCGAGTATGCATTAACCTTGCTGACGATTTTACCCCTATCGATAGATCTGCTGAGGCTTTTTTTTATCATTTTTATAGCATAAAGAATAACCTGTATCAGTTTCATTCGACCGGAAATGAAATGAAAATAATTATTTTTAATATAGGTATATATAACCTGCTGACGTACAACCCGCCATTTTCTTCACAGCTGACGGTTTCTATAATTATTATTATTGTTAAAACTACTGATGTGCAAATTTTCGGACGAACAGAAATATTTTTTTTTTTTTTTGACATACTTGAAATTCTCTCCCCACCCTTACTGGAGCTGCTGACGTTCGAGTTACTCAATGACTATCCATGAAAAGTACGTTATGACATTAATCAATCGACCAGAAATGATTTTGTAAAATGCAACGCTACCTCCCGGACTATATTACGTGACAGCAATATGGGTAATTTGGCATTTTAACGCGATAATTTGACAATTTTTACCGTCGCATTGCTACTGCTTAGATTTTGCAAGATTACGTATCTCGCATTGTCATCTATCTATACATATGATAAAAATGTAACGGGTCGCTGTCTGTACATGGAAGATATATGAGAAAAAATATTATAGGAGACCTTTATCAACGCAATAGTACCCAAAATAATGATTTTTGAAATTTTTGTCTGTTTGTCGGTTTATCTGTGCATTTGTGCACGCTAATCTCAGAAACGGCTGAACCGATTTCAATGCAGTTTTCAGGAATATATTGTGACAGGTCCCACATAACATATACTTTTTATCCCGGGAAAATGTTTTTATGCCGGATAATTTCGATATTTTGTTTTTTTTTTCTGCAGTCCACGCGGACGGAGTCGCGGGCGTCCACTAGTAAAAAATAAGAATTATAATGAACTAGCTATATTTCCCGCGATTTCGTTCGCGTGGACTAACTAATATTATAAATGGGAAAGTGTGTGCGTGTGTCCGTCTTTCACAGCAAAACTGCTGAACCGATTTGAATGAAATTTGGTACACAAATAGTCTAGAGCCCGAGAAGGGACATAGGCTACTTTATATTGCGGTAGGTGACAGCACCGCGCGATAATAAGTCGCGGGAAAGTAAGTAGTATAGCATATGTCCTTCTCTGGGGGTACAGACTATATCTTGTGAAGTGGTCACTAACAAACGCCTTTATAATATTAGTTGGTATAAATAAACTCCACTAAACGCCTCCATGGTATAAATACAGGATGTAACAAAAGGAGTATGTTAAGCAAAAAGCTATGTAAATAGCCCACTAAAAGGAACCTGTCCACAAAATTTGAAACTCGAAATCACATGTTTATTTTTCCAGATAGTACCTATGAAGAATTCCTAAACAACTCAGGAATGTTCATACAGTCTTGAAAAATAAACATGTGATTTCTAGTCTCAAATTTTGGAAATACAGTACGGCCTCGTTAATCCGGGAGAGGCAAAAACAAGACCCTTTTCGGATTATCGAGGCGTCCGGATTATAGTATGCCATATTTAATGTTAATAAAACACATGTTTATTAACCTTAGTTTCTTTAATCAATTTTTAAATTATAGCAATTTGTCTTTTAATGTCAATGTCGAATGTTTACGTGGCGGCGCCATGATGTTAGCGGGCGCGCTAAATTGACACTGGACGTATTACACGAAAGGCGATAAACAGAAGACTGACGACGCATTGGCGACAGCCCCCCGCACCTACACTCGCCGGCCTCCCCCGCCAATCTCACTGTTCGGCCGGATTACAGCGATCACCGAACAAGCGGGAGTCTTGACATAGCTTTTCGCTTAACCTACCCTTTCTGTTACACCCCGTATAAACATCTCATATAAAAAGGCTGGCCCTATAATATTAGTTAAGACAATATTTATCGTAAGTCTTTTTTATCGTAAGTCGTCTTTAGCCGTAACGTATACTATAACGAATACGTTATTGTTTTATATCAAGTAAATGGTTAATAATTAAAATGTCTAGTTTTATTTATTCAGATCTTATGAACTACGCATTGTACTAACTCAAATAAATAAATAATAATAAATATTCACACACTACACAACACATTAACCTAGTCCCACATTAAGATCCCTAAGGTCTTGTGTCGTGGGTACTAAGCAACGGTATATAAATACATAGATAAGTATAGAAACATCCATGACTCAGAAACAACATCGATATTCATTATATCAATGTTTGTACCTACTGGGATTCGAACCCAGGACCTATGGCGTCGCAGGCAGGGTCACTACCTACTAGACCAATCGGCCGTCATACTTTCTACTTTCAAATTGTGTGTGTTCTTCTAGTAGGCTATTTTCATAGTAATGTCTAACATACCCTTCTATTACACCCTGTATAGCTTTGTGGATTTGTCGCTTTACTGTAAGATATACCTAAAACGCACTAAGCGTATCTTTCATAAGAATCTTCGGTACTTTTTCAATGTAGGTATCTACTTCTGAAATCTCAAAACTTCTTCTCGAACTGCTTACATAAACTGATTTATTTCATCGCAATTCGGATTACGAAACGTTAGTCAATAAATAAAATTTAATTTACCATTTTGTTAGTTATTGGACACACTTGCGATTGTTTAGTTTATGTGGGTTTTAATATTTTAAATTTTCTGGGTAAAGTTTTGTCTGTCTAGCCATTAGTAGGTTAAAACCTAGGTACTTCCAAAAAAGAGGTTACCTCCTATTATATTTTTTCGCCGAGTAAATACTGTATAAAGCAGTATAATGGGGTATGCTTGGAAAAAGCTCACTTTAGATAAATAATATATCGAATATACAAGAGACTGATATGTTTGTTTCATCTTGTATGACTATTATAATCCTGTAAGAAATAAGTAGGTATACTTGAGAATATTATTATTTACTATCGGGCACCTACGACTTCGTTCGTAGCTCAACTGTTATTCTGATGTAGTACCTATATATACAGGGTGAGTTTTGGTCGTCAGCGTTCCCGAAAACTACGGAATCTCCACATCGTCTCGATCATTTTTCTTCATGGAAGCATACCTGGGAAGTGTCTGGTTTCCAAAATATTAGGGTCCAAAGTTGAATAAATGGACTGCATTTTTCTGCATAAATGCACATTAACGCGTGTAGCAAGATTTTTTCACGAGAAATAAATAATATCTGTCTATGAATAAACTACCACAAACACTGGACACCGTAAATTTCGCCCGAGCAATAAATTTAAAAAAAAATCTCAAAAAAATTACATCGTTTCCCAGAATTTTTCCTGGCATAAACTTACTTTATTTGATGTAGGTATAGAGTACGTACCCTTAGTTAAAGGTGGCAACGAAAAAACATTCTGTATAATCTAATAAATGCCAAATTTAATCAAAATCCAATCAGTACATTTTGAGAATGAGTAACAAACATTTTACTTCTACACAATTGTATTTTTAAACAATAATGTGTATAAGAACTTATATTACGATTAATCAGAAAATGATTCTATTGACTGCAGAAAGTTAATTGAAAGAGCATTTTTTTTTATTTAACCACTTCTTATGTAAAAAGCTTACTATTTGTATTTATTTCCTACACGAATATAGTTTTACTACATATAAGTATTTAATACATGTTATACAAAAACTAAAGTAATTAAATCTACTTATATGATGAAAAATACATATTGTATATGTGTATCACCTGTATTTATATATGTTCTATTTAATAACAAGGTTTAATACATATTATTGAAAATGGGATTCTCACATGCTATATGTTTATTAATGCTGACGGTTCCGGTCACATATACAGCAAGGGTAAGTACCTACGTAAACTATTTGTATCTTTTTTTTACAATTAGATAGGGAAACATTTGACCGCCATCGTGCCTGATGTTAAGCAAGATGCAGCCTGAATATTGCGTCAATTTTTTAGGTATCTACTTAAGTTTCTATCATAATCAGTGGTCGGAGTAGGTATATTGAATTAAGGTCATTGACATCAAACGTATATGTTAATATGGATACGCCTCCGAGTTTCCGGATTATTATGATAAAAATAAAATATAAATACCGAAACTTCGAAATTATTACATGAAACTAGTTAAAAATGTATCAATACTCTCAACGCTATGCTGCTAGTTTTTGGAAACTCCGGTACATTCCCTCCGACCACGGATCATAATGCAAACTGCATCCCGTATAGATGTGGGTCACTAGAATTCCGTGCATGTCGTGAGAGTCGACTAAGGAACTCGGGAATTCTCTCGGGCGATGAGCTAGCAACTTGTTACCTAATCATTTACATCTGTCCCCGCTGTGCTAAACGTAGCTGTGGGATCTTGCAGTTCTGGCCACACCACTTTGGGAATACAGACGTGTACATATGTATGTATATATTCAACAAACACACGCGCTGAGCCATTTATAATCGTAGTTTTCAAAAAGTTCGGTTCGAAGGACCATAACTGACTTTAGATGCTGCTTGAAGAGATGCACACTTGAAAACTTTGATACACTGTATCTACAGGATGATTTTTGATCGTCAACGTTCCCAAAAACTACAGAATCTCCTCATCATCACGATAATTTTTCTCCATGGAAGCATACCTGGGAAGTGTCTGGTTTCCAAAATATTGGGTCCAAAGTTGAGTAAATAGACTGCATGTTTCTGCATAAATGCACATAGACGCGCGTAGCAAGATTTTTTCACGAGAAATAATTAATATCTGTCTATAAAAGATCTAACATAAACACTAGACACTATAAATTTCGCCCGATCAATGAATAAAAAAATAAAAATCCAGCATTTTTTTGGCATCAACTTACTTTATTTGATGTATAGAGTACGTACCCTTCGTTAACGGTGGCCACAAACACCCTGTATAAGGTAACATATAGCTCGTGCCTCGGAAAGTACGTAAAACCACACTTGTGCACTATAATATCTCCTGCGTACCTGGCCAAGCTCCGTAGCGATTGGTCGCCTTGGCCGAAATACGGTCGGAGATCATCATCATAAGGTAACATAATATAAGTTTTTTCTTTTCAGAATAAGATAACCTCACTAGCGAGTATTGACAAGAGTTATTTTTTAGTTAGAGAAGCCTATAAAGTGGCACATAACTTATTTGTAGCGGGCAGAAGTAACTATAATACACTGAAAATAAAATCTCTAAACGTGATAGACATGTTTTTAGATCTAGTTTACATTATGAACGAAGAAATGGCAAGAGAACTCAGGACTGCCATTGTCAAGTTTTACAAGATTAAGTATTTTAGAGACTTTACGAATTATATCATTTCAATGGAAGAGGTGAGTCAAATAATTATATTTTTAAACTGACTTTATAAGATCTTTTAGATAGATTGTTTATTTGGCTTTTGGCATTGTAGTGGATGGTAGGGCTACCGTCCACCTACGAGTTATGTGACTGCACAAGGATTAATATTTATGGATCATAAAAGATATTTTTAAGGTTCGGTAAAAGCAATATATTAGGCAAGAATTTTCCAACAGAATTGACAATAAACTTCATCTATTTTTATGCCTCGTTGAGCGAGTCGCCCGGTGCTGCGTTTGCACGTAGCTAGTACTGGCGCATACCTACTCGCTACACTACTCCCCCGGCGAGACCGTAACTACGGTCGATAGTAGTCAGGGAACCTCACTGATCTTCCACTTCTTGTGGTTGTAGCAGGTTGCTCTCTATGCGACGTTTCTTGGGTGCAGAATGCTGGCTTTAACCGATCTATTGAGACTCTCTGCGTTTTTCCTTGCACGTCGATGTCGAAGGTTTTCCCATCTCGCTGTAGTACCTTATAGGGACCTAGGTATGGAGCTTCTAGAGGTCTTCGTACTGGACCTTGGCGTAAGAATACGTGTGTAGCTGTATTCAGTTCTCTGGGTACATAGAAAGTGCGGTTGGAGTGAGTATGCCAAGTTGTAGGCTGCGGTGTTAACTTGGTCATGTGCGAACGTAGTCTGCCAATTATATTGGTTAAGTCTACTTCTTCGTCTGTTTTGCTGGTGAAAAACTGTCCAGGTAGGCGAAGTGGCTCACCATAAACAAGCTCAGCTGTCGATGCTTCCAAGTCATCTTTACATGCCGTGCGTATGCCCAATAGCACCCAAGGTAATGCTTCCGTCCAGGTTGAAGTCGCGTGGCAAGTAATGGCGGCTTTCAACTGGCGGTGTAGCCTTTCCACAAGGCCTTTGGCTGCTGGATGGTATGACGTGGTGGTATGATGTGTAGCGCCAATGAGAGCAGCAAGTTCCTTAAAGGTGTGCGATATGAACTGTCGTCCACGGTCTGTGGTGATGTGTTCCGGGCATCCAAACCGTGCGATCCAGCCGGATGTGATGGCGGATGCGCACGTTTCTGCTGTCATGTCTGGGATTGGGTACGCCTCAGGCCAACGCGTGACGCGGTCGACGATCGTGAGGCAGTACCTGTTGCCTGAAGATAAAGGTAAGGGACCAATGAGATCGAGATGAATGTGCTTGAATCTTCCTGATGGCGTGGAAAATGCTGATAATGGTGCTTCTGTATGTCTATGAATTTTGCTGCGCTGACATTGCTGACATTCTTTAACCCATTGCCTACAGTCTTTTCTGATGCCAGGCCAAACGAACCGTTGAGCAACCAACTGGACTGTTGCTTTTCGACCTGGATGACTTAGGTTATGCAATGTGTCAAATACCTGCTTGCGAAACGATTTAGTAACGAACGGACGTGTTGCTATCGACGTGTCACAGTATACTTCGCAGTCGACATCTGGTAACTTGATCTTTTCCAGCTTGAGTGAAGAACCGTTCCTGAGCAGATCTTGTAACTCACTGTCGTTTTCCTGTTCGTTAGCTAATGATAGGTAATCTAACGGTGAATGGATCTCATTAATGCGTGAAAGTGTGTCTGCGACTACATTATCCTTGCCAGCAACGTATCGGATGTCAGTAGTAAATTGGCTTATGAAGTCAAGGTATCTGAACTGACGTGGAGAACAATTTGCACGTTGTGAAGCGAATGCGAATGATAACGGCTTATGATCAGTCAAGATGAAGAAATTCTTAGCTTCCACCATAAATCTAAAGTAGCGTATAGCTTCGTAGATTGCTAATAGCTCTCGGTCATACGGGCTGTACTTTCTCTGGGAAGGGCTAAGTTTTCTTGAGAAAAACGCGAGTGGTTGCCACTGTTCATTTACGCGTTGCTGTAGAACTGCTCCTATCGCCGTCTCTGAGGCGTCAGTTTGTACAGACAACGGTGCGCGAGGATCTGGATGCGCAAGAAGTGCCGCATCCGAAAGGCTCTGCTTGCATTTATCAAAAGCTGCAAGTAGCTCAGGTGTCATATTAACAGGCTGCGAACTTTTTGTTTTGGTGCCAGCTAGAAGATTGTTGAGAGGTGCCTGAATATCAGCTGCTAAAGGAATGAAACGATGGTAAAAGTTGATCATCCCTAAGAATCGCCTCAGTTCTTTAACAGTCTTGGGAACTGGGAATTCTTGTATAGCCTGCGTCTTGATACTAAGAGGCTGTATACCAGCGGCTGTAACTGTGTATCCAAGAAAGGTTACTTCAGGTTTACCAAATACACACTTGCTAGTGTTAATCAGGACACCGTACTCTGATAGTCTTTTAAATAGTAAATTTAGATGATGCTGGTGTTGTTCGCGATCTTTGCTAAAAATTAAAATGTCGTCCAAATATCCGAAACAGAAGTCAAGTCCACGTAATACCTCATGCATGAACCTTTGAAACGTCTGGGCAGCGTTACGAAGACCAAATGTCATGTATGGGAATTCGTAAAGGCCGAAAGGTGTAGTAATCGCCGTCTTGGCAATATCTTCCTCGTAGACCGGTATCTGGTTATAAGCTTTGACGAGGTCGCAGGTGGAGAATATGGTGTTTCCAGAAAGCTGATGGGAAATGTCCTGGATGTTCGGAACTGGGTAGCGGTCGGGAATCGTACGAGCATTCAGTGCTCGGTAGTCCCCACAGGGACGCCAGCCGTCATTTTTCTTGCGCACTAGATGAAGCGCTGATGACCAAGGGCTCTCCGACTTTCGCGCTGTTCCGCTTTGAAGCATATCTTCAAACTCCTTCTTGGCTATCTTCAGTCGTTCGGGGTCGAGGCGACGAGGGCGACTGAAGACGGGTGGACCAGGCGTAGTGCGTATATGATGCACTGTGTTGTGCTTAGGTGCACGTGGTGTACCGGCGGGACGAGTAATTTCCGGAAACTCCTTCAAGATATTATGGTAGTCCGTGACGTCGGTAAAGGTGCGGACTGATGAAATATCTTTGCTAGAATGCTGCTTGGGTACAGGAACTGTCAATGTTGTGACGCCATCAACTAACAACTGATTGCGACAGTCGACTAGTAGGTTGTAGTATCCTAGAAAATCGACGCCGATGATAGGTTTGGAAACGTCGGCTACGATGAAACGCCATGTGAAGGCTCGACGAAGTCCCAAATCCAAGGTTAGTGATAGATAACCATAAGTTGATATGATGGAACCATTAGCTGCGAACAATTCGTATTCGGTTTTGAATCGTTTCCCTCGAACTGCGGATCGTGGAAATACACACAAGTCTGATCCGGTATCAATCAGATATTGTATCTTAGTTTTGCGATCCGTTACAAACAGGCGGCTTGGTTTGGCTAGGCAGTCATTCTCCGCCACTACTGGCTGCCTTAGTAGTTTTCCGACTTCTTAGTTGTATAGCTGCAGGGCTTGGTGCATTTTCTGGCCCTTTCTCCAAAGTGGTAGTGGTACCAGCAATAGTCTGCGGATCGAGAATGGCTTCTGGATCTGGATCGGTAGTTATGAAACTTTTGCCTAGCTCGTGATCTTGGTCTAGTATGGCGGTGCGTCAAGTTTTCCAGCTTCCTACTAAGTTCTTCCACTTTATCAGTTAACATATTGATAGCTGCTTCGGATTGACTAGTACTTGCTACTTGACCAGTTACTCGACCAGCTACTCGACCGTTCACTTGCTCGTTTGTTGGGACGATCTCGTCTACTCTGTCCGCGAGCTCCGCTAACTGTTCTAGGCTGGTGTGTGGTTGTGTAACCAGAATGGTCTGCAAGCTAGTAGGCAGTCTACTAGACCAGATGGTTCTTATGAATTCGTCGGGAATTGCTGTTCCTGACAAATTTTGTAGGTGGCGTAGAAATTGCGATGGCTTTCTATCGCCTAGCTCTTCATCTATAAGAAGCTGCTTGATCTTGCGCTCTTGAGATGCGGATAGTCGTTTTATCAGCTCGGCTTTAAGTTTTTCATATTTACCGGTGACGGGAGGCGTGATAATAAGATCCCGGACCTCTGCGGTATGTTGCGGCTCGAGTTGAGAGATGACATAATAAAATTTTGTCGAATCCGTTGTAATGTTGGAGAGTATGAATTGTCCCTCGAGTTGTGCGAACCATAGTACTGGGTCGTGTGGGTTAAATACGGGTGTCCTTACCCCAACACGGCACGACTCCAGCTTCTCTGCCGCTGCGTCCATGTATTCCTCCTTGTCGGTCATATTTCGGGTTTTCCAATTTTGTTCGTTCGGGGTCACCAGTGTAGTGGATGGTAGGGCTACCGTCCACCTACGAGTTATGTGACTGCACAAGGATTAATATTTATGGATCATAAAAGATATTTTTAAGGTTCGGTAAAAGCAATATATTAGGCAAGAATTTTCCAACAGAATTGACAATAAACTTCATCTATTTTTATGCCTCGTTGAGCGAGTCGCCCGGTGCTGCGTTTGCACGTAGCTAGTACTGGCGCATACCTACTCGCTACAGCATGTACACATACACAGACAACACAAATCAAGAAAAAATAGATAAAAGGGAATATAAGACAACAATGAGATTATAACAGTAAGAAGGTACAGGCAAATGACAAATACATAAAAACGATACAAAGAAGTGTGGGATACACTTAGTGAGTCCCCTACCGTGCATGCATATGTGTAACTGCCAATCAGGTCCCCTTTCAGCTGAATGCTGCTTGCTCAAACAGCGCGGAATTGCGGTGGTGTAGCAACCATAGAAATGTAAAAACAACTGCTGTCTTTACGGTGCCGAGATGTGAAAATTTTCTTAACATCGTTAAATAACGGCACTGTTATCCTAGGAAACTAACGCTATTAGAAATAGCGGTGATGGCTCAATGGGTTAAATTTTAGACAGACGGCGGCGGGGTAGGTTCTTACGTGCATATACTACTGATTTTAAGGTCAAGTATGCATCCATAAAGAAATACAAAGTAAATGGCTCTATAAGTGTAAAATAAACCATAATGGTGCAGGCCCCAAAATAATAATAATAATAAGCCCGCAGGGCAGCTTGTGGCGAGTTGTTGGGAGGTAGCGTTCCCACGGACCTGAAGTGCTCCCGGGGGAAGACCCTGTTCCTCATCTCCGGCGCCGGAGTGAGGTCTGACGAGGAACAGTTCCCCCACCTCTGCCTTGCCTTCGCCGGCCGGGCAGAGTGGAGTCGCGAGAGCTATGACAGCTCGAGGGTGGACGTGCCCGTCAGTAAGTGGCGAGTTGGCTTCGGTTTAAAGTCCAGGGGCACCCCTCCACCCTAGCCGCTTACCAAATGTTGCCCCCTTTGTCGCTCCGTGCGTGCGGCCGTTTCAGGGGGCCCATGAAATGAGTCGGCGAGTCACCGCCTGCCACCAAACAATTATGAGACTTGGTTGTAATGGCAGGCGTCCGTTAGTCTCCTTCAATAGCCCAGTTACCCAACCCCACCCAACATACAGCCCCATAGCCCATGACCTTTGTTTCCTTCGCATGACATAGCTCTGCACTCCAATAGTCTTGCACATGGCGGGGACCATCGCCGGGTGTATCATATTGTGCGGTCGGCGATGGTATCTGCCATGTGTATCCCACACCATAGTATAAGTTCTCTAAAAAGGGCCTCTACATCTTGGCTACGGCCCGATGCACGCCTCTCAAAGGACCGGTATTCTGTAGTCCCGAGAATTTAAACAGAGATACAATAATAATAATAAATATTTACAAACTACACAACACATTAACCTAGTCTAGGGCTGCCATACGTCCCGGTACACCGGGACATGTCCCGGTATGAAGCGTTGTGTCCCGGTCAGCTAGTCATTTGTCCCGGCATGCACATAATACGTAAGCCACCACAGCTTTGCGTAAATGGAGTTTGCGCGATCTGCGAATGAAATGGAGTAGAGGCGAGCGAGACTGCGAGCAACATAATGTACCTATCCTACTCTGACCTGCGTCCCGCGCTGCGCTTCACCCTCGCGGCCTCGCTCGCCCCCGCCGCGCGCGCGCCCCTCCGCATTCGCATCTTGTCTTGTTGCGTCGCGTGACGCGTCGTTCGTTCGTCGTAGGTACAGTACAGTGTTTCGTTTGATTGGTTTAGGGAACAACGTACCGACCTAGCGCTGCGCACTGTCGTGTAGGTATTTTACAGTAGTTTATTGCCAAAGTCATGCCAAAAAGAAAGTGTTTTTTTTCTGACGATTATACTAAAGAGTGGTCATTCATTAAAAAAGGAAGGAACGATCATGAAGCTTTGTGCTCGATATGTGGCTTTTTTATATCTGTAAGTCATGGCGGTAAGTCGAGTGTCAAAGATCATATTCAAAGTAAAAATCACAAGTCGAAATTATCAGTTGCATCAACTTCTAAAGATATATCGACATTTATGATCAAGCAAAATACCACCGAAGACATGTTAATATGCGCTGCCGAACTGACCACAGCTTATAAAGTTGTAAAGCACCACCAATCCTTCAGCTCTTTAGATTGTACGACGAAACTGAATGCTGTAATGTATCCGGATTCAAATATCGCGGCAAAACAATCAACTGCAAGAACAAAGGCAACTGCTATCATTAAACACATTTTAGCTCCACACTCGATCGCTCAAATTAAAACAGAAGTCGAAAAAGTTCCATTTTACGGAATTTCAACCGATTCTAGCAATCACAAAGCCGAAAAGTTATTTCCACTGCTGATACAGTACTTTACAGAAAAAGAAGGATTGAAAATTAAATTACTAAAATTAGACACATTGCCGAATGAAACATCTGAAACAATCACTTCGTTTTGTATAAAATCATTGCAGGATCAAAACATTCCTGTGCAAAATATTGTTGCTTTCAGCGCGGATAACACAAACGCTAACTTTGGAGGAAGAGAGAGGCGTGGAGTTAACAATGTTTTTTTTAAATTAAAAGAGATTTTGTCCAAAGACATTGAAGGCATCGGTTGCCCAGCCCACATACTACACAATACAGCTTCCACTGCCACCGATGTGATGTGATGTGATTGACGTGGAGTCTATTGTTTTGAAAATTTTCAAGTATTTTTCCATATTCACTGTTAGAGTGGAACGTCTTAAAGATTTTTGTGAGAATGCAGCAATAGACTACAACAATATACTCTCACATTCCAGAAGCCGGTGGCTTTCACTACTTCCAGCAATTGAACGCATACTAAAGTTATGGGTACCATTGAAAGATTTTTTCGCTAATGAATCAAATGCCCCAAAAGCTGTAGTCGATTTTTTCGCTAATCCCTTATCAGAAGTTTACACTCTCTTTGTGCACAGTCAATCATTTCTGATTGAAAAACAAATTAAAAGGATCGAAAAATCAGTTATTACTATTGTTGAGGTGAAAAATGTTTTAGAGGATACAAAAAAACAATTGAGTGACAGATTACTAAATAAATATTTAGGCAATCATACAAGACAACTTTATAACACACTAAAGAATGAAGGCACAATTAATACAAGTCAATCCGAAATATTTGACAAAGAAACGGGAGATTTCTTTAGCACTGCTACCCGTTATCTCGAACAGTGGACTGAGCCGATGACAAAATTTGATGTTTTCGCTTGGATGATTTTAAATGATGTTCCCCCATGGCAACAAGTAGAGGAAACTACAAGATATTTAAATGAAAAAGATATAGTTGTAGATGATTCAATGTATGAAGAATTTATGTACTTAAAATCGTTTATTGAATGTGAAATGACCGATGAGTGGAAAGCTAAAGATATGCAAGAAAAATGGAAATACTTTTTTTATAAAACTGAAGAACAGGAAAGAAAAGCAAATCTTCTTAAACTGTGTCAATATGTTTTTGCAATCCCAGGCCACAATGCTCATGTGGAACGAGTGTTTTCGTTAATTTCATCGCAGTGGACGAAAGAACGAAATTCACTCAGTGTGAGCACAGTCGAAAGCATCACTCAATGCGTTTATAATTATCAAATGACGTGCACAGAATTTCATAATTACGTTAAAGGGGAAAAGGAATTACTGAAAAAAGTGAAATCTTCCGAAAAATATGAATGGGCAAAGAAAAGTGTCACCGAGAACGTAGTGTAGGTAAGAAGAGTTGAGTTTGATATTTTTTGACGTGAAACGTCTTTAAAATCGCGCCGAAACATACGGGTACCAGGTTTAAAAACTGGACCGTAACGAAAAGGTCTATATCATCGTACCTTAATAATTAAAAAACTATTAGTCTTAGAAACAAAAATGTGGTGTAAATATTTCACTTATATAGTCAGCTCGCTGTTATGACATTGAGTTCGTGTCGGGGTCAAGCGGGGTGGCGGGGGAGGGATAGTGCGATAACTGTGCGAAATCGGCGCTCACGCTTGTTTCTATTCAGTGTAACTCGTGACTCCGACTTTATAGCGTGGTGATTCTTTCGTGTGTTTGTCAAGTTTATTTGAACCGATTGATTTATACAAAAATAAGTGTAATTTGGACAGTATTTATATCTATACTAATATTATAAAGCTGAAGAGTTTGTTTGTTTGTTTGTTTGAACGCGCTAATCTCAGGAACTACTGGTCTGATTTGAAAAATTCTTTCAGTGTTAGATAGCCCATTTACCAAGGAAGGCTACAGTCTATACAACAACCTGCCCGGCTTCGCACGGGTACAACGCCCCCTCACGCGGACGAAGTCGTGGGCGGCTGCTATTTAAAATAACCAGAAAGTGACAATAAATATATAAACATTTGCTATGTATTTTATGTTTCTATTACGTACCTGTTCTTTTTTATTAAAATACTTAAAACAGCGTCCATCTTGTTTTCATTTCAATCTTTTACTTTAAAAGCGATTCGCTAACATAGACGTTTCACGTTAAAACCAACGGCCGTGTGCCCCGACACAGCCCCACCCGCTTTTTATTAAAGTTTCTTCAATATTACCAGTTTTTGAATAATCCATGGTACTGACCCCCCCCCCATATCTGTTCTGAATGTCCCGGTTGCCGTCTCAGCATTTATGGCAGCCCTAACCTAGTCCCACATTAAGATCCCTGAGGTCTTGTGTCGTGGGTACTAAGCAACGGTATATAAATACATAGATAAGTATAGAAACATCCATGACTCGGAAACAAACATCGATATTCATCATATCAATGTTTGCACCTACCGGGATTCGAACCCAGGACCTATGGCGTCACAGGCAGGGTCACTACCTACTAGACCAATCGGTCGTCAATAAAAATAAAGGGATAAACCCCACATTGATAATAAAATAAAATAAAATAAAAATAAAAATAAAAATCATTTAATTCAGACCGAGATCCATATACATAGCATGTTAGTAAAATAGGAATAATGAATTATAGAAACAATAAAAAAAAAAAAAAAAAATGAATTGAATAAAATAAAAATAGTGTTAGTAATCATAATTATTATTATAAATTCTATAAATTATGTTAATGAAACGCCCTCCGCGACAGGTGTTTCGTGCCGAGTATTACGGACTACTAAATCACCCTCCGCACGAAACACCGCCACATTGGCGAGTCATATCTATTCGCAACAGTTTGAAGGATGCTGTTGGGACTGGCCCGAGTTCTGCAGATCATAGATGCCGTTTTTTTGCGAATAATTGCATGAAAACCGTCGGTTTGATATTCAGCGAACATCCCAGATGCACTACAGTATCGAGGCAATCCCAACATCATCCTAAATATATTATTATATTGTACACGCAGGGTCTCTAGAGGCTTTTTGGCATGGCTGACCCACAGATTTCCCGTGTAGAAGCATTGGCAATAGGCTTTAAAGAGCGACAGTTTAGCTTCTTCGCTACAACGGGAGAATCTACGGATCAGCATATTACCTCTGACCGCCAGAGCCCTACGCTCCCTTTCGATATCTGCATTGTCTGTAAGGTCGTCGGCAACAATGTGACCAAGATATTTAAAAGTATGTACTCTTTTGATTTTATCACCATTAAGTGTTAAATCTGGCACGTTGTCCACATGTCTACCTGCGGCCTTAAAGACAATGTATTCACATTTTTTACTATTATAAACAAGGCCGTGTGAAGCAGCATACCCTGAACAGACAGTTAACATTTTTTGAATAGATTCCACAGTAGGGCCCAGCAGCACCATGTCATCAGCATAGCTGATGTTGTTAATACTAACTCCATCAACGCTGCATCCCACGCGCATGCTGCTGAGCTCCACTATGAGATCATCCATATAAAGGTTGAAAAGGGAGGGAGAACTGATCCCCCCTTGTCGCACTCCACAATTCAACCCGTAAGAGTCTGACTGAGCATTAGACCATTTAATAAAATTGGTTTGGTTTCTGTACCAATACTGAAATATCCCCAGTGCATGCGCCGGCACACCCCTGTCCCTCAACTTCCGCCAAAGCACCTCATAAGATACAAGGTCAAAAGCTTTGGAAAGGTCAAGAAAACAGGCGTACACCGGTGTTTTGCGATTAGTATAGTATTGGACAGTGTGCTTAAGACCCAAAATTGCGCTTTCAGTTGATAGTCCGGGACGAAATGAATAAGACTGGCTGCTTAGCCTCTGCAGTTACATCGAGATTGGAGTACCACAAGGGACACTACTGGGTCCTTGGCGTGCCGCAAGGCACTTTACTAGGCCTCTACCCAATGCCTCTAGCTTTATGCTTCGATGGAAATGTGTCAAGCCTTGATGCTTATCTCTACGTTTTTATTTTGTGCTATAGGTATGCAGTTTCTTTCAAGTCATTTGACTTAATAGTTTTTCATTTGATTTATGGGCGGTAACTGATGTCTTCTTTGATAACAAGCAACATTCGAAATAAATTTACCAAAAGTATTTATATAGGGTTCCTGTAGCTACATAAAAATTAACAATATTTCTAGATGATAGACATAGCAGAACACTGTTTAGTGGAACCAACATCGAAGGTAGAACAGATAAGGTCTCATTTCCACTACGTTATTAAGAATTTTGAGGACGTCAGGACGTTTGATTCCGTCAATAAATGCAGTAACGAGCTGCCGGACGAAGTCGCGGCTGCGCATTGTATTCTTCACCAAGCTGTTCTGTAAGTAATTATTTAGGGTCATATCTGACGGAAGATGCGTCAATATAGATAGGCGTAATATATAGATAGAGTATCGTATACATCGGTTGAGTGTGAAATGTTTTGTGATATATTTACCTGTTCTGACGTTACGCGACCGACAAATACGCGACGGATTTTCCGTCAGATATTAACCGACCCTTAATACATAAAAAATAATTTTCGCTATTTATCTACTTCATTTTCGCGAGAGCACATGTAAATGGATTGATTGATTAAATAGCTATTCAAAATTTAAAAGTATGTAAATGAAGATTTAATGAATCAGCGTGGTTGGATAGTCCCATCCCTTCGTCCTATATATAGATACGCGAATTGTGGACTAAGAGCCGGGAGAGCTTATGCCCAGCAGTGGGCTAAGTAATATAATATAGGTATAACTTCGTACATAACGTTTCGCGACTGCAAGTTTCTTAATCAGCCTACCGGCCCCCTGATTACGTAAAAACAATAGCAAAGCCAAAACCGCGCGATCGCGATAATTGAGAGTGTGTGCGTGCGCGCAACGAGCGCTCGGCGTCCTCCCGCGCCCCGCACCTCGCCCAAGCACACGCATTGCTATTGCTTTTACGTAATCAGGGAGGGGGCGGACTTTGTAGTCCCGTGATTTTAGAAAAATACACAATTTATTGCGCAATTTTTTTTAGCTTCAACGAAACCATCCAAGATAACCTAGTGACAATAGTGGAGATTAAAACTCGCCAGCACGCGCAGGAGATGAACGAGTCCCTATACAACGTCCATCTTTGCCTCAACGATTTCGTGCCAAACTTCTTTAAGCAACTCCTCGTCGACTCCTATACTGATAAATGTGGGTACCTGAAGGTGGTCAATGCGTCTATAGCTGATCTGGTGAAGGATAAGTGGAGGAAGAACGAGACCAAGTTTCCTCTTAAATGGGGACCGTTGGTAAAGCTGTTGAAATCGAAGTAAGTGTTTTACAACAAGACCTCTAGTGGTTTTGTTTTTATTTATGCATATTAGCTTATAATATCTATTTAGAATCGGAAACATTTCCCATTGGATTACCGGTAGTTAGATTAGATATTTGTGCCCGAGAGCGGCGGTTGTGTCACGCTTTACCACGTGGAAACTGGTGAAGAACTGGTAACTGGTGAAAAGTGGCTGTGTAATTTCGATACCTGATTTCACCGACGTCTCCTAAGATTTAGAACTTTCCTATCGCATTTTAAGTATCAGTTTTGACAACATTCGATTTTACCAAAGTACCTACCTATAAGGATTTCCTAACAGCTTAAAAGATCTCCTAAGATTAGAAGCTCGAATTTCGGGCTCTTAAGTTTAGGTGACATTTATGTTTGGATTTGTATTACCTACCTAGAATTCACGATTTCAAAGATATGGATAACATACATACGAGTAACTCAACTATGATAGTTTTTACGCTATTGAAGCAGTCGAAGCAGTACAAAGACGTAGCTTATTTGCTCGAAGGCGTTTATACCGCGGAAGGCCGAATTGCTTTCAACGACAGTTGACAGTGACAAGACAACTAGGTCTGTTTTGTATACAGCCTCATTTTACATTTTTTGACCGTAATTAATAAATGTATTGACAAAATTTATAAGAAATAAGGTTTTTGGCTATATTAAAACACATTGTACTGATATAATTGTAACTTATTTAAATTAATTTCGTTGTAGACAATTTTCAAATATGTTGTCAAACAAACAAACACACGATTTTACGAATTCGGTTTTCGACATCACTATTATGTAAGAAGTCCGTACTTTTGTGAGTCCCTTTGTTGGTGAAAAGCAATTTAAGTTAGAAGTTAGTTTAGGAGATGTCTTTCTCTAAAATCTTCCTAACAAAGAGACCGTTTAGGGAGCACTGGTGAAATCCGGCAGAAAATAATATAAAAAAACACTTCTGCCCAACCTCTTTAGAGGTTATCAGATCAGACACGACTGTATGTATTTTTCACATGAAGACACCCTTACTCGAAGAGGTATTTTATATGTACTGTAGGTAGGTACTCATAAAGTTGAAGTGTTATGTTCTAACCTTCTCTTCTAGATAAGAATGACCTAGTGCTAATTTGCCTTTGGCCACTAAAGCTATGGTCACGGCCGTCACCACAACCTGCACCCGTATGATGAATTTGGTGAGAGCGAGATGTCTCACTTTTAAACGTCAAATCCACAGCGCTAAGTAATAACTAGACAAGGCAAGTGTTTCTACTTGGTGTGTAAAAAGGGATTGCAAACCACTTCTATCAGCCCTAATTCATTCAGTCCTGGCTCGAGAACGAGTGTCTATTCTAATTCTTAAGTCTATTTTTTACATGCAAAGCATATAGGTACACTTAGTTTATCTAGTTATTAATAGCTCTGTGAATTTGACGTTTAAAAATGAGACATCTCGCTCTCACCAAATCATCATGCGGGTGCTGAAACACACAAAAATCTATGCCTCTGCTGCAGTGCTCAGCTGGGTCTAATTTTGCATAATATGTAACCTTGGACTCCGCAGGTCCAAAGTTACATGCAAAATTAAACCCAGCAGAGGCGGTACGATCGGGAAATTGAACCTGCTAGAGTAAGTTGGGACTTAAATTAAAAAACAGTATTTTTTTCAGGTTGGCATCCCCTGAGAAAAATCTGCAGCAAGAACCTCTATTTCTGACCCTAGTTGCCGCAAATATTAGCTCAAACGATATTGTTCAAACGCTGTATAAGTAATCTAGTTGTAGATAGATACGTCAATTTATATTCTTAAGTAGTGGTCGCCCGCGACTCCGTCCGCGTGGACTACAGAAAAAACAAAATGTCGAAATTATCCGGGATGAAAACATTTTCCCGGGATAAAAAGTAGCCTATATGTTAAGTGGGACCTGTCACAATATATTACTGAAAACTGCATGTGAAATCGGTTCAGCCGTTTCTGAGATTAGCGTGCACAAACGCACAGACAAACAGACAAAAATTACAAAAATCTTTATTTTGGGTACTATTGCGTTGATAAAGGTCCTCATCATCATTATCATTCGTCATAAAAAATTTTCTCATGTATCTTCCATGTACAGACAGCGATCCGTTACATTTTTATTATATGTTTTATATATTTTTATGAATATTATATTACTATCGTTAAATCTAATTTAATTATTATAGAAATAAGACAATATTGTAAATAGATAGTAATTAAATAAATTCATTAACAATTCACAAATTTCCTTTTTTTTTTACCTAACTCAAGTGTTCTCAAACTGCATGATCACAAAGGAGATCATATAGCTACGATTAGAATAGCAAAGTCAGATGTAAAAAGATCAGGTGACAAGCTAGCTCATCGCTTCTGACGGCGACTCTTACGTCATAGCAAGGTAGGTATACGATAGGATATCTCCTATCCAGCCATGTATCCAGCCAGCGCCGGCCCAAAGTAAATTTTAGAATAGAGCGAGATCCAATTATGGCGCCTCTCCTGTTTGCTCCTAATAATATATACCTATATCTTTACCATTTAGGCGCCCTCTAGGATTTGGCGCCTGGAGCGATTGCTCCGTTCGCCGTATGGGCGGGCCGGCACTGGATAAAACTGATGTAATCTAGTAAAACCTCGCATCGAGAGCCTCTCGCAGAGCACGCCACAAGGCTTCTTCCATTTTAGCCATCCTGTTACTACCAGCCACCCTCTTCAAGTCATCGGTCCATCTGGTCGGAGGGCGTCCAACGCTACGTTTGCCGAGGCGCGTTAATTACGTATGTATGTAGGTTATCACGTTATCCGACAGTATTCGACCAGGTGCAGTGGCTGGTGACATTGTGTATTGAATTCTGAACGATATAAAACGACAAAAAAGCATGGCCGGTTAGTGATTGTGCGTAGTCCTACATGGATATAGCAGATCTAGGTATATAGGAGGTACGTGGTTAAAATAGGTTTTATAATGAAGATATAACGTAGTAGGCACCTGGCACACTGGCAGGTCATTGGTTCGAATCAAAGTAGATGTAGGTAAACATTGATATGGTGATTATGCCTGTTTGTTTCCGAGTCGTGGATGTTTCATTGAACCCAAAGTTTGGACCGATTTGCAGAAACATGTTCACAGTCCCACACGGAAACAGCCGTGACTCGAAAACAAATATATGCTACTTATTTATCTTAGCAATCATATTATGAGCAGCACCTAGTACCGGATTCGAACCCAGGACCAACTACGCCATTCGGTCGCCAAAATTTATAATGCAATATACCGTTTGGGCTTTTCCTGTAAAATTACAATATTTTAGCCACAATGGTTCAATCAACAACAACTTCAACATTAGCACTACAAGATCCACGGTTAGAAAAATCTGAAGAAATCTATACTTATCTCAAAGCACCTGAAATCATCGATCCATATGAAGCTGCACGACCCCGAAATGAACCTAAGTTTATGAACAAAGTTAGACAGTGGGAAAAGAAATTGGGTTTTGTAACACCCCTGAAGTGGACAAGTATAATATATTTACTAATATTTCATTTACTACCAATCAGCTGGGTGGCATATATGGTAAAAACTTCAGATTATTGCCAAGTGAAGACTTTAGTATTGTGTAAGTATTTGCTGACACATTTAAAATCTAAATATCAACCTCATCCCGCTTGAGCTTCGCGTTTATTCGCTCGTCTGCACCATGTTCTTTGCTTCTACGTTGAAACAGCAATGGACTTGTTGCTGAACATAGGCTACTCCAAAACTTCCACTGCGACTGGTTAGAAGAGGCCTGCATCCAGCAGATACCCGCGACCCTGACTAGGTCGTCCGTCCATGCCGGTGGCCTTCCCACGTTGCGCTTGCTATCTGATCGATACCACACTCTATCTATGTATCCAGCTTCCTGCACCCCCTGCTGAGTCCTCCTCTTCAGTAAGCCACTTTACTCGGACCTGCGTCAGCCTCATCCACCGGTGACCAGAGAAGTTGGTAATGTCGTTAGACCATCGGGCTGGTGGCCTGACTCTAGGTGACTTTGCGTCGCTTGGTCATCGCTCTAGTCTATAATCGCCCCTCCTGACCAAATGTCTAGACTATATCATAAAATTGTATGTTTTTACTATTCCAGCATATGTGTTCTATCAGATCATGGGATTCGGTGTAACTGGTGGCGTCCATAGGTATTGGACGCATCGCTCATATAAAGCCACTTTACCTCTGCAGCTGTTTCTCACATTATGCTTCACAATGGCCGGGCAGGTATGATGTCTGCAGAATTAGAAACGCTTGGAAGCTTGGAAGATATATAGGTAGAAGAGGCTGCACAGGGCGAAGGGATATCGCTTACTGTGCAGTTTCTATATTGCTCAAGATTACATAAAGCACATTCCAAACATTTTATATGTATAAGGAAGTTGTGAGGATCTCTAATTATGTTCTGTAGGTTATAGAATAAGAATCTTTTTCAGAATAACATATTCGAATGGGTGCGTGATCACCGCGTCCATCACAAGTTCTCTGACACTTCTGCAGATCCTCATAACATCAAGCGAGGGTTCTTCTTCTCGCATATGGGATGGCTGATGATGAAGAAGCATCCCGACGTTATAAAGGAGGGCAGAAAGATAAACATGGACGATATTAAAGATGATCCAATTATCAAGTTTCAAGTCAAGTGAGTCCAAAAGGATTTTCGATCTTATATATGAAGTATATGATCCTCAAATTGAGGTATATAGGTATAGTGGTTCATCAGCAGGAATAGCGACAGTAACTTCATACAAAATGTCTGATAATTTTCATAAATACTGGCGCTGGCTGATGCCTACCTCACAAAATCTTCACTCGCCCCTAACAATACCCAGACATGGGGTTTCTACTCTACACTTACAAAACCAATGTCCTCATATAACTATTGAAGGTTTATCCAATGGGCTCGATTCACCGTCACTACATATTATAAAAACAAAGTCGCTTTCTGCTGTCTGTCCCTATGTATGCTTAGATATTTCAAAATAGGAAGCGGATTTTGATGCGGTTTTTTTTAATAGATAGAGTGATTCACGAGGAAGGTTTATAATGTATAACTAGGGACCCGCCCCGGATTCGCACGGGAGTAATGCGCTCTCACGCGGGCGAAGCCGTGGGCGGCCGCTAGTTAACTACCTATATATATTTTTACGTGTGTTTCAGATACTTCATACCGTTAAAGCTGTTATTTAGCCTGGTGGTTCCAATGTTTCTACTGGCTACGTTATCAGACGAGAGGCTTCATCATGCGGCTTTATGCCAAGTTGGTGCACTGGTGTACAGTTACCATTGCACATGGTCAGTGAACAGCTTTGCCCATCGTTGGGGAAACAAGCCCTATGACAAGTATGTATTTGTAAGTTTGAAAATGCTATAAACGTGGGTGTGGAATGACCTTTATGATCTTCATTGAGGGGTCGCCCACTACCGGGCCCTACACCCTCCGCTGACCCTCGGATCTGCCGACTCATGATCACGAACACAAGACACTACGGTCGCAATGAGAAGCCAGATCCAAGCACCTAGCATGCAACCATGCAGCGGAGGGTGTAGGGCCCGGTGGTGGGCGACCCCTCAATGGAGATTTGAACTTCCGAATAGTGACGCCTGATACAATTAAATATCCACTTTATGATCCCTTTAGTTCTGGCTACCCCGTTTCAACGCACAGCCTAAACCTGAAGACATTGCATTGCGCTTTTGCCTTATATTGTGCTATGTCTATACCGAAACCGTTGATCGGAGATTTGAAATTTGGAGGGTGTGTCACATATATACAAAGGTATGACAGTCAATCGATAAAAAGGGATTAAAAGGGAAAAAAGGGGGCAAAATTTTTTGATCCAATCTATTTCAAATTTTGCATAAACATATCATGAGGAGTTTAGGATAACAAGCACTTCCCAAAACCCCCACGTGAACGGGATGAATTCAAAATTTTACGCGAGCTTCGTTGTGGGCGTCATCTTATTATCGTAAATCTTTTCAGGACCATAGATCCAACTGAAAACCGGTTCGTGGCATTCTTTGCGATCGGCGAAGGCTGGCACAACTACCACCACGCCTTCCCCTGGGACTACAAGACATCAGAGCTGATGTACACCCTCAACCTCACCACATGCATCATCAACGGGTTCGCTAAGCTCGGCTGGGCGTACGATATGAAGACTGCGTCGCCATCTTTAATAAAAGCTGTTGCAAGGAACCGTGGTGAAGGCGGAGACAAAGATTAATAATATCATAAGGCGCTTTGCAGACGGTGGGGCGGGCCGGGCGAGTCAATTTCATCGCGATCGATAGCGTAAAGGGAATCCTATACTACCATAGAGAAGGTGTAAAAGTACCTACTTGCCTTAACTCTTATTGGCTCCACGTTGGTGGCTATTAAGCCCCGAATCGCCAACTTGTGCCTGACAGACAAATCGCTCCTTGGGGTGGTGACCGTTGCCAAAGCAAAAGCTTTGCAATTTTTTTATATTGTTTAAATTCACCTCCTTTTTTTGGAAATCCATCATTTTATCGCAATTCCTTTCAATTGCGAATTTTCATTACCCATAAAACGATTCGCAGAACTACTAGTACAATATTTAACAAATCCTAGAATTAGGTTACATCGCAATTTCATTTCCTCGAATATACATTATCTAAAAACACAGTTCACCGTTATTTGTTTTCATGTTTTATACATTTTATCGAAATAATGTTACATCGAAGTTTTGTTACCCATATTTTTGTTTCATAGTAAGTTTCAGTTTGCAAAATAATTGAAACATCGATTATTACTTCAATAAATCAATGGACATGGCAAAATACGATTTCAAGCAGTTAATTATTTCTTCTTATATTAAAAATCGTGGAATAGTTTTCGGTAAAATGAAATTCGATATTTAAAAATCTGTATTCTAATAGACAGCCCCTTTTTCTGTTTGGTAGCGGTTTTATTTTGGGGTGCGAACATAGAAAGTAACATACAGGATGATTTTTGAACGTCAAAGTTCCCGAGACCTACGGAATTTCCTCATCATCACGATCATTCTTCTTCATGGAAGCATACCTGGGAAAGTGTCTGGTTTCCTAAATATTAGGGTCCAACGTGGAGTAAATAGACTGCGTTTTTCTGCATAAATGCATATGCCACATACGAAAATCAGTCAACAACTGGCTGAAAAATACATTACTTGAAGGGGACGGTACATGCTTTTAAATTTATATTTTCGAGTCCTGTGTCAGTGTTCTGTGTTGACGCGGAACTTCTGTTACATACAGGATGATTTTTGGTTGTCAACGTTCCCGAAAACTACGGAATCTCCTCATCATCACGATCATTTTTCTCCATGGAAGCATACCTGGGAAGTGTCTGGTTTCCAAAATATTAGGGTCCAAAGTTGAGTAAATAGACTGCGTTTTTCTGCATAAATGCACATAGACGCGCGTAGCAGGATTTTTTCACAAAAAATAATTAATATCTGTCTATAAAAAAACTAACATAAACACTAGACACTATAAATTTCACACGATCAAGGAAATTAAAAAATTTTTTCAAAAAAAAAAAAAAATTCCCAGCATTTTTTTTGGCATAAACTTACTTTATTTCATGTATAGAGTACGTACACTTCGTTAAAGGTGGCGACAAAAAAACACCCTGTATACAGGATGTTTGTGACAGCCAGGCAAATACTGAGATACTGAACAAGTACCATTGTTTTGAGTTATACGACAATGTCATTACTCACAGGAAATTAATTTTTGATTTGATTATACGCAATGTTTGCTTTCCGCGCCAATTGTATCGGGCGATCCTGTGACTAGTTAAATAGGCTTATCGGTTATTTTGTGATACATTGCGGTTTTTTGGATCACTTTTGATCAGTTAATTGAACTTTTTTGAAACCAACTTTTTTTTAAATCATCCAAACATGAAAATTTTATTTTTAAGTCATTATTTAAGGCCTACTTCTCAACCACACTATTTTTTTTTTCTGAAAAAAAAAATGAAAAAACAGTCGGGAAATTTAAGAATTTTCCTGCGAAAATTTTCGATGGTTTTCATCTCATGGTCTGAAGTCACCATATCAATATTTTCCTGGCCGTCACAAACACCCTGTATACAGAATGTAACAAAAAGGGTATGTTAAGCGAAAAGCTACGTAAATAGCCCACTGTAGAGAACCCGTTCACAAAATTTGAGACTTGAAATCACATGTTTATTTTTCCCGTTAGTATGGAGAATTTTTAAATATCTCAGGAATTTTCACACAATCTTGAAAAATAAACATGTGATTTCGAGTCTCAAATTTTGTGGATAGGTTCTCTATAGTGGACTATTTTTGTAGCATACCCTTTTTGATACACCCTGTAGAGTCATATAATCCCGCCCAGTATCTTCCAAATAGGTTGGGTAGAAGTGTGATTTACACACCCACTTTTCACCACTCATAGTCTAGCTAGAGCACAGAGTTGTCTATGAGCTAGAGCCTAAACGACTAGTCGCATTTGAGCTTAAGAGGTTGGTCTATGTCGTGCGAGTGACATGTCTAAATATTTTTTATACAAATATTATTCATATTCATAGATTTAAGAAAATGAGGATTAGCCTTAATGCCTCATAAAACGAGAATGCAAAAATAGGTCCATGGTCTCACTACCCGTCAGTCGCCAGCGCGACGTAGACAGCGTCACACGTTCTCGTTGCGTGAAGATATTTTTAAAGGAGTATTAGTCTTTTCTGTAAATCTCTGATAGATATACATATTGTAAATATTACCATGTAGTATATTCGTGAACATCTTTATATTAGTTACTTTTCCACTTTATATGTACCTAAATGTAATCAACGCATATTGAGGTAATAAAACGTTCAAAAACATAGCTAACATAACTTTTAATTATCTTAAAAAAAAAAACCTTTATTACATTACCTATACATTAATAAAACCCCAAAAAACCCCCTAAACTATTATACCACTTGCAAACCGGTTTTCCTTGCTCATACCGCCGTCCTACATCCTTGATATTATCCCAAGAGCGTATCATACCCTTGTGGTCCTTTACGTAGTTGACAGCATTCCAATAGGCACATGAGATGGGCAGACAGCAAAACCTATCTTGTTTCATCCTATCCTCGTTTACTATGCTGTAGTTTAGAGACTGAGCTACCAGATACGTATAGTAGATATCCTCCAGGTTTATCATGGGCACTTTGAGAGCTGCTTCGTAAAGGTTTTTGATGATTTTACCTGAAATCAGAAGTGGACGGTGGGGAGTATTTTCTTAGTTGTCTAATTAGTATACTTGTACTGATGGGGGGTTTTACTAGAGTACATCAGCTGCATCTCCTTACATGTATGTCGTAAGAGTCGACTAAGGAACTCAGGGGTGTTCCGTCAGGTGATGATCTGGCAACTTATAGAATAGAATAGAATAGAATAGTTTTTTATTTGAAAATTACACATACACGGACAGAAGTAACATAGAAAAGGACAATAGAAATAGGGTAGAAATACAGACTAAAAGAAGTAAGTAGACAGGTAGAAGTAACATGAAACGAAGAACAGTAAGTAGAACTGTGTGCCCTATTTGGAGCCCGTCAGTCCCGTGTACGTGCAACCGCCAAACGGGTCCCTTTTCAGCTGGATGCTGCTAAAACAAGATAGGCATGCCTACCTTGCAAGCAGCGCTGGTTTTCAAAAGGGACCAAGGTGATTGTGACTGATCATTACTCTACTCTCTACCTATATGCTAATCATGGCTGCAGGCTACCCCATTTCGGGAACAAAATGTTAATTTACCTTGAATAAAGTATCCGTGACCACCCAGGTACTTTGGGAGGATATTACCAGGGAACAACCAGGGAGGAAGGTACCATTTCATACGCTTATTTCGTATGACTGGCACATTGACGTAAGAGTAGCCTGCAAGGAAAACCAACTCCTGAGTGTCTCTGCCCCATATCATTGATCGCTGACTAAGCCTTCAATCACACTCAACCAATTAAATAACCATGTAGAAGAAATAAAAGAGGAGCAGCGACTAAGTATATTTTCATACAAAAATAGTGTGCCGCTGAGCGGGGGTGAAGTATGGGACGAGGGGAGCATCCTAACACTGTAGCCCTGCCCATTTACATAGATCCCACCTGGTAGTGACTAACCAAACTACTTGTATAAGCGTGTGGTTACAGCTACTGCGTTACACACTGGCCCTGAAGCTCCGCCCCTATCATGACGTCATGGCCTCACGATTGCCACACGACTCAGTTCATAGTCCCACCTCCTCTTTTATAGACCTTCTCCATGGAAATAACTCATCATGTCAATGAAATTTCAAAAAAAATATTTTCCCCTATTACTTAACTTATATGCCATTATTTATGGCGTCGGCGCAATATGATTGCATTCCAAACTATTGCCAAGGATTACGAAGCCTGCCTAACGCCAGCCCTCCTTGGGTAAAGATCATCATCATTCATCATTTACAGCCCTGAGATGTCCACTGTTGGACATAGGCCTCCCCCAACAACCTCCACTCCGACCAGTCGGAAGCAGCTTGCATCCAACCGACGCCCACAACCTTGACAAGGTTGTGGTCCATTTTCTAAGCATTTGTCGTCGTACGACAGTTGGAACCCGCCCGGGGATTCTTAGCACCCCTGTCTCCGGCACTTAACCGGCGCCTGTCGAACACGCCAGTGTCGCCTCCGGAGCCGCCGGGCACTTGGGGCCTTCCTAAATTACTACTCATGGGGGGGGTTGGACCTTAACCCGCCACGCTGGTCCAATGCGGGTTGACGGGTGGCCAGAGCCTTGTTCGTTGCTCTGTAGGGTGCACCGCGAGCAGGTGAGGATGGCTTGGGTCCCGTTAGAACTAATATGGGACCCCCTACACCCCAAAAACCCCGGGTAAAGTAAAGTGATAAGAATATTTAAGTACATGAAATAAATTCAGTGGTACAGGCCCGTGACTGGGATCGTACATGAGACCTCATAAAATTGTATTTTATTTTACCCCAAAGCTTGTCATTTTCATGTCGCCTTATCAGGTCTTTTAGCAGCCACGGATTGATCATTCTGTCATCATCAGTCTTAAACATGAAGTCTACGTGAGGGCACCTTCTCAAGGTCCATCTCATCATCAGCGCAGTCTTCAGAGTCAGATTCTGGTAGTCTTCAATGACGTCATAAACTACTATATCTTGGTAGAGTTTTGATTCTTCATTGTACTTCAACTGTAAGCGATATGACACCAAATGTACGTAAGTAGGTACCAATTATAGTCCGCGCCGCCTTAGCTTACCTTATATATATTATACTAGTGGACGCCCGCGACTTCGTCCGCGTGGGCTGCAGAAAAAACAAAATGTCGAAATTATCCGGGATAAAAATATTTTCCCGGGATAAAAAGTAGCCTATGTGTTAATCCAGGGTGTCAGCTAATTACATACTTGTATACACTCACATAAAAAGAAAAGCTGAGCTTAGGCCTCACGTATCTATAAGCACTCAGACAAATATAAAGTTGAGCCTTGCGTAGGTATTATCTAAGTTCACTCATAAATGTAAATCTGAGCTTAAGTTTTACGTATCTAATGTACACTCACACAAATGTACAGACACAACAGAGCTTATAGGCAACGCGGAGCGTAGAAAGATAGTAAATAGTAAACATCATCAGCAAGTAACCTAGCATACCATTTGATCATCTTTGTGCATCTTGGGAAGACCCAAAAGGAAGTACGTAACGAAATGCGGGCCCCAAGTTCTCCTGATAGCGTCTCGCTGGTTGAGGGACCAGGGAGCGCTGGTCACCATCACTAGCACGGGGATCTTGGGCTGGCATAATGGGTTGGTGGGTTCTATGAGAAGTTTTCTGAAAAAATAAATTGCTAAGCGTGTGATGTTACAAGCGATGAGCCATTTGTACATATACACATAGCTTTGTTCCTTAAATGTGGTGGCCAAAACTGCGGGATCATAAGAGAGATCGCATGTTTAGCATAGCGGGGGATAGCTGTAAAATTAAATGATCATTGACAAGTTGCTAGCTTATCGCCTAAGAGATCGAATGCCCTAGGACCTCAGTCGACTCTTACGACTTGCAGTCTGTTCTTGAGAAAGTCTAAAGGATGTAATTTCAAAAGGGGGTATCCAGAACTGCGGAATGAGATCACAGTCACGATTAGCATAGCTGGATCAGATGTAAAAGATGAGAACTAAAAACTGAGAGAACACCCCTACCTTCTTAAGACATGCACGGAAGGAGATGCAGCTGATGTATCTAATGTAACAATTTTTTCCAAAAGGCTATTAAGTTAGCTTTTATACTGCTCTGTAAAAATAACGTGTAATACTACAGCTGCTTCTCTTCCCGGGCATACTGTACAAGTCAGTAGAGGAACAAGAGGGTCTTGGTGTTTTGTAGGCGATGGGCTGACCACCTGTCACTACTAACCGAACATGTACATCTCAACTATACCCTAAAAATTGGTCGGAAGTGGCACCATGTGGTTCTATCGGCCCTTAGTGTTCTGCCTACCCCGTAAGGGATAAGGTCGTGATTATATTATGTATGTATGTATTAAGTTAGCTTAGGCAGGAATTAGAATACAGGAGGTTAAATAGGATAGGCTTCCAACGCACATATTCTCCATGTAGAAGCCCAAGCTTCGTGACCGCGTGTATGTTGACAGGTCATGATGGTAATTGAAGGTAGACACGCCGTAGTAGATCAGCCAAAGAATTGTCACCAGGAGCAAACTTGCTGAGGTTTTGGAGATCTTCTTCCGCCGACCTGGTGTAAGTAACCGTGAACTTTTAAAGGTTTTTTCCATTGTCGAAAAGAGATATCGCTCTATATGACACTTGTTGGTAAAGTTGAATGAATATAATCTATTTGCACCAACCAATAATGTACAATAAATCACTTACCAAAGAATCTTTTTAATCTTCTCCATATCATTATCACAAAATTCAATAGCCCAGCTGTTGCTTGCAAAAAAACTTCAAAATCAGCTGTTTGCAAATAATTAGATTTCTTTTTATCTAGCATGTCTATCAGAAGGGACAAAGGTTATTGCATTATCCAGCCACCATGATCTTTATTACCTTGAACCTGGGCGCTTAGACTGTCAAACAGTCCCCTCTGCAGAGGATGCAAGGAAGCGGAAAAACGCCACAGCACGTGATCATGGAATGCACAAGCGTGGCGGAACAACGGGTACTGATCCTCCGATCGCCAGCAAAACTCTCGAAAGCCTGCAGTAAGCCTAGAAAGCTGCTGACCTTCTGGGAAAATCTGATCTACACAAGGTGAAATACGTACAATAGCCTCACTTATAAAGGCTAAGTGCGGAAAATGCTCGTTCAAACTAACTAACTGCTTAGACAAAGCACAAAAAATATTACGAGCGACAGCTGAGTCCGTCAATTTATCGAATCATTAATCACATCAATAGCGAATACTTTGCGCTATTAACAATAGCGGCAGAGAGTAGTGTATTCTTTTAACAGTAGACCATTGTTATGGTCATAGCACACTTAAACGATTCTGATCCAACACCGCTTCCACCCAACACCGCCCTAAACTAAGACGACTGCTCGCAGTCCACGCGGCGACAGCTAGCAGGCACCCAGCTGTCCACCCGCAGACCGCTCTCGGTTTTTACTCGCTTACGTTTTGATATGTCGAACTCGGCGCGGCGACTGCTAGCAGTGAGCGAGGCGTCAACTACCGAATAATCTGACGGCGGCATAGATTTATTATATGGACAGCGGTAAGATCGCTGACAGCGAGCTGTCTGCTAATTTATGATGCCAATGCAAAATATATCTAAAGAACAAAATTTAAAGCCCATATTTGAAGTATATTCTTTTTGCCGGGTGGGAGCAGAGGCGTGTAAGTAATTTACTGAAGGCGCTGAATGAAGGTTTCCTATTGGTGAAAATGTTTCGATCACAATTGAATTTGAAGATAATATTTAGGTAGGCAATAGGTACTTACTGAAATAAATAAATAAATTCATAATTCTTCTCTAACATTTAATAAAACCTTAAAAATGTAACGAGCCCATAAGTATAGATCTTGCAAACTTTTTTCAACTCTTTATTCAACAGGACTGACCCACAAGTAGTAACAAACGCGCAGAATAAAGGTTTCCTACTGGAGAAAATGTTGCACGTCAATTCGAAGGAAATATTTGGGTAAGCCGCGTGGTGCCGTACCACCCCATGCCTGCCTGTGGGTATCATACGAAGCCATTAATGGTTTCCAGGAGGTGGGGAGCAGCGCTTCTCCTGCTGAAAACATAGTCCAAAAACCAAGACTGCGGTCACCAACCCGTCTGCCCGGCGTGGTGACAGACAATGGGCAGAAACCCCCCTATGGCCTCCCATATAGTAGCCTTATCACGTGCCTTGAGGGAGGCCTACGTCCAGCAGTGGACTACAATAGGCTGAAGAGGAAGACGTTTTGAGTAAGCAGTAGAAACTGAAATAACGGAAAATTTAAATTAAATAATTCTTTTCTAACATTTAAAAAAACCTTAAAAACTTAACAAGCACATAAGTATAGATCTTGCAAACTTCATTGCCGCTTTCAAACAGCGCTCCAAGGAACTTAATCTTCCTCCAAACCTCCGTCATACCTCCAGGATCTCTCTCAGAGTTGACCGAGTTCCAGAGGGAGCAGGGAAAAGGGAGCCAGGGTCTCTCCAAGTTCAGTCTCCTGTCGTGCGTCAATGGGTAGCTGAGATGCTGATGCCCGACTATGTAGGTGAAGTAGACGTCTTCCAGGTTTATCATGGGCACTTTTAGAGCTGCTTCGTACATCTTCCGGATGTATTTCCCTGGAGAGTTAAAGCTTTAGTTGAGTCTCTGGTTCTGGGACTTATTTGTTCCAGAGATTTTTACTCCCTCACGTTTTTAGCGGACTGCGTCAGAAGGAGGGTTATGTATATTTATTTGGCATGCTCTAAAGCCGAAACGGATTGTTGGATTTGAGGAGAAGTATCATTAGACCCGTTTTAGTCGTAGTAGTCAGGTGTATTTTTTAAAATAAATTATTAACATAGAATCTCTACGTAAACCTATCAATTATTCTTCAAAGGTACCTTGTCAAGAAGTCAGAGGTAGACGTGGGAGACTCACTCATTATTCGTGAGAGCAGTTTGCATAATATGTCTGAACTATCGGCCGCCCACGACTTCCTCCGCGTGAAAGGGCATTGCACCCGTGCGAAGCCCGGGCGGAGTACTATATGTATAGCCTATAGCTTTCCTTCATAAATGAGCTATCTAATACTGAGAGAGTTTTTTAAATCAGACTAGTAGCTCTTGAGATTAGCGCGTTCAAACAAACAAACTCTTCAGCTTTATAATGTTAGTGTAGATAAGTGGTATTCAAACCAAAATTGATTTCTTTGCCTCAGCTTCTTACCATTGATAAAATATCCGCATCCAGAGAGGTACGTCGGGATCACGTCAGCAGGGTACAGCCACCTCGGCACGTACCACTTATTGTAGGCATCTCGGTGAGGGGCGTGATTATTGTAGGCAAACCCTTAAGTACAAACCATCATCAGATAATAGTCTGCTACCAGCCAGACATGATAGAAAAGTCTGGAGAAGTATGGAAAGCTTAGTACCCATCAAACTTAGGTTTTAATTACTAGTCCAGCTACGTCTAGCATAGCTGGGTCAGATACACAGAGTGTTTTTTGGTCGTCAACGTTCCCGAAAACTACGGAATCTCCTCATCATCACGATCATTTTTTTCCATGGAAGCATACCTGGAAAGTCTCTGGTTCCCAAGATATTAGGGTCCAAAGTTGAGTAAATATACTGCTTTTTCCTGTATAAATGCACATAGACGCGCGTAGCAAGATTTTTTCACGAGAAATAATTAATATCTGTCTATAAAAAAACTAACATTAACACTGGACACCATAAATTTCGCCCGATCAAGTGATTCATTTTTTTTTTCAAAAAAGTTTACATCGTTTCCCTGGATTTTTTTTGGCATAAACTTATTTTATTTTACGTATAGAGTACGTACCCTTCGTCAAGGGTGGCAACGAAAAAACACCCTGTATGTATGCATGCATGCATGTACTTGCTAGTCGTAAGACTGCCGAATGAGTGAAACACATAATACCTAAGGTCTTGTGTCATATTTATGTTCTAACTAAGCAACGAACGTCCACAACTCGGAAACACAGACATCAAAATCAAATACACTTACCGGGATTCGAACCCAGCATCTATGACTTCTGTTAAAACTATAAATTATTCCTCCCTCTTTTAATCGTTTCGTCTCTTTTCCTCGGCGCGGAGCGCCATCCGCGCTTAGCCTTTTACCTGACGTCAGTTCCCAACCGACCGCGTTTCCAAACCCTTGCTCGACAAATCGACATACTCGTACCTAAGAGTGTCTGTACCCCAAAAGTGGACTATAGTGAAGTACCAGTGCAGAATACCTAAATTGGATTGAAGTAACCCCCTAAATCCCTAAACATAAAATTTTCTTGGCCCAGCCCCCTTCCTAAACAAGTTCTATGACGTGCAAGCAGGGGTACTAACAAGATATATCACCTACATTCAACCTCCCTCATCCAGCTTCTTCTATAACATCATTGTAACAGAAACTTACCCAACATTTGCTTATCCCCATGATCCTTTAGAATCCCCATCACACCCCAGGGGTTCAGCATCCTGTCGTCATCAGTCTTGAACATGAACCCCACTTGAGGGCACCTCTTCAAGATCCACCGCATCATCAGAGCTGTCTTCAGCGTCAGGTTCTGGTAATCTTCGATAAAATCGTACATGATCATATCGCCATGTTTTTCAGCCTCTACATAGTTTTCTACCTGAAATATACATACATACTTACACACGCGGCTATGGCTCCTTAAAATGAGGTAGCCAGAACTTTAGAAGAGACGTTTAGCATAGCAAGGTCAAATGTATGAGGAACAAGTTGGTAGGTAATATTTATCGCCTGAAAGAACATCCCAGACTTCCATAGCCTTGTACAGAATAGTGAATTTCATGGATTCTGTCAGTTACAGGCACTGTCTGTACTGTCAGGCATCCAATAAGATAGGATATTTCTACGAGAACGGAAGTTAAAGAGTTTTCTAAAGTTTACTTGCGAGCATCCACCAGTTCTCCATCATCATCATCATCATCATTTACAGCCCTGAGAAGTCCACTATTGGACATAGGCCTCCCCCAACAACCTCCACTCCGACCGGTCGGAAGCAGCCTGCATCCAACTGACGCCCGCAACCTTGGCCAGGTCATCCATCCACCTCGCGGGTGGCCTTCCCACGCAGCGCTTGCCGATACGTGGTATCCACTCTAGAATTTTCCATCGGCCATCAGTTCTTCGAGCTATGTGCCCTGCCCATTGCCACTTTAGCTTGCTGGACCGTTCAGCTATGTCGGTGATCTTTGTACGTCTGCGGATCTCCTCATTTCTGATTCGATCACGCAGAGAGATCGCAAGCATAGCTCTCTCCATCGCTCGCTGTGCGATCCTGAGCTTTTTTATGAGGCACATAGTTAGAGACCACGTCTCGGCACCGTAGGTCATCACCGGCAGCACGCACTGGCTGAATACCTTCGTCTTCAAGGACTGGGGTATCTTGGACACAAATAAGCTTCGTAGTTTCCCGAACGCTGCCCAGCCGAGTTGGATTCGCCTAGTTACCTCCTTCGCAAAGTTGGACTTACCTAGTTTGACCGTCTGTCCCAGGTAAACATACTCGTCAACAACTTCAAGCATCGAGCTCCCAACCAGTACAGGAGTGGGCGGCACATGGACGTTCGACATGATCTTCGTCTTGTCCATGTTCATCTTCAGGCCCACCTGTTGGGAGACTCGATTGAGGTCATCGAGCATTGTGCTTAGATCCTTCAGCGATTCTGCCATGACCACGATGTCGTCTGCGAACCGAAGGTGAGTGATGTATTCGCCATTGATATTGATGCCGAGTCCTTTCCATTCGAGAAGCTTAAAGGCGTCTTCCACTGCATTGGTGAAGAGCTTCGGAGAAATAACATCTCCTTGTCTCACTCCCCTCTGCAAGGAAATCGGCTCAGTGCTCCGCTCCTGCACTCGTACCGACATGGTGGCATTGCTGTACAAACACTTCAGCACTTCGATATATCGATGGTCAATATGGCACCGCTGGAGAGATCGCAACACTGCCCATGTCTCGATCGAATCAAAGGCCTTCTCATAGTCCACGAACGCTAGGTATAGTGGCCGATTATACTCTTCCGTTTTTTGTATAATTTGCCGTAGCGTGTGGATATGATCTATGGTACTAAACCCTTTTCGGAAACCGGCTTGTTCGGGAGGCTGGAAGTCATCAAACCTGCGAGCAAGACGATTCGTGATTACCCTTGAAAACAACTTGTAGACATGGCTCAGAAGCGAGATGGGTCTATAGTTCTTCAGCAAGTTCTCCATAAAAAGACCATATTAAGACATATTACGTACTAACTGATTTAATCGATTCTTCTTTGATAACCCCACGATGAAGAAGGTTGGCAGCAAAGTAGCGTAAGTGGTCCTAATGGCTTGCCGCTGCTTCTCGTTCCAGGGTGCACTGTTCACCATCACGATCAAGGGAACCCCAGGCGAGGACTCGCAGATTGTCTCTGGAGGATCTATCAGCATTTTTCTGGAAACTTCGATAGTGATAACTTATCTACGGGTTGGAGTTTTTAAGCTTGGTCAATGAATGTCTTCTGCAGTGCTACAAAATCAGTATTTGCGTAAATTAATCCCCATAGTTCTAGAGTGGATACCACGTATCGGCCTACGGAAGGCCACCCGCGAGATTGACGGACGATCTAGCCAAGGTCGCGGCGCCATCGGTTGGATGCAGGCTGCATCCTAACGATCGGAATGGAGGATGTTGGGGTAGGCCTATGTCCAACAGTGGACTTCCCAGGGCTGAGAATGATGATGATGAATCCCTATAGTGCCCAGTGCCCACTACTAAAAGACGGAACGTCCTTCCTGCATGTTGCAGCATAAAGCAGAGAATGGGGCAGCCAGAACTGCAGGTCAGCCACGTTGAGCGTCAGACAAAACATCAGTCGCCAGCTCATCGCCTTAATCGAATCTCATGCACGGAAGGAGATGCAGCTGATGCAGTATAGTGAAAAAGAAACACTGGCAAAATACCAACATATTATCCATATAGTGCGCCAAGCTACGGCTATTGACGAACGTAGAAAGATCATGGTTTAAGGTCTCCGGCAGCATCAGACCGTGCTCCGCAGACTTGGAGAGACGCCAAGCTATTCTAATAGCGACGACTATGCCAAACATGGCGGAAATAATTAACAGTGTTCTCTTGCGACGACCTGGAAAATTAAACTGTGCTTAAAACCCCTGCAGTGTAATTGCTAACTAATCACGCTAGGCGTTTTCATTGTACGAAAAATACAAGATTCAATAGCACAGCTACGGAAGGTGCACTGTGAATAACTTGAACAGTCATTGAGGTATATAAACCCGACTAGCGATCCCCCGCGACTTCTTGCGCATGAACTGTACATACAGGTTATGTATTTTCTTGTATAAGCTGGTACCTAGTAGGTTTCATCAAAATCCGTTCAGTACGGTAAACATGAATCTTTTTACGCGCCGTAGTGCTATCGACTTGCAAAAAAAAATCTATGGTATATGCTAGTGTTACGATAAATAGCGTTATAGACTATCGAGAGACTCGTGCTTGCACCACAAGAGGTAATTTTTGCGTAAAAGAGTAACACACATACCTACATCCATCTTGACAAACTTTCACATCTATAATATTAGCAGGAGGGTCATATTTTTCGAATGTATCTATGTAAGTTTGTACGAAGGTATGCCTACTAATTTTTTTACATGCTAGAGCCTTAATATCAGCACCGGTATGATGAATTTGGTGAGAGCGAGATGTCTCACTTTTAAACGTCAAATTCACAGAGCTATTAATAACTAGATAAACTAGATGGATGTACATACTTTGCATGTAAAAAATAGACTTAAGAATTAGAATAGACACTCGTTCTCGAGCCAGGACTGAAGGAATTAGGGCTGATAGAAGTGGTTTGCAATCCCTTTTTACACACCAAGTAGAAACACTTGCCTTGTCTAGTTATTACTTAGCTCTGTGGATTTGACGTTTAAAAGTGAGACGTTTCGTAGAAACACTTGCCTTGTCTAGTTATTGCTTAGCTCTGTAGATATGACGTTATAAAGTGAGACGTCTCGCTCTCACCAAATTCACCATACCGGTGCTGGTCGCATTTGAGCTTGAAAGGTATCTTAGGGTTTGTCTGAGTAGGACGTGGAACTTACCAAAGATGCGCCTTAATTTCATCCTCCGTTATATTTCTATTCATATTCCATAAGATGTTTATATCCTTGGTGCTATGATGTGGTGTAACAGTTCTTAACAATGACTCTTAAACTTTATACACACTAGATCATTATTTTCAACTATAAATGATTATTCATGACTAACTATTTAACTTATTTCCTGAGTAGATATCTAATATAAGTACCTATAGATAATATATTAATAATGCTTTATTACCTAGATAATCCTGTGATAATTACATAAATTAATGAGTCACATTTCAGTACCGAGAAATTGTTTCAATCAAATTGACATTCAATTCGTCATTCATTATTTTTTTACTAATGCGAGTAGATAAAGGAAATCAGTTATTCTAAGGAAAATTAAATAAACCAAAGGGACAATAAACATCTTTAACTTTAAAAGACATACTTATAAAACTCGATTATAATAAATTATACCTAACTGATGCGGGACTTCACTAGAATACATCAGCTGCATCTCCTTCCGTGCATGTCGTAAGAGTCGACTAAAGAACTCGGGCATTCTCTCAGGCGATGAGCTAGCAACTTGTCACCTGATCATTTACATCACCACACCCACACACTGATGTATGGCTGTGGGATTACCATTATGAACCTGCAGTTCTGGCTACCCCATTTCGAGAACACAGCCATGTTTATAGTATCTATACTAATATTAAAAAGCTGAAGAGTTTGTTAGTTTGAACGCGCTAATCTCAGGAACTACTGGTCCGATTTGAAAATTCTCTCAGTGTTAGATAGCCCATTTATCGAGGAAGGCTATAGTGTATACAGTGTGTTTTTACATTGCCACCCTTAACGAAGGGTACGTACTCGATACATAAAATAAAGTAAGCTTATGCCAAAAAAAATCCTGGGGAAACAATGTAATTTTTTTTATTTATTTATTGTTCAGGCAAAATTTATTGTGTCCAGTGTTTATGCTAGTTTTATCATAGACAGACATTAATTATTTCTCGTGAAAAAATCTTGCTACGCGCGTCTATCTGCATTTACGCAGAAAAACGCAGTCTATTTACTCAACTTTGGACCCTAATATCTTGGGAACCAGACACTTCCCAGGTATGCTTCCATGGAGAAAAAAAATGATCGTGATGATGAGGAGATTCCGTAGTATTCGAGAACGTTGACGACCAAAAATCATCCTGTATATGACCCGCCCCGGTTTTGCACGGGTGTAATGCCCTTTCACGCGGACCAAGTCTTGGGCGGTTAAATATAACCCTATTCAAGTTTTTCCGACGCGTGTCCTCGGTTTCTGGCAACAGCTTTTACTAAAGATGGCGATGCTGTCTTCATATCGTACGCCCAGCCGAGCTTAGCGAACCCGTTGATGATGCATGTGGTGAGGTTCAGGGTGTACATCAGCTCTGATGTCTTGTAGTCCCAGGGGAAGGCGTGGTGGTAGTTGTGCCAGCCTTCGCCGATCGCAAAGAATGCCACGAACACGTTTTCAGCTGGATACATGGTCCTGAAAAGATAGGTAGGTACATATTTTGGAATGGCATTTCATGTTACAGAATGTAACAAAAAGGGTATTAAAGGGTAAGGGTAAAACGTGTGATTTCGAGTCGCAAATTTTGTGAATAGGTTCTCTATAGTGGGCTATTTACATAGCTTTTCGCTTAACATACCCTTTTTGTTACACCCTGTATACACTGCTGTGTTTTGAGCACAGTGATTGGTCAATTCGTGCATCGCTCCTCTGCGCTCCGCCTTAGTGGAAACGCAGCCTTAGCTACATATATACAAAGTTCAACATGGCATGGTGGCTATATTTATCGTATTTTGACAGGCTAAATGTCGATAAATCGGTTTATCATATCGTGTTTCGCAGGTTATGCTACTTGAGCTGGAATAGCGGGCCAGATGTAAAGGATAATCAGTGACATTGCTAGTTTAACGCCTCTTGGGGGGCGTTAATGGGAGCAGGACAGCCGGAGCAATAATAGCCATGTAGCAGGTTCTCAGCTCATCTGATGTGATCTTCAGATGGTATTTGATCTGGTTTTATTTGATTAAACATACAGTTTATACAGGGTGTTTGTGACAGCCAGGCAAATATTGATACCATGATTTCAGACCATGATTCTGAGGCGGAAAACAATAAAATTTTTCTCATTTTTTTATTTGCCTCAGATAATGAAATAAAATTCTAAACAAAAAAATATTTTCAAAATAAGTTGCCCTCAAAAAAGTCCATAACTGATGAACCCTAATGGAGAGTCACAAGTGATCCAAAAAAACAGCATTGTGTCGCACAATAACCAATAAGCCCATTTAATTAGTCACAGGATCGCCCGATCGCGGAGAGCAAAGATTGCTGATAATCAAATCAAAAATACATTTCCTGCGAGTAATAACACTGTCGTATAACTCAGCACAATGGTACTTGTTCAGCATTTCAGTATTTGCCTGGCTGTCACCCACACCCTGTATATACTTAAACAAGTTACGAGAAACAGATGTAATATGTACTTGTCATAAGGCCTGCTTCCCCACATGTGAGCGAAACTATTCACCGCCCACGTGCAATGTAAGCTGTATACGATGCCCGCAAGATGGCAAAGAAAGGCATGATAAACCTTCTCATTCAGTAGAGTGGTCAGAAGAAATATTGGTATGACCAGGCTAAATAGCAACTTTAGGGGTATGAAGTATCTGAAATAGAAAAACTTTTTTACAACTATATTAGTAAGCATCATAGGAACCAGCGACTACCAGACCCATTAGAAAAACTATATTAGTAAGTATCATAGGAACCAGCGACTACCAGACCCATGTTATTTTGTAAACGATGATGGTTTCTTCATGCCCTAAACTTACACTGGCAGAAAAACTATAATAGCCAGGTGATACCATCACCGTCATTCATTATTTTCAGCCACTACTGGCCAGAGGCCCCTCTAATGAGCTTCATAACAACTGGTTGAGCCTGCATCCAGCAAAATACAATACATACATACATCATACATACTCGTACATCATTACATTGCATTATATATCTTCTCGCATCCTGCTCTTTCTCTATACATCTGTCCACTTCTTTCGCAAACTAGCCGGCGACCAGCGGCGCTCAAATGGCCTAGAGCACCCTAGTAACACAGGAGTCGACTAGCCCAGCCCGCGTCCCTCCAGCCGAATCTTTCTCTTCCCAAATGGGTCAGACTATCTGACCCATGTGGCCCCCCTTAAGGACCACACAAGTTACCGGCGCATTGCCGTGCGCTAGAATTTTGATCAGGCACGAGGGTTACCCCCCAAGGCCCGCAATCTGGAGCGTACTATACGCTCAAGACGTCCCACGTCCACGTCCGTATCTAAGAGTCAGTTCATATATGAGGGAAAATCCGTAGCGTATTTGTCGGTCGCGTAACGTCAGAACACGCAAATAGGTATATGACAAAATATTCAACCTTTCACACTCAACCGATGATTCCTAGAGATACGCTCGACGCATCTTCCATCAGGTATGAACCGACCCTAAGGGCACAGATGGATCTGAACACGCACTGCGTGAATAACAAACAGCTACTAACTTGATTTGAAACTTGACAACAGGATCATTCTTAATATCATCCAGGTTCATCTTATTACCCTCCTTTATAACGTCAGGATGCTTCTTCATCATCAGCCATCCCATATGCGAAAAGAAGAACCCTCGCTTGATGTTATGAGGATCTGCTGACGTGTCAGAGAACTTGTGATGGACGCGGTGATCACGCACCCATTGAAATATGTTATTCTGAAAAGAATCACATTGACTTATACACCTATACTTCAGGATATTCCTGTGCTGATGCGAGGCTTCACTAGAATACATCAGCTGCATCTCCTTCCGTGCATGTCGTAAGAGTCGACTAAGGAACTCAGGCTTTCTCTCTGGCGATAAGCTAATCGAGAACTGCAGGATCATAAATGTGAATCCACAGCCGCGTTTACTGACGCAGGGACTGATGCAAATTATCAGTAACCAGTTGCTATAACCTGAGAGAACGGCCGAGTTCCTTAGTCGACATGCACGGAAGATGCAGCTGATGTATTTTAGTGAAGTCCTGCATCAGCACAGGACAGAACAACTCATGCCAAAGAAAACAAAGTAGGTGCCTACTTCATAAGAAAACCTACAACGCCTACAACAATTAACAACAAAAAAGAAACTACGGTTTCCTAGGATATCGCTGCCGTCATATGACGGCCGTGAAGATCCATTTCACAATTCGGCACCGTAAAGACGGCTATTTTTTTGCCTTCCTCCGGCCACTATCCCATAAAAACCAGGGTATCTATCATCATAGATAACATACCTGTCCGGCCATTGAGAAACACAGCGCCAGAATCCACTGCAGTGGCAGTGTAGGTTTGTATGAGCGATGAGTCCAGTATCTATGGGCACCGCCAGTTATACCGAACCCCGCGATTTGGGTGAAGACAAACGCTGGAAGTGTAAAAATTGTGTTTATCGATAAATACATTACATTCACACACTTCACAACACATTGACCTAACCCACCCACACTAAGATCCCTGAGGTCTTGTGTCGTGGTACTCGTAGCAACGGTATATAAATACATAGATAAGTATAGAAACATCCACGACTCGGAAACAAACATCGATATTCATCATATCAATGCACTTACCGGGATAATTTGGTGATGAAAAAAAATCATAGTTACCCATTAACAAAGTCTTCACATGGCAATAATCTCCAGTTTTCACCATATAAACTATCCAAGTGAAAGGTAATAAATGTAATACGAACATATTTATAATACTTTTCCATTTTAGGGGTGTTACAAACCCCAGTCTTTTTTCCCACTTCCTTACTATATTCATAAACTTCTGTTCTTTTTGGGGTCTTGTGGCTTCATAAGTATGGATTTCTTCAGATTTTTGTAATATCGTATCATCTAGTGCTATTAGTTGTGAAGTTGCTGTAGATTGAACCATTGTGAAGTGAACTTGAAAGAATATTAAAAGAAATACTATGACAATAGAATAATGATGATCTCCGACCGTATTTCGGCCAAAGCGACCAATCTTTACGGAGATTGGCCAGGTACGCAGGAGATATTATAGTGCACAAGTGTGTGCGCAAACACAGATGCATTCTCTATTCCGTTACTCTCATAGTCCGATGGGACAAAAAGCCGACACGATCGGAGAGAGATCAGGCGCAGGACCGACGGTTTTACGTGCTTTCCGAGGCTCGAGCTAAGTGACAATTTAGCAATATTAAAATCTGTACATGAAATAAATTCATTGGTACAGACCCGTGACAGGGATGACAATATAATACTTATGTATTTATACATTACATCAGCATATAGCAGTCTACTTCTGGACGTAGGCCTCCTCCAGGGCACGTCACAAGGTTACTGACATAGGGGTTTTGCCCATAGTCAGCACGCTGGATGATTTTCGGACTATGTTGTCAACCTGGGAGGTGCTACTGCCCACTTCCTGGAAAACCTTAATCGCCTCCTATGATACCCACGGGCAGATATAGAGTGGTGTTATTCTACTCTGCCGACACCACGAATATACGCAGAGAAACGAGCTTTAATTTTTCCCTGATCGCGTGCATTGTATGGTCTCTTCTCTATTGATTGAGTTGGTTTTCTATAGAAAATGTTTAAATATTTTTCGTAAAAACTGTTTGTTACTCGCGTTTACGTGCATTTGTGCAAAAGTACGCAATCTGATCATTCAAATTTGGACCTTAATATCTTGGATACCAGATCCATTCCCAAAGTAGGTACTATGCTTTTATTGAGAAAATTGTTCGTGAATGAGTAAAGTTCAATGCGCAAGTTCAAAAATGCGTAGTAGATATTCGAAAACGTTGACAACAATAAAAACATCCAGAAGATACTTACAATAATGATTCACTACCGGAGCGAAGACCAATCATTAAGTTTAAAGACATTAATTTAAAGAAAGATATTTGAAGGATATAAATTTAATACCTACTGTATCTTGATCAAGTGCTGGAGAAAGACAGTACAACATACCTATTATACAGGATGTTTTTTCGTTGCCACCCTTAACGAAGGGCACATACTCTATACATCAAATAAAGTAAATTTATGCCAAAAAAATGCTAAGAAACGAAGTAAATTTTTTCAATATTTTTTTTTAAATTACTTTGTCGGGCGAAATTTATAGTGTCCAGTGTTTATGCTAGTTTTTCCATAGAGAGATATTAATAATTTGTCGTGAAAAAAATCTTGCTACACGCGTCAATGTGCATTTATGCAGAAAAACGCAGTCTACTTACTCAACTTTGGACCCTAATATTTTGGAAACCAGACACTTCCCAGGTATGCTTCGTGATGATCGTAATGATCAGGAGATTCCGTAGTTTTCGGGAACGTTGACGACCAAAAATCATTCTGTATGTGCAGGGAGATTATTATATTCCGAGGAACTAGGAAGATTCTTATGTACCTACATAGGTACATACATAAACTCAGGCCTCTTTCCCGGAAGAAGGGAAGATCCAGTCCTGACATACCTCTTTCGTTACATAAACTTTCATGAGCATAGATAAAATTGATTATGATTTAAAATGACTCACCCCCAAATACGCAAGATTTAATGTAGGTTACTTGCCACTAATTTTCAACGCCAAAAAATATCATAAATTACAAGCATTTCCTTATATATAACCTCGACATAATAGGTATGTAGATACCTAATAAGCATATAATACAAATGAAGCGATTCACACACTACGCAGATACGACAATGTTTTATCTGCGTATAAAGAGATTCAGACACTACGCAGATACAAACTTAACGCGCATAAAACTTATTTATCTGAAAGCATCACACACTACGCAGATATAATAAGGTAGGTGCGCCTAAAAAGAGCCATTACCGAAATAAGGTCCACCCTTTAAAAAATCGCGCATTTAATATTTACACCAAAACTAACTATGCGCCCTAGGTTATTATAAAAGAATTATAAAAGTGCACCAGTGTCCATTGGTTTCGCACCGGTCTTTTTATCAGTGGCTCTATGTGTAACCTTGGATGCGTCCGAAGTGACTCCATAAGTATTTTTTCTGTTTCAAATCTTGCACCTTTTCAGCAACAGAACCCAATCCATATGCAATAATTATAAAATAGTAGTGTTGAAATACTCTGAGATCGTAAATTGACGGGCTAAATTACAAAAAATATTTGTTTTTTATCTGAAGTTTTCTTAGGATTTAAAAAAGTACCTAGGGAGGTCCACTTTGTTTTTTACAAATAAGGGCCGGTCCTTATTATGTATCTTATATTACACACCTTACCTTTCTTGGAATTTAACAACTAGAAAATAATACAGTAGCCTAGTGGGTTTTGAACATATTTACCCTTTCACTTTTATGTAGTTTTATAACATTTTATTTGCGCGAATCCATAGTAGCAGTGACTGTGATGTTTATTATTTTTAAATAGTTAATAAGGTGCAGATAACGATGAAATAATGGTAATACTTAAAAAGGTCCAATTATAAAAACGGAAAAAATAACTGATTTCTAACATTTTGTTTGTTTCTTTACAAGAATTAATAAATTTAGCGTAAAATAACAATTTGTTTAATTTATAGCCAGGAAATATATAACTTATAATGTATATGAATTTCGTAAGACTTTATAAGGGCCACGCTACAAATTTATAAGAATTTTTGTTTGGGAAACTATGAACTTGAAAGTAGTTTAAAGCCGTTGCTTTCAAAAGACGTAAGTTTTCTGGTACTGTCCGTCTAACATATCACATTCCAATTATGGACCTTGTTTGTAACCCTAGTGCCCAATAAAGTCCAGAGACAGGTTTTTGGAAAACTTTTTTCGTATCTTGTTTTTGTGTAAAATTTTGCATACCAATATAAACAGTTTATTTGATCATTATGTCTTACAAATTATCACACTTCCCAAAATTGATTTATAGCTATTGCCAAAAACCCGGCCCTTATTAGATGAAATTATACATTCGCTCGAAATTCTTTGAACGGAATAGACTTGTTCTTTGTTGCGGACTGTTTATACATAACCCTGTATAAACAGTCCGCAACAAAGAACAAGTCTAGTCCGTTCAAAGGATTTCGAGCGAATGTATAATACTTCTGGATTTATTAGACAGCTCGTCAGAAGAGGATTGCGATTTTGAATTTGACGCACTAGTTGCATTAAAAAGCGACAAATGTGGGTTGAACGACATATAAAGCTTAAAAAGGACCGAGGCGAATTTAATATCTTCCAGGATCTCTCAGATAACAAATTCACAATTTGATTAAAGATGATATTTAAAAAATAATACAAACTGAATTTATCTGCAGATAAAATCTTACCACATTTGTATCGGCAGTAAATCAGTACTAATAAATCAGGAACAAGTATTATTCTCTTCATCAACGCGATGGAGGACGTCTTCAAGTCGCTACAGTGGGATGGATTAGACATCAACGTCAATTGTGAATATGATACTCAATGCTGCCTCGAGGCGTACGTGTAGGACTCGGGATGAACCTGGACAAAGTCCGAAACGACATTATCCGGCAGAAGATCAAAGTGACAAATGTGATCTCGAAATGTAGCAAACTGAAGTGGCAGTGGGCTGGTCACATCTGTCGTAAAACAAATGGACGGTGGAGTAAGCGGGTCCACGAATGGAGACCGCGCCTCGGCAAGCGTAGCGTTGGACGTCCTCCGGCCAGATGGACCGATGGTAGCAAAAACGGGAGATTAAGTCTTGTGGCGTGCTCTGGGGGAGGCTTACGTCCAGCAGTAGACTTCAATAGGCTGATGATGAAATAGGTATTTAATCTATCACATCACATACAATATAGTCACGCCCATTGTCCCCTAAAAAAGTTAGGCAAAAGTGTGCAAATTACGGACTCACTTTTCACCAGTTAGTGATCGCCGATGGAATCGGAAAGTTCTAGAGTGGATACCACGTATCGGCAAACGCAGCGTGGGACGGCCACCCGCGAGGTGGACGGACGACCTGCCCCCCTAGCATGACCACACATCGAGGTTATCGTATCGTACGATATTGTATCGTCTCTTTACAAAATTCAACATAGCGGCTATAGTTATCGTATTTTGACAGGCTAAATGTCGATAAATCGGTATATCATATTGTGTTTCGCAGGTCATGCTACTTGGGCTTGACAAGGTCGCGGGCGTCGGTTGGATGCAGGCTGCTTCCGACCGGTCGGAGTGGAGGTTGTTGGGGAGGCCTATGTCCAACAGTGGACCTCTCAGGGCTGTAAATGATGATGATGATGATTAGCTACAAGCTACGAGTATTAAGCGTCAAAGCCTCACCCGTTAAATATTCACATAATTATTACAAAAGATTAGACTTTAAGTTTAAATTTTTATAATATATATTACAAAAATTCCCGCCCCCTACTCGTATTACTTATTTAGGAAAAGCAAAGCGATAGCAAAAATTGTAAAAAATTCGCTGATTGCTTGTCAAATTCGTATTACGTAAAGGAATTTTGACATTTCAACGCAAATATTGTACAAATTTTGCTTTCGCGCTGCCTCAGCTTTGCTATTGCAAATTAGATATTCAGGGGGCCATTTATTTCAAAAGTCTAGTTTTGAAGGGAAATTGACCTAATTTAGGACCAAATTTTAGCTAGATATTGCTATGGGTTTTCATTTAGGGTTGCAGTTCTGTTTACGCCATGTTTACTCGATGGCCCCTGGGTTAAAGATTCTTCGTTTCTCGAGTGTATGCACGTAGGTAATGTGTAGGTTTGTATGGATTTGATTTGAATTGGATATTTCTTTGGCATTAATTTGTGCTTGAGGGTGACAGTAAAAACATTGAATACTTAAGAATGAGATTGAATAACCTTAACCACCAACGTAATAGGCCTCCTCAAAACTAGTCCTAAGTATAGGTAAATCCGGTACTGCATACATCCTGCATAACTAAGATTAGAAACTAGGAATGAAACAACTTATACCTTTTTTACAATCTTTGGTTTTAATTATTTTATTTACATATAACTACTACATACCTACTATCTACTCGTATACAGGGTGATCAACGTTCCCGAAAACTACGGAATCTCCTCATCATCACCATCATTTTTCTCTATGGAAGCATACCTGGGAAGTGTCTGGTTTCCAAAATATTAAGGTCCAAATTTGAGTAAATAGACTGCGTTTTTCTGCATAAATGCACATTGACGCATGTAGCAAGATTTTTTCACGAGAAATAATTTTATTAATATCTGTCTATGAAAAAACTAGCATAAACACCGGACACTATAAATTTCGCCCGATCAAGTAACCAAAAATTTTTTAAAAAAATTACATAGTTTTCTTTTGGCATAAACTCACTTTATTTGATGTATAGAGTACGTACCCTTCGTTAAGGGTGGCAACGAAAAAACACCTGTATAAGTATCACTTACTTAGGTTAACCTACTCAAACAAAAATCTAAAGTACCTACGTTTTGCCAAATAGTTTAGTTGAGCAACGGCAGTTGGCGCTAGATGGCCCCGTGTGAAGCCGGGGCGGGTCGCTAGTTAGGTACCTACTAACTATTTATGGAAACGAAGTCTACAACAAACCAAGAGTAGGTAGGTAGGTATATTATTCCGATGAAATACCTATTTAGATACTTAATGACAAACAACAATCACGCATATAACCTACCTACTATTATCCTATATTATGTGTGTTTTTCAATTCACGGGACTACAGAGTCCCAGTCCTTTGACAGGCATGCATCGGGCCATAGTTTATATTACGCTGCACACAACTACGACTACACATTCAACGTCAAAGTTTGTGAGGATGAATGTTTCTACAAAACTAAAGATCGGATTTTAATGTTACTTCAGAGTTACAAGGCTTTTTTCAATCGAGGGATCGCCCCCCACCGGGCCCTACACCCTCCGCTGACCCTCGGACCTGTCGACTCATGGTCACGAACACAAGGCACTTTAGTCGCAACGAGAAGCCAGATCCAAGCATGCAACCATATATACATAGCTGCTAATCCGAAAACCCGGTGGTGGGCGAACCCTCGATGGAAATTTGAACTTCCGAATAGTAACGCCTGATACAATTAAATAGTAATAAGGCATAAGAATAGCACAGACTGTAGGTATAATAGCACCCGAACAAAATTGCGATCCAGTTGTTTTTAATCGTCTGCCGGCTGCTTCACCCAAAAGCCCCAGGGGGCGTAGCCGTCGTTCTTAGTCGGTCCCCTGTAAACCTTGATCTGTACTCTTGCGACGTCTTCAGCTGAAAAAAGTTGATTCTATGTTAATTTGCGTTCAATAAAATACAGCTCTGGTTCGTGTCTTGTATTCGCCGATTTTCTGCTATGGCATTTCGGGCTAGTGTACCCCTAACCACTTGATTATTGGCATTGGACATTTGTCCAATGCCAATAACCCACCTTTCCGATCGTCAGCCTGTCCCCGGTCCTCGTCTTCATCATCAAACTCCTGGGGCCTCGCAGCCGTCAGCAGCACCAGCGAGAGCAACATGACAACGCACCATGTCTTATTCTAGAAAAAATCATCGAATATACCATTATACATAGTATAGTAGGTACCTATTAATTGTCGAAGGCAAATTACAACATATAACATACGTGGATCCCCAGGGGTCTAACAGGAGACTGAGGAGTCGATGGGGGTCTACGTTGGCGTGAAAAAATGGGGTTTCACAAATGTGGTGTAGGTCTGTAGGGGGTCCACCAGAACCAGTCAACTTTTGAAAGGGGTCTATGAAAAAAGCGGGTGGGGCTGTGTCGGGGCACACGGCCGTTGGTTTTAACGTGAAACGTCTATGTTAGCGAATCGCTTTTAAAGTAAAAGATTGAAATGAAAACAAGATGGACGCTGTTTTAAGTATTTTAATAAAAAAAGAACAGGTACGTAATAGAAACATAAAATACATAGCAAATGTTTATATATTTATTGTCACTTTCTGGTTATTTTAAATAGCAGCCGCCCACGACTTCGTCCGCGTGAGGGGGCGTTGTACCCGTGCGAAACCGGGCAGGTTGTTGTATAGACTGTAGCCTTCCTTGGTAAATGGGCTATCTAACACTGAAAGAATTTTTCAAATCAGACCAGTAGTTCCTGAGATTAGCGCGTTCAAACAAACAAACAAACAAACTCTTCAGCTTTATAATATTAGTATAGATATAAATACTGTCCAAATTACACTTATTTTTGTATAAATCAATCGGTTCAAATAAACTTGACAAACACACGAAAGAATCACCACGCTATAAAGTCGGAGTCACGAGTTACACTGAATAGAAACAAGCGTGAGCGCCGGTTTCGCACAGTTATCGCAGTATCCCTCCCCCGCCGCCCCGCTTGACCCCGACACGAACTCAATGTCATAACAGCGAGCTGACTATATAAGTGAAATATTTACACCACATTTTTGTTTCTAAGACTAATAGTTTTTTAATTATTAAGGTACGATGATATAGACCTTTTCGTTACGGTCCAGTTTTTAAACCTGGTACCCGTATGTGTCGGCGCGATTTTAAAGACGTTTCACGTCAAAAAACTTTGGGAACCCTGTTTTAGACGTACGTAACGCAAGCGTAGTATTGGACGCCCACCGGTCAGATGGTGGAAAACGAGCGATCCGACATTGTGGACCTGGGGAAGGCCTACGTCCAGGCACTAGGCAGATGAAATAGACTTTGGGTCCTTTTGTCAATGGATTTCTAAGGACGTATTTTTTTTTATCATAACTTCACCCACCTAATATATGATCAAAGTTTCAATAAAACAAGAAATTCCCTATCGATTTACAATTTTATTCAATTACAATTTATTGTATTTTTACAATACAATATCCTAATGAACATAATTTTAGTTTTTTTTTAAATTCTTATAAAATAAAATAGCTGTTATACATCATTTAGCTTAATATACATAGTGATTACTATCCTGTGGAAGTTAATTTAATTCATTGTAAATTGCTGTAAAGTTTAATTAAATAAATAAAAAACAAAGTTCGCCTTATGGGAAATTTGTGAAAACAGTCTTGCAACAAATCTTGTTTTTACCTTTGATTTACATTATACTGTCTTGTATACATACAATTTTATATAGGATTTAAATTTGTTTAAAACTTGATATAAATACTAAACATAGACTTAAAAAGTAACAATTTATTCAACTAAGAATGTGGCTTGATAGGTAGGATGGGCTTACTACATAACAGAGTTGCAATATTTAATTTAAATAAGCAGTATTTACAGTACAAAAAATGTATACTATGTAAGTATCATTAGGTAATTAATTAATTCACTATGGGTGCACCCACCACCGGGCCCTACACCCTCCACTGACCCTCGGATCTGATAACTCATAATTGCGAAAACAGGCACTTGCACTAACTACAATCGCCACGAGAAACCAGACCCGAGCACCTAGCATGCAAGACAATACATTGCACTATTCCGAAATCAAAAACTAGATAAATAATCTACATATGTTTCGCCAACAACCGTGGCATCCTCAGGATTATAGAAATTAGTAAACCACTAATTATTATTCATAGTTTTTGATTTCGGAATGGTGCAATGTATCGTCTTGCATGCTAGGTGCTCGGGTCTGGTTTCTCGTGGCGATTGTAGTTAGTGCAAGTGCCTGTTTTCACAATTATGAGTTATCAGATCCGAGGGTCAGTGGAGGGTGTAGGGCCCGGTGGTGGGCACACCCATAGTGAATGTTTGAACTTCCGAATTGTAATACCTAATACAATTTCATTTAATTAATTAATGTCTCTATGTAACACTAATTAGTATAATGCATCACTTTGTTTCAATAAAGGAATTCTACAAGTAATTTGTCTTCAAAGATCTGTAAACTATATGCATATGTTTTTACAGACATAATGAACTATAAGCCCATTGTAGACCCATTGAAACCTATATATAGGTAATAATATTACACAAAGATAATACTATGACCAAGAAAAATCTTCTCCGCTCCATGGATTGTATAGCTGCATTATATTATACTTTTTTCCGTAGGTTTGTCAGATTCATTGCCACTGTCTGTCGAAATTAACTGTCCAGGACTTTGCTTAGGTTCCTCATCATCTGAATCACTGAGAGAAGAGCAGTCTGATAGTTCAGCATCTATCCACAACTTTGCCTTCTTCTTTGTAGCATTCTCTGTTTCCGCCTTGCGTTTAGTTCCCTTTTCACCGGAACTTCCAGCAGCTTCCCAGCCAGCATCTACAGCAGCTGAGACTCTTTCAGGAAGAGCTTCGCGCTCTTTGTGGTACTTAGAGTCCATATTGACAACAACTTTCGGCTCGGTTAGCAAGCGCTCGAGTTTCTTCTGTTTCCTCTCCATAGCCTCCTTTTCCCGATCTTCTTGCCCTTCCAGCCACTTCCTCAGCCGCTTTTCCTCATTTATATCCCTCAAACGACGTCCTGATAGGTCCCGACATGCTTCACGGTTTGTGGTTTTCTCGATTTGAGCGCCAATGGCACGTAACATTGACCCGAATCCTCCTTTGCCACCGACAAGTTTGCTGAACACTCTAACGACATTGCAACTATTTTTCAAGTTTGCGTCGTTATTTAGAAGCTTTCCATTACATGTTGCGTATAAATCTTCCACTGGTACACCATATTTTTGCGAAATAGAGCTCTTCAATGGTAAGACATAGTCAGCATCGCAGCCAATCACAAGGACTTGATCGAAATAAACTTGACGAGCCATCGTTGCTTAAAATTGTCTAATTGGTGAATAAAATATACTACACACTATTTATTATAATATGGAATTATTAAGAAAAACTAATTAATTCCACACGAACGTAACACGAGAACAAAATATTTTGCAAGTGAATGAATGGGATTGTCACGATATTTGACTTTGACAGCACCGCCATGACATTGTGTGAATGGTTTCATTTACTTTGTCTATGGATTTTGGCCTTGTTTTTTTTTCTTTTTTTTCCTTGGAGAACTTTTGTGAACTTTTAATTTAATTATGTACAAGATGTAATGTAAGAGGTATTAAGGCGAAATGGAAATAATAAGCAAGTGAATCTGAAAGCGTCCTAAAAATTTTAAAATATACATATATAAGTAAACGTTTTTCACATTGTATGGACAAGGACATTCCTGTGCAATTTCAAATTCGTCAAAAACTTGCAAGTGGTCGTCACTCACACATATGTTTGTAGGTATGTAAAAAGCAAATTTAATAACGTAAATTTAGATAATTAAATTTTTATAACTATAAAAATAGCACTTACTTTGAATAGCATCTTGGAAATCACTGGCTAAGACAAACTAAACAAGATCACTTCTATTACAAGATCTTATATAGATTACTTATTTTCCATTTTTATGTTAGGTAACCGAGTCGCTAAATCTCAATTTCATGGTTGGATGAGTATAATCCGGAGAAAGTGCATGGTGTTTAAGATGGCTGCCAATCTGATAAAAATAATCTAAGGTGCTAAAGACAATTTTATTGTGCTCTTTATTATTGTTCTTTTTTATGATTATAATGAGATTATAATATTATTGTAGGTAGAAAACTATCCAGTAACATAGGTAGGGTGCGTGTTCCTTTGGATGATGGCGCTAGTAACTATGTGTACCTATGACCACATTTTCAGTGTTACGGCATACAAATATTATTAGTTCCGAAATCCGGAAAAGGAGTTATTCTATAAAATGAACTCTACCGATGAACACTACAGTGCAGTCATGGACCTATAAAGATACCGTTTTAAGTTAAACTTTTTTTTGGTATATTTAAATGCGTCGGTATAGACAAGTTATTAATTTAATAACTTTATAATTTAAAATGTAAGGTAGCTACACTAGCATAGTGTAAGTGTGTTATTTAATAACAGTCACAATATCTTCTAGAAAAATCTTTTCTCAGATCTATCTGTATCAGATGCTTAAAACCATAATTTTTACACAAGTAGTAAGTAAAAAAAGAAATATAACAACCGTTATATTAATTTTTTATTTGTTATAATTAAATAGCTTTTATATAAACTTAAAACGAAATTAAACTCTATCAGACAAACATTCTCAACAACTTTAAATGACTTAGATCTACTTACACCAAGTTCTAAATAGAAAACTCTAATTAAGTGACGGTGACGTCATATACCTATATTTTACGTACTTATACCTACGTCTTTTTAGTTTACACGAACTAGGCGGCATGTATGTACCTACCTATGCTTTTTTTTTCTTTCCACTTGCACCAAAAAAAATCTTCTGAATAATAATTTTAAATGGCACCTATCACAGAAGACATATTTTTCTGTTTATGTAAAAAAGAGCAAGACGTCTTATGCACTTTATATACCAACTAATTTGCAGAATTCATTCAATCTACGATTACACGTTTGGGGCATAAGCTTTAGACACCGCTCAATATCCTAATAAGCCTCCAAAGATCATATTATACAGCTTGCAAACAGCTTGGCCCTTTTCATAAACCTCGCCTATATTCCTCATCTCTTCCCAAACCCTGAGCATTCCTGCTGCATCCCTCTCCGAGTTCGCCGCACTCCAATACGAACATGGTAAAGGCACAATCCATGCATCTAGTTCCAATGTCTCTTCATCTACTATAGTGTAGTTTAGGTACTTCTGAGCTACAAGGTACGTGTAGTAAATGTCCTCGATGTTTATCATGGGCACTTTTAGAGCTGCTTCGTAGAGATTTTTAACGATTTTCCCTGGAAATAAAAATGTAGGTATAATTAATTATTCTTATTCTTTATTGTACACATATAATTATATACAGATAGAAATTATGAAAGAAAATGTACAAAGGCGTGCTTATCTCTAAAAGGAATTTCTTCCAGCAAACCATTTGAGAAAGTGATAATTATATATAAAAGGTAGATATGCGTGTACACAGAATCTATAATAAAATTTGAATTTAACAAATAGATACCCTAATCTAATTAATAAAATATACCTACATAAACATACATAAATATCAATTAATTAAATATATAACACAGAGACTAATTTCTATTGAAACGAGAGGTAGTGTGGTTCTTTAACCTTATTATTAAAATATTTAACTTCGAATGATTATGCCTTCAAGTGGTTTCACTGAAATGATTAAATATTTAAATAGATACGAATTAAATTTATTGCCAATTAATTAGCTATACTCAAGGTCGGTTGACGTCAGGCAGGCAGGATTCGAAGTATTGCGCTGACCTTATAAAGGGCAGGAAGATGATGGTTCTGCTTCATGCTTATAATTTCTATAAATGTGCACATAATTAAATTAAGTACCATTAATAAAATATCCTGGTCCAGAAAGGTATTTGGGAATTATAGTTTCGGGGTATAACCACTTAGGCAGGTACCACTTACGATGTCCATCGCGAACGGGTTCCACGTTAGTGCAAACTCTACCTGGAAGCAATAAAATAAATTATTTATTTAATTACCCACGGCTCCGCCCGCGTGAGAGTGCACGCATTACTTCCGTGAGAAGCCGGGGCGGGTCCCTAGTTATATAATATAAACCTTCCTTGTGAATCACTCTATCTATTAAAAAAACCGCTACCAAATCCGTTCCCTAGTTTGAAAGATCTAAGCATACATAGGGACGGACAGACAGCAGAAGGCGACTTTGTTTTATATCTAATATGTAGAGATGATGATGTCAGCGATTTCTAAGGACACATGCCACTTTCGCTAAAATAAGAGACACAATCTCCTATAGGTACTTTGTTTCTAGAAACTCGTATTTGCATTTATTTAACTTTATAATAAAATAGGTGGAGGTAGGCTCACCCAGGTTGACTGGTGGAAAGTGAATTTGTAATTTGCAAACATTTAGTGCACACTTCTGCTCAACCTCTTTATGGGCAAAGAGTGATTATAATATTATTTAGTAGCTAGGTACATATAATAAAATTATTACCCCAAAGCATTTCTCCCTCATGTTTAATAATCAGTTCCTTATAAATCCAGGGATTTATCATTCTGTCGTCGTCCAGTTTATGCAGTAAGTCCACATGTGGACACTTCTTGATGGTCCACCTCAATAGCAAAGCAGTCTTCAACGTCAAGTTCTGGTAATCTTCGATAAAGTCATATACAACTATGTCTTGGTAATTATTCGATTCCATGTAGTATTGTACCTGAAAAATCTAGGTATATAATTCTTATTGTGTAAAGATAAGCATTCTGGCTACCCCATTTCGCGTGGAAACACAATTGTGTGTAATATTATGTTATTGTAAAACTCTTTCGTTACTGGGTGGCAGGTAACTTAAAGCTGGGAGACCACTGGGAGATTCATCATCATCTTCATCAGCCTATTGCAGTCCATTGCTGGACGTAGGCCTCTCCCAGGGCACGCCAAGACTGCCATGGGGGGTATTTGCCCATAGTCACCACGCTGGGCGGGCAGGCGGGTTGGTGACCGCAGTTTGTATTTTGGACTAAGTACTCGTATGTTGTCAACACGGGAGGCGCTGCTGCCCACCTCCTGGAAACCCTTAATCGCCTCGTACGATACCCACAGGCAGACATGGAGTGGTACGAATTCTACTTTGCCGGCACCACGCGGCCAGGGTGGCCACTGGGAGATTATTTAGTATGAATTTCGACAAATGTAGAAGACCTAAGAAAAGGTTTGTAGTAATCTCTATGGGAACGGCGAAATATTGGGAATCTTCAACTTTACGCGGACGAAGCTACTAGTTTAACAATCATGCCTACACTCTGATCGGATGGTTAATCTATAGGTAATATCTCACCATTTGTTCATTCTGATCATGCTTTGGCAAACCCATGAGGAAGTATACCTCAAAATGAGAACCCCAAGTTTTTCTGATCGCCTCTCGGTTGGCAGCATTAGAGGGTGCGCTGATCACGACTATTAGAAGTGGAACCTCATTCCTAGTCTGGCAAAATGGATTCGACGGTTCTATGAGTAAGTTTCTGCAATGAAATGTAATGTATAAATGAACTTCTCACGGTAGTGTGCCAAAAATGAGGTAGGCACAATTTGGATGAACTACCTATATATCTGGATTAACTAGCATTGAAGATGGAATTGCATCTAATATTACACTAGATACTAAAATTACTGGCATGCAAGTAAAATTATGGTAAATATGTCACTCTTTTGAGGCCAAGCGTCTCTATCCCGTGCCACCATCCGGCACTCCGGCCGAAACTTCTTGAGGTCTCTTGTAACATTTGCACAAATATAATTTAGCTAAATAGATAAAAACATACGTATTGTTCATGTAGTACTCCAGACTTCGTGACCGGATATATGTCGATAAGTCATGGTCAAAATAAAGGTCAGGCCTGTAGTAGTTTACGATGAATTGACTTATCCTCGTGTAGAGCAAAACACATAGACAAATTATAACCAAAATTGTGGGTACTATCTTATACAGCTTCCGACGCCCTGAAATAAATAAAATTAATAAATACCTACTTACACAACAGCACATTAACCTTGTCCATGAAAACCTCTGTATAATCTGTATACAGGATGATTTTTGGTCGTCAACGTTCCCGAAAACTACGAAATCTCCTCATCATCACGATCATTTTTCTCCATGGAAGCATACCTGGGAAGTGTGTGGTTTCCAAAATATTAGGGTCCAAAGTTGAGTAAATAGACTGCGTTTTTCTGCATAAATGCACATAGACGCACGTAGCAAGATTTTTCACAAGAAATAATTAATACCTGTCTATAAATAAACTAGCATAAACACTAGACACTATAAATTTCGCCAGATCAAGTAATTAATTTTTTTTTTTCAAAACTCCCTGTATATAGGTACCTACTTAAGTAAACATTGATAAACATAATTTAATATACTTTATCAATATTCGCTCTTACTGGGCTTCGAATTCAGATCCTCTGGCTCATCGGACGGGGTTGGCCCTTTTGGCACCAAACTATTCGTCAATAAACAGAAATAAGCGGACGTTGCTATTAAATTATTTATTCGCTGTCCACCAACATCCACTTAACTATTCGGCTTGTAAACGAATTCGCGGGGAATACCTACTATAGACAAAGATCAAGATCACTTACCAAATAATCGTTTGCATTTGTTACATAACACTGCCATCCTGGTAGTTCATAAAACAGGCTGTCCCAGGTTTAGATCAGATACATAATTTGCTGGATTTTTATATCACTCTTCACATAAAAATGGTAACAACTTTACGAAGTAAATACCCTATGTCCATAAAAAAAAAACAAAATAATCCGTGTCTACTAAAATATTTATTCTTCCACTGTCTTCAAATCAGTTAGTATTGGGAGCTCGTGATTACACAGAATCGCATTCGTCTCTTCAGTTTTCAGATTGCGATGTACTGTTGCGCCTTAGCAAGTTACATGGCAAAGTCTAAGCTCTAACTAAGCCATAGAATGTATAGTTGCTATGATGCGAAAGAATACAGAATAGTACCAGCAAAGTTAGTCTTAATTTTTATATTTCACTTATGCACTTAATTCGAAACCAATGCATGATGCTTTTTTCGAGTTTCGTACTCCACATCGTCCATACCACTAGATTTTTTGAATTTTACAACTAGGCTCATTCAGTTTCATTGGACACTTGCACCACTTGTTAAAATATCGAGAAATTTCAAGTATTGTAATATCTATCAACATTAAAAAAACTAGACCTTTCTTGTTTAAAAATCTTTGCCTCAAATCGCAATTAACCACCAGATACGTTAAGCAGGGATGGTTCAAAGCGATCGGAATTTTGATCTGTCTCGTGAAGGTACTAGACAAGCAAGTCTAAACATTTTGTTTGCTTTGCATTTTAGCAGGGCTACATGCTAACCAAATTTTATTAAACACCGCTAGGTTCGTTGAACCTGACTGTAGAAGAAAGACGTTACGTCTCCGGCAAGTAAGAAAGTATATAAAGCTCACATATAAACCGCACTATCAGCTGAGATCTCTTACCCGGTAATATCCAGTAATAAATATGTACCTAAATATCAATCTCATAAAAGTTATTGCTATTAATGATCGTAACCAGTCTTTTACACCTATAAAAGTGTAAGTAATGAATAGGGAAAGTTTAAATCATTTACAGGGTGTATACCTATGTCTGTCTGAGCCTGGGGTTATCACAATGTTTAAGTTGCGGAATAGAGAAATCTAGGTACTTCTAGAACAATTTGAAGATATTAATAAAATTCGAATACAAAAACCATTGAACAATGACCAGTGAGCACGAATTTTCCAAGCCTTTATGTTCACTACTGAACGAAAATGTTTTTTTTAACTTGGTTTTATACGAATATAAACTTAATTATCTAAGTAGGTAGGTACTTACTTTCATACAAGAGTTATAACCTCATTCATGGAATTACATACCTACATTAAAGTAAGAGATTATGGACTTATTTCTAGGATTTATCGTAGAGATTATGTTGTTTAGATTAATTAGAACAAGCACTATTTACGACCACTAAAAATAAATGTCAGCTGATGCGTGAAATTGACAGTGACGCACCTGCCTGACTGAAGTTATGAGAGAATAATCTACAATCTACCCATATAAATGAGAGGAGATACCAAATCCCTGCAATCTACCTATATTATTATATGCATATATGACTTGGGTACTATAACTTATTTTAGGGTTCCGTAGAAAGAAAGGAACCCTTATAGTTTCTACATTATGTCCATCTGCCCACGGCTTACCTCGGGCACTTATCACTAGAAGATTGTAATTAGGCATCAATGAAAGTTCTTAAATATATCAAAATGGATAAAGGGCAAGGATTTTTAAAGTCCTCCTCATCTACATTTTTATTTTATTAAATTCTTATTATTAGCTATAGTAAATACCTTTAAAATGTCACCTAGTCCCTAATTTGATAGTGAAATACCGCTACGAAACTTTTTTTTTAAATTCAAACGAAAGCTCGCACTCACTGGTCTTTCGAGGGCAAGTCCAGGAGCCGGGTGTCTATTAGAATACAGATTTTTTTGATATCGAATTTCATTTTACCGAAAACTATTCCACGATTTTTAATATACTTATGTATATTTTTCAAATTCATCGAATAATTAATCATCGCTGTTTCATATCACCGAAAAAGTTTCTTAAAAAAATCTTTCAAAGTTTTTTGACTAAGAAAAACGGTATATCGAACTTACATTTCATAAAAGTATTAAGTCATCGATGAAACTATTCGTAAAAACATGTTACAATGTGTATCGGAACCCATAATACTTTTTCACATAACAATTTTTTAGTATTGATCAACTATGCAATATGCACACAAGGATGCAGCATGCAGGCAAGCATGCAAGTAAGCATGCAAGCAAACATACAGCATGCAGCAGGCATGGTTTCTGTCACGGCATCGGCGCTGCGGGGCCCAGGCGGTCCCACGCGAGCTTACCGTCGCAGATGAATATAACGCTCGATAAACGAATATAAAAAGGTGCGGTGGTGAGCGTTACTGTCTAGCAGCTCTCCTGGATTTCGTCTTTAGGCGACCTTAACTCTTATTAGCTCCACGTTGGTGGCTATTAAGCCCGGAATCGCCAACTTATGCCTGACAGACCGTAACAAATCGCACCTTGGGGTGGTGACCGTTGCCAAAGCAAAAGCTTAGCGATTTTTTTTTTGGGTTATTTACCTCCTTTTTTGTTTGATAGCGGTTTCATTTTAGGGTGCGAACATAGAAAGTAACATATAAAAAGACAATTGACAAACAAGTTGTTAATACTTTCATGTCGAATAAATGATTTTGAATTTGAATTGAAAAAAAAAAGATTTTTTAATTCATAGGTACAAATTTTTGTTGTAAATAATGCTCTAGAAAGAAGACCTTTGATTTATTGAAGTAAAAATCGATGTTTCAATTATTTTGCAAACTGAAACTTACGATGAAACAAAAATAAGGGTAACAAATCTTCGATGTACCTACCTACCTAACATTATTTCAATAAAATGTATAAAACATGAAAACAAATAGCGATGAACGTTGTAATGTAACGGTGTACCTATGTATTATGTATATTCGAGGAAATGAAATTGCGATGTAACCTAATTCTAGGATTTGTTAAATATTGTAGGTACTATAAGTTCTGCGAATCGTTTTATAGGTAATGAAAATCGTTGAAAGGAATTGCGATAAAATTATGGATTTCCCCAGGAGCCATGTTGAAAGAGGTACAAAAGTCCCGCCCCCTGCCCATAGATTGTCTGGAACGCATATTTTTGATTGCACTTTAGCATGAATTCAGTTGAAATGCAACATTGCTATCATTATTTTAATAGGCGCTTATAGTACATGCGCTAAATCGGACCTTGCACAAAGAAAAACCTATACTATTGGTACCAGTACGCACATGTGAATGGTTTTGGAGTTATAAAAAACAACGAGCTTCATCAAAACTATTATAATTTAGCGCCCAAGCACTCTAAATTTTAGCTTATGGGAATATAAGCTTTAATAAGGAAAGACGCAATTCTGTAAAAAAAAAAACCGATGCAACTAGCAATACGAAATACTTGCAATACTGAGCGCGTGCTATCCCTAAATTAACAAAGGAGGATTGAATGCACACCTTGCATGAATAGTGCACACTGTGAATTACTGTCAGTAGTTCCTTTCGAGCGATTAAGGAACGCATCCATAAACCAGAGACAATGAGATGTTTATAGAGAGCTACAGATGGCGTTCGTTCCTTGTTTGTTTCTCTGACGTGCAATATCGACGCCATTACGAATTTTCCTGTCAACGTATTCAACACTACCCAATTAAAAACGAGCTTTTTAAATTGCAGGACGTTGTTGTATTTTAACAGAAATATTATACCATTGTAATTGGAATTTACTGTTGCAAATGGCGCAAAATATTAATCCGCACTATGCATCCTCGTCATCCAATCCCGCCAAACAGAACGAGGATACGGTAAAATTGAAAGACAATCATGCTGTAAGCAAACGGTATGTGTTTTAATTATTTTCCACTTTCACCTTCACCTAGATTGCTTGTTATATTTCTCGTTATTCTCAATGTGGTATTTGTTGACAGGCTGCAGAAAGAACTCATGGAATTAATGCGTTGTTCGGACAAAGGAATCTCAGCTTTTCCCGAGAGTGAAAACTTGTTCAAATGGATTGGCACCATAAACGGACCCCTGGAAACAGTGTACGCGGGTCACAAGTACAAGTTATCGCTTGAGTTTCCCAATTCCTACCCGTATGCGCCGCCTCTAGTGAAATTTTTGACGCCTTGTTTCCATCCCAACGTTGACACTTGTGGGCATATATGCCTGGACATTTTAAAGGATAAGTGGACGGCTCTATATGATGTGCGTACAATTCTACTGTCTATACAGAGCCTACTAGCCGAACCAAATGTTCAGAGTCCTCTCAACCAGCAGGCTTCATATCTTTGGCCAAACCAAGCTGGCTATAAAAAATATCTAGATGAATTTTATAATAAACACAAAGACTCATAGGTTTGAATATTAGCTGTAAATTTTGTCATTATGTTTTGAGTTGCTATGTATCTTGAGTTGTGGATGTTTAGTGTCTGGAGTGAAGCAAAAGTGGGGACATTATGTTGGTGTAGTTTTCAAAATAAACCTTAATAAATAGTATATAAAATCAATACATACTATGGTCAAGTACAAAACCAAAAATGAATTCTAGTATGTATTGTGAACTGTTCTTATTATTCACATGGACCTCCACTATTTTCTTTTTATTGCCAATGTATTTCTATTATAAATGTTGTACCAAATAGGACTCAATATTTTGTGTTAGACAATAAAAATGTCTGAACCTTGTTCTACTGCATGGGGTTTAACACTAGCTTGTATGAAGTCTATATTACTTCCACTATTATCTCATTTTGGTATCAAATGTGGTAGATAGTAAGCATTTACATGATGTATCTAGTCCTCATATAAGCAACCTTTATAAATCCCCAGGAGTGTGAATCGGCAAGAAAATAAATGTATATTGAGATCACTGACAATTATATTTCTTTTATTTCTATTCTTTATTTTATTTCCCCTTGCATCAACTGTGAAGTAAATATGATCCATTGGAAAAAATTCTACTCAACTCCAAATAAAAACATCAATAGTGTTGGCGCTTGGCGCCTTCGATAGCTACTTTTATGAATTATGGGTCCAGGGACTTACCCCAAACTATTGCAGCCTCCTCTTGTCCACGTCCCGGGACGGATATGTCGCACTTAGTATTTTGATAGTATTTGTTATGTGGTGGAAACTCGGTGGAACGACCTCGCTCTCGCAGAGCAATTTTCTGACTGACGATTGTCAAAATCTTTTTATTTTTGAAATAAAGTTTTGGCCCTGGACCAGGCCTAAACATTCCCCCCACCGAAATCTGCCAAGATTTCTCAGTTAGAGCTCCAGTGGTGGAAAATAAAATACACGAATAGATATAGAATTACTAACTCAATAGTAGAATAATATTATGTGTATGAAAGAGTGTGGACTGTATATAATATTAAGTAGCAATAGATAAGTAAATATACTAAGTACTTACTAATGTCTAAATACTAATGAAATAATTTACATTACTAAAACAAAAGAAATGCAGTCCTACTCCAAAGGGAGCGGACTCAATTTTGTGACTGGGCGTATCACTTCGCTGTTCCTGGTCCGAACGCTAACTACACGCACTACGTCATCAGGACCTGAGTGCAATTTGGTCACCCTGCCTAACATCCAATATAACGGCGGAGTATCGGCATGAATCAAAACTAAATTTCCCACTTTTAAATCTATTGAACGGTTAACCCACTTTGAACGTTCCTGTAAAGTATGGAGAAAATCTTTCTTCCAACTTGCCCAAAACTTTTGTGACATTTGTTGCACAGCCTGCCATCTGTTGAGCCTATTCTCAGGCAAATGTGATAGATCGTATTCAGGTGGATCTAATAGATCACGACCTATCAAAAAATGTGCCGGTGTGAGTACTTCAAACTCATTTGGATCCGATGATAATGGACATAGCGGACGCGAGTTCAAAATCGCCTCGACACGTGCGAAAAAGGTGGTAAGTTCCTCAAAAGTCAGAGTTCTGTTACCTACACATCGTTTTAGATGAGTTTTAGCAGATTTTATAGCAGCCTCATAAATACCTCCGAAATGACTACCGGTGGGAGGATTATGTTGCCACTTTATAGTACGTGAAGTAAATGCGCTGGAAAGTTCCTTGTTTGAATCGAAAAAACGCGAAACTTCAGCTAACTGTTTCCCCGCTGAGACAAAATTAGTCCCATTATCTGATATTACCGTATTACAGAGACCGCGTCTGGCAGTAAACCGATCCAGAGAGGCTAAGAAACACTCGGTACTAAGTGACGATAACGTTTCTAAATGAACTGCCCGTGTGGCACAGCATACGAATACGCATACGTAGGACTTTAGAATCCGAGCATTTCTTCGGTCAGATTCCTTCGTTTGAAATGGCCCGCCAATATCAATTCCTACCGTGTGGAACGTATGAATATTTTGAGCTCTAAATTTCGGAAGCTGACCCATTATTGGCTGACGAGTAGAAGGTCTGACTCGAAAGCAAGACATACATTTTATGGTCCGAGACCGTATCACACCACGGGCCCCTAATATCCAATACCTCTGACTTAATATGCCTTGAAGAGAACGAGGACCAACATGGAGATACAATTTGTGATAATAATCAATTAAAATATTTGTAAAATTACATTTTTTCGGTAGCAACAAAGGATGCTTTTTATCATATGACATCGCAGACTGAGCGAGCCTTCCCCCCACCCTGAGGAACCTATGCGCATCTAGAAAAGGGTTAAGCTTCTGCAGAGATCGCTTACATTCTTGATCTTTTGATAGCGCAGTAATGTCCTCAGAAAAGTGTTTCTGTTGAACAGACTTAACCAACACGTCACGAGCCTGACGTAAATCGCTTACTGATATATTTTGACGTACAGTATTCGGTTGGCGACAGTGTCTAATAAACTGTAAACAATAAGCAATAATACGCACTAAACGATTGAAGTTAGATTGTTTAAGAGTTAATTCATAAACTGGATCTGAATCGTCGTCAGTAGTCACAAGCGCGTGTGATAAAGTCGCTACTTTGAGTTCAGGTGGATTCTCGTTGCGAAACTTATCTATCGTCCGTACCGGCCACTGATCAGTAACGAGCCACCTGGGGCCACCAAGCCAATCTGCATTAGCAAGTAGGGATGATGGACTCGCTCCCCTAGAACACACATCAGCAGGATTGCTCCCTCCACTCACGTGGAACCAATTACTACTGGGAACTGTGTCCAATATTTTAGTCACGCGAGTAGCTACAAATGTTTTAAGATTATAACTAGGTGTATTTAACCACGCTAAAACAACTGACGAATCAGTAAATAGCAGTGTATCATCTATTTTAGGCAAACGCTCCTCAAGCATCGATGTTACGTACTTGACGAGTTTTGCTAACAAATGCGCAGCAAGTAATTCGAGTCGCGGCACCGATATAGTTTTTAGTGGCGCCACTTTAGACTTAGCAATGAGCAAACTAACTTTGTTTTCATTAGCTAAATTTCTGGTATGCAGATAAATAACTGCAGCATACCCGAGAGAAGATGCGTCACAAAATCCTAGAATACGAAAATAGGTACCTTTTGTGACCATTACGTGTCGATCATGTTTAAAGTTTGACAATAGTGGGAGCTCGTTGATATATGCTAGCCATTCTTTAGTTAAATCAGAAGGCAAACGTTCGTCCCAGCCTAACTTTAGACACCATAATTTCTGCATAAACGTTTTCGCATAAAATATACAGGGAGCGACAAAACCTAGAGGATCGAACAGACGCCCAATTTGTGACAGAACAGTTCGCTTGGTAACTACGGAATCAGGAGGACTCGATCTAAAAGAAAAACTGTCAGAAGCTGGCTGCCACTGGAGACCCAAGACCTTTACAGAGAGATTCTTCTCATCTTCGAACTCGAGGTTAATCTCGCGATGATCCTCTGGCACTCCTTCTAGAATGGAACGACAGTTACTAGACCACTTCCTAATGATAAAACCTGCTTCTTTTAACAGAGCACAAATATCTGTTTGTAGTTTTAATGCAGACTCTAAATCAGGTTCAGACCAAAGAAGATCATCCATGAAAAATCCATGCCTAAGAACCTTTGCTGCTTTCGGATACTTACCTGCTTCTGTTTCTGATAGTGTATGCAGAACTTTGATGGCTAGATAAGGACTGCTAGCAACGCCGTAAGTAACAGTGTTAAGTTCGTAGACTTGTATAGGTTTATCCGCGGAGTCTCGCCACAAGATGTGTTGGTAAGGTCGCTGTTGCTTGTGTATTAACATCTGCCTGTACATTTTAGCAATATCAGCAGACAAACATATGTCGAAAAGACGAAAATTCATTAACATTTTATTTATATCAGCCTGTAATTTAGGACCAGGCAATACAACATCATTCAAAGATTTTTGATTAGTTGTTTTGCAAGATGCATCGAAGACAACTCGCAACTTAGTTGTTGTACTAGACGGCTTAACTATGCAGAAGTGGGGAATTAAATAGTTTGACTCAACGTTCTGCATTGTACCTAAGAGTGTCATGTGCCCTAGAGACTCATATTCATTCATGAATTTAGAGTATTCAGCCTTAAAGTTAGGATCCCTATTCAACTTTGTCTCTAGACTAAAAAACCTACGAAGCGCCATCGGCCGAGACTCACCGAGTGACTTGTCTTCGCGAAATGGGTAACATAGAGTAAATCGACCAGACGCGTCTCGACTATGTTGCTTTGAGAATAGTTCCTCGGCTAACCTATCTTCCGGTCTCTGACGTTGCTCAGCTGGTATACCTTCTACTTCCCAAAATGAATTCATGACCTTATCGATACTCATGTTCGTCGAAAATCCATTGAAGGAGCTGTCACTGGTAGTCATCATGCTTGCGACTTCATGGACTGTAACTTGACCAGTAAGAACGTACCCAAAGATAGATTGCAATGCTACAGGTAATCCTTTCTTCGCGGGCAGAATTTTGTCGCCGCTATAAATACTTATAAGGGAAAATATCGCCTGCTAATAGCATATCTACTGGTGCCGGTTTAGAGAAGGCAGGATCGGCTAAATACAGATTTTGATACTCGTTGAATATTGTATTAGGTAAACACATAGTCGGCAACTTACCCGCGATATTTTCGACAATGACTACATCCGTAGATAAGATCGGACTGTTGCTGTTACGAGGCTTGATGGAGCAGGTACTAATGCCAAATTCCCTGACTGCGTTTCCTCCCAAACCGACAGGCTTGAACGGACACTTACGTCGACGTAGCCCTAACCGATTGGCACAGTCTTTAGTTAGATAGCTTGACATAGCGCCGCTGTCAATCAATGCACGCACAGTATGATACTTCCCGAATGCATCAGAAATATGTATAATCGCAGTGCCTAGCAATACCGTTTGCTGCGAAGAGCAAGTTAACGCGACGTTTTCACTAGAAGACACGTTTGTCGAATCTAAATCTAAGTGAAGAGTGTGATGGTGTCGTTGTTTGCAAACGGTACAAGAGTATTTGGACGTACAGTTGTCAACTGTGTGATCTGCACGCAAACAGTTCTCACACAAATTTAATTTTTTTACCTTTAAAACGCGCTCACTAGGAGAAAGATCGCCATATTCGTTGCATCGATATATAGAGTGCTGTGGCTTTTGACAAAATATACAGATTTTAGTTTTTCTAGCGCTATCTGACTTATCTGTCTTCGTTACAGCTGATGCTAAACTAGGCTTGGTATAGTATTTACTTCCTACTTCACTAAATTTTTGCGCACTAGTGGAAGGACGCGGCTTAAACTGTGAGGCCGGTTTAACTGAGACAGTTTTATACTCGGACATTTCCAAAACCCGCACATGCTTTTCAACGAATGCTAACAACTGCTCAATGGTAGGAAGTTCCCCCGGGGACACGGTCTGTTCGAACTCACGTCGTGTCACAGGGTCTAGATTGCGCAAAGATACATAAAATAACATATAAGATGACAAATTAGGTATTTTTAATAGTTCTAAGGCCTTAATATTTTCTTGATAAGTTTGTAAGAAAGTATTCAAACCCGAAGCAGACTCGACATTTAATGGTTTGACATTAAATATCTTGTCTAAGTATGCAGTAGCTAAGGCACGTTTATTTTCGTAGCGCTTAACTAAAGCCTCCCAAACTATATGATAGTTATCTGCGGTTACCGGCATCGACTTGACTATGGTAAGAGCCGGGCCACTCACAGACGACAGTAAGTAAAAGAACTTTTCGATATCACCGACATGTCCATTATCATGGATCAAACTGAGAAAAGTGTCTCGAAAGGTCGGCCAATTCTCGAGCTTACCATCAAAACTACTTATACGCAGCTCTGGTAACTTGACGCGACGGCTCGAGACACTAGTATCAGGTTGATCAATTTTGTTAGCTGCATCGCTTTCCTTCATTTGAGCTTCGACACAACGAATCGAATAATAGATTTGATCGAAGGCATCGAGCTCTTGGTACGAAAGCTTGTATTTCGGATTCTTCCTCTTGTTTAAAGCAAGAATCTCTTGGGAATAATGCTGATAGTCTGCACGTATAGATGAAAGATCTTCTACCCTAGCACAAAACTCGAATTTAAGGCGTTTGTCATCTAGGGCTGTCTTAGACAAATCGTACAGTTTTTGTAATCGTAAGAAACATATCTCTCTAGAGATATTTAGTGGTTGAGTAAGTAGTTCATACTCTGAGTCAGAAAGTTCGACACTCATTTTTGAATGACAAGTGTTTGACTTCTAAAAACTTTTGAAATTCAAGTTCTACGCGGGTTCCGAAACGCGAAATAAATGAATGGCGTGACGTGACTTGTCGAACCAAGAAAAGAAATGACAATCCCAAATCCAATGTCAAAAATCTCAATATTATGAATATTTCTACATGAATTAAAAGATATTATACATAAACACAATACATATACATAAATACTACCTACAACATATATCTGGAGGTCTACACTGGCAAATCCGGCTCGAAGGACCAAATGTTGGCGCTTGGCGCCTTCGATAGCTACTTTTATGAATTATGGGTCCAGGGACTTACCCCAAACTATTGCAGCCTCCTCTTGTCCACGTCCCGGGACGGATATGTCGCACTTAGTATTTTGATAGTATTTGTTATGTGGTGGAAACTCGGTGGAACGACCTCGCTCTCGCAGAGCAATTTTCTGACTGACGATTGTCAAAATCTTTTTATTTTTGAAATAAAGTTTTGGCCCTGGACCAGGCCTAAACAAATAGTATGGCCTTACTTGTGCCAAGTCCTTGATTCATAATATTTAAATTCATCTCTGAAGATTTAAAAAATACTTGAGGTCTAATTTGTTCTATTTAGAAAGTTTAATTACACCTAATGAGTAACTAATTATCAAGTTTAGAATTGATATTACATTCTATAACACAGTTTCTGAGGGTAACTTATTGAGTCAAAATATTTTGGTATATTAACCTATAATCACGTCACTGATTTAAACCATTTTTCTTCAACTTGAGAGACAATCTGCAGAACTGAAAGATATATCTACCTACATAATAATATGTATATTTTAAAATATATAGGGATGTTTGGCCATATCTGTTTCTGGGATTTGTAAGTCAATATTTGGTGTATTCCACTATAAGTCTTAGATATACGAGTATGTATTTTGATCTAACATTTCTAAAAATAAAACAAAGGTGGGTAAAAAACTTAAATGCTAATATATTTTCACTTTTGATGTTTTATATAGGGTAACAATATTTTATAAACTATCTATATTCCTTATAATCTGCAATTAACAGTAATATTTATGATATCACATACACCTATCTACTGGATACCCTATTCCAAATCAAGTTGTACAACATTTCAATTATCCATCTGCAATGGCCAGAATGTGTTCGATTGTGATGGTCACACTTAAACATAAAATTAGTTATGACTGTCCCTTTCCAATCCTAATGTAAATGGCTGATACAGAAAGGGACAGGTATGACAAATTTTAAATTTATTTTCACCTTTGTGTGGCGGTCACAATCGACCACAATACTTACATTTCGCAGCTTTCATACTATAGGGGCACAACTCGAAAAAAAAATGGTTATTGGGAAAATGCGTTTAAGATGTTTGCATATTGATTTTGTACCGATATTATAGAGGATCTTATTCCTCTATCTCTATACAGGATGTAACAAAAAGGGTATGTTAAGCGAAAAGCTATTTAAACAGCCCACTATAGAGAACCTATCCACGAAATTTGATACTTTAAATTACAAGTTTATTTTTCAATATTGTATGAAAAATCCTTAGATGTTTAAGTATTCTTCATACTATCTAGAAAAATAAACATGTGATTTCGAGTCACAAACTTTGTAAGTAGGTTCTCTATAGTGGACTATTTACATATCTTTTCGCTTAACATACCCTTTTTGTTACACCCTGTATATTATAAAAACTCGAAATCACAAAATTTTCGAGATGTTCCCCTTATAGTATGAAAGCTGCGATTGAAGTGATGGTTGGTTGTTTATCGCAGGGGAATCATAGTCAATCACACATTTTGCTATTTAAACCACAGGTGTTAATAATTTTAATAATACTGTCAGTAATATTCTAGAAAAAAAAAAATATAGTCACAACAAACCGTTAGTAGGTATGATATAATATTGCACAAATTGGCTTGGAATAGGGTAGAAATAATAAATAATATAATCATATTAATTTTATAAAGATTAAATAAGTCGATTGAAATAACACAATTATTTACATAAATTACAAGTGAGATTATTGGGAGCAGTATATTTTATAAATAACAAACAATAGAGAATACCTAATGGGAAGGAAAGGACCAGCGCAGTATGAGCCAATCACCGGCTATAATATTTGCTTTCAAATATTCTTCCATAATATGTCACTGTTCTATGAAACAATTTTATTTCAAACCTCTGTACTTCTGTCATCCAAGTACGGGCGTGGATAACGAAAGAATTTTTTTACGTAGGTTCAATAACCCCACACTATTCATCTCTGTCATTGGCGTATACATGTTTTGCCATTGCCTGTCGCGCCGAAGTTAGTTATGAGCGGGATAGCAATACATTTTATGTGTGAGTGACAGAGATGAACAGTAAGAGGTCATTGGACGGAATACTTCGTAGTCCGCGTCTGTACATTAATTCTATTGTACCTATAGATAACGCCTGACAAAAGCGATTTTAACATTTCATACTGACATCTTTTTAAGCTCGAAAGTAGAGCAAGAAAATAAGTTAAATTAAAAGACTAGAAACTTTATTTACCCATATAAAGGCCCCCTGATTACGTAAAAGCAATAGCAAAGCCGAAGCCGCGCGATCGCGATAATTGAGTGTGTGTGTGGGAGGTGCGAGGTGCGGGGCGCGGGAGGATGCCGAGCGATCGTTGCGCGCACACACACACTCTTAATTATCGCGAGCGCGGCTTCGGCTTTGCTATTGCTTTTACGTAATCAGGGGGAGGAAAGTAGGTAGACTCCGTTTTGCCATTTCGGAACTAATATTTTTTGTATGGTGACGCAGCTAATGTAGTCATACACATAATAGTAACTATAGCGCCATCATCCAAAGGGAACCATACAGTGAAATGCGGAAATCAAGGAATTACTGGCAGAAACTCCTACGTCCCAGTACAAAAAACTACTCGGCGGCGCCAAAAATTGCCGTCATATAACGTTCTTGAAGGAACATACATGTTTACAGGGCGTAGTTTTCAGTTCCTGCTGCCTATATGTATATGAGACGCTATGCTATGAAACCGTCTTTTTACTCGACTAGGTTGTTTTTGAGTGTACATAATAATGTACACTTTCCCATATTATTGGAATGTAGGTATGCATTATTTTTTGAATTATCGCATTTGAAATTGAGAGGTATCATTACATTCGTGTTGGGAGTGACACTGGGTAGGATTAGTAGGTACATCAACATTTTGACCCATTCGGATAAGTAGGTATTTTGTTTTTTTAAATATTAATTGGGCGCATTTATTTATTACGTAAGACGATTCAGGGGGGGAGGGGGTCGACCATGTCTTATTTAGGTCAGTTAGGGGGGGTCGGCTTATTCTCAGTTTTTCTTATAATAAGGGGGAGGGGGTTCAAAACTAGCGAAGATATTCTCGGGTAATAAATGAATGGCGTCTTCACCGAGTCTTCAAATACAGACCAAAGTACAGCCAATGACTGTATTTGCAACCACTAATTAAATACATTGGTAAACTCCAACTAAATATGTCACATATCAGTACAAATAGAGCGACATGTATGAAAACCATGGAGAAGAAATAAAAGAGGAGCAGCGGCTAAGTATATTTTCATACAAAAATAATGTGCCGCTGAGCGGGGGTGAAGTATGGGACGAGGGGAGCATTGAACACTGTAGCCCTGCCTATTTACATAGAAACCACCTTGTAGTGACTAGTCAAACTACTTGCATAAGCGTGTGGTTACAGCTACTGCGTTACATACACTGGCGCTGAAGCTCCGCCCCTATCATGACGTCATGGCCTCACGACTCAGTTCATAGTCCCACCTCCTCTTTTATACCTTCTCCATGATCGAAACCTACTTAACATAAGGCAAGATCAATATCAACTAGCTCTTAACAATAATCAACAGAATTAATAACACTATCACCATCACTGCAAGCACTAAAATACAATGCATTTTCCTATTTCTCTTCTGGTATTGTGCAGCTTTCTGCAACTGCTTATATCCTTCATGCACTTGCACCGTTGTCTGTTCAATATTAAAGTCAATCCTATCTAATATAGTACCCTGTTCGAGAACCATATGAGCTAAATCTTTAAACACTTCGTTCAAATCAACGATTGAATGCACTATTTTGTTCACCTCCTCTTCCCTTTCTGCAACCATTTTGGTATTTTCCTCCTGCATTAACAACATCTGTTTCTGATTGTACGCTTGTTTTTGGAACATATCGTTGACTTCATCGTCATCCATATAATTTCGTGTGCCCGATGTGCTGGGTAAAGAGAATAATAAGTCTGTCTGGTTGCTTGTCAAGCCGGGAAGTAGGTCATTGTCGTCTAGGCTCAGTTCTTCGAAGTTGGGCAGCTCGAAGTAGGCTTTGGACCGCTCTTCTCTTGTGGTCAGGGATTTGAGGTAGTTCGACTGAGCCGTCCGGAATGTTTGACTCAGGTCCTGTAATGTCGACACTAATGCTAGTACGACATTGCTGGCTAGTTTTTGTTCTGTCTGATTGCCTGAAAATGCAAAAGTAAGGTAAGATAGTGATTTAAGTATATGTCTAATATAGACCTACCCTTGCTATTGCAAATTAGGTAATCAGGGGGACAGTTGTATTATGTTCCCGAAATGGGGTAATAGTCAGCAGTTGCAGAACATAAAAAAAACCCCACAGTCACACTTTCTTTATCAGTGACATGTTGAGAGAATACCAGAGTTCCTGTAGACTTTAACGACGTGCGTGGGAGGAGATGCACAACTGACGTATTCTAGTAGGTACCTACCACTGCTACCACATATGACCATTTTTATTTCATACTAGTGGACTCCGTCCGCGTGGACTGCAGAAAAAACAAAACATCGAAATAATCCGAGATAAAAAGTAGCCTAGGTATATGTTAAATGGGACCTGTCAATATATATTCCTGAAAACTGCATCGAAATCGGTTCAGCCGTTTCTGAGATTAGCGTGCACAAACGCACAGACACAAATTCCAAAAATCATTCTTTTGCGCTGATAAAGGTCTCCTATAATATTTTTTCTCAATTATCTTCCATGTACGTACAGACAGCGATCCGTTACATTTTTATTTTATGTATAGATAGATAGATGAATATTTTTACATTATTTTATTGCTTGATAACTGATTACGAAACAGGGGTAGTTTGGATGACAGGATTATTATATTAGTGATAAAAAGTTTGAGAAGTCTGTTCTATGATAATGAGTAGTCTAGAAGCATACCGAGTCGCATCTGTCCGCGTATCTGCGTGAGGTGCGCGTGCGCCTGCGCGAAGTGCCGGCCGATGTCGTCCGCGAGCCGCCCCAGCTGCGCCTGCGAGCCGCTGTCGTCCAGCCCGGGCCGGCGCAGGAGTCTCTCCTGACGCGCTTGCAGTTCGGACAGCTTCGTGCGCAGCCTGGTGGTGATGGCATCTTATTTATATAGTAGCCATACAGTTGTTTAACATATACAAGGTGTTTTTTCGTTGCCACCCTTAACGAAGGGTACGTACTCTATACATCAAATAAAGTAAGTTTATGCAAAAAAAAAATGCTGGGAAACGATGTAATTTTTTTGATTTTTTTTTAAATTGCTTAATCGGGCGAAACTTATAGTGTCCAGTGTTTATGCTTGTTTTTCATAGACAGATATTAATTATTTCATGTGAAAAAATTGCATTGCATTTATGCAGAAAAATGCAGTCAATTTACTAAACTTTGGACCCTAATATTTAAAAAACCAGACATTTCGCAGGAATGCTTCTATGGGGAAAAATGATCGTGATGATGAGGAGATTCCGTAGTTTTCGGGAACGTTGACGACCAAAAATCATGTATAATGGGCATTGCAAAACTTCAGACACAATCAATTTTTTTAAGTTTTCAAAAAGCAGAATTATGCCTTAAAACCCTCCTAATTTTAACTTTATCCATAAATATTATTATTCATCTGACTAATTTTATAAAATTATTAATAAAGAACATGAAAAAATACTTCACCTGAGTGGGACTCGAACCCACGACCTGTCGCAAACCATGCTTTTGCTCTAACCAACCGAGCTATCGAGTCAATTAACTCGGATGACGAATCTTACCATCTCTTTTTATTTACATTTACTTTTCATCCCAATAGCTATACACTAGCCAAATGTAATTTTAAAGTAACTAATTTTAGTTGGTCATCATAAGCGAAATATTAATATTATTACATATTACTACTGTGATTATTATTTACATACCACACAAACAGGGCTCTGCCCCCGTATTGGCTATCTTTTTTGACAGTTAATAGTCATGATCACTTATTGAAAGATTGAAACTTATTGAACTGGAAGTGACATGTATATCATATCTTGTGTGTGATATTGTATCTTGTGTGTTTTTATATTGTATCTTGTGTATTTTTTCTGTGTACAATAAAGAATATATATGTATGTGTGTGTTGCCAAAATTATCCTCAGGCATTATGCCACTTCCAGTTGTCGAGTTTCAAATGAGCTATGATCACTATGAACTGTCAAAAAAGATAACCAATAGGCCTGCAGGTCCCAAAATTGGGTAGCCAGAGCTGTAAGATCATGAAAATCCTGAAGCCACGTCCAGGGTCAAATATAAAAGATGAGTGATAATATCATAAGACTAATGAAGACATGGAAGGAGATGCAGTTTATCTTAACACAATCACTGCCTCTGAGTAAGTATATTTACTTTGTTAAAACTAAAATTTTGTTTTTCCCTCTTTTAATCGTCCTATCTCTTTTCTCGCCGCGAATGCGGACCACGTGTGTTCTCCCTAGTTGTCCAACCACCGCGGTACTGACCTCGCGTCTCGGCAAGTGAATTTTTGTGTGTGACAAACTGACCAACCCAAAAAGAGTGCCCTTCACCTAAAGTGAACTATAGTAAAGTGAAAACCTGAATACCCTACCATCCGCGCGGAAGAAGAAAGAACAAAACCCCACAGGTACCTTTTCGACTTACTCACCTATTTCTAGAACCTTTCCCTTGGCCCAGCCCCTTCACATACTACCTTATTTTTCTAGAGGTGCCTCCAATGCCTATTTGCATTCTAGCACTAGGGGTTGAATTTGTAGCGAGTAGCTATATGCTAGTACTAAGGTATGTGTAAATGCAGCACCAAACAACTCTATCAACGAGGCATGAAAATATAGTTGAAGTTTATTGTCAATTCTGTTAATTCGGAAAATTATTCCTGAATATATTGCTTTTAAGAAACCTTAAAATATCTTTTATCTTACATAAATATTCATCCTTGTGCAGTCACATAACTCGCAGGTGGACGGTAGCCCTACCATCCACTACACTGGGGTCGAGTCCAGAGCAAATGTATTAACCGTTGCTGTAGAAAGAAGTGGAAACATACTTGGTAATAACATAATGGGCTTCCTCCAAAGAGTCAGTCCACGGTGGAGGGGCATGTGAGTCCTGTCGCATGTCCATTGATGCTTCCAGGTCACGTGAGGTGGACCGCATGAGAGTGACCCTCTCTGACTCATGGCTCTGAAATATGATTATTTTTTATAACTTAAGATAGTAATATTATTTAAATGTGTTTTATAGAAATGAAGATCAAAGTACATCTAAACATAACTAGGCATATAATATACATTATAATGCAGAGTTAAGCCACATCAACATAATATATCTTTCAGTTCATCAAAGTCTGTCCATATGTATGCTTATATCTTCCAAACTAAGGAACGGATCTTGATGTGTTTTGTTTAAATAGATAGAGTGATTCACGAGGAAGGTATATAATGTATAACTAGGGACCCACCCCGGTTTCGCACGGGAGTAATGCACTCTCACGAGGGCGAATGCCTGGGCAGCCGCTAGTCAAAGATAAAATATAATTCTAGATTTATAAACTGAATACCCAATGGTTAGATAAGCATGTAGTTTGGATATTTAAATACGACATTAGAGTGTTTTTAGCACAATTTAATTAATGTTAATTATGAATGATAAGCCTCTGGGCCTACTTATTTATTATGAAAATAAATAATGAACAAGTTTACATATTTACTGAAGCTTTATAAATGAGATGAATATAGATTTAGCCTTATAATATATTGTTACAAATAATTACTAGGCAAATTATGATGAAAGTATTCAGAAATAAAAAGGCAATCAATATTACAAACAGTGTAACAAACCTGCTCTGAAAATAGCTGCCTGCTATGTATAGCATTATTGCGCATTAACACAAACACTTCAGTCAAACTTCTCGTCACCATATTTGCAGTTTTGATTAAGACAATACTGAATTTAATTGTATTTAACAGGAATTAAAAAGCAAGCACAGCGATAACACAAAATAGCAGAAACCATTTTGACAGTTTCGTTTACGTTCGTAAATTATTAGTAAATACACAGGGACATATTATATGCAAGTAGAAAAATGTTATGTTATTGTTGTTATCTCAAAATACGATGAATTATTGTAGCCTTTGAAAAACAACGGGCGTTGTGTTTAAACTGTTTGAATTTCATAAAAATATTTTGTAGCTTTAAGCTACAAAATACATCAACCCCTAAAACAATATACGTTCATAAACGGATAAAAATGACAAAAGTGAAACGAAACGTATCTATCTTTGGTATCTATTGATTTGACGACAGTGCAGCTCTTTTATTCAAATTTTCAAATTCAAAATACTTTATTTGCACAAAATAAGGTGAAGTTGGTGTTAGTTTGCTTTAGAGTCTCTTATTTTACCAACAATGGCATGCAAAAATTTACGAGTTCCTAAAAATAATTTATATCTTTTGCGGCAATGAGATATTTTTGACGTTTGTTGTTGTTGTTTAGTTTATCCCGAAGGAAAGGCAAGGGGAACTAAGCCCATACAGCCATTGTCTTTAGTAAATGATTTCTGAATTAATGAGGGATGATATTGATGATGATGAATGGAAACGTCGGGAAAATCCTCAGGAACAAGTGTAAAGTTAGTCAAAATGAAAAATTATTGCAGAAACAACTTACATGGGCCCATGGATATTTTTGACGGCCGGAATCTCATTATTATTTTTGTTTACTTTATCCCGAAGGAAAGGCAAGGAAGGCAACTAAGCCCATACAGCCATTGTCTTTAGTAAATGATTTCTGAATTTATGATGGATGATAATGATAATGATGAACGGAAACGTCGGGAAAATCCTCAAGAACAAGTGTAAAGTTAGACAAAATTCAAAATTATTACAGAAACAACTTACATGCGCCCATGAAGAGATCGTAATTATAATAAATAAATAAATAATAAATATTCACACACTACACAACACATTAACCTAGTCCCACATTAAGATCCCTAAGGTCTTGTGTCGTGGGTACTAAGTAACGGTATATAAATTCATAGATAAGAAAAGAAACATCCATGACTCGGATACAAATATCGATATTCATCATATCAAATCCGGCTAAAGTTTTACTCGGCTGCGTATAAAACCATGCACACGCACTAGATTCACATCACAAGTAATCAAAATATAACTAATCTACCAGAAAAGATCACTTTACGGACACATGCAAGCCATTTACAAACAATTTTTGATTTTCACAAGAAAATTACACCTGCACCCTTCCAGCTTTTCCCGCCGAATCGGACGGAATCTCAGATGAATACGTAGAAAGACGAATGATATACGGAATTTTGTTTGACGTTTCTTGGATTCTTGGGTCAGCGGGAAAAGCTGGAAGGGAGCGGGTATAATTTTCCTTGTGAAAATCAATTTGTAATTTCATTTTGTATTTGTTCATAAAGTGAAGTTTTTTGGTAGATAAGTAATATTATGTTTACTTGTTATGTGAATCTAGTGCATGTGTATGATTTTAATCAGGTAAGCTGAATAAAACTTTAGTCGAAATACGATCATATAAGTTGGTTCTGCAATTATTTTGGATTTTTACTAAATTTTAAAGTCGTTCTTGAGGATTTTCCCGTCGCGTCGTTTCCATTCATCATCATTATCCTATAGCTGTATGGGTTTAGTTCCCCTTGCCTTTCCTTCGTGACAAACTAAACAAAAAAAAAAATGGATTGAGGTTATGTCACAAACTAAAGGGATTCGGATTCGGCGGGTAAAGCTGGAAGGGTGTATGTGTAATTTTCTTGTTAAAATCAAAAATTATTTGTAAATGGCTTGCATGTGTCCGTAAAGTGATGTTTTCTGGTAGATAAGTTATATTTTGATTACTTGTGATGTGAATCTAGTGCGTGTGCATGGTTTTACATATACGCAGGTAAGCCGAGTAAAACTTTAGCCGGATTACGATCTCTTCATGGGCGGATGTAAGTTGTTTCTGCAAAAATTTTTCATTTTGACTAACTTTACACTTGTTCTTGAGGATTTTCTCGACGTTTCCATTCATCATCATCATTATCATCCATCATAAATTCAGAAATCATTTACTAAAGACAATGGCTGTATGGGCTTAGTTCCCCTTGCCTTTCCTTCGGGATAAACTAAACAAAAAAAAAAATAAACAAAAATGATTCCTACGAAGTTAATTGATTATTCTTCTATTAAAAAGTAATTTCATGAATAAAAACCTCCGTAGAAAGAGTATAGAAAACCTCACTAGATCTCGCTCTCTCATATTATGATCTTATAAAACATACTTTGACATACAGTGAAATGGCGATGCCGGCAGGACAAGACGGCGCTCCCCAACCTCAGCAATTTCAACAATTTCCATCAAACAGAATTATTGTTATTCATCCTGGCTCGTACTATGTCAGAATAGGAAGAGCTTCTGACCTTATTCCAGTAAAACAACTACATTGCATAGCTAGAAAGCGTAGTGCCGGTGGCAAAATATATCGCGATTCTTTCGTGCCTCCCAGCGTTCCAAAAACCAAGGAATTGATTGAAGAATTAGAAGAATGCCGGTTACAAATATCGCATACACTTCAATCTTGTATGCAGTCCAATGGAGCGAGAAGATATGCCACTCCTCCGCAGCAGATTGCCGCGTTTAATCGGCGTTCCTTACCCGAATATGTCAGCGAAAGTGAATCCTGGCCACAAGTACAGTGCGATATCATTATTGGTGATCTTGTCCTGGATGTCGACCCTGAGTTGCCATACAATGTACATTTCCCTTATAAAAGAGGTGATTTTAACATACATTCCGAAGTAGGTGGGTCAATTTCGTCAGTGCTGAATGATCTTTACACTATTTGGAGTTCCATCATTGAATATAAATTAGGGATACCATTGATTGAACTAATAAAGTATAGATGTGTACTATTAATACCTGATATCTACTCTAGATGTCATCTAAAATACCTTATGTCATTGTTGCTAAGAGATCTAGGTTTTGGCCACTGTTTTCTGGTACAAGAATGTGTAGGTGCTACCTTTGGCGCGGGAATTGGTTCAGCATGTGTAGTAGATATTGGGGATCAGAAAACAGCAATATCATGTGTTGAAGATGGTATCTCACATAAAACAACAAGGTTACGAATGGATTACGGAGCCGGGGATGTCTGTCAGACATTGTCATGGATGTTTCATAAAAGTGCTTTTCCCTATAAGACGTGGAATGAGAATATCCCAAGAGATGTTGTGTTAATGAGAACTCTATTTGAAGAATTCTGTCATGTCAACCTAGATGTCTGTGGTCCTCAAGAGAAGACGTTTCTAGTAGATCAGCCTGGGGAGATTGTCAATAAGTACACTTTGCAAGTTGGTGATGAGTGCATTATATCACCTTTGTCACTGTTTTACACAGATCTCCTTAAAATAACTGGGGTAAAGACAACTAGAATACAAAACCGACAAGCAAGTGACCCTGAAGACCCATTTGATGCTGAGTTTTTAAGAGAGACGGGCAGAAAAAGGGAGACAGCAGACCCAACAGCCAATGACAGTCAACAGTTTGAAACTACAGCTGAACAGCAGCCTTCAACAAATCCAGATGAAGATATTGTCGTTGACACATTAGATGCAGTCCCAGGGGATGTTGTATTGTTAGCACCTGGGCAGGTTCTAGGGCTTGATGCAGCAATATTGCAAAGCATAGACAGATGTCCAACGGAGGAATTGAAACGTAAAATGTACAGCAACATACTGATTGTTGGTGGAGGGGTGAAGGTGCACGGCTTAAACCTGTGGCTTCAGAATCGATTGGCATTACAAATCCCATATGCTTACAAGACTGAACAACTGGAAATTGTGAGTTCTCCCAAAGACATTGACCCAGCCAGCACTGTATGGAAAGGGGCTGCTGTCATGTCTTGCCTAGAATCTGCCATTGAATTGTGGATTAACCAGGCTGAATGGAATAAATATGGACTCCGTATTTTAAGGGAAAGAGCACCTTTTATTTGGTGACAAAGCTAGACATTTTTATTTTATCAATTTTTAAGTTAAAAATTATTTTGTGTAAATAGTTAGGTAGGTTAACTACTTATTTCTATGTACTGATATGTTTAATGAAATAATATTAAACAACTTATTATTCTATCTGTGGTTTTTATTAATTTATGAAGCAGGATATAAAAACTGAATGCAAGTAACATGCTGACTGATTAAAAACAAATTATGTATAAGTAGGGTAGGAGGAATAGATAGGACTGGGTGAACTACTTTAAACAGTGGAATATCATAGTAAACGAAAGCGAATAGTAAGTAGGAGGTATGATAAGGCAAAATATAGTAGAAATAGGTAAACCTACTATTTGTAGGTACTTAATAAGGATCAAGATTGCTTTTTATCCACAAAATATAATCATTAATTTATATGGGCTGTATGAATCATATGATTCCTTTATATTTCTACCTCGTGAAAAAAATACAACCCACAAAAAAAAAATTACGTCATTTCACAGCTGCTGTTTTGTTTGGGTTGCTTGCGCGGGCTTTTGCAATATTTCGCGAATTTTAGCTATGTATTACATTTTATTATAACAAAAGTCGATTAATAACTCGTTAAAAATGTCGACAAGAATACGCGACAGGCTTCAAAATGGGCGGTCGTTCGACGAAACGGACAGGATACCGAGTAACCTAACCATAACCAATTTTGATATTGTAATGTATTGTTTAGCGATTATCATGCATTTGGTCGATCTTGGGCTGGATATTAACGTTGCTGTAAGGTACTCGATGGCTGGAAGAATGACAGAATTCGGCTGGACCTTGGCTTTCATTCTTGTACCAGCCTTTATAAATACAGCAATATCGCTGAGAATGTAAGTTGTTTTTTGTATAATTTCTGGTATATAAAAACATCCAGCAGTTAATACTCCCTGTTGGCGACTGACTGGTAGTGCGACCTTTTTGATACCGTTCTATTATATTTTTTGATACTGTCTTTTTTGGCACTGACTCTTCAAGTCAGTTGCTTTTGTCCATTGATCTGATCTGTGTATATTATACTTTGTAAGATTATAATTATCTTAAATAATACGTTTTGCCACTACATTCCATCGTTTCATTCAATTATACAGTCCACGCTATCCATTAGTTATCACTCCCCTTTAAAAGGTGTAGTACATGTTTACACACCTATAAAAATGCTTAAAAGTGTGTATTATTGTATAGTTATACCAAAATTGCAGGTATTCCAAAGACAAGCAAGAAAATTCACTTACAAATGAGGTGATGAGATGGAAGGCTCTACGTATTGTGGTCCTTGTGCTGCAGTTAGCGCCTATTTTGCGCTTTATGGACGCACTTGTGTGAGTATGAGACATTTTACATAGTAAATAATATGTATTGAAACTAAGGCAGTTAATTTTCTTAGGTATTTATTTTGTAATGTGCTGATGTCTCCTTCTGTGCACTGGCGGCTCGTCCTAAGGAGCGCTGGTGCAGTGCACTCCCACCCACGAAGATTACATAGGCAATCTATATTTCTCTATAATTATCTTTCCATTCTACTATGTTTATACAATAGTGTCTACATGTTCATCTCAAGTAAGTTGTAATCTTATGTATCGAGTGGAGCGCTAGCGATCGCGCTCCAATGAAACGAAATTTGGTACGTTTCCTAGTACTGTATTGAAAGAGTCGAAACAGACATACCGACATAGGCTGGCGCGTGTAACAGAAGATTTCGTATGAAAAATCTGTCTGATCTGGAGCGCCGCTCACATTCATTCGTAGTGTGCGTATGCGGCCACTAGATGTCGCATAGTCCGAGTTAGAACGCGATATGGTTGTCTTTAATGTGTTTTATTAGGTCATCTGAAGCTCAGCTGGGCTATAAAAAGCTTTCAGCCATTTAAAGCGGCAGGTCCGGACGGAGTGTTCCCGGCTCTTCTTCAATGGGGGGGACCTAGACTGACCGCAATCCTTAAAACTATCTTGCGGGCGTGTCTGGCATACAGATACATCCCGAAAGCCTGGAGAGAGGTAAGTGTTATCTTTATCCCAAAGCCAGGCAAGGGCGACTACACGAACGCCAAGGCGTTCAGACCAATTAGCTTAACCTCGTTTCTCGTTAAAACACTGGAAAGACTGTGTGAAAGGGAGCTGAGGGACAACGAGCTGATCAAGACACCGATGCACGGCAACCAACACGCTTATACAGCAGGTAAATCCACTGAGTCAGCTTTACACCTGGTGGTACGCAAAATAGAAGAAGCGCTAATAGACAAAGTCATTTGTATGGGCACCTTCATCGATATTGAAGGAGCCTTCGACAAGACTAACTTTACGAGCATAGAGACCGCACTGATCCGTCATGGAGTCTCGTCTGTACTAACTGGCTGGATCACAAATATGCTCAGACAAAGAACGGTAAGGTTTAAGGACGACCCAACGGTGGCGCTGGTGGCCAAGGGCTGTCCGCAAGGAGGGGTTCTTTCACCGCTTCTTTGGAACATGGTGGTCAACAGCCTAATCACGACCCTTAACGCTCACCACTTCTATACAATCGGCTATGCCGATGACCTTACCATCCTGATAACCGGCAAGAACGCCAGTTTAGTATGCGACCTCACACAGGCAGCAATGCGCATCGTGGAGGGGTGGTGTACCAGGTATGAGTTGACCGTTAACCCAAACAAAACGGAAACGGTGATGTTCACACACAAACGCAGTCTCGGCAACTACCACATGCCGAAGCTCTTCGGGACCACACTACAGCTGTCACAGGAGGTTAAATACCTTGGGGTTATACTAGACCACAAACTCAACTGGGGCAGTCATGTAGATAATAAGATAGACAAAGCTAGCATAGCCCTATGGCAATGCCGCAGGATGATTGGCAAACGATGGGGTCTTACCCCCAAGAACATACTGTGGCTGTACACGGCGGTGATACGTCCCCTGCTGTGTTACGGCGCTCTAGTATGGTGGCCTAGATGCAAGCTAGTGACATGCATAAGCAAACTACAGAAATTTCAAAGACTAGCTTGCACGGCGACAACAGGCTGTATGAGGACAGCTCCTACTGCAGCTCTGGAGGCCATGCTAAGCCTACCGCCACTCCATCTGTTTATCAAACAGGAAGCAGCGTCTTCAGCGGTACGCCTCAGGTCCTTAGAACTCTGGAAAGAGAGCGGTACGGCTCACACAACCATTCTCACGGAGGCCTATGAGGATTTACCGATACTCAGGGCACCCAGCGACAGGATCCCCAAAAAGTGGGTATTTGATAAAAAATATAAAATCCAGTTGCACGAGAATGACGACTTCGAAGGCCTGAACTTGAATGAACTTAGGATATTCACGGACGGGTCCAAAACAGACTCTGGGACGGGGTCAGGAGTATTCTCCGAGGACTTGCAGGTCAGAGTCGCCACACCTTTGGGATACTACAACACGGTCTTCCAGGCCGAGTGCTTCGCGATCTCACAGGCAGCTACAGCCATAATAGCCAGAGAGGTAACTGACCAAGGCATCAGAATCCTCTCGGACAGTAGGGCAGTCCTACAGGCGTTAAACAGCAACACTGTTACCTCGGGGCTCGTCTATGACTGCCACCGCCGACTAACAGAGGTATGTAGATACAACCGTCTCACACTGCAGTGGATCAAAGGCCACAGCGGCTCGAGAGGTAATGACTCTGCGGACGCGCTGGCCAGACAAGGTTCGGACCTTACAGCCATAGGTCCGGAGCCCATCATACCAGCCCCCGCAGGCATCGCCAGGACCTTGCTGAGAGCTAGGACTGGCGAACAGCATAATGCACACTGGTTCAGTCAAGAGGACTGTCGACAAGCAAAAGAGGCCTTACCTCAAATTTGCGGCCGACTGTCAAAGAAGCTAATACAGTTGAATAAACCCCAACTGAGACTGATAACCAGTATTATTACAGGTCATGGAGCCTTCAACAAACACCTATCCACATTAGGTGTTACAGACAGCCCCCTGTGCAGAGCCTGCATGGAGGAAGAAGAGACAGCCGCCCATCTGCTGCTGCGCTGCAGAGAAGTGGCCCCGTACCGGGCAAAATATCTCGGTTCTCCAGGCTCGCTTAGCGAGACTTTGGGCAACCTGAAAAGGCTGCTAGGATTCCTGGAGGAGATAGGCTGGCTCGAGTAGAGAGCACACCACCCTTACGCAAAATAGGCGCACAGACGTCGAGTTGCGGAAACAAGCCCGTTCTACCATACCATACCATACCATACCATAGGTCATCTGAATTTTAATAAAAGTGAGGATCATTTCATTCGATAAAGGAGTATACACGCGCGGCGTTTCCAAATGGTAATTTTGCATGCATTTAAAAAAAAAAAATGTGACCCCCCATCTAAAATATCAGGAGCCGCCCCTGCTTATGTGCATGTTGTAACTAAGAGCTGGCTGAGGAACTCTGGCATCCTCTCAAGTAATAAACTAGCTAACTACTTGTCTTTACATCTGTCTGTTCCTGTAACGTTGAACATGGATCTTCTTTATGATCCTGCAGTGCTGGCTACTCCATTTCAGTAACACAACCATGTATATACATACATACATATAATCACGCCTTTATCCCTTACGGGGTAGGCAGAGCACCAAGGGCCGATAGAAACACATGGTGCCACTTCTGACCAATTTTGAGGGTATAGTTGAGATGTACAAGTTCAGTTACTAGTGACAGGTGGTCAGCGCTACAATCGCCTACAAAACACCAAGACCCTCTTGTCCCTCTACTGACTTGTACAGTATGCCCGGGAAGAGAAGCAGCTGTCGTATTATACATATTTTTTTCACTCCCAGAGCAGCATAGAAGTAGAAGAACCATGTATATCTATACATATAATGAAAATGTATTCTCAATTTCAGATATGCAATAAAGTCTCGCAGAGCAGAACGTAAAAGGGACACCGCCTCCCAGCGTGCATACTACAGTCTGATGCTGAAAGAAGACTCTGATGCTGCGCTGCTGAGGATCTTCGAGTGTTTCCTGGAGGCGGCTCCGCAGCAAGTGTTGCAGACCAGCCTGCTGCTGCAGGGATATGAGGAGTTGACTGGTAAGAGCCTTTTTTGTGCCACATACTATTTAATATACATATAGGAGCAACTCTTAGGTAATTAGTCAAATATTATATTATGTTAAATATAGCTGTGACATCCTTTATGATCTAGCTGTATAACTATACATGGTGGTTTTTCGTTGCAACCCTTAACGAATGGTACGTACTCTATACATCAAATTAAGTGAGTTTATGCCAAAAAAAAAATGGTGGGAAGAGATGGAATTTTTTTTCTATTTCCTCAACTTTGGATCCTAATATCGTGGAAACCAGACACTTCCCAGGTATGCTTCCATGGAGAAAAATGATCGTGATGATGAGGAGATTCTGTAGTTTTCAAGAACGTTGACGACCAAAAATCACCCTGTATAGGTACAATGTAATGTTATGTATTAATTTAAAATACTCATACTTCATTATTAGCAGCTCAAGTAGCATGACCTGCGACACACAATGTGATAAACCGAGTTATCGACATTTAGCCTGTCAAAATACGATAAATATAGCCGCCATGTTGAATTTTGTATAGAGACGATACGATATCCACGACGCGTGGTCATGCTAAGGGGGCAGGTATGACATTTTTGGGTAAAACTTCCTACCTTTGTGATCTTTGTGATGTGTAATATATTAACATTTTTATTACAAGTCTATGTTTTGTAGATGAAACAAATTTTATCAATGACTTACTGGAAACCAGTAATATGTAGCTAATCAAATTTAATTATATACTTTAAAATCATGCAGATAGTACCTAATATAAACACAAATGTTTTTTATCGCAATTTTTATTAATGAATTAATGGACGCTCGCGACTCCGCAGTCCGCGTGGACTGCAGAAAAAATAAAATGTCGATATTATCCGGGATATACTTAAACATTTACCCCGGGATAAAAGTATTAAGATATGTTAAGTAAAGAACTGTCACAATACATTCCTGAAAACTACATCGAAATCGGTTTAGTCGTTTATCAGATCAGCGTGCACAAACATCGATCCTTTACAATTTTATTAATATATAGTTATTTGAGTTTAATGAGAAAACAGCATCTTCACCCTACTATAGGTACCTATTTATATTAAATTGTAAGAGTGAGGGTTTTATTTTTTAACTACAGAACATAGTACTTACCTACATATCTTTATTTAAATTTAAAAACTGAATAACAGTTTATAAAATGCGGTTAATTTACAAAGGCGCGATTATATCTCAGAGATTGCTTCGAAAACCCGAAAAACAAATTTGTAACTTAAAAAAGGTTAGCTTGACTTTTGCTCCTGAGGGTATTAGTCGATTCTTATTCTTTACTGTACACACATAGATAAAAAAACAAAAAATCTTATTACTACTTAAAATGGTTTATTGCAGTGCATCAAGGGCTATCAATAATATCGTCGACAATCGGCATGGGTTGGTGCCTCGGCTCGTACAACCGAGCCATCCGTTACGCGCAACAAGACAAGACTAACATGGACTGGCTCGGTACACTGATGTTAACGGTGTGGCATCTACTGGTCTCGTGTAAGTATTGTGGGTGGGGGTGCCCCACCGGGCCTGAAGGGCTTTGCCATTTTGACCGAGCTAGGTGGCTTGCGCTTAAGGCGCACAACCGAAAGTTTTTAAGACTACGCGACCTGTGCATCCCAGTTGCGCTGGGATATTGCCGCATTGGGGAGTTAACAAAGGGTTAAATGACTTTTTATAGGACTGGTAGGGATCATGTCCCAGCAGTGTCCTACTATGATTCTACCTACTAAGGGTTCCAAGTAAGAACCCGCCGCTAAAAAACCCTCGAAAGAACTACGGCGGGGATTGTGTTGGCCATGGCAGGTCAGGGCTGCCTGCTCGGTCAGTCTCCTGCCTGATGTGTGAGCTTCTATGAGAGGGGTGCGGCGACCCCTCCGACGGGGGCGCCGCTTATTATTTGTATATGTAGCTGATCGATAACATAAAGTGGCCAAATACGCCGTAATGGCGGGCCACTAGTCGCTGTTTCGCCCATGTATATATTCCAATCAGGTGAGAAACTTCGATATCGCGTTCTAGGATTTTGCATTCGATTGTGGTTCTCTCCTGCATCCGATAGATGGCTCCGCTACAGTATGCTATCATAAACCCCATTTATATGATACCATATAAATCTTGTATGCCATTATCGATATGCCATGTTTGCTAGTAAAATCTTAAACAACATGTCAATACAGTTAGGTACATTACATGGCCGTGTTCCCGATATGGGGTAGCCGAAACTGTGAGGTCACAAGATCCCACAGTCACGTTTCAGACAGCCGGGACAGATGCCAACGATCAGTGACGGGTTGCTAGCTTATCGCCTGAGAGAATTCCCTCACCTTAACCGTTTTTTTAATCTCGCAAAATGGTATTTTCCCGGAAAATTTCGACATTTATATAATATAGTGGACGCCCGCAACTCCGTCCGCGTGGACTGCAGAAAAAACAAAATGTAGATATTATCCGGGATAAAAACATTTTCCCGGGATAAAAAGTAGCGTATATGTTAAGTGGGACCCGTCATAATATATTCCTGAAAACTGCATCGAAATCGGTCCAGCCGTTTCTGAGATTAGCGTGCACAAACATCGATCCGTTACAATTTTATTATATGTATATAGAATAGATAGATTACTAACTGCTTACCGTGGCTCCGCTCGCGAGGATGTCGCTTATTGCGTAGAAGGGGTATAAAAATAGTTTATGACGACCTACCAAATACGAGTATACATCGGTCAAACTGTTTCGGAGGAGATTGGTAACAAACACCGCAATGCGAGAATTTTATACAGGGTGTAACAAAAAGGGTATGTTAAGCGAAAAGCTACGTAAATAGCCCACTGTAGAGAACCTATCCACAAAATTTGAGACTCAAAATCACATGTTTATTTTTCCCGATAGTATGGAGAATTTTTAAATATCTTAGGAATTTTCATACAATCTTGAAAAATAAACATGTGATTTCGACTCTCAAATTTTGTGGATAGGTTCTCTACAGTGGGCTATTTACGTAGCTTTTCGCTTAACATAATACCCTTTTTGTTACACTCTGTATATGTATGTACTTTTTTTTTTCAGTGAGCCGAGTGGTATCTCTCTCAGCCATAGCGTACCTATTCCCAGAATGGACAATTATCGCTTGCGCAATTCACATTCTCATAATGTCATGTTGGCTGCAATTCTTCGACCGTCCTCCATTCTGCTCACACAACAAGATGGCCGAAATATCTTTCTCTCTCGCACTTGGAGCTGTATATCTATTCACATACATCCTACCTACCGAGGGTAGAACTAGATGTAGATACAGTATATATTATAGTATATGTTTTGTGCAGAATGTAGCTTGTAGCGTGATTTGGTACGTTTTTGTTAGTGATGAAATGAGGGAGTCCATTTTTTATTTGCCCGGCTTAGTTTTAAGCGTGCTACCCTTTGTGGTGGGTATATTTGTGATGGTCATGTACTATCTGTTTTTGCACCCCAAAGTTAGAAAGGGGGTGGATTTTACTGTTAGTTTCCAAAGTGGGGATCAGGTTTTGGAGGTTAGGTAATTGAAATGAGGCAGCCGAAACTGAGTTAGCCGCGTGATGCCGGCAGAGTAGAGTTTGTACCACCCCTGCCTGCCCGTGGGTATCGTACGAGGCGATTAAGGGTTTCCGGGAGGTGGGCAGCAGCGCCTCCCGTACTGACAACATAGTCCGAAAATCACACTGCGGTCACCAACCCGCCTGCCCAGCGTGGTGACTATGGGCAAAACCCCCCTGTGGCAGTAACCTTGTGGCGTGCCCTGGGGGAGGCCTACGTCCAGCAGTGGACTACAATAGGCTGAAGAAGAAGCCGAAACTGCCCTCTTTTAGTGGGGACAGATGTAAAAGAAAGTGACAAGTTGTTAGGTCGTAATCACCGGAGAGAATGCCAGAGTTCCTTAGTCGACTCTTACGACATGCACGGAAGGAGATGCAGCTGATGTATTCTAGTGAAGCCCTGCATCAGGACATTTATCTCAATAATTACCTTCAGTATTTATTACATTAGATGTGACAGACGGGCAAATATACATACATAACCTTACGCCTATATTCCATAGGGGTAGGGAGAGACTACAGATCTCCATTTAGTACAGGGTTAATTTTAAAACATCAATAACCTCGCAAGACTAGGTAGCTACTAGCATCATAAACAACAACATTTGTTCTACGAGTTTTGATAATTTGTCACATTTTACTTTCATACAAAAATAAATATCAATTTAATATTACCTCTGAATGTTCTTGAGTCTGTACATAATATTGAGGCGCGCGCGATCGCGGGCGTCAACCTTTTCGTATACCTACGAATGGAACATAGACTTACAAATGTCACGACAGTACAATAAAAGCTTGGAAAATCATTTTTAATTAATGTATTGAGTTATGATAAAACTCGTAGAACAAATGTTGAAAATATATGAAATATATACTATATCAATTAATACCTACGTGAACACACACCTGTGGTCCCGAAATGGGGTAGCCAGATCTGCAGGATCGTAAAGGAGATACCGCAGACACGTTTACCATAGTGGGGACGGATGTTAATCTACATTGACAATAAAACGCCCCCTGATTACCTAATTTTCAATAGCAAAGCCGAAGCAATGCGATAGCGAATATTGTACAATATTCGCCTTGAAATTTCAAAGTTCCTTTGAAATTCGTTTTACGTAATACGAATTTGACAAGCAATCAGCGATTCTTGTAAAATTTTCGCTATTGCTTTGCTTTTGCTAGTTAGAGGTAATAAGGGGGCCGATATAAAACAGCAATGTAAAGCGGCGTTATAGGATCAACTAATTACTTACGATCAATTAATTTAACTTAAGTATTTATTTATACAGGGTGTAACAAAAAGGGTATGTTAAGCGAAAAGCTATGTAAATAGCTCACTATAGAGAACCTATCCACAAAATTTGAGACCCGGAATCACATGTTTATTTTTCCCGATAGTATGGAGAATTTTTAAATATTTCAGAAATTTTCATACAATCTTGAAAAATAAAAATGTGATTTCGAGTCTCAAATTTTGTAGATAGGTTCTCTATAGTGGGATATTTACATAGCTTTTCGCTTAACATACCCTTTTTGTTACACCCTGTATATATGATCTGTATTTATTTTAATTATTTGCGGGACTGTCCCTTACCTGTTAAATTAAAAGCATATGTATAAATTTTATATAAAATACGGGTGGTATAACATCCGAAGCATTTATTTTATTGTATACCCATAATAATACCTCTGAACTAAAAATATAATAATGTAACTTTATACTATACAGGGTGTTTGTGACAGCCAGGCAAATATTGATACCACGACTTCAGACCATGATTCTGAGGTGGAAAACACTGAAAATTTTCGCAAAAAATAGTTTTGTTCGTTTAATTAGGCCTTAGATAATGACTTGAAAATAAAATTTTAACCAAAAGATGATTTTCAAAAAGCTGATCGATCCTAATGGAGAGTCAATAGTGATCCAAAAACAGCAATGTGTCACAATAACCAATAAACCCATTTAATTAGTCATATGATCGCCCGATACAATTGGCGCGGAGAGCAAAGATTACTGATAATCAAATAAAAAATACATTACCTGCGAGTAATAACACTGTCGTATAACTCAACACAATGGTACTTGTTCAGCATTTCAGTATTTGCCTGGCTGTCACCCACACCCTGTATATTGCCAAAATATAGCGTAATTATATATTTTTTAAACTTTTAGGTATAATTTTAGTTACCTATTGATATTTTAAATTACCTATACATATCTAAAATGTCTACGAGTATCTTATGAACTTAAATTAATTTTGTGATAAAATTAATATTAAGTATTAAAACCTTACCAACCAATTTGACTCATTATCATTAATTTTAGCTAAAATTTTTAATCGGTGAGGTTGCCGATTCTTTTCATAAACATGGTGTATTAAAGGGGTATGTTAATCGAAATTATATGTAAATAGTGCAATATAGAGAACCTATCTTTAAAATTTGAGACTCGAAATGCTATGTTTATTTTTCCGGACAGTATTTAGAATTTCTAAACAACTCAGGAATGTTCAATACAATCTTGAAAAATAAACATGTTATTTCAGGCCTCATACTCTGTAGATAGGTTGCCTATTGTGGCCTATATTCATGGTATTTTGTTGGCATACTCCTTTTGTTACACCCTGTTAACGAAGAAAAAACCGCACAATATGGTCGATTCCGGCAGTCACACTTAAACCTAAACGTAAATTTAGTTCTACCTGTCCTTTTCTCTCTCAGCCATTTATGTTAAGAACGGAGAGAGATAGACCTGACTAAGATTAGGTTTAGGTTTAAGTGTGACTGCCGGAATCGACCCTAACATTTAAACACCATTTTATATAAGGAGATGTAAAACTAGCTTTACTAAGAATGTCATAAAATAAATGAGACTGCATTAATTTATATAAAAAAACTAGTTAAGTTTTTATATCTGTGTAGAAAATAAGAAATTTCATTCCTAATATTTGTTTGTGTACTGTAGTCGGTCTTGATAGTCACACTTGACGGACGACTGGTCTAGTAGGTAGTGACCCTGCCTGCGACACCATAGGTCCTGGGTTCGAATCCCGGTAGGTGCAAACATTGATATGATGAATATGAATGTTTGTTTCCGAGTCATGGATGTTTTTATACTTATCTATGTATTTATATACCGTTCCTTAGTACCCACGACACAAGACCTTAGGGATCTTAATGTGGGACTAGGTTAATGTGTTGTGTAGTGTGTGAATATTTATATATTTATTTATTTACTTAAACGTAAGGATCAAGGATCAACTCAAGCAAGAATATCCATGTTATTACTTATGGGTCATAAGTTATGTCAATGTTGCAAAATTGTCACTTACTCGTAGCTCGTATATCTTGAAAACCTGTAGTTTCCCAGGGGTACTTCCATAGAAGAAAATTATCGTAACCTTACAAAGAATACGAGGTATTAAAAAAAACAACGTTGTCATTTTACACCCTGTATAGTGTGAGTGTAGATCTGTACTACTCGTATGTACTCAGTTATGAATCTCATGTAAATACTGGTTTACATGTGTTTAGTAAATGGAGCCAGTAAACTGACATGTTTGTATTCTTTTGCCGCATTCTCGCATTTCTTTCGTCAAACCACAAAAAAAATAATGACATAAGAAGAACATAATAGGTATTTAATTGCATTCCCGATTAAACTCAAAACCAGTAAGGTATCTACCGTGCCCCCGCCAAGTTGAGCAAAAAACCTTTATTTATTAAATATATTAAAATTTTAAATGAACATTTTCGTGTAGTTTTTTTTTAAAAAAATTTTGACTTATTTACTAACCTACTACTACTGTATTATTATTGGACCCAGCTACTAAATCCATGTGAATCATCCATTATTTTGTACAATAAAGTTAAATAAATATTTTTATACCTATGTACCTATCTTATTTCTGTTTTATTAATAAAACTAGTGGACGCCCGCGACTCCGTCCGCGTGGACTACAGGAAAAAACAAAATATCTAAATTATCCGGGATAAAAACATTTTCCCGGGATAAAAAGTAGCCTATATGTTAAGTAGGACCTGTCACAATATATTCCTGAAAACTGCATCGAAATCGGTTCAGCCGTTTCTGAGATTAGCGTGAGCAAACGCACAGACAAACCGACAAACAGACAAAAATCATTGTTTTGGGTACTATTGCGTTGATAAAGGTCTCCTATAATATTTATTCTCATATATGTTCCATGTACAGACAGCGACCCGTTACATTTTTATTGTATTTATCGCGCGACTTGTCTGAATTAATAAGCCGCACAAACATAAATGAAACAAATATGAAGACACGACTTCGTCCGCGTGGACTGCAGAAAAAACAAAATGTCGAAATTTCCGGGATAAAAATATTTTCCCGGGATAAAAAGTAGCCTATGTGTTAATCCAGGATGTCGGCTAACTCCATACGAAATTTTATTAAAATCACTCCAGCCGTTTTTACGTGAAAGAGTAACAGACGTCCATCCATCCATAAATCCGTACTTATAAACTTTCGCCTTTATATTATTGGTAGGATACCCTTACAAATGGCGGTGTTCCCAAAATGCCAGAACTGCAAGATAATTAAGGAGATTTCTCAGCCACGTATAGCGTAACGGGGAGGGACAGATGTAAAAGATTCGTAACGTAACAAATTGGCAAGCCCATCGACTCTTACGACATGCACGGAAGGAGATGCAGCTGATGTATTCTAGTGTATCAACAACAGCACAGGACTAAGATGTTTTAACAAAATAAATATAAGTCTTTTCTAAATTAGTGATTATCTTTTGACACGAAACTAGGTAGGTAAAAAGAAACAACTTGCACTATGGGACCTAACACTCCGAAATAGTGAAAAAAAAAAACAGCTGTTCTATACATTTCAGTGCAGTAAAATTATTCGAGATTGTATGGAACAGCTGATTTTTTTTCAGTATTTCTGAGTAGGTCCCATAGTGAAAGTTGTTTCTTTTTACCTACCTAGTTTAGTTCAGTGTCAAGCGGTGATAGCCCAGTGGTTAAGACGTGCACCTTCCAATCGGGAGGCGTAAGTTCGATCCCAGTCACGGGCCTGTACCAATGAATTTATTTAATGTACAGATGTTAATGTTGTAAAGTTGTCACTTAGCTCGTGCCTCGGAAATCACTTGGTCCTGCGCCTGATTTCTCCGGTCGTGTCGGCTTTCCGTCCCATGTCAGTTATGACAATAAAAATCTATCTATCTATCCATCGGACTATGTGAGTAACGGAATTGAGAGTGCATCTGTGTTTGCGCACACACTTGCGCACTATAATCTCCGTAGAGATCGGTCGCCTTAGCCGAAATACGGTCGGAGACCATTAGTGTCAAAAGATAATCACTAATCACCTCAGGCGATAAGCTAGCAACTTGTCACTGATCAGTTACCTACATCTGCCTCCGATATGCTACTCTTAGAGTTCTGGCTATCCCACTTCGGCAAATATAGCTTAGTGTATACAGGATGTTTTTTGCAAAAATGCTGGGAAACGATGTAAATTTTTTTCAATATTTATTTCTATGTATTACTTGATCGGGTGAAATTTATAATGCCTAGTGTTTATGCTAGTTTTTTCATAGGCAGATATTTATTATTTCTCGTGAAAAAATCTTGCTACACGCGTCAATGTGCATTTCTGCAGAAAAACGCAGTCTATTTACTCAACTTTGGACTCTAATATCTTTGGAACCAGACACTTCCCAGGTATGCTTCCATGGAGAAAAATGATCGTGATGATGAGGAGATTCCGTAGTTTTCGGGAACGTTGACGACCAAAAATCAGCCTGTATAGGTACATACAGGCAGATGGTACACGTATACTGTACCTATGTAGGTATATAAAAGATTATAAAACAAAATTCAACGTCTGCGCTGCTTGTGCTGTTGTGACTGGGATGAAGCAGTAAGAATAATTAGCATAAGATGTCTGCATACAATATTTACGTTATTAGAAGCTTTAAATAAATCAGTCGACAAGTATATTGTGTTCGCAAGCCGAGGCGATTTTGTCCAGATGCGCCCGCGCAGGTGGATTGCTGATAAGGCTTATTGATTTTCGTTTTATTGGTTAGGCACATTGTGAGAGAAACTCTATTCTCATGTCGCAGAGGCGGATTTGGGGATTATTTACCTATGTACTTACTTATTTTTCTGATGCGGGGTTTCACTAGAATACATCAGCTGTATCTCTTTCCGTGCATGGCGTAAGAGTCGACTGAGGAACTCGAGGGCGTTCTCTCAGGCGGTGAGATTGCTTGACACTGTAATTAATCAGTGTCTGTCTTTGCTATGTTAATCGAGGCTGTAAGATCTTCTTCGTGACCCTGCGGACCTGGATAGGTAACCTATTTATGCGAACACAGCCGGGCTTATAAATAATGTACCTACCTACTTATCTATGTTACGAGTATTTTTATCGCGATATTCATGAAAATTGGTTGAGCCATCTTAGGGTTTCAGCAATTTTAATAACATACGTAAATTAACTAGGCAGTTAAAATGATTAAATGAGTTAACAAAAGCTGCAAACAAAGCGCCTACAGCATATCAAATAACATTCTCACTGCTCAGGCAAAAGTGTCTTAATTTTCCAGCCAACCAAATCCGGCCCTGTACCCAAACAAATCATCAATAACTAACTAACCAAATCGATATAAAGGCAAGACGACCGTCCACCATTCATCAGCGAAATACGAAGCCGCCATGGACGTGAGATTGGTACTTCTGATCTGCATTGTCCTTGCTACGGTGGTGGAGCATCAAGTCGTTGCTGGTAAGTCGCCATTTTGTTTTTTTAGGGCGGGAAAGTTTGGCCGCCATTTTGAGAAAATGATTTTGTAAAAATAAAATTGTTAATTTTAATTTGGTACCTACCTACCATAAAAACACATGTGCGAAGTTTTGGTACCTAATTTTCACCTGTTACAGTGTTACACACTCCTAATAAAATGGAGTCGCTTTTTAACGGTCCATACAACTCCACGCTCGCTGTGCTCGCATTTTTGTATCTTACATAATATGTAATATCGCATATTATGCGACATTCGATATTCAAATTGTCATATAAAAATAGATTGGCAACATTATGTTGATACAAATTCGATGACATCTTAAAGTTTGTTAGACCACCTGATTTCAGAAATGGCTCAGGTCCATCCATTTGATTTAGAAAGCCATAGAAAGTCCACTGATGAATAACTTATATGAACTGAATCACCATCATCGTGGTTATCGAAGCACCTAATGAGTCTGACGTCATGCATTAGCTGATGTCTCCGATTTATGAATTGGTCAGAATGTAATAAAAAATGTGTAATAAAATAAAAGGGGTAGGCATGTCAAGCCAGTAAATTAAAAATTCAGAATTTCGCACATGTGTGATAGATTCAACATAAGATTTATCTGGCGACCAAGTCGACCAATAAAGCAGCACGGTCATATCAGATTTTTTATTATTTTTGCCTCTTGAATCAATCTGAAAATTCAGCAATCAAAGTGAGTCCATGTATGTAGTTAATTATATTTTTAACTAGTTCAAGACTAAGACTAAGACTCCGCGACTCCGTTCGCGTGGACTACAGAAAAAACAAAATGTCGAAATTATCCGGGATAAAGACATTTTTCCGGGATAAAAAGTAACTTATATGTTAAGTGAGACCTGTCACAATATATTACTGAAAACTGCATCGAAAACGGTTCAGCCGTTTCTGAGATTAGCGTGCACAAACGCACAAACAGACAAAAATTCCAAAAATCATTATTTTGGGTAGGTAGGTACTATAACGTTGATAAAGGTCTCCTATAATATTTTTTCTCATATATCTTCTATGTACAGAGAGCGATACGTTACATATTTATTATATGTATATAGAATATAAATTGTAACTGTAATTGGATTGGAGTAGGTACGGAGAGATGAAAATAAAGTTTTTGAAATAAGTAAAGATCTACATAAATTTTAACAGGATCAGATAACAGGGTCAATTAGCCACCTGGAAAGATAAGTTGATGCTGTTTCTATCTGAATCTTGTTTTAGAAAAAGACATGATCAACTTTATCATTTAGATAGTCTCTCTGACCATTGGAAAAAATCCACCTTAAGTATCCATTTTCTGTTTGAACTTTTAAGAAATTTGTTGTTAATGTAACGAAGGCGAGATCGAATTTTCGAAATTGATCGAATCGAAGTTTAGGTATTTAATACCATATTCATTCAATTCTTATTTGATAAACAATTGAAAGTTTAATCTACGATCTTAGAATTAATTTTTAAATTAAAAAAGTCTTATCCGTAAGATTATGTTAAATTCGATAATAGTCATAAAATGCTCGTTATCTTGCTCTTACTACTTGTACTTATAATTAAAAAAAACATATAAATATCTCCTTACTTACTCAAACTAATCTAGACATGTAAGTACCTATATATTTAATTATGTCCTATCTAAAACAATCCATGGAGAAAAGCTGTCGTTATCTCAATTTAAAGGGTAATTAATAAGAAAGACAGACAGATTTTACTCGTAGATATCTACATATACATACACAGGTATTACACTAGCTTACAAATAAATTGAAATATGTAGTAAGAGAAGCAGAGAGCTTCATACATCCAGCGTAGCCGTACGACAACTTGACATACGTTCTTCAAATATCAGAAAGCATCTAGGGTAAGGCTTAAGTAATGTTGACAACTCAGCTGCCGTAGCTGAGACCAGATTTTTAAAACAGTTCTTACTAATTTAGGTCAAAAACATGTGAAACCCCTTGAGGAAACACTTGGGGAAATATTTAGAAGTGAGCAACCATCTGGGACAATTACTCGAGCAACCACTTGAGCAAAACCTAGCGCAAAAAATTGAACAAAAGCTCGAGGAAAAACTTGACAAAAAGATCGACGAAAAGCTTGAACATAAACTTAATGAAAAAGACAAGCCCGACCGAAATGAGTCAAGTTACAACCCGAGTCCCTTTAATCGCCTGCCGATGACGATGGAGGAGGCCAAGGAACGTGGACTCAAATGCATTCCAGGACACACTGTGATGAAGATGGAAGAGCAAGCTCTACCCAACAACACTAACGTGGAAGAGGAAAATGTCACTGAGGAAGATGGGCGAAGGAGTCACATGAATTCCATAGATAAAGATGAGAGTTGTAAAATCTGCGTGTGCTCAGTGGAAGGGCTTGATGAGTACTGCAAGCAAAGACCAGCAAGGAATGTTAACGAGTGCATTCGCTCCGCTCAGATTATTAAAAACTTTAACAAGAACGTTCCGTATGATGATTTGAGGGTCCTGGCTTATAGTATAAGGAGAGGTTGGTGGTGATTGTGGAAGATGTTAATCAGTGCAGCTAGGTCAATTTTAGTACTTCATTTGCCCTCTATTATTCGGTTAACACTTATGCAATTTCCGATGTTGACGAAGAGTTATTCAAATTATTTACGAATATATCTACGTTATGTTGAATCCCGCCGATTATTAAAAACATATCAATAACGTACTAATACTAATCTTAGTTAATAATCGTATCAAATAGATGAAATATTAGTGGAATACAAACCTATAACAAAACTACCTATTTACGGAGAGTACAGAGAAACCATCTGTTTTTCATTGCAACTGTATTTGTCTAAACCGTGATCATGTGTTATCTGACTCAACGGCCAGTCGCAAGCAAACTACAGTCGGAAAGTAGGTATCTGCATATTAAACAGTTTATTATTTTCTTCAGGAAGAATAGGCACGATTTCAAACAATTTTATTCCGAATATTGGTGATAGACCGATGATTCCAATGGATTCGGAGGAAAAGCGCGCACGTGGTCTCAAATGCACTCCAGGTCTTACTACAATCAAACTAAGTGATGCAAATAAACTTAAAAACAAGCTTAAGGCTACGGCTGATGATAGTTCTGAGGAAGATGATTATGTCGATAATGATAAAGTAGATGAATTAGTATATAATGCAGGATCTGGTGAGAATAAAGCTCTCGATGAACCCGAGGAAAAGAAGAGAAACATCCTAAATAGAATCCCTAAAGGTAAACATAGGCTAGCTGACAAATATGATGATGGATTAAGAAGAACTCATATGAACAGTATATATAAAGGAAATTATGGAAAGACCTGTCAAGTCTGCGTATGTTCAGTAAATGGTCTTCATGAGTATTGTAGTAACAGACCAGTGGAGGCTGTGAACGAGTGTGTGAGACTAGAGCATATTACTAACAACTATCACAAGAATATTGCCTTCGACAAACTGAGGAGCTTGTCCCTAAGCCTTAGGAGAGGTGGGTGATATGGAAGGTTCGTTAATCAATGCAGCTGATTTCATCGTAGAAAGTGTTGATAATTTTTTGTTTGCCGTTTTTAGTATTCGTCGGGCTTCTGTTTCATTTGTCATGGTTAAAAACTTAGAATAATGATTCGCAGTGGAGCGAAGACCAATCATTAATCTAAGGTTAAAAACAATGTATTTTTTTAAATGAATTTAGATGGGACAAATAGGACTAAAGAGGTCATTAGCATAAGTTCGTAAATAGGTAGATAAGTACTAAAATGCAAAAGGATACAACGTGAAAGTGAAAAAAGTGATGAACAATTTAAAAGAAAAACATAACTCAGTAATGTAATTTTTTTTGTGTTAAGTTATATAACAGACATTGGTGTTATTCTAAAACTCTGCTATATTGTACTTAAAATGATTGTCCATAAGATAAATTATTTCTGAGTGGTACTCCTAATCGCCATCTGTTACTCCTCATATTTCAAAACCTCATTTACCCAAACAGATTATATTTGGCACAACGACGAGATCCCTTACGAGGCTAATGCCAAATGTAGAAGGGGGACAAGTTTCTACTCAAACAGTATGACAGCCAACAATACTGACATCGACATACCTTCCGACATCGAGTCCCTTCTCGACTATCCCAACCAAGACATCTGCTTCTACTGTATCTGCGCTACCGATGGTAGATTCATCCACTGCATCAAGAGAGAACCTTGGGTCTGCGAATATTACCGGTTCCTTAAGACCGATAATGCCGTCAGGGACATGTACAGAGATTGGTTGGAACAGGATCGACCGTCATACTTCAGGACACTATCCTACAGGCTGCGGCGGACTATGGATGATGATTTGAATGATTTTGTGGTTAACGGTATGATGTTTGGCAAGTTTTGGGTGTTCTTGGAGCTTATCATCTTTTTCTATGTTTTGTTAGGTCTCTATTGTTTTTAAGTTAGGCGGAAATTATATTTTTTAAATGAATTATTAGGACTTAAAATTTTGTTAATTAGAAAATTGGATTGTGCATCGCGCGCGATGTATATTGTTTTAAAGTTTAAACAATACCCTAATAATGGACTCGAACGCCTTAATATTACAATTACTCTTAACTCCAATAGAACAATAAATTGGAAAGCGGACTTTTGTGATAAGTGAGAGTAAAAGGCTTGAGGAAACTTACTGCGTTTTTCATGGAGCTCCTAGCAATGTCTGGATCCTAATGACAAATTGGAGAGCTGCTGAAGGGATTGACGTTCTGAAAAATAGACAAGCGAAAGAAACATTGTAAATAAATAAATGCTCAGATAAAACTGGCGTTGGTCAAGACAGTTACTTTTGAGATAGGTCAGCAAACGTTTCGCCTTCTGCGACCAATCTTATCTGGTACATCAACATACCAGAACTCATGGACCCCGATACGGTTCCCTAGCAACTAATTCTTGTGTGTTTGTAATATTCGGATTGTAAATGAAAGATTGGTGCTTGCAGGAGGCGATTCGGTGTGCTGTGACCATCCTGATGGACATCGTCGCAGGCTGCATAACAGAGTGAAAAACAAGGTACGGCAGCTGAGAAGGAAGATGCCGAGGGAGAACCTCCTTGGAGGTACCGCTAATTTGGACGTCGAATACAAAGATTTCGTGGTCAATAATGATAAATAGGCTGGTTCGTTGGTGGCGGCCATGTTTATAAACGGCGTCCATTCTGACGCTATATTTATTTGAAGTGTTGTAGTGAATGTGAATTTTGTATTTTTTTACTTTTTAAAATTGAAACGTGAATAAATTTTTGTTACAATATTTTTTGTCCACTTTATTTACCTACTTTTGTTGTTATAATAGGTAATTATACTCCTTTCTAGACAAGGTCTTTGAATGGCACAGAATTTTAAGCACTTTTCTAACGGTTTAACTAAAGCACAAAGAGGCACATTTTTTGCAATGATTTCAGCTGCACTGATTAACACTTTACTGCACGTGTTTTTTTATTTATAGTTATTAAGTTATTACTGATAAATAATGTAAAATTAAGTACATAAGGAGAGTATAATTATTTAGGATTTTACATACTTATCATATCACTTATGCATGAATTAATTTATTAAAACCACAAAGTTATACCTAACGGATCTACCTAAAGTTATATCTAACTGGAAATCAGTCCACGCTTATATTATTAAATTCAAGATCATCTTGTAAGATTGCTATGAGCTCTTAAAGCAGGATTGTTTCCATCATAAGAGCGAAATATCGCTCTACATTGCTGATAGTGGGTCTTACTTCCACAATGGAAATAAAGTCTCCCCCATGATGATCAAATGTGAGTTGTTCTTCATGTCGAAACGTTATGCTGGAATCTTTGGATTTGTATGCAAAATCCTAATGTCCACGGGCCACTTTTTACGGTTATATCTTAAACCCACATAAAGTTATAAATAACCTATTAGTATTTAGAATTATGATTATATACATTCACAATTTATACATAGCCAAAGGATTGACGGAGATTCCAGACAAGATTTGTCAGCCATTTTTGTTTTAATATGTTCGTTGTACACCATATCAGTTTCTGGTTTCTTCACTGTGCAATGTATGTACCTATCACCGTAAATAGTGGTCTTAGGCCTCTAGGCTTTAAACTCAGGTTTCTTAGGATAGATGTCTTTTACTTGAACAGAAGATTACAAAACACGACGTTAACCTAGTTTTTTTTGTCAAGACTACGTGGTTACCATGAAAATGCCATGCCGTATTGAACGTATCTATATTAACTACGCTATGAGCTATAATAAGCTATATAACTATATGGGTGGTGATAGCCCAGTGGTTAAGACGTGAACCTTCCAAGCGGCGTAAGTTCGATCCCAGTCACGGGCCTGTACCAATGAATTTATTTCATGTACAGATTTTAATGTAGCAAAATTGTCACTTAGCTCGTGCTCGTTCGGAAAGCACGTAAAACCGTTGGTCCTGCGCCTGATCTCTCTCCGGTCGTGTCGGCTTTCCGTCCCATCGGACTATGAGAGTAACGGAATAGAGAGTGCATCTGTGTTTGCGCACACACTTGTGCACTATAATATCTCCTGCGTACCTGGCCAATCATGAGTAGGTGTTCGACATAAATAACAATGTCAACCTAAACGTTCCCATTACATGTAAAATGTGGTGATAGCTCAATAGGAGAGACACTTGTGTTCTATAATTATTCTTCCTGCCTAGATGGCTATTATAGAATTATAGTCAGAAAGATATTTTTCTGATTAGTAACACACTTCCTTAGACAGCTCTGTCTAAGGACTTGTGTTACTGTCAGAGGAGTGTAGGAGCCAAACGAGTGGAGACTTCTGTCGCCATATTTTAGAAATTTAAGATATTTTGGCTGATATCTTTTGTATAAGCCCCGGGGCTATATTCCCGGTTACCCTCCCCCAATCCTGCCCTGGACAGAGCCCACAAGGGTGTTTTATGTAGAGTACCTATTTGACTCTTATAATAAAGCCAACGTCGCCGAAATGCAGCGGTAGGTACGAGTATACTTACAAAGACCTGAGATTACGAATACTTATGCCATTTTTTGTTGCACCTACCAACCATAGGAAATGACCCCATTATACATATATACATATAATCACGACTTTATCCCTTACGGGGTAGGCAGAGCACCAAGGGCCGATAGAACCACATGGTGCCATTATACACATGGTTTTAAAGTCATTGACATCAAATTAATAGTAGAAGATGGTACTGTCCTAGGAAACCTGTGTTTAAGTTAAAGTCAACATCTAATTACACTTTTGATGCACTTGGTAATTTAGTATTGATATAATTTAGTTTCAGAAAACTTATTTTAGGGTAAGTGTCTACTGTTATGTCAATTTAACTACTCTCAAGCACTTAACTGACCTCGTGGTGGACGTAAATAAACTTACATAGTTACTTACGAGATGTACCTACTTATTTCAGAAAATTCAAGGTTACATGGAAGGCGTAGAGGCCTGAGGCCTGAGGCAATGCAACAAATTATCCGAGCAAAAGCGCCGATCGCTAAGTTACAGAAACATTTCTTCAGATAGGAAGCTTTCATTTATCAATTGCGTGATGTAGTCTATAGGGAATGTATCGATAACTTTGCGAGCTTTACTGTCGCTTGTAAACCTGTTACATGTCTAAGCCCTTAGGCTTTTCTACCAGCACCAGGTCAATTAAGTTAGTATATCATTAAAATAAGGAGATATTTTATAAAGTGTATGTACTTCATATGAATTTATGTTTTTAGTGAACGAAAACAAGAAAGGTAAATGCATTCCCTTTGTCTCGGACTACACTGATTGCACTGAAGGTGAGTTATATATTTTTAAGTTTCCTTTGCCTTACCTTTGGTATAAACTATTAAAAAAATTATAATATAACGCCATCTAGTTCATTGAAAGGTAACCTGAATTCCAGAGACCCTGTGCAGCGGCTGCATTAGATGCTCCTGCACCGCCAATAGCGAGTGGACTTGCAATACTGTCCATGAATGCAAGGACACGGATTACATCCTCGACGACCGCGAATTGGACAGCGGGTTTAACACTATAGCTGCAGGTATCTAAATATCTTCTGTAAATATAATTATCATCCGACCTTCAAGCTATTATTTCACAACATATACATCGGAAAGGGAAAATTATCACACGTACATTAGCACACTACAGTCCACTGCTGGATGTAGGCCTCCCTAGGGTATGTCACAAAGCTACTGTCAAGCAGGCGGGTTGCTGATCGCAGTGTGATTTTCGGTCTATGTTGTCAACCCGGGTAGCCCTCCCGAAAACCCTTAATCAGTATGAACTGTCCAAGAGCTAAGTTCCTATTACCCGACAGCTGCTGAATGTGAATTTGCAATTCGAACCCGTTCGCGTTAGAAGCCACCAATCACATTACAGCGTGATGACGTGATGTAATCAAAGTAACTAGTGATTGGTACTTTATTATATATTTGATAAGTTTGAATAGGTACCAATATTTTCTGTTTCAGCCGGTCTAGATGAGAAGAAACGAGACAATACTTTAGGACTTAATCCTTTCGTAAACGAAAATGATCGTTTACTAGGTGAGTATCAAAAGCAACTTTAATTATTTTTTTACTAAATCTTGTTTTATTTTTTACTTCGCATCGGGGCTTAGTAACATTACAGTTAGTTTTTAATCGTGACATTTAATCCTTTCTTCTTCCTTCGAAGCCTTATTAGGTATGACTTTGTTAGATCAGGTGATTAGGTCTAATGCTATTGAAGAATCGGTTTTAATAACTCCTCTATGCTTTAAAAACATGAGAACTCCAACTTGTATCTGCTATTGGTCATTATCCGCAGAAAATGATGGTCACAACTAATTGATAATTCGATTTCAGGGTATATTATTGCTGTAAATAAATAGGAGCACATTGCACAATTTTTAAATAAAGCACCAAACGCACGTTTTTTTTCATTATTTTAATATTCATCGTATTTTATGATGTAACACAGGTGAGTGTATCATATATCGTTATCCTAAGCTTTTCAATAAGATACAGTGTCCAAAAAATTTCAGAAGACGAGAAAGCAATGGATGATGAAATAATGAAGATCATGAGGAGATCAAAAAGATCAGTTGCTAATGAACATGTTGATGATCATCATGGACATATAGATGATCATAATGATGGACTTGTAAACGAACATGTTACTGCTGGAAGTCATAATGGAACCGTTAGGTTCTATCATACAGTAGATGAACTAAATGAAGGTATCGAATTTCATTAAATATTACATCTAAATATGGTGACAGGATTTCATTAAAATCAGTAAGGTAATTAATTTCTAGAAATAAAGTTTGAAGATGGTTAATTATGTCTCTTATGAAACCATTTATTTTCCAGATACACTGATGAATGTAAATACATCAGGAACGGTACACGCGAAAAAGGTGGCGCCTCTTCACTTGCCAAAACTAACACGAAGAACTGGTCTGTTTGACAATATTAATAATCATAATATCACAGCAATGGATTCTCTGCACATTGAATATAATCAACCAAAAGTATACGCCCATCATATTACAGATAACAAAATAGATACGGCGACCCAAGTTGATCACCACATTGACGCACATAAGGCAAAGTTCGATATACTATCTAGTAACGTTACGCAGAAACTCAAAGATGACATATTATCCAAAATAGTAGTTAACGAGTTGAAAACTGGCGTGGAAACTATAGGAGATGCTAAAGGTCCAGTTATGTCTAATATAACGTTTACACCTGAAAACGACACTTTAACAGCTATGGCTTTTATAGCTGGAAATCTACTCAACAAGCTGTGGAATATGGAGAAAACTGCAAATGATGAATCCGTAGAAACAGATAGATTGAAGCATGAAAAAATTGCTGATTTACTTGATTTATTTAAAGATCCGCTCACTTTGAGACAGGAATCGTTCTTAAAAGATGCTTTGAGTAAATTATCTGATGCTTTAGATAAGACTCATGATTTATCCAATGTTACTTTATGTGAAAAAATAGAACAAACGAAGAATTCTTTAAACAAAACACAACCGTGTGAAAAGACAATCGAAACACCAACAACGACTACTAAACAACCAGAAGTGAAAATAAAAATTGCTCGTAAAACAAGAAAAAATGCTGATTCAAGTAAAGTAGCAGTTGTTAGTAAAATTAAATATGTGATGGATTTAATTAAAAAGTTTGAGAAAGTTAAAAAACAAATAAACAAATTGCAACCTGTAGAGCATACATCTCAAGAATCTGTAGTTTATAGTGAAAATCCACAAATAAAAGACGTATTTGAAAGGGAGCACATCAGTAAGGATGACATGTCTAATATGAATGTTTTTGGCACAGTTCTCGAAAAAATAACAAAGCTTCTGGTGCCAAAGAAAGACAGTAAAAAGCCACTGAATAAGATTAGAAAATTAAACGTATTTAGAGATGATGATTATGTTCTCAATAAATTGAAAGACACATTCGGTATAGATATAGGTAAAATAAGTTTATCGGTTAAGGATAAACTATTGTTAGATTACTTGACTGGGCCACAATCCTCCAAATGTACATTAGCGGAAGAGGAACAAAAAGTAAAGGCGATGGAAAAAGTTGAAGGAGACATCTTGCTAAATTTATCAGAGTTTTTTAAAATTAAATCCTTCACTGACCTTTTCAATTTAATGCATCCACAGAAGAATAGTAGGAAGCGGAACAATATTATTCAAGTATCTACCACAACCGAATCTCCACAACCTGTGCTAGAATCAATTTATCAACCAAATCTATCAAAGAAAATAATAAATACAGTCGCAAATGCAGAAAATAAAGATAGATTTACAGATAAAAAGGAAAAACTAAAAAAACATTTGAAAACTCTTTTGGACGATTTGGTAGATTTACAAAAAGAGAAAGGAATATCACCCAAGGACAGAAAGTTAAGAATAGCTGATGCACTTCCGTGTATTTATAATGTGTTAAACTTCGATAAAGATATACAAAAAGATTTAGATAAAATTAAAAGTAAATATGCCGTAGCTAATAATTCCAATACAGTGTCAGATATATTGAATCATTTTAAAACAGAATTAAAGTTTGCTTCTAGTCCTACACGAAGAAGTAACCAATATATCCCAGAAAAAAGACCAAGGTCAGCTATTGTTTGGGAGAGAGCTGTTAAAAACGCATTGAACAAAACTGGGGTAGCAACACGAAGAATGGAAATCTTAAAAGTTAAAAATTTCAAAGAACTGAAAAAGAGTATGAGTGATATAGAAGGACATTCCAAGACTTATAAAGCGAAAGCTTTAGTAAATGTTCCTGTTCAAAGTAGATTGATGTTGCTAAGGACCCTTCAAATGGAAGCGACTAATTATATTCAAGTCTTAACGGATATTCAACAGTCATTAGCGGATATAGAGAAGCTACCTCCAAATGATCGTCAAGAAGTAGTAGAATTTGTTAACAATGCGGCATCAACTATTAAACTATCGGACAGAATATCCAAAGAATACGAAAGGCCTAAAGCGAGAAGGCGTATCAGCGAATACAGTTTCCATGAAAAGTTTTTGAAAAATCAATCTCTACAAGATTTGATATTGCAGCCGGTACAATCGAATCAACAATCATATCAACGCGAAGTGACCCCAGCTGAAAGCGAACAGACTATACCAAAATTGCAAAGGAAGCAAATTGTTAGTCAATTAATAAGGAATCGTATGATTTTCTATAAGAGATTAAAAGAGGAGAAAGCTATAAATTTGGATAATGATATAAACTACAAAATAGCTAAAAGGGTGTTACATAGTTTGGATGTAGGAAACTATGAACTCGCTAAGAATTTGTTCAAAGTTTTCGTTGTTCGCCGACAGCAAGAGACATCTAGCACAACTGAATCTTACACTGGTAAGTTTGTAAACATTATAACTTCACAATTTTTTTATGATGAACTGATTTAATAATTTCCATATTCTCATTCTCTGGTCTACAAAGGTAGAATAATTATTAGTTATAACGGTACGTTTTTTTCCAGATGTCCAACTGCCAAACACAATAATGGCAAGAAAGATATTTTACGCCCAAAAAGAACCGTTAATACAGTTCGAAACCAGGAGATCTGGCAAGAACCAACTCTTCCGCCCTGACAGTCTCAGGCAGCTGATAAATGTAAAGAGTTTATAATAAACCGATTAAATACTGGTCATATAGTACATGTAAACACATAATTCCTGCGTAATGACAGAGCAATGATATAGTTTTAAGATGATGAATGAAGTGATTAAATAGAAGATGCACCAGTATCACCGGTCTTGAAGTTCAAATTTGTTATCTTTTTTTACTAATTTTGTAATCTTTATACCATTTTAAATTACATTTGTACATAATTATTGTGGTTTTAATTATCTATACCCATTGCGAATTTATGATTTTAGAATAATTGCACAGTAGTTGTATTGCCCGATTGCCAGCTGTCAATAGGACTAATTCGAATAATTTCTTCGCAGTAGCTCTGTTGTCAAAACGGTTTTATAGGCAAACAAATGTATTCTAGTGCAAACATTCTTGATGATTTACTAGGTGCACCCGGTTTATAATCAAGATTACCTACATATTATTATAATTATCGAGCGTGTACCTAATATATACATATTATTAATTAATTCTGTATCGATATCAATGGTACTTTATTATGTAGCAAACACATGCACAAGACCGGCTTTCATTCAACAATAAGAAATTTGGGTGGATGCAATAACAATATCCTGTCACTTTTTTATAAATTGTACTTTGTTTATTATGTTCTATTTCATCTTGTACCTACTAATCTAGTTTCCTTATGTACTACTTAAATCTTTATTAACTAGTTATTTAACTTTTGACAATCCTACTTTGTACTTTCTTCTTTAAATTTGTACTACGCGCTTTCTTTGGACGTTTGTTAGTTACTTTCGTTGCTGATTTTAACGTTTTTTTAGACAACTTTGGTTTGTGGGTCGTGTTTGATGTATTGCCTGCTCTGCTGAGATCTGAAATAAAATATATTATTATTGAACGAGAGTCTTGATGACATTGCCTATCTAAATTATACAAATTTTGGCGATTGAAAAGAAATCTTCTTCTTCTTCTTTTAGACTTTATTCATAGTAACATAATTTACATACATACATATAATCACGCCTTTATCCCTTACGGGGTAGGCAGAGCATCAAGGGCCGATAGAACCACATGGTGCCACTTCTGACCAATTTTGAGGGTATAGTTGAGATGTACATATGTTCGGTTAGTAGTGACAGGTGGTCAGCCCATCGCCTACAAAACACCAAGATCCTCTTGTCCCTCTACTGACTTGTACAGTATGCCCGGGAAGAGAAGCAGCTGAAGTATTATACGTTTTTTTTCACTCCCAGAGCAGCATAGAAGATAATTTATATAACATATTATATTATAATAACATAATCTATATAATTATTTACTATAAAATTATTAATAAAGAAATGGAAAAAATTCCTCACCCGGGTGGGAATCGAACCCACGACCTCTGCATTCCGCGTGTCAGCGCTCTCACCACTGAGCAATTATTTACTAGTAAAGTTGATAGCTTACTTGATACAGTAGTTGTCTTATGTGTAGTATTGAAGCTTTGTATTTTTGTTGTGACAGTAGTTTCTTTTATCGTAGTATGAGATTCCGATGTGCTTTCAAACGTTGAAGAAATATTTGCATTCTTTGTAGTAGAGTCAGATATTGTAGAAGTTACTAATACAGATGTGGGAGCATTATTAATTAGGGAACTTTGGGTATTAGGTGCTGTAATATCAGTTGTAGGGCTTGTTTTTATTGATGTAGTCTCTGAGGTTGTTTGGGCATATGTAGTAGTAGTCGAACTAATTTCATTAGGTGTAATAGTAATATTCGTTCCAGTAGTTTTAACTGTCGTAAAATCTATTTTCGGTGTCGAATTGTAATGAACTGAAACAGAGTAAAAATATTTATTCATCAGTAAAAAGGTATGACTTGCCAAGGTTATGTAATATCACAAATTGGTGAATACTTATTTTCCATTTTTCGGTCTTTAAAATGTGCAAGAAACTATTTACTTACTATTTTCATTAATCATTATAGTTATGTTCGTATTTCTCATTATAGAAGTATTTGTTTTTGTGCTATTCAAATTTTCTATAGCAGAATCCATGTTTCTTGGGGTCGTGTTTGTAGCGTTTAAAGTTTTCATAGAAACTTTCAATATGTTTTCGTCCTCAACTTCAATTATATGAACTTTATCCTTTGAGATACTATCAGCAATTGAATTTTCAGGGTTGGTTGGATGTGTATTAGTGGTTTCGTTGAGTTGGTCAGCTGCTGTCATATATTTATCAGTTGAGTTCGTATTAGCATTGTCATCTGCAATATTTGCTATATTATTATAAATTTTAGCATGAGGAAATACAATATGCATATAATTCTATGTACTTACTGAGAGGGGTAGATACCGTCGTGGTAGATAATTCAGTAGTATACTGAGTTGTAGCTGTAGATGGTTTCGGTGATATAATATAGTCAGCTGAAAATAGTACAATAATATTAGATGAAAATCTTTTAAAAGTACACGAAATTATACGTTTTCATAATAAAATATTCGCCATGTTACTTACTTGACGCATTGACATTATTTACTCCGTAGTTTCTTAAAGTGTGGTTCAACTTAAAACCTGTATCAATATTTCTTATTAAACCACTCTTTTTGAAACTGCTCCTTTTGAACACAGAACCCTTATTTCTCACAGTGGGCGTGCGTCTAGAAGGGCCATTATTTCTCCGAGTTGATACTTTTTTCGTGGTAGTACGTAGAGAAGTAGTAATGGTGACAGGTTTTACTGAGCTAGTCTTTACTTTACGATGTTTGGCTGAAAATAAAATAAAATGAAGAAGCTATATATTCTTTTTTTAGTGAAGATAAGCTTGAAAGCCAGACAAAGGGTTTATGATTTTCATTACCTAAAGCAACATAGGCCTAAGAAGAAAGGAATATAACTGGGATTGTTACCTTTTGCGCCCTTTTGTCGATTAATTGGAGATATCACTGTTTGTTTAATATTTCTGTAACGTTTTTTGTAATCTGTAAAGGTAATTATTATTCAAACAATTAAATGCATCACAAAATAAATGGACAACTACAGAAATTTACGGTAAAAACTTACATGGGAAGTTAATTGTTGCTAAAGTTGTCGGTGCTTTGGTTGGAACAATAATCGGGAAGTCGTGAGGTATTATTATCTTATTTGGACTGCGATAGGCTAAAACAATAAAGAAAATAAGGATTTTTACAAGTATTTATCATGGAAATAATAACATGTTTTTGTACATGAGCTTTTTAAATTAACTAAAAAAGTTGGCTTAAATAGAAATTAAAATACCTACTGAGGATTTGCAATATTTCCTACTATAGAAATAACTATCAAAGTTTTTCTTGAAAATTTGTTTTATTCAAATTATTTTTTTTTTAAGTAAACTTACCTGGAACTTTATCATGAGTAACTCTCCACCTTCTTTTATCCTTCTTGAAGTCTTTAGCGCTTAAAGCAGGCTTAACTTTACCTCTTAGATATAACGGAATAATATTTTTCATTCTGCTCGTAGTAAATTTACTGAATCTTTGAACTTTATGATTTACTACCGATCTTTTAGTTTTCTTTCCAACTTTTAGAGCTTTTTGCCACTTTGTCATGGCATTTCGATATTCCAACATTTTGTTTCTCGTTATTTCGTCTATCTTCTTCCTAGCAATTGTTTTAACAATCTCTGGTGTCGGTACTTTCTTCTCGAGGAGTTTTAATACATCCTTCTTGGACCCCTTTAATAGATTTTTCAATTGATTCAGTATGGATAGTTTGTTGCTCACCTGTTTGTATCTGCGATTTTTTGGTGCTGCTATTGCTGGATGCGTTCTATTTTCTTTATGTATATCGATAATGTATTCTAGTTTTTTACCAATAATTTCTAGGTTTTTATTTATTTTCGTCATTATGTCTTCTTCTTTATCGTTTGATACTAATATCATGCGTCTGTTATGCGAAAATGATATTAAATGTAAAGCATGCTCCATCTTTTCAATATCAATGGACAGCAACAGCTGTAACCGTTTCAGATTATATAATTGATTATACGGAGAACTTAATGTTACATCATTAACAAGTTCGACACCTCGCCAATTTTTACTAATGTGAATTAAATCTTCAGTCAAATTGATTCGTGGATCGTGCGTCTTATAACTTTGATATGGATCATACAAGTAGTTTGATTTTATCACTCTTTTTAATAATCTCTTCGCATAAAACGATAAAGGGCTCAACGCATTAGTATCAGGCATATCTCTATCTACAGATTCTAATATATCAATTATGTAATCCTTAAGTTTTTGAATGAAAATATTATTGAATTCCGATTTGTTTGTGGATTTTAGGTAATCAGAACGTTTTGTCGCTTTTTGAAATAGATAGCGTTTCATATCATGTATCAATGATGTTAGACCCTCGGGTAATATAGCATCGTTACTTGCCAACTTTTGTATCATCGAGTAATCTTGTATTACTTCATAAATATCTATTTTAACTTTGTTAACGTAATAGTCTAAGCTTTCTTCAAGCTGATTTTTTCGTCTGAAATCTCTATATAAGTGAGGTAAAACCTCAAGTTTATATAGAGACAAGCGTAGATTCTTGTTTAGTTCAGTCTCATTAGTTTTTGAAACTTCTCGGTTATCATAAGTTCCTTGTATGTTTGCATATTTAGCAAGTTTATCTCGAATATAACGCAATTGATTTAGCTCTTTTACTTTGTCGTTAATAATATCATTAAGGGGACTGTAAATGTTTTTGACTTCTTCTCCATCAACAGGGATTTCAGTAGCGACATGAATAACATTAAGCGTACTGCTCGTATTTTGTATATCTCTTTTGATAATTACATCGGAGGCGTTGGTAGTAATGCTATTAGGTAATATTTCATCAGTGTTTAGTAGATTAGTAATATTAGTCATATCTGTGAAATTATTGAAATTATAAATAGATAGAAATTATGAATATATTTTCAGGAAAATGTATTGCTGGAAAAGAATAATTATTAAATACAGAAAAAATAAGATAATGTACCTGGATGGCTGACTTGATGAGTTTTATTCGATGAATACAATAAGTCAATAAAGATATTAGTATTTTTATCAATTGTTTCACTTTCATTTATTTTTTCATTGTTACGGACAATGAATAATTTATTATTTTGATGCGGTTCGTTTGTATTATTATAATTAGTGGCAATATTCATGATTTCATAAAAACTATTCTCTGAATGTTGGAGATCTAGCGGTGGTTTTCTTCTTCTGTAATTTCTTTCGTCAATCGCCAAATTATTAAGCAAATCATCAAAAGCTAAATTTACGTCCACCTTTTTAGTTCCTGAGAATAGATGATAAAAATAAGACAAGTTAAATCCTACTAATATTACAAACGCAAAAGTTTGTGAGGATGTATGTAAGGATGTTTGTGGCTCTTTCACGTAAAAACTAGTGAACGGATTTTAATGAAACTTCACAATAATATAGCTTACATATCAGAATAACACATAGGCTACGTTTTATGCCGGGAAAGTATTTTTATCCCTTATAATTTCGACATTTTTTTTTCTCTGCAGTCCACACGGACGAAGTCGCAGGCTTCATTCTGGTCATTTATAAAGATTTACTAAAATTCATTCATCATATTAATTTTATTATACTTAGCTATCGTATATCTATCGTGTTACCTGAATAAGTTACGTTATTCACAGTATTTGTAATATTTGTTTGAATAAAATATTGACGCGAATCACCTTCGTTAACTTTCTTATTATTTATAGGTTTTGTATCGTCACTTTTGTTAAGATTTCCAAATAATTTAATACTTAATTCGTGAGCTATATCACTTTCATTAATTGATCGTTTCCTTCTTTCATAGTCTGTTGAGTTATCTGAAACAAAAAAATAAACAATATTGATTGCGGTACCCGCTGATGTATACACGTTATATGAAAGCCTCGAGCACACCGGATGCGTATGCGTGCACGTAAGCGTAGACGTACACGTAACTCTGAGTTTAATGTATGAAACTGTCACCGCTTGACGTCTATGCTTACGTCTACGCATACGCATCCGGTCTGCCCGTGCCTATACAGTTCCATACATTACAACTCAGAGGTACGTGTACGTCTACGCTTACGTGTACGCATACGCATCCGGTGTGCTCGAGGCTGATAGTTTGATGTTCAAGTATAAAACATCTCCATAGAACACACCACCTAATATAACATCGATTGTCATTTTTATAAGTTAAGTACTTACTATAATTTGTTACGGTCTGTGACATATAAGTTGACGTTTCGGGGCTCTATGGCAACCAACGTGAAAAAAACAAGTTATGATCGCCTAAACATGAAATCTAGGAGAACTACCAGAAAGTCAGTTCTCCGTATAATCCTACTATTACTATTTGCGTACCTAAATCATTAATATGCTCTCCCTGTTTTTAAACAGAAAAGTAAGATTAGGTACCTATTTGAAGCTGTTTGAAATAAAAAATTCTTACCATCTCTTAGTTTTTCTACAATACTTATAAGCACCCTGTGGTCGATGTCCAGATGGGCTTCATCAGGCTTGCATTTGTGGGTATCATTGCACGCCCATTGGCCGTTACTGTCGCATTCACATACGGTGCATCCCGAACAGATGTTATCTGTGACATGACATTAGATCAAAAATGATGATATAGATAGATTATGAATGGAATTACAGCGTCCAATAAAATCCTAGAAGTCAAGAATATCCGACAGGGTCTCCTACATATACCCACAGCTGGGATAGCCAAAATTGGAGGAATGAAATAATTACAGCCACTTCTTTCGACTTCTTAGTCGACTCTTACGACAAGCACGGAAGGAGATCCAGTTGATGTATTCTGGTGACAATAGATTATGCAACAAAAATGAGGATGTAGACAATAATGGAATAAAAATCGAAAGTGCTCGTCAAAATATCCTAAAAGTCCTAATTAGCCTAGGCACACTCCTGATATAATGTCAATGGTAGGTGTTTTAAAACTGCAACAGATAATATGAACTTACCCTTAGTGCAGTCAGTGTACTGCGATATTAAAGGAATGCAGTCGTGAAACTCAGGCACAGTTGCAACTGAAAATGAAAATAGATTTAATTAAGTAGTTCACACTTTAGAAGCTACCTATAGGTAAATTAACGATAGAGTTTTCTAAAGCTAGAATATAATATAAAGAATAAAATAAACTAAATGGATAAAAAATATTAATAAAATTAGAGATGATTTTTTCAATGGTCAGATAGGCATTCTTAGATCCTTGGAGAACTTGATTTGTTATATGCGTATACGTTTATTTATTTCTTTTTTTATTTCATGTACTGATTTTAATGTTGCAAAATTGTCACTTAGCTCGTGCCTCGGAAAGCACGTAAAACCGTTGGTCCTGCATCTAATCTCTCTCCGGTCGTGTCGGATTTCCGTCCCAACGGACTATGAGAGTAACGGAATAGAGAGTGCATCTGTGTTTGCGCACACACTTGTGCACTATAATATCTCCTGCGTACCTGACCAATCTCCGTAGAGATTGGTCGCCTTGGCCGAAACACGGTCGGAGATCATCATCATCATACCTTTTGAAACTAACACGTGAAGCTTATTATCCACATCCATCTTCATCAGGTCGTTCTCCTCAGGCGGCTCCTCCTCTTCCACCTTCAGGATCTCAGAGGTTTCCGCGTAGTATTCGCACCTTGACTCATCCTGGGTGAAGCATTCACCATTGAAGCACACTTTGCAGTCGTCATCGGAGCGAATGAACATGGAGCAGCTGTTCTTGGTGAAATAGAAAGCTCTTGGGTCGAAGGATATGTAGGCTATAAGAGAAAATTTTCTTAAGGAAATCAATCGACTTTTAGAATCGATAATCTTATTTGATATTCTAAACAAGTTGATTCTGGAGTTTGTTGTAGTTGCAACGAGTGGAAACAGTTCCAGAATTATTATAAACTTACGTAGACTACGATTTTGTTCTCGTAATCTTTAGATATCCCTTAATTTCCGTTTTAATAACGATTTCGGGAAATCTTTTATCATATGCCCATACCATTCAAAGAATATAATCCTCTAAGTTTCAGGGCCCTAAATTAAGGTTTAGAATGTGCATTGAACGCTTATACATTCAGGAAAAAGATTGTGTGATAATATGTTGAGCCATAGACTACTGAAGTTTGTAAAATACCACTTAGATAAAGTGGTTTTAAATAATATGGTAGTATAAATTGCATCTAGTCGCGTGGTGCCGGCAGAGTAGAGTTTGTACCACCCCTGCCTGCCCGTGGGTATCGTACGAGGCGATTAAGGGTTTCCGGGAGATGGGCAGCAGCGCCTCCCGTGCTGACAACATAGTCCGAAAATCACACTGCGGTCACCAACCCGCCTGCCCAGCGTGGTGACTATGGGCAAACCCCCCTATGGCAGTAGCCTTGTGGCGTGCCCTGGGGGAGGCATACGTCCAGCAGTGGACTGCAATAGGCTGAAGACGACACACGGCTGTGTTCCCGTAAATGACGTGGCCAGAACTGCAGGATAATAAAGGAGATCATACGACACGTTTAGCACAGCGGGGTCAGTGAGAAAATGAACGCCCTTAGTCGACTCTTACGACATGCACGAAAGGAGATGCAGCTGATGTATTCTAGTTCAGCTTCTCATCAGCAAAGGAATTTATTTTTTGCATCGCAAGAACATCAAACCAGGTTATAGCTGTTAAATTCCTCTGTAACTTTGTACCTAACACAATGCCAAAGCAAAGCAAATGGCTCACAAAACTCACAAAAACACTAAACACGATTGTAATCGAGTAACAGTGGCATGTAGTTATTTGAGCGTTTGTTTATGTCGACCGGTACTATGTTTGTTGAAGTCGACACTGCTACTAAATCTCTCACCATTTTGATTTTTTGCCTAACGAAACTCTAGAAAATACAGACATATATACGAGTATATATAAAATCACAGTATATATACGATATAGCAACGAAGGACATCCTACAGCTATGTTTAAAATAGCGACGTCAGAAGTTAAAAAATCCGTGACAAGTTGGGGCCTCATCGCTGAGAAGATCAATTTTTTTTTTACACACTACACAACACATTAACCTAGTCCCACACTAAGATCCCTAAGGTCTTGTGTCGTGGGTACTAAGCAACGGTAGGTATATAGATAAGTATAGAAACATCCATGACTCGGAAACAAACATCAATATTCATCATATCAATGTTTGCACCTACCGGGATTCGAACCCAGGACCTATGGCGTCGTAGGCAGGCTCACTACCTACTAGACCAATCGGCCGTCGTTATCTATTGCTAGGTTATCATTGAAAGAACACCATTGATTTCCTAAATTTACTCTGCACGAAAGATGCAGCAGCTGGTGTATTCCAACGAATCCCCGCATCAGCACAGGACAAAACTCTACAAATGAAACGTAAATTTGTATGTTCTTTTTAGTTTTAGAATCATTATGAGTAACAGAACAAGACCCCAGTATTTTGAGATTAGTAGGTGCTTTGTTATTCCGAAAAAGCTCCCAAAAGTTAGATGACAACAGTTTATTTGAAATCACAGTAAAATCTGTACGGGTACCTAGTGTCTTTAATCAATATTTAGATTAAGCTTAAGTATTTGTTTATTTTTTATGATTGTGCCACCTATGTTACCATCAGGCTATGTTACAATCCGGCTGTCAAGTTCAGAGTTTAAATGAGCATTGTTTTTAGCAAACTTATCTCATTTGAGTATCAGTATTTGTATAGATGCCATAAGTTTTAAATAGTCACCATTGTTATGAAAGAAACATTATATTTTTTGAGTAGGTAACTGAGTCAGCTTAAGTTTCGACTAGGTACCAAATGTGAATTTCTGAGAAAAACTTGAGTTTCATTCCACTAAAAGTGTAGTAGTATGTTCTAAGACTAGTTGCATTGCAGATGAACTCAATAATATAAATGGATAAAAAACCGCACAGCTGAAAAACCAGGCACGAAAACTAAAAAAAAACATAAATCAAAAAAGTCTATTAAAAATCCCAAAAGAACTAATACAATAGCAGCAATGGCTGTTAACACTTGTGTAAAAATAAAGAAAGATAATTTGTCAGCCACAGCCTAAAAAAGAAAGTAAATAATTCTTACCCGCCACAGTGTAGAGGCACCAAACTAAACAGATAGTCAAGCGGTGCATGCCGGAACACTGCAGGAGCTGACTCTATCGTATTGCATAATGATATTCGAGCCTGCAAGCTCAAACTACAAGGGCCGGATCTAGAAAAAGGTGATAAAAAATTAAAAAGAAACTTAATGTTAAAGAAAAAAACGCTGGTGGTATTGTATTTGAAGCATGTTATGAAAAAACGCATGTTTATGAAGATGCGATAAATATTTTTTGGAAGATGTTTGCGGAAGAAATGGTGGTCTTTTCTTTTTTGTGCAGATTTTACAACGGTATTACGTAAAATATTAGGTATGCTATTGTTTCTATGGTTTGTTATGCTAACAAAAAGCTAATAACAAAACAAACACTGAATTACGAGATTTATTAATAAAACTATTGGTCTAATAGTCTTGATAATCTTTCTCTCTAAGTTCAAAAACTACTACTGACTCTATTGTTACCTCCACATTTATTTTCCTATACAAATGCTTCAATTGCTTCTTTTATAAATATGACTTCACCAAGTGCGTCCCAGTTCATTCAAACGTGAATTTCAGAGGTATATTTATAAACAGTCGCCTATGTTTGCATTCGTTTTTCAGTTGTACCAAATAGCATGGCGTTAGTTCACCCGCGACCCACCATGCTCGTGGTGCCGCTGCTGGTCTTTCTTCAGTATGCTACTGGTGAAGGTTAGTAGACTTGGTGATGGTCTGGTCATGAATCTCTGGAAAAATAGGAAATTGGTGATTAATTTTGTAGGATTAAATTTTCATCTGATGATGGTGGTGATTAAAGTGCACGTTTAGCTTAAGCTGTCACTGGTTTTAGTGATGATGTGATGACAGATGGAATATCTAAGGGTGATGGACACTGGCTGGTGATGGAAGTGGTTGGAAGGTGATGTGATAGTGGATTTTACTTTGTTCCATGGTGTGTCTCTATTAGAAATAATACACATAGGTCTATAAAAATGTCCTTTGATATATGTTTGTATTTTTAGACTTTGCAGTGGCTTGGTATTTCTAGACTCTAACATTAAAAAAGTTATTGATCTCAAATAAAAAAAACTAGAGCTGTAAAAAGTAATTTTGTGCGGTTTGAAATAGTGCACATGTGTACGTACAGACCAACCACGTGGTAAAGGATGAGCCTACAGTCGCGTTATAGGCTCAAGTACAACAATCAGGCGACTGGTAACGAATGCAATGGGAAATGTTTCGTACCTATATCTGCCATCTTCTAAAGATTTTATTTTTGTTTGAACTTGATTGGTTAGATATAAAATATTTAGGTTTTGAATGTGGAATTACTATGGGTACTTCATATATAATTTATGTTGTTTTCAGAATTACCAGACATCCAGAAGATTAGGTTAAACACAAAAAAGCAAGACGGGTACGTAACGATATCTGCTAATAAAAAATACATGGTCTTGCGAGTAATTGTATATTTTAAACTATCCCAAAATCTTTTTAATTATACATAAAAAATTACATCAATACGGTCGAGCTGTCTAGTTTCAGTGAAACAAAATAATAACAAAAGTTAATTTTCTCAGCTTGTAATGGTGAATACACACACATACAGGATGTTTTTTACTTTATATATCACATAAAGTTTATGCCAAAAAATGCTGGGAAACTTAGTAAATTGTTTTTTTTAAATGATAATTACTTGATCGGGCGAAATTTATAGTGTCCAGTGTTTATGCTAGTTTTTCCATAGACAGATATTAATTATTTGTCGTGAAAAAATATTGCTATACGCATCTATGTGCATTTATGCAGAAAAACGCAGTCTATTTACTCAACTTTGGATCCTAATATCTTGGGAACCAGACACTTCCCAGGTATGCTTTCATGGAGAAAAATAATCGTGATGATGAGGAGATTCCGTAGTTTTGGGGAACGTTGACGACCAAAAACCACCCAGTATACGGTTCTGATCCCGAAATGGGGCAGCCAAAACTGCAGGATTATAAAGGAGATCCAAGTTGCTAGCTTATCGCTTGAGAGATAGCCCGAGTTCCTTAGTTGACTCTACCTACATCCTTCAGTTCTTGTGAACAGTCAGGTCCATTTCTCCATGGTCAGACCTATTATGATCAAAGGCGAGCATCAAGATTCAGAGAGTACTTTTTACTTTTGTCTTTGCAGAGTTCGTCGAAGTTTAGACCCCTTTCTAGAAAAAACTTTTCGCAACGCACTTAAAGAGCGTAAGTATTTAGTTTTAATGATTTATCTATTTCATATTGACTTATTCCAAAATATATGATGATGATGATGGCACTAAAGGCAAGAATAACTGTCGTGTATGGCTGCATGATAACTTACTTCTATTCCGCTAAAAATATTGTCTCAAAATAAGTTAAGTGTCTGCTGTTTTATCTGTCGTTCACCCGAGAAACAGCAGATAATTTCCAACTTTTAGCTTTATCTTTGTAGTTTCTTTTTATGTTTCTACAGTAACATGATTGTCATCTATACTCCGATCTGCAAACAATATTTCTGTGTACAATACAGTCGCTATCTCGTCAAAAAGACCAAGAGCGACGGCTATGTTGACAAAACGTTTTGTAAACACAGTGTAGAGTCCGTTTTACCGTATACTTTGAATGATAGCGCTAGGTACTATGTGTATGACCACATTTTCTGTGTCACTGCATACAAAAAATGTTAGTTCCGAAAATAGGCATAGCAGTTATTCTTTGGAACGGATCATTTTATTTTTCAGGCTACCGGTTTGAGAAGTGTGTTCCCTACATCACTTTCACTATGGACTGTCCGCCAGGTAACTATGTTTGTAATTTATGCGGATGTTTCGACATTCTCTAGATATGTGGGAGGATTGAATGTCTTAAATGAAAACATGACGAAAAAGTTACTATGCATCGATCGTAGACGTACGATATTTGAATATTACTATCTTGCTTCATATATCCATTTATAATTTGGATAGTAAATATGCTTTCATAATAAAGAGGGAGGGCGGCTGGTAGTAGCAGGATGGCGAAAACGAGAGATCAAGCCTTGTGGTATGCTCTGGGGGACGTACGTCCAGCAGTGAACTGAAACAGGCTGACGTGTAATGCTATCGGGCGTTAGCCTTTTAAAGATAATGGCAGATCGGAACTGATGGAAGAAAAGTCATAAAAGTATGATAATGAAATTTCAAGAGAGTTGGATTTAATAGTACACATACCTAATGATATTTTTATTATTAAAATATTTCAGATAAGTGGTGCAGCGGATGTCCGATATGTGAATGCAATACCTACGGTCACTGGGACTGTCATTTACTGACGTTCTGTGGAGATGGTACGTAGGTACATAAATGATAACAAAAGCAAAATGATTTCAGTACAAATATAAATTATTTACTTTTTATTAAAAATATAAAGGCTTTATTGGAGATTTGTACAGTTTACATTATCAAGTGCAATTTCTTATTATGATGTAGTAAATTATAAAATTTTCCAGACAGCATAGAAAATGAGGGAGATAACTTGTCAATTCTAAATACTGTACGCAAAAAACGATCAAAGGATAAAGGACCAAGAATAAAAACATCCGAGGAACTTAACGCAATAGAAATATTAAACGAATCATTAAGGAAACACAAAAAAGATAGACTGTCTAAAATTCATGAGCGTATTCATAGACCATTCAAAGATTCTGCGGAACATAAGAAATTCAAAAGGGATCTCCCGACAATTTCAAATCTTAATTACAATCAACATAAAGATAATAAAACGGTAATCATAAATATGTTTATCAAACAAGATGACTTTAAACATTTAGATAAAACCCTCAAAAACGAGCTAATAAATAGACTGTATAAGAAACTAATGAAAAGCATGAAGAAGAGCGTATTGAAAGCAGTGGAGAAAAAGCTAGTTGAAAATGCTAATACTATTAGGAGTTCAAAGAAAACCAAAAAGGTGGAAAAGAAGAAGGATATAAGCGGAAGCTCAGAAGAGATTGATAAAAGCGAGAGTGAAGTTGATAATAATGACAATGAGGATGTTACTCCGAAAGCTACAACTGTATATCCTAGAAGCATTACCTGGTATCGTCAGAAACGACAGGTTTATGATAATAATACTAACCCTGATGGTAAGTTGATCTGCTAAAAAGATTATTCAAATTATTTTTATAGAAAAAAAAATCTAATTTGCTTCCTGTGTTATGTATATTTAATGAATTTTATAGATGTAATGTCTATTTTATATTGTCTTCTATTTTCTTGACGCAGAACGATTTCAGTTGTTTTTGCACAATTTGGTGTTAAAAATATATCATCATGATGTATTTTAGGCATGCTTTCGCATTAACCTGGCTATCACTACTGCAGTCTAAGAAGATTTTAAATACTGTTCTAAATATATCACATTTATTTCAGAGGTATCAATTAACTTTTCAGTGCAGCAGCTAAATATAACAGCAACTCCAAATCCATTTCTAAAGAAAACAACTGAATATTTAAAATTAACAACCGTGAATGAGTATGGGGGTAATGAAAGTAGTTCGGCCACTCCCTCATACCTCGATCATACTAAAAGTGACTATTACAAATACGTAGTTGCCAGCGATCCTATACGGAAGTCTGAAAACATTACCGTACTAATACCGATTAATGAAGAGGTTGACAAGCCATTTCCACAAGGCTATAAAAATAGCCACATATTTTTTGAAGATCACGATAGACTATTAGGTAATATTAACTTCGACAGCGTTAAAGTGGAAACTTCGCTCGATAATAAAACCACACCGATAATTATTCGCAATGACAAAGAATCTAAAATAAAGGTTTATAGAAAAAACATATTGACGAAAAAACATAGTGTTCCTAAAATTGTTAATACTCTTTACCAAGTACGGAAGTCAGTCTATAACTTTGATCCTCAAGAATATATAAAATTCAAACACGCTAAAGAAAATAATCTAATTGGAGCCCTGCGAAATTTCGCATTTGATATTAATAAACAAAGCAGTCAAAGTATAAAAAAAAATAATTTATTAAAATTCTTGAGGCACTTATTCAAATATGTAATTGGTCACAAAAATAACTCGCCGAAACCTTCAGATAACCTTGAATTTGGGAATGACATAGTTAAATCTATTTGTCGTAAGTTCGGGCCCTGTGACACGAGGAATACAGATAAAGATGACTTGAAGATAAAACTAGAAAAATTAACTGCAGAAGCAAATAAAGTATTTACGTGTATAAATATTATCAAAAGATATTTACATTTAATCACTTTAGGACGAGAAACGAATACAACATTAAATATACCGGTAGATACGAAATTTCAACAAGATATTTATAAGTTGGCAGCTATTCTTAAAGATGATTACAGTCTTGGAAATACAACTAGAACTGAAAACTTAATAGAGTTGTCGCGAATTTACTTTATTAAATCTCACAGTCAAATATTAATAAAGTCGGTATCTAATTTTGCTTCAACATTAAATAAAATAATATCTATGTTGATGCCTAATAACAACAAAGATGATAAAGAAATATACTCACGAAAAGTTCGGACTAAACCTGATTATACAGATTTTTCGAATACTAAAGAAAATTCAATTGAAAATTTAAAATATCTGCTCGGTAAATACAATCTACTTCAAAATTCATTTTTACAAAATATGTATAAGGCAATCAACCGAATCGAACAAAAAAATGTCGCATCATCAATTGAATTAACTAAAAATAGAAGGATATTTCCAAAGTTTACTAACTTTTCAACTACTCTAGCAGAACAAAATCAGGATATAGAAAATAGTTTAAGTAGGTTAAAGATCTTGGCTCAATCTATAAACCACCAAAGTAGAGTCAAGAGAGATGCTAAATACGAAGATTCATCTATGGATTATTTGCTAACATTAATGCAATATCTTATGAAGAAAAGCAAATCATTATCCATTACACCAGGTACATCTTTAAGGTTATCATCATCATCTTCTATTACTTGATTGATGATATAAGACTGAAATAAGCTGCTGATGATGACATTGTACTTTTCCATTTAATTTAAGTTTTGACTTGTGACTGCAAACATAATAGTGTTCTTACTATGTTTTCAGTTAACGATGGCATAGATATTCTAATTGAGGCAATTAGAAATGCTCCTGACATTAAAAAGGAGGAAAAAAAAGTTTTTCACTATGTCCCTTATCAAAACATCACAAACGATTTAAGTTCTAACTCTATGTCAACTGAAGATAATCTGAATACTTCAACTGATCCGATCAAATTCGAAAAAGTAAGGCCTATTATCGATGAATATCCTGAAGATACGATTACACCATTGGAGCGGACTATCAAGAATATGACAGCTGATGATGACTTGGAAGCAAAATTTGATACAAACAAAAATACAGAATTAGATACAATGTATGACGAACGAGTTGTATCGGTAGAAGACACTGTAACTAAAACTACAACTGCCACAATACCCACTGCGACCACACCAAGTGAACAGCATGCTGTCGAAGAAAACAAGCTTGAGGACAATGTTGATGATGTGGATTATGATATACCATCAACTATTGCACCTAATATATCTAAAACAGTAGATGCTGATCCAGAAGTAATAAATATTACTCTCGACGAAGAAAATAATATGATAAAACTGCGACATTTCACACCTACCTATGACTCTCCAAAAGAAGAAGAGAAATTTAAAACGAAAATAGACTGGCTAGAAGATGGCTACGATCAGGAGGTGGAAGAAGCAAATTCTACTACACAACAACCTCAATTGAAGAATGTAGAGAGAAGAGAACTTGAGGATACAACGAAAGCACCACAAGATCGTCCTGTCGTAGGTGTTTCACAAGAAGCAGACGGCGGTACCGGCGAGAAAAATCTTCAAAAAGTTCATGTAGAAGAAGTGTTGAGAAAAAAAGAGATGGAGTTACTAAACTCGTTGGATTACGGTACAGAAGTTCCTGAATCACGTGAAATAGAAGATGCTCGCATAAGGAACGTGAAGACTAATGAGAAAGTGCCTCCAACAAGAGACGTATTTATGTCGTATGATGTGTAGGTAAAGGATATATAAGCAGAAGGTCTACCTCACAACAACATGATACAGGCTTATGATATTTTTGTTGACAATAGGTTTTGGACTATATATTAGGTGGAGAAGACTATATATTAATTATATATCGTAGTATTGGACTTTTTATACATTCATGGCTATCAAATATCGATAACAAAATTTAGAATAATTTAAAAAATCCATAAACCCGACTGCGTAAAAAAGAACCAAACTAAGTAATAATAAAAAAAACTGAAAAGATGAAAGCAAGCACTTGATGTCCGGTGGTCTAGAATTCTATAATATAAAATATTTTCTAATGATGTAACATAACAACTGAACAGCCAGGATCCATTGAAATATTAGCTTGGCTGTCGGATAATGGAGCCCGACTGTTCAGTTGTTATGTTACATCATTAGAAAATATTTTATATTATAGAATTCTAGACCACCGGACATCTAAGTGCTTGTTTTCATCTTTTCAGTTTTTTTTATTATTACTTAGTTTGGTTCTTTTTTACGCAGTCGGGTTTTTGGATTTTTTAAATTATGTTTTTCTATTTTATACTTTTTAATTAATATTAGCTACTAATAGATAGCATTCAAGAAACATGCTCAATATGTTCGGCAGCAAGAAATTTTCGTCTTGCTGTTGTCTAAAAACTTATATGCGATAATGGTTGTTACGCAACTTTAAATCAATATAAATCCTAAACGGTCAGTCAGATCGAAAAATATTCAGAGAAAACTGATAATGATTTTTAAATTCAACGATACCCCACTTGATATAGTTTGTTGACTTAAATTTTTTTCATTTTCACAATATGGCGTCCAGTAGTCGCCATATTGGATTTTCACTAACGTCATGTATTTAATGACACTTGCCAGACTAAGATGAATCGATTGACGTATGAATCATAAAAATCGGGCCAGGCGATTGGTCTGTATAGTGCTTCAAAGGAAAATACATAAATACATACACTCTTTTGCGTCGCGCAGTCGGGTAAAAAAATGGGGTACCTGTACGTTTAAGGTCTTTTATAAGTCGCAGTTAATAGCAATTGTTTTAAATGTAAATATTATGTTTTGTTTGCAGCGTAGTTTGTACCTAAGTTATTGCATTTTTTGAATATGTTTTTTTATTGTTTTGTATAAACTATAATGTATTTAAAAATTCAAAGATAAATATAATGAATAGAGAACACAAGACTGCTTTTTTCATAGTTTTGATGGATAGATTTAATAAATTCCAAGTTCAGCTTATGGATATTTAGTGAAATTGTGACAGCCATTTTATAAAACGTCTAAATAACATAGAAATATCGGTTTCTAGCGCTTCGCCGACGCTACCGTAGACTGCTCGCTTCGCTCGCTCGACTTCGCGAACTGCTGTGGTTCATATACACGTAACACGATATTTAGATGCGATAGAAGCGTAGGTATTATTTATTTCTCTGTAAATAAGTATTAAATATTATTTAAATTCTATTAACTTTTATTATATTCTAGTGACTATAATGGGCCTAACTAGAACGAGACCTGACTAAGATCCTATAGGTAATTCAAATCTATATCTATATTCTATAACATACAGGATGTTTTTTTGTGGCCACCTTTAACGAAGGGTACGTACTCTATACATGAAATAAAGTAAGTTTATGCCAAAAAAAATGCTGGGATTTTTATTTTTTTTATTTTTTTTTTTTTAATTCCTTGATCGTGCGAAATTTATAGTGTCTAGTGTTTATGTTAGTTGTTTTATAGACAGATATTAATTATTTTTCGTGAAAAAATCCTGCTACGCGCGTCTATGTGCATTTATGCAGAAAAACGCAGTCTATTTACTCAACTTTGGACCCTAATATTTTGGAAACCAGACACTTCCCAGGTATGCTTCCATGGAGAAAAATGATCGTGATGATGAGGAGATTCCGTAGTTTTCGGGAACGTTGACGACCAAAAATCATCCTGTATAATAAAATTGTAACGGATGATATTAGTGTGTAAACGGCTGAACCGATTTCGATGCAGTATTCAGGAATACCTATGTTGTGACAGGTCCCACTGACATACAGGGTGTAAAAAGATAACAATGTTTTTTATATAGCTCGTATTCTTTGTAAGGTTACGATCATTTTCTTCTATGGAACCAACCATGGGAAACGACAAAAAAATTATGAAAAAATACTTTCATTTTATTGCAAGCAATGTATTCGTTTAATGGACAAAGTACAAATGTACCTACAAAACTAACATTAAGTTTTTGACATAGTATCTTTGAAAAAAATGTTTGTTAACCGATCTCAGATGGATTTATGTAAAAAACATGATAATATTAACGTAACTTTAGACCTCAATATCTTGAAAACCCGTGGTTTTTCAGGGGTGCTTCCAAAGAAAAAAAATGATCGTGTTGTTACAAAGAATACAAGGTAAAAGAACAAAGTTGTCTTTTTACCCTCAGTACTAGTTTTACCCTCAGGCTACTTTTTATCCCGAATGTTTTTATCCCGGATAATATCGACATTTTATTATTTCTGCAGTCCACGCGGACGGAGTCGCGGGCGTCCACTAGTACATACATAAATTTCACAAGTTCTGGAAATAAAATGATTAATTAGGATACATTCTTTAGATTTCATATTAAAATTTAATAATAACGAAACAGCTATCGAACTGAAAATAAAACTAAGTCAATATTTAGAGATGAGAGGAACAATTCGTTTTAAGAAAATTAATGAGTTTTATGATAAAATTGACGGCTGTGGATAATTGTGACTGGAAAGGGGTAGCGAGATGGAACGGTCGCAGTTAGGCAATGATTATAACACTATGAATAATTTCGTACTCAGTTGATATGCATAGTAGAATTATTTCAAAGTTTAACATAAAACAGCACTGACTTCAACAGTTCTCCTACCTCTTTAGTTGATCATAACCATTAGGTTAGTTTCGCGTTAGCGGCCATAAAGTCGCGAAACGGGGTAGAAACGCCAACCTAAGTTTGACAAACCGTAACAAATATACAAAGTACCTAACATGAAAAAATGACAATCGACAAATAAGTTAGTAAATGCTTTCATGTCTAATAAAGTTTAAAAAAAAAAAATATCTTTATATTACACTTCTCCATTAATATAATCCGTTAGGATATGGTTGATCGTTTCATCTTTAAACATTGTGCTGAGGGATTCAGCTTTGTTGGCCGAGATTTGGCTAGTGTATAGCTATCGGGATGAAAAATAACGTTGCCAATATGTAATTTAGAAAAAAAAATGTAAAATTCGTCATCCGAGTAATTGACCCGGTGGCTCAGTGGTTAGAGCATTGACACGCGGAATGCAGAGGTCGAATTTTTTCCATTTCTTTATTAATAATTTTATAATCTTTATATTACTAAACAGAATGCTGTGCTGATGCGGGACTCGTGTTCATGCACTCATTCTGTCAGGCGATGATGTTTATGTAGGTACTTCTATGAAGTGAAATAAACTCCATTATCATAGCCGATTCTGAACAATTGAATCTAATGTACCTATTTCAAAACAATTACGGTCGTAATAATTACGCACAATCGGCAATTATTCGTAAACCAAAATAAGAAGTTATTTAAATTACGTTAAATCTATAATAATCAATTATCGTGATCTGCTTTGCGACGTGCAGATGCGGATATAAATAGATGCTTCTTGTCTTGATCTGTATAAAAACGCGACTGTAAATTACATAGCATTACAAGAAAAATAACTACATACATACATTTATACACGGCTGCGTTGCTGAAATGGGGTTTCTGGCTACCCAGGCTACTGCAGGATCATAAAGGAGATCACACAGCCACGTTTAATTTATGGTTTAGCTTTGATTAGGCTGATGGTCGTTTGAGAGCGTTTTAGACATTTTGAACGTCTCTCTTCTAACTTAAAACGTCGCGTCTTCATTGCAAAAATACGAAATGTGCTAAACATAACAATTTTGGTTGTGGTTTAGTTTTGGTGAATACGTTCAACAATAGCGCGATTGCCCACCAGGTGGAAATAACATTTTCATTGGGCCAGCGATTTCGCGAAAGAAATGCCCATTTTCGGTCACTCTTGGCTATCACAAGCTAGGGTTGGGCTACCCGAATTGTTAGTTAACTTTTAAACCATTTATACTTTTACCTGCCATAGGGTTATGTTTTTCGATAGATGTATTTACATTAGTTTGTTTGTGTGTTCTTTGGCATGCTCTAGATCCTAAACGGCGTGTCGCATTTGCTTCGTGTATTAACTAGAAGGTAGAGTCATCTACTGGTACCCATATCTTCGACAAATTATGTAATCATAACGATCGATTTAATTAGCTAAATACTAACTACACCTACCAACGTTGTACACAAAGCAGGTCAAGACCATAACGAGATGAGGTCCACGACGATTCACGACGATAATTGTGCCTCTGTCTGTCTGTTTCACAACTACTTATCATCTTGTGTTGCGGTATAGGCCATTTTTGTAGCATTTGGTGTTTCTTAAGAGGCTTTTTGGTTGCTAGAGCTACCTATAGGTAGTAATGTGGCTCATCTTTCTGCTCGTATCCCATTATGGGATCGCAGACAAGATTAAGAATAATTTTTCATGAAAGAGACCATTAAATAGCGCGCGGCCAAGCCAATAAAAAAAATTGCATCGGATCCCTAAATCTGATCCCGGCAATTTTTTAGGCGTAAACTTATTTTATTTGATGTGTAGAGTACATACCCCTCGTAAACGATGGCAAAGAAAAGACAGCCTGTACACACACAGCGTTTATCCCGAAAATCGACTCTTATGACATGCACGGATGGAGATGCAGCTGATGTATTCTAGTGAAGTCCTGCATCAGCACTATTGCTTGATTATTTACTTCATAATGATGGAGCAAAAATATTTTTCTCTCGTGGAAAACCAACCCATGACCTCTGGAAAACTGGTCAATTGTAACCGGTGTACTATAAGCTCTGCTGTAATCTAAATTATTTATTAATTAGTGCGTGGTACCAAGGTTTTGTAGTTCAATAAGTATGAAAACGAGCTAATATAGGTAAGGGAAAAAAATCAGCTGTTCCATACAAATTTGAATACCTACTGCACTAAAATGTATGGAACAGCAGATTTTCTTTCACAATTTCGAAGTTGGTCTCATTAAAAGTTTTTTTTTACCTACCTAATCTTGTGTCAAAAGCAAATTGCTAATTTTGAAAACACCTTAGGTAGGTAAGTTTTATTATAAGCTATGCTAAGTAAAATAATATGATATGAGAGCTCTCCTTTTTAGACTTAGGTGCTATTTTATTTATTACCATTGTACCTCCAAAGATTTTTAGGTACATTTATTTGTTTGTAACGTAGGTAGTTTGTGAGTGAGATATATGCTTATTTGATAATCGGAGTAATAAATTAATATAGGTAATTTATATGGATTTCTAGGTTTCTAGGTTAAACTAAATAAAGAAAAAGGAAATCAACAAAGGATTAATCAAGGTTACGTTCAAAATATTACACTGCAGCGTGCGTGCAACACACTTCCTAGTTACGTTAACTGATCTACTTAAAAACTAGAGATCATATTGTTTAGAACATAGATAATAACACTTTTGTGGTCGAAAATGTTATATTAGAATATTTAAATTACAATTTTTGTACAGAGCACGTTATTATAGGGTGAAGGATGATGAAAGAAGAGAGTGAGTGATTGGTGAGTTAAAACTATTAAAAAGAAATATACATGCAAACAGGTTTGTCCAGAACATACTCCGGAAGCAGCATTGCATACTCCGAAACTCTAATTAAATAGGTAGCACACAAATTTTATTTATGGCTCTCTTTGAGACAAATCCATTTGGAAGTTTAACTTCGACCACTCGGACCTTACTATCTGAGCCAAAATATAACTTAGTCACTCTAGCGGTGGGCCAAGTTAGTGGACTACATCTGTCCTCTTTAAGGAGCACCAAATTTCCCACCTCCACATTAGGTTGACTAGAGTGCCATTTTGGTCTGTTGTTTAATTGAGTAAGATATTGTTTATACCAAACACACCAAAAATGTTGTTTTATTTGTTCACAACGACGCCACAGACGCAAACGATTCTGCGGTATATTTGTAATATCTGGTTCAGGGATTGAATTTAAAGCTTTACCAATTAAAAAATGACCTGGTGTTAGACAACTAAAATCATCAGGATCTTTAGATAATTGTGTAATTGAGTTAAGAATTCCCTCCGTCATGACTAAAATGGTATTAAATTCTTCGTAAGTGAGCAAGCTATTTCCAATGACTCGCTTGAAATGATATTTTGCACTTTTAACTGCAGCCTCCCAAAGGCCACCGAATGTTGGGGAGTAACTAGGAATGTATTGAAAGCTTATGCCTCGTGACAGGGCGAAGTTAATGACAGAATTTTGGTGTTCCTTAGAGCTTAAATTTACAAGTTCTTTTAAAGCATTATCTGCACCCTTAAAGGTTTTTGCGTTGTCGCAATAAATTTTACATGGCATTCCTCGTCTTGATATGAATCGCTTTAGTGAAGCTATAAACGCTGGAGTTGTCATATCTGAAATTAATTCCATGTGTATCGCTTGGTAGCGAAACATACGAACACACAAACATATCCTTTAGTCACAATACTTCTTCTAATTGAGGATTGCTTGATGCTAAAGGGACCACAGTAATCTATTCCGACAACATCAAATACTTTTGCTTCATTAACCCTATCAAATGGCAAAGAGCCCATAAGCTGAGAAGCAACTTGAGCTTTGAGTCGATAACAAATAACACATTTGCTTATTATACGCTTGACTTCCCTAGTACAATTAACTATCCAATATGTTTGTGATAAACTGCTCATGGTAAGTCTTAAACCTCCATGTAAAAGCAATAAATGTTCATACGTTATTATTAACTTAGTTATATGACAATTTTTCGGTAATATGATAGGATGCTTTTGAGAAAATGGAATGGTTGCTTTTTGCAATCTTCCAGTTGCTCTGAGTACATTTTCACTATCTATAAAGGCACCACACTTTTTAAATGAGTCTTAATTGTTTCATCATTTCGAATACAATGAAATTCCTTAGAAAAATATTCATTCTGTATTATTGAAATTATTTTAAATTGAGACCTTTTTAATTCAGTAACTGTTAATGCAGTCAAAACTTTATTGTTTTTATTTTTGCAATTATGGTAAAATCTCATGATCCACGCCACAATTTTTTGAAGTTTAATCCAGGATGAATATTTGGTGAACATTTGTGGATCTTTTGGTAAATCCGCCGAACCCACTGCTTGATCAACCTCAACAGCACTTGTTAAATGGTTGCATACAAATGTTGAACATTGGGAAAAATCATAAGTAGCATTAGACATTTCAGTTGGCCCATGCCACCATAGATGATTGTTAAGAAGGTCTGCCGGGTTACATCCACGAGATAAGCAGTCTGCAGGGTTGACGGCTCCATAAACATGAGACCAATTACAATCATTTGTTATATTGTTTATAACAGTTACTCTATTAGATACATATGCAGGCAAGTTTGCCTTTTCTGATTGTAGCCAACAAAGTACTACCTTTGAATCAGAAAATAAATATTTACAATCAAACTTAATATTAATTAGAATAGATACAGTTTTTTCATACAATTTAGCTAAAAGTAAAGCAGAATTTAACTCCAATCTTGGGATTGTCAACACAGTTTTCATTGGAGCTATTCGAGATTTGCTGCAGAGCAGATTCATATATACAATGCCGTCAAATATAACTCTTATATAAATACATGCACCATATGACTTCATTGAAGCATCACAAAATCCTACAAGCTCAATGCGACCAGCTTTGCTAGTTATTACATTTCTACTTACATGTAAGACAGGCATAGATATTAATTTTTGATGAAACATTTTCCAGTACTCTAACAATCTTTCGGGAATGGGAGAATCCCATGAAAGTTGCTCTTTCCATAGCACTTGTAAAAATTGCTTGGCTTTAACAACAACAGGTCCTGCTAGACCTAAGGGATCGTAAAATGAGCCTATAAAACTTAATATAGAGCGCTTATCCCAGATATCTATATTTTGGTAGGACAACATACATTGAAGGCATCTTGCTTTGTGTCGTAAGACATGCCTAGCGTTTTTAAATCCGACTTCGCACATATCTCTCTGTTATCAAAATACTGCTTGTCGGCAGGAATGTCGGCAAGCAACTGAAGATCATTAGAGGCCCATTTGTGCAAATGGAATGTGGCACGGCTAAGAAGATTAATAAATTCGTCTCTTACTTGAATGGTCTCCTCAATAGAGTCCGCGCCGAACAAGGCATCATCGACATACATAGACGTGCGTATCACCTCAGCTGCACGAGGAAACTCTGTTCCATACCTGACTGCCAGCTCCTCGAGACATCTTGTAGCTAAGAAGCTTGAACTCCTTAGCCCATACGTCACAGTCTGAAATTGTATAACTACTAGATCGTTTATATTATTCCGCCATAGAATGTTCTGCAAGTGATGAAACTTAGGATCTATATTTACACATCTATACATATTTTGAATGTCTGTCACCATTACATATTTATGACTTCTGAACAAAATTAATATGTCAAATAAGTCCTTTTGAGTTTTATGACCATTGAGCAGAACATCATTGAGGCTGTTGAATTTATTGCTAGCCCTAGTATTACCATTAAAAACTACTCTGAGCTTTGTGGTTTTCCTGTCTTCTCTTATTATAGGTAGATGTTTCATGAAATAAAATTTATTTCTGTTTGAATTGGTTAAGGGTAAAACCCTTGCATGACCAAGTTCAATATATTTACTAAGAAATTCTTTATATCTTTTGTGCAAACTCTCATCTTTAGCAAACCTTTTCTCAATGCAATTGAGGGCTTTGAATGCTATAGGAAAGGTGTTTCCCAAGTTGAGTTGATCCATTGGCTTTGAAAGCTGAAGAGACACCTGAAACTTATTGTCTATTATCTGTACCGAGCGTTTGAACTCGGCTTCACAGGAATCCTGCTTTGCTGTAACCTCCAATTTTATTTCAGGGACTATTTCAGTTTCCCAAAATTTTGTAAGGAGGTGGTCAACACGATTATTGGCAGAATCTGATACGTGCAAAGCCACATTACTACACTCGAGAACATCTTTTGAGCATGGAATATCGCCAGACAATATAGAACCAAACTCCGTTCCAATGAGGTACAGATTGTCATTTGGAAGTTTGATTTTGCTGGGTAATAAAATTGAAAAAAATACATCAGCTGCCAGTAAAAAAGAAATATCCCCTGGAGTATGCCAATCATTGTCTGCTAATATAACAGAGTCAGGTAATGTGACATTGCTTTTATTAATCTTGCACTGAGGCAACTGAGTTGTAATTGTGTCCACTACTGAACATGCCACTTGGCAGTTAAATGTGGATATAAGTGATTGGAATTTCACAATTGCAGACCCTGATGTGTGTTTAGTTTTACAACCAAGGGCTGAAATACATCTATTAGTTTTGTCAAGTTTTAAATTTAAAGCATTAGCCAATTTATTCGTAATGAACGACACTTGACTGCCACTGTCTAAAAGCCCCTTGCAAGTAATGTGTGATTTCCCATTATGGGTCATCACCTTGACCTTAACAGTAGGCAGTAAAACCGCATTATTGTTGGCATTAGCATGACACGTATTAATAATTGGCTCATTGTCACAATGAAGCAAAGTGTTATGCTCCTTGCTGTTGCATATGGAACATTTAAAATGAAAATGACACTTTCCTTTGTGTAGGCCTAAACAAATATGACACAGTTTGCATTTTGAGGCAAGATCAATCCTTTCCGCGACTGACCTAGCTGCAAAAACTGGACATTTAAATAATTTATGAGATGTCGAATCGCAACATTTGCATGAAATTGTATTGGCAATGTTGGACACCTTTGTTAGTTTTTTGTCAAAAGTAAAACCTTGCTTACCTTCATTATATTGGCTTTCTTCGAAGCTGCTTGCTCTCCTCTCCACAAATGCAAAGAAGTCCTCTATTGTTGGCATTTGTGAATTGTCCCTCTTTTCATGAAATGCTCTGCATGAAAACTGATCTAACTTTTTTAATAAAATGGTTAGTATGATTAAATCCCATTTATCAGTAGGCTGACCTAGTGATTTCAAGGCACCAAGATGTTGTCTTGTGTTGGAAACAAGCTCCCTTAGGTTGCTAGCAGTACCTTTTGTCAAACATTGGCTATCAATTAAAGCTTTGATGTGGTTTGTAACAACTAAGAACTTATTATCATATCGACATCTTAACAATTCCCTAGCCTCTAAATAAGAATCACCTGTCAATGGAAGCCCTTCAATTATAGATAAAGCCTCACCCTTTAAATACTTCTTAAAATAAAATAACTTTTGCACCGGTTGTAATCTTGAGTTCGAATTGATTATTGCGTCGAACATCTCGATGAAAGTTTTGTATTTACTGTAGTCCTTTCCGTCAAAAACAGGAATTTCTATTTCTGGGAGTCTTATTCCTGCTCCAGAACTAAAAGCTTGTGAGGTGGACGGCTTAGGAGATTCTGTCTCCGACTCACACAAAAGATTTTGGAGTGTACATATAACTTTGATGCATCTATCTTCATGCAGGTCTTCGACAAAATCTTCTTCAGAAGTGTTTCCGGTGATTATGCTTAGATCCAAAACAAGATCATTGTATTTTTGTAGGTTTGCTTCCATTTGTTGTAATCGTACCTTAATTGTAGATTTCTCTAAGGTTCTTGATTCATGTTCGCATAAAAAGTTTTCCGTCTTGGTAATTAAACCCTTGCATTGTGCAATCTGTGCTTTTAACTTCCTAACTGCTTCTTCGTCGCTGATCATTGCATCATTGCTTCCTTTGGACTTACGTCTATCGCTTGCGCCTCCCATTATTCAAATGTAAATAAACAAACTTCTGTCAATGTTGTTTATGACTGTGACAGTGATGACGTTCGTACGTTCTCGTTCAAAGTTCAATTGAACGATTCGGAACAGTTGAACTGGTTTTTCCAAACCACCACCAGGAGCGCTGCGCACACAGGAATTTTACATATGATTTTTCCGAAATGGCGACCGTTGAATTTGATTGGAAAATTTTCGTTGCACAAATTTTTCTTCTAAGACACTGATTTTACGCGAATTTATTAGGTTTCGGCACCATTAACTTCGCCCTGTCACGAGGCATAAGCTTTCAATACATTCCTAGTTACTCCCCAACATTCGGTGGCCTTTGGGAGGCTGCAGTTAAAAGTGCAAAATATCATTTCAAGCGAGTCATTGGAAATAGCTTGCTCACTTACGAAGAATTTAATACCATTTTAGTCATGACGGAGGGAATTCTTAACTCAATTACACAATTATCTAAAGATCCTGATGATTTTAGTTGTCTAACACCAGGTCATTTTTTAATTGGTAAAGCTTTAAATTCAATCCCTGAACCAGATATTACAAATATACCGCAGAATCGTTTGCGTCTGTGGCGTCGTTGTGAACAAATAAAACAACATTTTTGGTGTGTTTGGTATAAACAATATCTTACTCAATTAAACAACAGACCAAAATGGCACTCTAGTCAACCTAATGTGGAGGTGGGAAATTTGGTGCTCCTTAAAGAGGACAGATGTAGTCCACTAACTTGGCCCACCGCTAGAGTGACTAAGTTATATTTTGGCTCAGATAGTAAGGTCCGAGTGGTCGAAGTTAAACTTCCAAATGGATTTGTCTCAAAGAGAGCCATAAATAAAATTTGTGTGCTACCTATTTAATTAGAGTTTCGGAGTATGCAATGCTGCTTCCGGAGTATGTTCTGGACAAACCTGTTTGCATGTATATTTCTTTTTAATAGTTTTAACTCACCAATCACTCACTCTCTTCTTTCATCATCCTTCACCCTATAATAACGTGCTCTGTACAAAAATTGTAATTTAAATATTCTAATATAACATTTTCGACCACAAAAGTGTTATTATCTATGTTCTAAACATAATGGCATATTTAGTTTAGTAAACACCTGTTCACCCCGCCATGACAGCGGCCGACCTTTCGCGCCATATCTGAGATTTGACATTTCACTGCACTTTGGCGCCAAAGACGCTCGCCGCGCGCGCTTTTCCGAACGCGTCTTAATTTGTTTTTTTTTAAAGAACTTTTGGAACTTCCAAGGCAAAGGAATGAGATAATCAGTGAACTTTGTGGTGACATTTCGAAATGCTAATGATGTTTTATTTTTGTTTGTGAAAAGAGTTGGATTGGATTTTTTTATGCGGATTGTTTATCAGGTTTGTATTTAATTATTTATTAACATAATATTTAAGCAGGAAGCTAAATGATATACTGGCCAAACAATAACTTTTTGGTTTGTCCCCGGCTCCGGTTTACTTTTCCGAATATTGCAAAGTGAATTTTCTCAAAAAATTACTATCTGCGCTAGATAGTAAAAAAAACAGGGTCGGGAAAAAAAAACATGCTTTTACTAAATTCATATGGTAGGCAGTGTTTAGCAACAGAATCAGTTTCGTAAAACCGGGATTTTAACCATTTTTCTACGTCATTACTGTAGGTATCTAACAATAGGTAGGTACACCTACCGGATAAATTTAATCTCTGACCCACATCAAAACAAAGCACAAAACAAAAACAAATAATCAGAACGCACATGTTCACTGTTGTAACCACGCTCCAAACCTTTGTTATACGTTTGCAAAGCGTAACTTTTCACAATAACGGTGACCTTAGATATTAAGGTCGTGAAATAGGGCTGTTTGGGCGAACTAGTTCGTATAAATATGTGACTGATTTTATCTTCAGCTGGTAGAGTGAAATGCGACGTTTTGACTTTTTAATATGTAGATACTTATGTTAAGAAGCTGTCTAAAGGAACTTATTTATTATGCACATGGCTAGTGATGGCCCACTGGTTAAGACGTGCGCTTCCCAGTCAGAAATTCGATTCGATCTCAGTCACGGACCACTGAATTGATTTTATGTACCTACGAATTTTCTAAAATTATCACTTAGCTATACCCGAAGAGGGTTGGGGTCAGGCAGGCAGACGTCCACAAAACAAACGCCAGATTCTTGGTAGTTTCGAAAGGAACCATATTGCTCAGACACCATAAATAATGGGGTAAGGGCATTAAGATGATGATGACCTTTACTTAGATATGATGATGATCTCCGACCGTATTTCGGCCAAGGCGACCAATCTCTACGGAGATTGGCCAGGTACGCAGGAGATATTATAGTGTTCAAGTGTGTGCGCAAACACAGGTGCACTCTCTATTCCGTTACTCTCATAGTCCGATGGGACGGAAAGCCGACACGACCGGAGAGAGATCAGGCGCAGGGCCAACGGTTTTACGTGCTTTCCGAGGCACGAGCTAAGTGACAATTTTGCAACATTAAAATCATTCGTTTTATTTTATGTACTTAGATATACTTATCTACCAAACATTCAATCATGAATAGATACCATAAATCACCAAACCTCTTAATTCAAGTCAATGTGGCAATAAGATTGATCAATATAAAACGAAAAGCATTAATTAAAAGAAAAAACAGCTCGGCTACAAAGTCAATGGCCTCTGGTAATAATTAGAGTCTGACAAAGTAATTAATGTGAAAAGTAATTAAAACAATGTAATTATACAAACAGAAGATATAGGTAAATTTAATCAGTTTAATAGCTTACTCGTAATAATATTCACGTTATTAAATAACCTTTATTCATTTAAAGAAAAAACCCGACTGCGTAAAAATTTTGACCCAGTGTTAGGTACCTACAACTAAAACGAGTCTAATGATACCTTTAAAACTCAAATGCGACAAACCGTTTAGGCTGTAGAAGTCTAGACTGTGCCAAAGAAATACACATGAAACATATACTCGAATAACATAACCCTCCTTTGGCGCAGTCGGATAAATAGAAATGTATTAACACTTAATACTTGTTTACTAGCTGATGCCCGCAACTTCGTATAGGTTACTATGAATTTCAATGCAAGCTATAAGGTATAACCGCCAAGTTTCATCAAAATTCGTTAGTAAAATTTTCCATAAAAGAGTAACAAACAAACACCCACTTCAAGTATTACATTTATTAGTGTAAGAAGGAATTACATATATAAAAATCCCCATGAAAAATACTTAGTAATTGAAAAAGACAGAGTCCAAAAGCGATAATATAAGCTTACAAAGCTTTTATTACAAAGATTTCTTCCAGAATACCTATTGATTCTCAAATATAGAATCCTCTGCGCTATGGGTGTCCGATATAATAAAGGTAGAGCAAATAGGAAATTATGTCAATGTAGAAAATTTTTTGTTGCAAACTTGCAACTTACAAATTTTCTATTCATATTCCTCAGCCAATGTTTACCTGTTAAATGTTAGTTTTTTTTACAAAACTTCTGATTTCTACCAGACAGACACGATCGGTAGCAACAAGCAATTTACTTTTATAGTTTAGTTTAGTTTAGTTAGACAATTGACTCGTTTTAAGAGTTTTTGTGAGAGGTTAGATTACTGAAAATGTTACGTAGACATTAGGTTAACCTTTCTAAATATTCACACACTATATAAAAACTTAACTTAACTTAATTAACCTAGTCCCACACACGCTGATGTTGTATTAAGCAACGGTATATAAATAGATGCGAATATACGGCGTAACTTTTTGTTACAATCATAGCATTTCGCTTACAATCCTGTATAAGAAGATCGCCGCTCTCTAGCTTCACTTCCACACCCTGTATTGTTTATTGACCTATTTTTTGTAGCAATAATGGTGTCCCACTGCTGGGCAAAGGCCTCTCATTTTTGAGTTCACACGTCTCCGTTCCTTGTTCCGTCCTACCCATTGCCTTAACTACGACCAAATACTAAATCTATCTATCTACATACCTATACGCAAAAGTGTATCACATCAGTCTATTGCAGTCCACTGCTGGACGTAGATTTACCCCAGGGCACGCCACAAGGCTACTGCCTATGCGGGTTTTTGCTCATAGTCACCACGCTGGGCAGGCAGGTTTGTGATTTTGAATAAATTTCACAATGATTATGTTGAAGTTAGCAATTGTTTTAAATTAACCGATCCTTAGATTATACCTAAACTTAACATTATTATCCGAGATGCAGATCAACAAACCGTGGGAACCAATCCGTATGTTTCTAAGTTAAATAGCAAGGTCAGCAAGTATTACAATGGCTTATAAGGTACATGCATAGTTAAGGTACGGTACCCACTAATATAAAGCCGCGTGGTACCGGCAGAGTAGAGTTTGTACTACCCCTGCCTGCCCGTGGGTATCGTACGAGGCGATTAAGGGTTTCCGGGAGGTGGGCAGCAGCGCCTCCCGTACTGACAACATAGTCCGAAAATCACACTGCGGTCACCAACCCGCCTGCCCAATGTGGTGATTATGGGCAAAACCCCCTGTGCCAGTAGCCTTGTGGCGTGCCCAGTGGACTGCAATCGGCTGAAGAATGAATAAAATATATAGGCAGAATTTCCAAACGTCAAATAGGCTAATCTGAAGAATAATGATGATGCTGTCTCTCTCTAAATCTTGACCATGATAGAGACAAAGTCAACTTTTGGTATTCTTCAGATAGGCTATCCTACTTTTGGAAAAATCTGCCGTTAATATTAGAGAATTCTCATTCTTATTTATTATACCGGAAAAACACTCAAATAATGTTAAATGATTTAAGTAGACGTAATGACTTGCATTATAAGTACAACTAGTGGACGCCCGTGACTCCGTCCGCGTGGACTACAGAAAAATAAAACGTATCCGGGTTAAAAAGTAGCCTATATGTTAACTGGGACCTGTCATAATATATTTCTGAAAACTGCATCGAAATCGGTTCAGCCGTTTCTGAGATTAGCGTGCACAAACGCACAGACAAACAGACAAACCGTCAAACAGACCAAAAAATCCAAAAATCATTATTTTGGGTACTATTGCGTTGATAAAGGTCTCCTATAATATTTTTTCTCATATATCTTCCATGTACAGACAGCGATCCGTTACATTTTTATTATATGTATGTATAGAATAGATGTATGAATCCATGTTTCTAAAACTTAAGGTGTCACTAACAAGACAATCTATTTAGCAACCGAAACAAAATGGCGATTGCACCTACCGGCCCTTTATGGAGCGTGGGAGACTGTGTTATTGGTCAATAGATTGATATCGATACTGTACAAGTATTGGGATATTGTTACATGCGTATATTGTATAGCTTACGTGTTAGTTATACGCTAAGTAAGTTTATGCTAGTTTTTTCATAGACATATATTAATAATTTGTCGTGAAAAAATCTTGCTGCTCGCGTCATCATGTGCATTTATGCAGAAAAACGCAGTCTATTTACTCAACTTTGGACCCTAATATTTTGAAAACTAGACACCCTGTATGCTTTCATGGAGAAAAATGATCGTGATGATAAGGAGATTCGTAGTTTTCGGGAACGTTGACGACCAAAAATTACCCTGTATACAGGGTGTAACATAAAGGGTATGTTAAGCGAAAAGCTATGTAAATAGCCCACTATAGAGAACCTATTTCCAAAATTTGAGACTCGAAATCACATTTTTATTTTTCAAGATTGTATGAAAATTCCTGAGATATTTATAAATTCTCCATACTATCGGGAAAAATAAACATGTGATTTCGAGTCTCAAATTTTGTGGATAGGTTCTCTACAGTGGGCTATTTACACAGCTTTTCGCTTAACATACCCTTTTTGTTACACCCTGTATAACACTTAGGTTATATCTAGATCTTATCTTATTATGATGCTACATAACTATCAAGTTTCATAAAAATCTGTACTCTATGACAAGCTTATAAACTGACAAGTCGTTAGCTTATCGCCTAATGCCCGAGTTCTTTAATCGACTCTAACGACATGCACGGCAAGAGATGCAGCTGATTTATTCAGCTAACTTGCAAAAGCAAAGCGATAGCGAAAATTGTATAAAAATCGCTGATAGCTTGTCAAATTCGTATTACGTAAAATGAATTTCAAAGGAACTTTTCGAGGCGAATATTGTACAATTTTTGCTATCGCTTTGCTTCGGCTTTGCTATTGCAAATTAGGTAATAAGGGGGCCGGTATCATCACAGGAAATTTATACCTAATATTAATGGGATAAGATGAAGTAAGTTAAGTAAGTCACTAATATGTTATCGTATCATAACAAAAAGAGCTATGTGAATAATGATAAAATACGGATATATTACTCGAAGAAGATGGACAAAGGCTAGGTTATATCCTTAGATGAAAACAAAATTTTGTTTTCATCTAAGGTTATATCTTTAATATAATTGACCCGGTAGCTCAGTTGGTAAGAGCACTTGCACGGAATGCAGAGATTGTGGGTTTGAGTCCCACTCGAGGGAAGATTTTTTTCCAATTCTTTATTAATAATTTTATAATCTATACTATATATATAATAATAATAATATTATAAAGCTGAAGAGTTTGTTTGTTTGTTTGTTTGTTTGAACGCGCTAATCTCAGGAACTACTGGTCTGATTTGAAAAATTCTTTCAGTGTAAGATAGCCCGTTTATCGAGGAAGTCTATAGGGTATATAGCAATCCGCCCCGGCTTCGCACGGGTGCAATGCCCCCTTTCGCGGACGAAGTCATGGGCGACCGCTAGTATATAATATTTTGACTGCAGCTTTGTTTACCGATATTTGGCTAGTGTATAGCTATCGGGATGAAAAAATAACGTTGCCAATAATGTAATTTAAAAAGAGATGGTGAAATTCGTCATCCGAGTAATTGACCCGGTAGCTCAGTTGGTAAGAGCACTTGTACGGAATGCAGAGGTCGTGGGTTCAAGTCCCACTCGGGTGAAGAATTTTTTACATTTCTTTATTAATAATTTTATAAAATATCTTTGGTATTTATTAACGGATGCCCACGTCTTCGTCCGCGTGAACCTTAGGATGTCCCTTTTGCTATTTCCGTGAGAATTTCGGGAATTTCATTCTTATATGATGCCTACGTCATTCAAAGAAGACCTTCTAGGTTTCTCAGATCAACGATTTAGGCTATGCGTTGAACCGTCAGGTCAAAGCATTTTATATGTATTAAAATTTAAAAATGTATTCAGAGAAAATAGCAAATTTGTAAATAAATGAAATTGTTTTAGACGTTACAATTCGGAGGTTCAAACATTTCTAACTATTCTTGTGGCTATTGTAGGTAGTGCAAGTGCTTGTTTTCGCAGTTATGAGTTATCAGATCCGAGGGTTAGTGGAGGGTGTTTGGCGCACCCATAGTGAAAGTTTGTAAATATTAAGACCATATATGCAATAACGTATTTAAGGCTCATTAAACCAAATTCTCGGCTCAATAAAATGTCCTCAGAGAATGTAATGTAACTAAATGCCGGTGGTTATGTAAGGTTACGCAATCCCGCGACACGGCTGACGCACACCCACTTACTGCGATGCCTGGGTACACTAGACTGGGTCTAAAGTACTGGGCAAGAAGGTGGGAAGTTTACGGAGTTGACATCTTAGATTAGCTTAGTAAAAATGATTATTTATTTGCTTGAAACATGGTAAAATATAGTTATTACTAGTGGACGCCCGCGACTCCGTCCGCGTGGACTGCAGAAAAAACGAAATGTCGAAATTATCCGGGATAAAAACATTTTCCCGGGATAAAAAGTATCACAAAATATTCCTGAAAACTGCATCGAAGACGGTTCAGCCGTTTCTGAGATTAGCGTGTACAAACATCGATCCGTTAGGTACAATTTTATTATATGTATACAGGGTGTAACAAAAAGGGTATGTTAAGCGAAAAGCTATGTAAATAGCCCACTATAGAGAATCTATGTACAAAATTTGAGACTCGAAATCACAGAAATTTGTAGTGATTTCGTATTTAAAAATGATATTCATAAGTAGGTAATTATGTTACGTGTCTATTTTACCATTTCTATGACCTAGTATAATTTTATATATCTACTTAGTTTTTTTTGGATCCACAAAATCCCGGGGAAAAAATCCGGGATTTTTCCGAACATTTTGTGCAAAATTTTACGTGTGTTAGTATAGTCCTCTTTATGACATTAAACTGCAAATAACTTAGTATCAATAGCAAATATAACAAGTAGCAGTATATACAGGGTGTAACGAAAAGGGTATGGTAAGCGAAATACTATAAAAACAACCCACTGTAGATAACATATCCCGAAATTTTTAGACTAGTAATCGCATGTTTATTTTTCAAGATTGTATGTTCATAATATTCCTGAGTGGGTTAGGTGTTCTCCATACTATCTGGACAAATAAATATGTGATTTTTAGTCTAAAATTTTGGTGATAGGTTCTTTACAGTGGGTTATATTTATAGCTTTTCGGTTAACATACTCCTTTTGTTACACCCTGTATATACACCACTTTGGGGGATAATGGGCGTGACTATTATGTATATATGTATATGATTTCCCTTACATCCCTTTTTTGCATATGGCGCGCAGTGCTTGGCAAGTTTCTTACTTAATTCTCTGTATTGTTCTGTTCTATATTTTTATTTTCTGAGCCCTAAGCTTTTTTCCGATGTCATCACACAAAATTTTTCACCACCTATTTTTAGCCCCTTTAGGGTATTCTTTTACAAACTTTGAATGTCTTATTTATTTATATCTAATGAAAAGCCAAAAAAATAAGTTTTAAGCTTCTAACTTAAAAAATGACGTAATTTCCATACAAACTTTCATCCACTATTTCAACCCCTTACATCTCTTTTTTACATTAAAAAGTAGCCTATGTCCTTTCACAGGCTCTAGACTATCTCTGTACCAAATTTCATTTAAATCGGTTCAGTAGTTTAGGCGTGATTCCGTAACACACAGACAGACAGAGTTACTTTCGCATTTATAATCCGAATACCACTTTGGGGTAGAAGAGTTATAAATAATAATATTTATTATCCAGCAACTGCAAGCTATAACTGATCATAGTTATTTGTTTAGGAGATATTTTTAATTGCACATCAAATAAATAATTGCCCATCAATTTAATCTCATCTTTTATATACTTTATTACATACATATATACATATAATCACGCCTTTATCCCTTACGGGGTAGGCAGAGTACCAAGGGCCGATAGAACCACATGGTGCCACTTCTGACTAATTTTGAGGGTATAGTTGAGATATACAAGTTCGGTTAGTAGTGACAGATGGTCAGCCCATCGCCTACAAAACATCAAGACCCTCTTGTTCCTCTACTGACTTGTACAGTATGCCCTTTATATACTTTATTACAGCAATTAAATTATTTTAGTACAAATAAACTCAATGTTTTACAAAATAACTACAGCCGATAATTCGAAAATACATAATATCAGCCCAACATAAACTGTTTTCCTCGAATGCAAGACAAATTAATACCTTTTGGTACAAAAATACTACAATCTCATCATAAATACTGACTGCACATCAAATTAACCTTAGCGCACAACTAGTATAAGACGAATGACGTTTTTTCGGTGTAACAGTTCCCTTTTCATACAATGATAAAAATAATAAGTTAGGTTAGGTTAGAGTATGACAAACAACGCACGAGCCGAGCGAGCGGAACGAGCGTGCCGCGACAGCTGCCGGCGAAGTTTCAGAATCGAATTGATGAAACGATATTTTAGTGTTGATCTCACTCATTATGTTATGTTTTGTTTATTTAATTCGGCCTTAGAAAATGGCTTGAAAACAAAATTTTTACCAATAGACGATTTAAAAAAACCAGTTACGCTCAAAAAGTTCAAAAACCTGATCAACCCTAATAGAGAGTCACAAGTGATCCAAAAAACAGCTATGTATCACACAATAACCAATAAGCCCATTTAACTAGTCGATATCGCCCGATACAATTAGCGCGGAAAACAAACATTAGGTACGGATAATCAAAATAATAATGCATTTCCTGCGAGTTATAATATTGTCGTGTAACTCAACCCTCAATACTTGTTCAGCATTCCAGTATTTGCCTGGCTGTCACCTACACCCTGTAAATTTTTTAATTATATTTACAATTTACGCAGTAAGCAACCCAGTTACAAAATTGATTATACAGGAAAGAAATTAAAATCCCGGCAATTAATCCCGAAATCAACCAGAATACGGATGGCGACAGAATAAGGACGTCCGCGGCAGATTGCGCTGGTTGCGGGGGGCGCCCCGCAGTTACGTCTACCTCAACCCCCTCAAATACCTAAAATTCGTCTATTGGAGCGCCTTAACCATATTGGTCTGTACTCATTCTTCGGCTTTACTATTAGCACGTAATTCAGCCAGCTTTACTGTTTTTACCTCTCTACTTCGTGAGACTATCTAATTGATAGTTATAAACTCCGTCGATAATCTACCTAAGTAGTAGTAAATACTAGCTGTAGGTAAATACCATATGCATACATACATACATACATACATATTTGGGTGTGTATAGGTATAAAGATAGTTTGTATATAATTCGGCTGACGAGGATTTCCTTTTAACCTTGCCTATTACATAACATAATTCATTACATACGACGGTCTTTCAATATCAAAACAACACTGTGATGGCCGGCTATGTATGATGGAATTAAATTAAAATCTATATAATACAGAACTTAGGTATAAAAAAACGCATTACAGATAAATTATTCATAAAATTGGGTTTCAATGGGCATTGGGCTTTTTATTATGGACCTTGGTTGTCTTAGAAAATAAATGAATGATTAATTAAATATATTTAACGTTTAAATAGACGGGGTCACAAGCACAGCCTAGTGTTATTTTGTTAGTTAAATAATAAATAAAATTGTTTGATAAGAATATTCACAAATAAACCATTACGGACGGTATTATTGTGGTCAGGGAATATAAACAGTTATTACAAAACCGCGTCGAAAGTTAGACAATGTTTAAAAATATTTGATAGTAAAATATGAACCAAAATAAAGATCGATTATTATTTTAGATTAAGACAATGTTTAACTTTTATTTGATGTACTAGCGTGCGTTTATGTCTTTTATGTGACAAAATTTAACAAGCAATATACCTACTTGCAGTAAATACCAACAATAAACTGCATTTTGCTTATTAAATCGGCGAGTATGCAAGGAACCTAATATTCATCATTTATTTTGACCTCCATTCTCTGCTTTAGGCGAACGTTTAAGTATTAAATAATTCAATGTTTGAGAATGGAATGGTGGGCATTTAGACTACCTCGAGAAACTAAAGTACTTAGGTATTATTTTGTGTTGCATTGGTATTATATTTACTATTTGGACAGGTATAAAATCAGTTTCCCCGAAGGCCACTGTTTATCTTGGAACATTGGCATACTGAATGAATCAAATCAAATAGTTTATTTGTGATTCACAGGGTATTACAGTTGTTGAATAAGTATACAGCTCTTCTGTGATCCGCCTATTTGGCATACAAATTATTAAGAAATGTCAAAATTAAAATCTATAATATAGAAAGAGACGGCCGATTGGTGTAGTAGGCAGTGGCCCTGCCTGCAGCGCCATAGGTCCTGGGTTCGAATCCCGGTAGGTGCAAACATTGATATGATGAATATTGATGTTTGTTTCCGAGTCGTGGATGTTTCTATACTTATTTATGTATTTATATACCGTTGCTTAGTACCCACGACACAAGATCTTAGGGATCTTAATGTGGGACTAAGTTAATGTGTTGTGAAGTGTGTGAATATAAAAAAAAATATATAATTGTTGTTGTCGCATGCAAAAATGTCAATTGATCAAGTACCCACATATAATAATCTGTGAATTAGATAACATGTCACAATAGTCAAGAGAAGTAATTAGATAAAATGTCTTTTAAATATCCATTAATCGTATAATAACATTTTCCTATTAAAAATGCTTCTACCCTACATTAAAAAAAATGAATCATGAATTCTATATTTAACATTGTATAGTGTAGATATATCGCAGCTTGCCTATACTACAGGGGCACAATTCGAAAAAAAAAGATTATTGGGAAAATGCGTTTAAGTATTTAGACGTATTGATTATCATATGTGCCCACTTTCGAGATGTGCCCCTATAATATGAAAGCTGCGATATGATACATGGTAAACATATGTCAGAATAGAATCTCGTACACAGCTTATTATAAAACACATCATATAAAATTACATAAATAAATAATAGAAGATAGTAATATGTACATATTGAGACTAACTATTTTTTTCGGCTTTAACGCAATACAGTCATACTTAAACCAAACAAAGGTTACTATACCTACCCTCAAAATTGGTCAGAAGTGGCACCATGTGGTTCTATCGGCCCTTGGTGCTCTGCCTACCCCGTAAGGGATAAAGACGTGATGTTTATAATCGTATGTATGTATGTTAAACCAACAAAATAATCACACCAATAATATAAACAAGCAAATAAGTGATATTGCAAAATCCATTATTTATATAGAATTAACATTAACGCACAAACAGACAAATATTGCTCAAAGGTCAGCTACTTGAGGTCAACACGAGTAAACTTGACATGCACTTGCATTGAGCGTAAAAAAATATAAAACTAAATACTTATAAAATACTAGTTACCCTGTGAATATCCTGTCCTGATGCGGGGCTTCACTAGAATGCATCAGCTGCATCTCCTTCCGTGCATGTCGTAAGAGTCGACTAAGGAACTCGGCTAGCAACTGGTCATTGATCTTTTATATCTGTCCCCGTTAGGCTAAACGTGGCGATGTTATCTCCGTTATGATCCTGCAGTTCTGTAGGTAATGAAACAGCTCAGTTATATACAGGGTGTAACAAAAGGGGTATGTTAAGCGAAAAGCTATATTAATAGCCCACTAAAAGGAACCTACCTACAAAATTTCAGACTCGAAATCACATGTTTTTTTTTTCAAATAGTATGGATAATTACTAAACAACTCAGGAATGGTCATACAATCTTCAAAAATAAACATGAGATCTCGAGTCTCAAATTTTGGAAATAAGTTCTCTATAGTGGGCTATTTACATAGCTTTTCGCTTAACATACCCTTTAGAACATTAGAATAACTTGGTAACAATTTCCATTAGATTCATTACCGGTAGCTAGATTATTGTATTTGTACCCGAAATGCGGCGGTAGGCTCAATTCTTACCACGTAGAGCTTAATAGGCAAACTGGTGAAAAGTGGGTGTAAATTGCACACTTCTGCCCAACCTCTTTGGGGGGATAATGGGCGTGGCTGTATGTAGGTACATTACCTAACCTCCCAGTTCCTCTCCAAGGTACATTCTATCACTTTTAAAGTAGAATATGAACTGTACGTTCATAACTTTATTTCAATGTCCGAAGGTCACTGACACGCATCACTTCACTTCACCTACATTGATTACAAACAGACATAACCGGTGTTTCTGGTATTCTACTTCCTGTTCTAGAAATTCACTGGCTTTGAAAATTAAATTAGAATATTGTACCGAGGTTTTTAACTTCTTGAAAAGCTGCTGAAGCCTGTAGGCTGATCACTTACCTCGTAAAAAGCAAAGAAAGGCAATGCGTTAGCGAAAATTTTGACGAAATTCGCGTTGTAATATAAAAAAATAATTTAAATTGCTGTTACGTACACACGGCTCCCGTGTTGACAACATAGTCATGGTTGACAGCGCCTCCCGTGTTGACAACATAGTCCAAAATACAAACTGCGGTCACCAACCCGCCTGCCCAGCGTGGTGACTATGGGCAATTACCCCCCATGGCAGTCTTGTGGCGTGCCCTGGGGGAGGCCTACGTCCAACAGTGGACTGCAATAGGCTGATGATGATGATAACATAAATGGGAACCAGCCGTGTGTTATCATTATTTAACACTAGCAGCCGCCCACGACTTCGTCCGCGTGAGGGGGCGTTGTACCCGTCTATTTCAACCCCTTCATCCCTTTTTTTCGAAATAAAAAGTAGCCTATGTTCTGTCTCAGGGTCTAAAGATTGTCTGTACCAAATTTCATCAAAATCGGTTGCGAGGTTTAAGCGGGAAAGCGTAACAGACAGACAGACAGAGTTACTTTCGCATTTATAATATTAGTTGGGATTAGTTGGGATTAGGATGTAACGCCTCCTTACTCGACTCTTACGACATGCAAGAAAGAAGATGCATGTGACTTACTTTAGTGAAGCCTCGCATCAGCACAGGATTGATGATATAAAGAATTTAATATTAACTCATCATCATCATCATAAGCCTATTGCAGTCTACTGCTAGACGTAGGCCTCTCCCAGGACACGCCACAAGACTGCTATGGGGAGTATTTGCCCATAGTCACCACGCTGGGCAGGCAGTTGGTGACCGCAGTTTGTATTTAGGACTATGTTGTCAACACGGGAGGCGCTGCTGCCTACCTCCCGGAAACCCCCTCGTACGATACCCACGGGCAGATATGGGGTGGTACGAATTCTACTCTGCCGGCACCACGCGGCCGATAATATTAACTATTATTATTATATTATAATTACTATAATAGTAATATAAAGTTTTTCAATCGATTAATACAGTTTAATCCATGCTAATGTTTTAACATTACTCCATTGCTTTCTCTAATTTAATAAATAAAATAAAATATGTGGACGATGAGATTCCTTAAAGTGGCCTATTTTCATGGCATTACACATAATATAACCCCTTCGGTTACATACACCCTGAAGGTAATGATGTATAGGAAACAACTTTTTACTATGTTACGAGTATGTGCTATTTATACGCCTCAAGTTAGCGGAAATCAGTTATATCACGATCATCTATTGTTTATCAGTACAAAGATCTATTCGAGTATGTTCTAGTATTACGTCAAGTTGTCTTGTGAGGTTCCTACACATAATGGTTCAGAAGCTATTCCTATTGGATTCGTGTCCCAAAAGCATCGGCAGGCTCTCACATAACCCAACTATATTTAATAAATAAAATTCTCGTTTTATAAATGAAATTGTATTAGGCGTTACAATTCGGAAGTTCAAACATTCACTATGGGTGTGCCCACCACCGGGCCCTACACCCTCCACTGACGCAATTATGAGTTATCAGATCCGAGGGTCAGTGGAGGGTGTAGGGCCCGGTGGTGGGCACACCCATAGTGAATATTCTCGTTACTAAACTCCTCCAAAACGGCTTGAATGATTTTTATGAAATTTAATTATCTAGATAGGTACGATATTCAGTAGGTCAGAGAATAGGTCACAAACTATTTTTATACTCCTTCGGCATTTCACTATGGAAAGTAATGTAATGTTACATCCCACAGTTAACTGGTACAGTGTGGTACGACGACATTGTATCTGATCTTTCGACAATGTAAGTCATTTATTGTTGCATTTTAATAACTAACTCGAAGTAAATGGTGCATGAAAAGATTAATGATTTACATACAATCTTATTACAATATGTCGGGAAGATTTTGCAAAATACGCATACCGTAATGCCGCAATGCCCTTCACGAAGCTAAGGTTCGCAGCAGATGGGGGAAATCGTACGGGAGAAACTGATGCAGCGTGGGAGCCACGACGCTCAGTAATGAGGAAAACGACGCGAGGAGGAGGAGTGATGTAAATGCACAAACAATAGTACAAATTAAAAGTTTCCCTACACTTTACATAATTAGCATTATTCAAAAGCATAAAAACATAAAACATAACATAATATTATTTTTCATTGTTTCAGATGTTTAATCTAAAATGTATCATCGGGTTCGAAGAAAAATGATCCACATCATAATCAGTGCGATTTTGCTGTGTCCGTTAGTTTGTGCTAAATCTATTACCATAGACAAAGACAATATAGCTACTACAGAAGATAATTTTGATAATAATCTTATAGATTTCGATGTAGAATATTCAGATAAGTTAGATGCAAAATATGGTAATGTGCCCTGGCATTCCAGTGATAATTTTAATAAACAATCGCATAGATATGTGTTTGTAAATGAAGATGTCAAAGATATAAAAGAAACCAATAAAGATATTAATAAATCGAAAGAAATTAATACTACAGCAGAAGTTTTAAGTGCAACTACTACTGAAGATTACAGTGTGATACCACTAGAGCTTATAACGACGACAGAAAGTCCATTTTTACTAGTCCGTGGTCTATTGGAGAGTACTACTGAAGATTTGTCAGTTATTCCATTATCCACAGAGAAACCAGTTCCAAATATTGAAATTAAACAAACTGTGATATTATCACCATCTACGGAGAATTCTGAAATTGCAAAAGATGAAATTATCAATACTTCTACAGCAAGTGCTAATACTGTAGATGCAAATAGTACTAATACGCTTAAAGAAATAGAAATAAGTACAGATAGCTTAAGTAAGACTGATTTTGTTACGACAGAAAAAGTTTTAGACAGTGATATAAGTATTACTTTTAGTCCTGATAAAAATAATGTTACATTTGAGTCTACTACTGCAGATACATTTCTACCCTTTGAAATAACTACCAGTAAAAATAATGATTCAGATCCAATTGTTACAAAGGTAGAAAATGAAGAAATACATATTATAGATCAAAATTCAACGAATACTATGATAAAAGATGAAATACTAATAGGAAATCATACATTTATCAAACAAAATTTAAATATTGTAAAAGATAAATCTAAATTAAAAAATTTGGATAACGAACCAAAGATTGATGAATCGGAAAAGTTAAAAAATACAACCCATTCAGTATTTAAAAATACGACAACAAAAGACGAGTTACTACACACAAATAGCAGTAAAATCATAGAGCATAAATCTGACCCTGGAAGCGTAGAATCCAACGATGAAGTACCAATATTCACGGAGTTAGATACCGAAGAACTAACAGAGGTTCCTGAAGATTATTATGATTCAAAAGACGTCATGCCCACCACTGCACCCAAGTCTGATGCTTTAACAGTAATAATTGGTCTTGCTGGAAGCGTAGTGGAGAGTGTTGTAGAGACATTTGCAGAAAAAGTTGTGCCGAAAGGGATATTTGACTTGTATAAACGAATGCGGAGACAGAATGAAGCATTGGAGTCGGAGAGGTTGAGGAGTCGAGAAGAGAATGGAGGTTTGGGTAAGTTTAATTATTCAGATATTTAATGCTGATGTGGGGTTTCACCGGAATACTTCCTCTGCTAAGCTCGTATAAGCTGCATCTCCTTCCGTGCATGTGTTAACAGTCGACTAAGGAACTCGGGCATTCTCTCAGGCGACAAGCTAGCAACTAGCTCACTGATCATTTACTTACATCTGTCCTCGCTATGCCGTTTAAGGACTGTAACATGTCCTTTCTGATTCTGCAGATCTAAGTACTCCATTTCAAGATTTCCACAGTCGTTTGCGTTTTATATTATATTTTAATATGTTTAATACTTAACGTTTCGTATTTGCAAGATATCCTATTTTATTACGGGTTAATCAACTACTAACCGAACTTGTACATCTCAACTATACCCTCAAAATTGGTCAGAAGTGGCACCATGTGGTTCTATCGGCCCTTGGTGCTCTGCCTACCCCGTAAGGGATAAAGGCGTGATTATATGTATGTATGTATGTAATTAATGTTTAAATTAAATTAGCTCAGGCGAAAGAGAAGTTACTTTCAGTAGAAAAAAAAAGTTAAAAAATTAAAACTGCTAGGTTAGCTAAACTAATTTAACAACCTTACAAGGTGATATAATGCATAGTTCCGTTGTTCAAGATCTTTTTCCAAATTACATTCCATAACAAATATACAGATTACAAAGAACACAAATGTGCATATTTAGCGTAAATAAACATTTGTATTAATTTTATTGATTACTTAAACATGTGTAAGAATAATCTTGCAAAAGTTTTTACGATACCAAAGAGCGCTCTAACATCTAAATCTTGCTTCACATGAAAATACTTTGGAACTTAAGTGTAGTATTTATTTATATATTTCTTGCTGCAGATACTTATTATATTACAAAAATGTTCGTTCGAGTTCAAGGCTATATCAATTTCAAAACATATTTCTTCGTGTACTTTTGATGTTTTCATCAATACTATCTAGGCTCTAATCACGTTCTACCCACTTGTAATATAAGTTTTTGTAATAGTTTTTAGGAAGATTAACTGTTTGCAAGGTGTGTTGCAATGTAAATGTTTTAATGTAATTCATATCATCATAAATTAAATGACCTGATATAAAATTTATAATATCAGAGTAGAATGACGCACTAAACTTGTAGATTGTCAATATATTTTTTAAGTATCCGCAAAATGTTCATTTCAATCCTGTTAATCAACCTCCAGGTCAATTTGGAAGAGGTATCCTCAAGACGATCTCTTCGAACCTGGGCAAGCCTCTCAGCCAGCTCATGGCTGGAGTCAGGGACATTGGTTCATTGGACACTGACAGAGGTTTCGTTGGCAACCTGGCTTCCAGTGTCACCAGTGTTGCTAACGTTGCGAATGGGGTGCTCGATGCTTTTAAAGATCGGGTTCAGGCTATTTACCCGGGTAAGTTTTGAATTTTGTTCATTATGAGTTTATGTGAAATAACCATAGACTGAGAATAAAAACATACCCTTGATAAACATTGCGACAAAGACAGATAAATAGAATTTGAATGCTTATTTCTGATAACAAAATAACCCTTATTACTAAATAAATAATATGGTTATACAGAATGATTTTTGGTCGTCAACGTTCCCGAAAACTACGGAATCTCCTCATCACCACGATCATTTTTCTCCATGGAAGCATACATGGGAAGTGTCTGGTTTCCACAATATTAGGGTCCAAAGTTGAGTAAATAGACTGCGTTTTTCTGCATAAATGCACATTGACGCGTGTAACAAGATGTTTTCACGAGAAATAATTAATATCTGTCTATGAAAAAACTAGCATAAACACTGAACACTATAAATTTCGTCCGACAAGAAATTAAAAAATTGTTTCAAAAAATTTTCATCGTTTCCCAGCATTTTTTTTGGCATAAACTTACTTTATTTGATGTATAGAGTACGTACCCTTCCTTAAGGGTGACAACCAAGAAACACCCTGTATAACGACTACCAGGATTTCGATCTAAGACTAGCAACTCACTATGTAATTCCAGTCCTCAAATTCCACGTTAATTTTCCTCCAGGCACCGTCTGGTGCGGGGACGGCCATTCAGCCACCGCCAGGTCTGGAGACCTGGGCCTCTTCTTCTTCACCGACACCTGCTGCCGTCAGCACGACGCCTGCAAGATCTACATTAAGGCTGGAGAGACCAAGTATGGGCTGACCAACACTGGGCTTTTTACTAGGTGAGATAATTTTAGAAGATAATATTCAGTTATTCTGTCGTAAGAATTATAGTGAAACCGACGTACAAATATTATTCTCCTAGATATATATTTCATCTTTTAACATTGTGTGAACTTCTGCTTCTAAGGCAGCTCTCTTTGCAGGCGTAAGACAATATAGAAGAACATAGCTATAAATATAAAATAAAATTTACTTTGCGACTAGTCTCAGATCTACTGAACACAGAATATTAATTAAGCCGTTTCGAACGAGTTTGTTTACAAATTCGAGAATTTTGTAGGTATAAAAAGAAATAATTTATTATAATAGGCTACTTTGTATCCCGGGAAAATATTTTTATTCCGGATAATTTCGACATTTTGTTTTTTCTGCAGTCCACGCGGACGAAGTCGCGGGCGTCTACTAGTTATAGATAAATGTGAGTCTGTATGGACCGCTGCAGCCCTAACCCATAATATTATGTGGTGGTATTAACTATTAGCATATACTTAAACAAATCAAGTTATTATGTACACACACGGTATACTCAAGCGACATTTAATCGATGGGCCAACCTCATGGGGCAAGTTCTATCAACCAAGCGTGACATTCAGTTAGCCAAGTCTTATGCAGGTTGATTTTTGGTCGTCAACGTTCCCGAAAACTACGGAATCTCCTCATCATCACGATCATTTTTCTCCATGGAAGCATACCTAGGAAGTGTCTGGTTTCCAAAATATTAGGGTCCAAAGTTGAGTAAATAGACTGCGTTTTTCTGCATAAATGCACATAGACGCGCGTAGCAGGATTTTTTCACGCATAAAAATTTCATGTATTAATATCTGTCTATAAAAAAACTAACATAAACACTAGACACTATAAATTTCGCACGACCAAGGAATATAAAATAAAAAAAAATAAAAAAAATTCCCAGCATTTTTTTTGGTAAACATAAACTTATCGTGCAATAAGTGACCTTACTGGTCAATGACTCCATAGAGTTATTGATTTCGTGTGTTAACAGTTTTTTTAAAATTATTAGATAGTACTCGATATTCTGTGGTCAAGGTCTTGCGATTTAGTTAGTTTTATACCTATGTACCTAACTACAAGCGACCCGCCCCGGTTTGGAAAAATTGCTTGAAGAAAAAAAATATTTTCTCAAAAATATTGCCATACTCTATTTAGGCCTAGCTCACTATCTCAGATGACTATACTCAGATGAATGATATATATATATATAATATATGCACTAACTGTATATATATACATATTTATCAATACTAGATATTTCTTACTGCTTATACATATATACACATGCTTGTAGTCACAGGTTGTGTTCTCGAAACAAGGTAGCCAGATCTGCACTGCGTTTTTCTGCATAAATGCACATAGACGCGCGTAGCAGGATTTTTTCACGAAAAATAATTAATATCTGTCTTTAAAAAAACTAACATAAACACTAGTCACTATAAATTTCGCACGATCTTCCCAGCATTTTTTTTGGCTTACTTTATTTCATGTATAGAATACGTACCCTTCGTTAAAGGGGGTACGTATAAATGAAATTGTTTCCTGGCTTATCGACTGAGAGAAAGCCCGAATTCCTTAGTCGACTCTTACGCATGCACGGAAGGAGATGCAGCTGATGTACCTATTCTAATGAAGCCCTGCATTAGCACGTTATAAAAAGAAAACTCAGGCTACTGCCATTTTTATAACAGTAGTGGGAATAATCTCAATTTTAAGCATGATATCGGTGGATTAAAAAAAAAAAATTATGGATGTAAATGAAGCTGAATTGTACTCTTCATTTAATTGGAATTACTCGCATAGACGTTTTACATCAAAATATTATATCATCTAAGTTGGCAGTTTGCATGACCTATGTCTTTGCCAGAAATGCAAAATGGTGACTGACCTTTTTTACAGTAAAACATTAATGTGGATTTTAAAGGAAACAATTTCATAATTTTTGAAGCAATAGCTTTTAATATTGTTTCTCTTTACAGGTTAGTGATTAATAAATTACTTAGTACATAAGTGTATAAATATTAGATAAAAATAACTTGTGTAAAATGGTTGTAAAATTCATAAAATAAATTTCTCTTTACAGAACAACTAAAGTTTTTGTTTCACTAAATTACATTATTACATGGATAATTTAAAAACTAATAATTTTCGACCCAGAATTGTATAAGAAAATCTATTGGAAATGAGCTCTACTATAACCCCTTCAAGGAAGGTATCCAATTTCCGGTCACCCTGTATAACTTATTTAGAAGGCTATAGAGTGCGCTTTAGTATGTATCTCCTTTATGATCCTGCAGTGTAGTGGGTTCGACTAATATCTCAGGACCCAAAATCAACCTCACCTGCCCGTGGTGCACCCTGCTCTGACGCTAAATAGCTTGTACAGCGTGTAAAAAGACAACAATGTTTTTTTAATACCTCGTATTCTTTGTAAGGTTACGATCATTTTCTTCTATGGAACCAACCCTGGGAAACGACAAAAAAAATTATGAAAAAAATACTGTCATTTTATTGCAAGCAATGTGTTCGTTTACAAAACTAACATTACAACATTTTGACATGGTATCTTTGAAAAAAAAAAGTTTGTTAACCGATTTCAGATGTAAAAAATGATAATATTAATGCAACTTTGGACTTCAATATCTTGGAAACCCGTGGCGTCCCAGGGGTGCTTGTATAGAAAAAAATGATCGTGATGTTATAAAGAATACAAGGTATTAAAAGAACAAAGTTGTCTTTTTACACCCTGTATACCTATTCAGAATTACACGAAAACATTTCCTATTGGATTCGTTACCGGTCGCTAGATTGTATTTGTGCCCGAGAAGCGGCAGAGGCTCTCCCCTTACACGTGGGACTTAATAGGCTGACAGGTGAAAAGAGAGTGTGTTTGGGGGATAATGGGCGCGTATGTATATATGATTCTGCAGTACAGCCTACCGCCATTTCAAGAAAACCCCCTAAATATTGTTTTTGAATGTTGTAGGGCAAAAAATCTTAAGGAAAAACATGTTAAAATGAAGTTAAATGGTAAAGAACCTTAAATATCAGAGATTATAGTTTTGCCTGATAGTAAGATAGTAGGGGGTCAAAGAATTACAGGAAGCTAGTAATTAGTAGGTACTAAGTTACTTACTTAGATGCCAAACGCATGCGCGCTCATAGGATATAATTAAAGATTTCAACATTATTATCACGGAGGCAAAATGTAGTGGAGTTGTCCGTCAAAGCTGCATAAGTATTTAATAGAGTCATATAGGATGCAGAGATAATCACGTTTTTGGATGAATTTCTTTTGTAAATTCTCTTTATTTGTGTAGTTTTTTGTGTACAATCAAGCATCATCATCATCATTGGCCTATTGCAGTCCAATGCTGTGTAGCGGAGCAATCTATCGGATGCAGGAGAGAACCACAATCGAATGCAAAATCCTAGAACGCGATATCGAAGTTTCTCACAATGATTGGAATATATACATTGGCCACACAACAACTAGTGGCCCGGTGGGGCCGGAAGCGCTTCCCTTTCGCCACCCCCACATGCTGGACGTAGGCCTCCCCCAGGGCACGCCACAAGATTGCCATAGGGGTGATTGCCCATAGTCACCACGCTGGGCAGGCGGGTTGGTGACCGTGACAATATAGCATAAGAATGTTTTATTAGGGGTACGTAGGGCCTTATATTGTATTTTTGCTTTCGAAATTGGTGTTTAACGGTTGTGTAACTTTGCACTCGATTTATTGATAGCACCGTTTCAAGTAGAGCAATGCCCAATTTTATTACGCTCTCATCTTTAAACTTCATGGTCCCTTATTCAGTAGTTTTTGCATGAAAGAGCAGGTACCAAATGTATAGTACGTATCATTAAAAATCTGTACTGATCTTAGGTATTATTATAGATGTGTCTGTAATAATTGATATTTGTTAGTCCTGTACCTGCTCATTCATGCAAAAACCTAATGCTGGTTTTAGCCTACTCCACTGCATAAGACCTTCATGTAATAGCTATTATAAATAAGGAAGTATGGGAAGTACCTATAGCTTCTCGTATAGCTATTATGATTCCTAACGGATGGGATATCATGGCTTATTACGTGGTTATTTCCGACTACATAATAGCGATTATTGTTTATTAACATTAGGCCAATTATTCGTAATTGTACGTTATTGATAACGTGGACGCCTGTAACTTTTCCGCGTGATCATAGCCTATGTGTTATTCTGATGTTCAAGCTATATACCTGGCAAGTTTCATCAAATTCCGTTTATAGTCTTAGCTCTTACATTACAATGTGAGTTATTTCAGTCAGATTGCAATCCGCCTGAATGTTGGGAAGTTATCAGATTGAATTTTTTACAGAAATTCACGTAGACAATAAAATTGTAAAATATAAAAATGTAATATTCCCTATGAAAAAGTCAACGCTAATACTAGAGTATGGTAAATTGCGCACGCGAAGTTAATAATAAATCAATTCCCTGCAAATTTTTTGACGTAAACTTACTTGATTTGATGTAAAGAGGTACTTACCCCTCGTAAACGGTGGCAACGAAAAAACACCATACCTTTACGTGCCTGAGTCCGACTCGCGCTTGGCCGGTATTATTTTGATAGCGATGAGCAATAACAAAGATATTAAGACGAATTTCGCAGTCGTTCATCTCGGCGAGGCCGTTCACGACAGCCGGGCTATCGGTGCCATGGTCACAATCAAATTCTAGTTTTTTGATAGCTGATGTTACGTACTCGTAAAATATCAGAAATATTCGGTTTACAGCCTTTTAAGATGGATTTAATTATGTTTGTTGAACATTTAGAGTAAAAATATTTGTAACACTAGCTGTTGCCCGCGGCTCCGGTCGCGTGGATGAATGAACACACTTTTATAAAAGTCGGTTTAGCCGCTTCGGAGGAGTTTGGTTGCAAACACCGCGCCTCGAAAATTTTATATATTAGATATTTATCTATAAATTTGTGTTTCCGAAATGCGATAGCCAGAGCTGCAGGATCATAAAGGATATCACAGTCACCTTTAGCATAGCGGGGACAGATGTTAATGATCACTGACTAGTTGCTAGCTCATCGGCTAATAATATAGGTATTTTAAAATACATACATACATATAATCACGCCTTTATGATTATCCTTTACGGGGTAGGCAGAGCACCAAGGTCCGATAGAACCACATGGTGCCACTTCTGACCAATTTTGAGGGTATAGTTGAGATCTACAAGTTCGGTTAATAGCGACAGGTGGTCAGCCCATCGCCTACAAAACACCAAGACCCTCTTGTCCCTCTACTGACTTGTAGAGGAAGAGAAGCAGCTTTTTTTAGTATTATTCGTTTTTTTTCACTCCCAGAGCAGCAGCAGAATAGAAGTAATATTTTAAAATACACTGCACTAAAATGATAATAAGTAGGTAACTTAACGATTGGCTGATTGTAAAAGGAAAATAAAATACAAATATCAATACAATTGCTAATCTCTTAGAGCTTGTTGTTAATCACGTCCGAAAATAGTCCGCGTGGAATACCTCAGGATGTACAAATGCTCAACGTATATAGCGTTAAGCGAAAATTGAAAAGTTCAATTTTTGCTTTCGATGATTAAAAATGCTTTTGCTAAGTCGCTTCTAATATTGTAAATGCGAAACTACCTAAGTTTGTTTGCTGCTTACTCAACTAATCTTCCAAAAACTTAGTCCGCGTGGAATACCTACAGGATGTACTAGTTACTATGCTCAACGTATATATATATTAATATAATGAATATTGACGTATACATCGCATGTACATTGCATAGTGTAAAGGGCCGTACTACAGTAACTGCCGAGTTATCGCCTCCGCCTTTTCCCTATGACCTATATAACCTGCTGGGTGTTTAGCAACAGTAAGAGTCGCTCAGCAACTAGTTAGATAACCGTGGTTGCGCAACCAGGTGACAACCAGTGAAAGTACCGTTACAGTACGACGCATTTTTACTTTTATCAATTTGAGGGTATGAATATAGATACAGATATCTTAAGTTTTTTTTAATTCACACTCCACAACGCATTACTAGGTACCTATTAAGGACCCTTAGAACTCTTAAGCAACGCAACGGTGTAGTGCGACGCCATAGGCCCTGGGTTTGAATCCCGGCATGTGTATATTAATATGATGAATATTGTCGATGTTTATTTCCGAGTCATAGATGTTATGTCACCTATCGACAGATCAATATTTCGTAATAAGTCTCTCTGCGTAATTTGTATAGTATTGTCTATATAGCATATCTTGTATTAGCGAACTACATAGCATTATAATATATTAAATTCAGTGTTCAACATTCACTCAACGGGTTCAGTTGTATTTATCTCTTATGAGTTGACGACTTCCCTCAGCATTAGCATAGCATAGCATTAACTAGCAACTTTATTGTACGAGTGCCACACCGTACATTTTGGTCCTTCGAGCCTTCTACTCCGATCCTTAACATTTTGGTCCTTCGAGCTAACGGTACAAGCGGGACCTACACGCGAGTGTATACTTCCGTCGGGTTTCGGTGTACGTGAACTAGTACGTTGGTTGACCTATTTACGCGTTCGAAACACGTGTACTACGTGTACGTGGTCGACAGTCTACGTAACCAGCAGCAGCCGCACCAGTTCCATCCAGCGTATTTTCTTCCATTGCGGTAGCAGTATTCTCAAGTAAGATCTTTCCTTTTATTTGCTTACTATGGAAGGTTTATTTGTCCGTCAAGGTGAACTTGTCGCTGAAATTCAACGTATTGGCAACAACTTTGACAAGGATTCAGCGAATCGTAAAACCTCCAGTTATCTAAAAACACGGCTGGAGTCCTTAGAAAATCTCTGGGGAGAGTTCGAATTGAATAATAGCAAGCTAGCAACAATAGAGTTAAAAACTCAAAATTATTTTACGGACTCTATTTACGAACGTATTCATCAGTATTATAGTGATTTACGGGCGAAACTATCTACTTACCAACCTTATGTAATTTCTACTCCGATCCTTAGTAATACTAAAATGTTGGGTACAACATCTAGTACGAGTAAAGCTACGGGTACAGGTTTGGAAAATGAAAATGATAGATTGTCACATTAATGTCACTTCAGCAAGCGAATTTCAGAGCTTTTAAGCGTATTCTATTCAATATAGATATAGAAGACATCAGCGAAAAGTGGGAACTTGAGGATGAGCTTCGCAGCATCCAAACAAAATGGGATATCATTGATAAGCAGCATATTGAATTAGATTATCTCCTTGAGGGTAAAGACGATCTGTATCAGTCGGACTTTTTAAAGCTAGAGAAGTCCTTTAAATCCACAAAAAGGGCTTTGAACCAAAAGCTTTCAGCTACCGCACATATACACAAAGCTACTCCGTCTTTAGAAATACTATTTTTCGGGACGATACAGCAATTGGCCTACATTTTTTGACCTATTTAACGAGTCCATACATAGAAATAACTATCTCTCAAAGGCTCAAAAAATGCAACACCTAAAAGTAAAGTCAAAGAGAAGCTGAACGTTTGATCTCGCATCTCAACATCTCATCAGATAATTATGACATAGCTTGGGAATACTATCGCATCGGTACAATAACCCACATGTACTATTTACAACCAAATCGAGACATTTCTCAATCAACCCAGCATCTCTCATCAGACGTCATTCGAGATAAACGACTCTATGACACTACTACAGAGTGTATACATGCCATTGATAATCTCGGTATAAATACAATACTTGGGATCCGATTTTAGCTCATCTTATTACTAAAAAGCTCGATAGCGAAACCTATACTCAGTACAGGAGGCTCGTAAATCGCCGCGAGATTTAGCATCTCTAGATGAGTTAATGCGTTTCTTAGAGAATAAGTTTATGGCACTTGAGCCAGTGCAAAAGAAAGATAGCAAGAAAGATAAAGAATCTTGTCATCGACAGCTAAGCCAGCTTCATACTATCCATCTAAGCCTTACTATAAAAAAAGCTTTAACTACAACAAGCTTTCAAAGGGACATCAAACGGCAGCGGTAACATCTCTTTATAAATGTCCTCTATGTAATTCAGATCATCAGCTCTATAGATGTCAGCAATTTATTCAAATGCCAGCAGAAATGCAATTGAGGACAGTTGAGAATTTGAAATTGTGTAAAAACTGCCTATTTAAGCATGTCAACAATAATGCATTTCTATTAAAAGGTGCAAGGAATGCAATAATGAACATCACACAATTTTGCATGACTCATGTGCAGGGCCATCGCAAATTATAAGGTCGAACGTGCTTCCAATGACTTCATCGAAAAGCCACACGTAGCAAATCACGTGTCTACCGACGATGAAGAAGTTTTACTAGCTACTGTTTTGCTACAAATTAAGCAGTCGACGGTAATTATGTCACACTCAGAGCTTTACTTGACCAAGGTTCTCAAATAACTTTAATCTCTGAGAATGCAGCTCAGCTTTGGGTTTACCGCGCCGCAAATTCAGCGCTTCAGTTTCTGGCGTAGGTAATAGCTCGAATCATAGCAAAAGCAGTATGTCACTCGAGTGTAAGTCTATTTATAACAACTATAGTTTCCATACAGAAGGGATTGTTATACCTCGAGTAATCAGCGATCTTCCTAACGCATCATTTACTAAGCGCTCGTGGTCTCATATACAACATATGCAGCTAGCTGATCCAGAATACAATGTGTCAAAGCCTATAGATATATTACTAGATGCCTGTGTATACTCAGATGTCATCATGAGTGGACTTGTCAAAGGCACACATAATGCACCAATAGCTCAGCAAATAAAGCTAGGATGGATCTTGTCAGGAAATGTAAAAACTTTCAATTGCAGCGTTGTCGTTAACAATTTAAAAGACATAGCCCAATATTGGGAGATGGAAGACCTTCCTAGCCCAGCATCTGACCTCACAGAATCAGAGCACCGATGTGAAGAGCATTATGTAGCCACCACAAGACGATTAGACAACGGTAGATACGAAGTTGCGTTACCGATGACACCAGTTTATGAAGAAAACTTGGACATTCAAAGTCAAAAGCAACAGCACAGTTTATACAAGTAGAGCGAAAAATGGCAAGGAACGAAGCATTTGCCCTAAGCTACAGACAGTTCATGAGAGAGTACTTGGAATTAGGTCATATGCGACTAGCAAATTACAGCAAAGGTCCTAAATACGTACTACCTCACCATGCAGTTATAAAGGAAGATTCTACCACCACGAAGATACGAGTAGTATTCAATGGTTCGTCTCCAACTAGCACAGGAATCAGCCTTAATGACGTCATGGAATGTGGACCAAATCTACAACACGATCTACCAGCTTTGATCTTAAAGTGGAGATTACACACATACGTCATCACGGCGGATATAGAAAAAATGTTCCGACAAATTATGATTCGCGAAAGCAACCAACATCTACAAACGATCATGTGGAGAGAAACTCCGCATGAACAACTCCGAGAGTACGTCCTTACAACCATAACATATGGTACCAAAGCTGCACCTTATCTAGCGATGCGCACTCTACGGCAACTAGCTAAAGACGAAGCCTCACGATATCCGCTAGCAGCGAAAGCTTTACAACATGATTTCTATATGGATGATTTACTCAGCGGTGGAAATACTTTAGAAGAAACTAAAAGCTACAGCAACAACTTATAGAGGTCATGAAAGGAGCAGGAATGAACCTACGGAAATGGTCATCTAACGAGCCACAACTACGGGAAAGTTTATCATCTGAGCTCATTGAAAACCCTCTGGATTTTAAGCACCCGGAGTCCCGTAAAACATTAGGAATCAGCTGGAAACCTACATTAGATTCATTTATGTTTACTAATAAATTGAAATCACTAATAAATGTAACACCAAGCGCAAACTATTATCGGAAATATCAACGATATTTGATCCGTTGGGCTGGATTTCCCCTTTACAATCCGAGCAAAGCTTTTGTTTCAACAACACATGGTCCCTCAACTTGGGTTGGGATGATGAAGTTCCGAATGATATCGTAAAAGATGGACTCAATTCCGAGTTGACCTACAAAAGATTGACCAAGTTAATATACCTAGACACTTAGGTAATACAACAAAACGATTTCAATTACATGGCTATAGTGACGCGAGCGAAAAAGCTTACGCCGGTGCAATTTATTTAGTTACGAGTAATTGTAAAGGTGAGTTTACATCGCGGTTAGTCATAGCAAAGACAAAATTAGCTCCATTAAATCAGAAGAATGCTACGATACCACGTCTAGAGCTTTGTGGAGCAATTGCTTCTCGCACAACTTATGAAGATTGTGATAGCGTTATTAGAGAATTATAACTATGATGTCTACGCCTGGACAGATTCGGAAATTGTGCTGGGATGGCTACATGGAGATACAAATAGATGGAAATCATTTGTATCAAATCGGGTAAACAAAATAACTGCCATAATACCTGCATCGAAATGGAATTATGTCAAATCAAAGGAAAACGCAGCCGATTGTGCTACACGAGGACTATCTTTTGAAAGCTTCAGGATAATACCTTTGGTGGAACGGGCCAGAATATTTGATTAATTTCGATCCAAAGTATTATCATAGACAAAACCTACAAGGAACCATCTTTAGAAACTAAAGAATTAAGGTAAACGCAGCCTTACAACAGCCAAACTCTAGTATTATAAATAATCTTATAGAAACAATAGCTCAATCACGCGTTTAGTAAGGACATTGGCCTGGATATCACGTTTCATTGCTACCGTGCGACGTCACACTACCGAACATGACTCATATTTGTCAACATCGGAAATAAATAAAGCAAACTTGCTTATTATTAAAATTTTCAAGCTCAGAATTTTGAAATAGATTTAACAAATATTAAAAATATTTGTTACGGATTTGTAAGAGTTGTGTCTATCAAGACCGAAAATATATTTTGAAACGTCCAATCACTGCTTGTCCCTTCCGGTAGAAAACAGCAATAAATGTGAACAAACTTTAAGCACAGCATCCAGTAATCAGCAATCGCGAGCAAAGACAAAGAAAATCAGCAGAAACTTTTTTACATTAGCGCTTTTAATGCTTACAACTATAATATCTCCAGTTACATCGAACACGTTTGCTAATAAAATGAAATAAAGGAAAACAGGACTCTTTATTTTGATAGATTTCGGATTTACAATTTATTCAAGATGAATGGAAGCTAGTAGTTTACTATAACCTCACGAACTACTGGCATTCAATAGCACAAATGGAAATTACTGTCAATTATCTAAAAACCTAACTGCATATTCTTATCATAACTACAAAGAGATCATAGATCAGCTAGCACACGAATTAACAGAGATAGAGCATTATAACCGACTTCCAAGGCAATAACAAGAGCAGAGAAGAGGCTTAATAAATGGAGCTGGCAGCTTAGCAAACTACTTATTTGGAGTACTCGATGACAATTTTGCACAGAAATATACCCAGGATATAAATAAGATTAAAACTAATGAAAATCATCTAAAACAATTGATTGGGATCAAATTACTATAATCGAACAAACTCCAATATAATACAGCGCAACGAGCAAATAATGAATAAACAATTTTCAAATATAAATGAGCACTACATAATATTACAATTGAAATAAACAAATTCCGATCCGACCTCGACGTCGGGTTATATACAGCAGCAGCAACTTTATCAGCGAGTATTATCCCGGAAATCTAAGACGCATACAGGACACTCTTATCGATACGGTAACCGACATCAGTCACGGCCGCATCGATACTCATCTGCTAACACAACAAGCGAAACATTAGAGGAACAAATGAACTTTATATTAGGACAGCTACAGGGTGATTTAAAACTACCGGTTGAATTGAGTAATATCCGTGAACTTATACAAGCTTCTAAAGTACTCGCACGGTTTATCAACAATATCTAATTATTGAATAAAGATTCCTCTAGTGAAGAGCGAAACCTATGAGCTCGATAATATTATATTATCCCACACATCGTAGATAATGATCACATCTTACTATACCTGTCTACCCCTACCTAGCATTTTAACCTACGGAAAGATGAAGTTGTATTTCTTTCTCAGCAAGATATCCAAACATGTATTCACGCCTCAGAAGATAATTATTATGCACATTAAAATAAGCTATCTATGACCTACATGTTAAACAAAATTTATGCAATATAACTCTAATAAATACAAGTAAATATACAACGCCCTGTACTTACGAACAAACGCCGTGCGTAAATAGATGGATTCAAGTTTACACCGACAGAATGTATGGCTGTACTCATGTTTGTGAGAAATGCAATATCGCACCTTTTGTCCAGCTGATAGCATGAACCATGAAACAGTTTAGGCAATGGACTACTTGATGTAGGTCACGGTTGTATAATAAAAAGTGATACATTACAATTCACGCTCACAACAACTTTTGAGAAAGTAAATGTAGAACCAACATTTGAACCCCAGAGATATTCTATACTAAATGAAGTGATAAATACATCTACGTTCTTTGACTTGACGACAGAAAACCATAAGCAGCATACCAACAAGTCGCTAAGGACTTAGCACTTCTAAAGCAAGGATATCTACACCAAATCTCAGCACCAATGATATCCATCACTATTCAATAGCTACGGAACACTGGTAGTACTACTTTTGGTAGCAACCACAGCGCTATTCTCTACATAAGGGACAGGAATCGTAAGATACGAAGAGCTTTCGTCGTCAGTAGGACGCTCCGCCACAAGGAGCGGCGGCGGCGCGGGCCACGACCGTCTTACCGCTGTACGCACCCACGCGTCCGCAACCCTGTTAAAGTGATAGTGGTAGTGGATTGCAACTCAGTGAGCATAGCTTCAAGTAATAGAGGCATTTCACCTCCTAAACCACCGCGATCGGTGATTCCGACTGAATTGTTACGGTGAAAGTGCCCTAATAATTAGCATAGCAGTGTAGTGAAATTAGTTTTTATAAACATTTAGATTATTTACATATTTTTTAAGATGTTCACAATATTTTATTAATTAATTAAGCTAGCTTGTTTTTAAAATAATAATTCATACCATTTAGTAATAATTCCATCAGCTTTATTTGAATTGCTTTATGTACCATTTAATAATTTAAGCTCTTTCTTTTCTTCGAGTTGGCAAGATGTACGGGTTACCGTACATTGTTATGTCACCTATCGACAGATCAATATTTCGTAATAAGTCTCTCTGCGTAATTTGTATAGTATTGTCTATATAGCATATCTTGTATTAGCGAACTACATAGCATTATAATATATTAAATTCAGTGTTCAACATTCACTCAACGGGTTCAGTTGTATTTATCTCTTATGAGTTGACGACTTCCCTCAGCATTAGCATAGCATAGCATTAACTAGCAACTTTATTGTACGAGTGCCACACCGTACAAATATCGAGCCTTCTACTCCGATCCTTAACATTTTGGTCCTTCGAGCTAACGGTACAAGCGGGACCTACACGCTATACTTATCTATGTACGTTTAGTACGTTGGTTGTACCCACGACACAAGACCTTAGGGATCTTAATGTGGGACTACAGAAAAAACAAAATGTCGAAATTATCCGGGATAAAAACATTTTCCCGGGATAAAAAGTAGCCTATATGTTAAGTGGGACCTGTCACAAATTATATTCGTGAAAACTGCATCGAAATCGGTTCAGCCGTTTCTGAGATTAGCGTGCACAAACGCACAGATAAACAGACAAACCGACAAACAGAACAAAAATTTCAAAAATCTTGTTTTGGGTACTATTGCGTTGATAAAGGTCTCCTATAATATTTTTCTCATATATCTTCCATGTACAGACAGCGACCCGTTACATTTTTATTATATGTATATGTCGACGCAAGCATTTATTTTGACCTTATGTTTGTTTATAAAATAAGTTACGCTGATTGGTCTACGTTAGTTACAGTGAACAGCGTGTGGTGTCGCTAGTTTAGCTTTGACAAAATGCACGTGGATGGAGTCGAGGGTGCATTATTCTATTGTTGACAGCACCTCGAAACAAAATGTCGTGTTCACTTTTATTTAAGCAGCAATTCGATATTAGATTATCTCCTAATGAGGGTAAACTATACTGTATAGTCGGACTATTTAAACTAGAGAGTCCTTTAAATCTATCACTGGTTTGCCCGAGTTACCCACAGACATGGATTCTGCCCCTGGAAATGGTAATGACGATTCGGCCACTATTGACCTTCAACCAATGACGTCATATAGATTTGTTATTCGGGACGATCAGATGGCCCACATTTGCAGCTGTGACCTGATTTAATTCCGCGAGTCCATACATGAAATAACTATCTCCAAAGGCTCAAAAATGACCAACTCGCTAAAAGGTAAAGTCAAAGGTCAGATCGGGCTGACGTACTTTAATGTGCTGGGTCCTCAGTGCTTCAGGATGGCGCATCCTATTGTTAGATGCATCAAGAGGACCAGGTCAGGGTTGTATATTAGATTAAATTATAAGTATAGTACCTAGTTCTATTGTCAAATAATCAATGTAACAGCTGCTAATAGAGAATAATACAGGGAAGGGAAAAATTATACAGAGTATATACAGGATGTGGGTGACAGCCAGGCAAGTACTGAAATGCAGAACAAGTACCATTGTGTATATATAAGTCGCAGGAAATGAATTTTTGGTTTGATTATCAGTAGCCTTTGCTATCTACCGAACCAACTAACTAACAACAATGTTATTGCAAATCGATTTTGTGACCCTCAATCAACATAAATCCTCAGACTTATTGGTTTTTCTGACATATTGCTATTTTTTGGATCACTTGTGACTCTCTTAGGGTTGATGTTATTGAATTTTTTGGGGGCAACTTTTTTTTGATTTATTTTTAAGTCATTAGTCTAATAAACGAACTAAGCTGTTTTTTCCTGAAAATATGAAAAAAAACCCCGAAAATTTTGGAATTTTCCTGCGTAAATTCTCAGTGTTTTCCACCTCAGAATGATGGTCTGAAGTCATGGTATCATTTGGGATGATTTTAGCTCATCTTATTACTGCTCTGGCTACTCAGTTTAAACAGATTTACACCTAGGAGTTAATTTTCTTATAATTACTTACAAAAAGAAAGATTAAAGAAATCTTGTCAAAGCTGCTTTACTATCCATCTGAAAAGCTTTAACTACCAAGCTATAGTGTCCTCTATGTAATTCAACATCAGCTCTATAGATGTCAGATTTCATGCAATACATTAGGAAAGTAACTGCCTATTTTGCAATTTCTATTTCAAGGTTAATGAACAACCTTGAAATGTGCAGGGCCATAAATAATCGAACGTGGACTTTTGCAAATCAGTCGATAAGCTAGCTTCTCAAATTATGTCACACTGGACTAACTTTAATCTCTATGGCATTTCAGCGCTTAAGATAGCTCCATAGCCTTCGAGTGTGAAGTTTCACCCTCGAGTAATGTAAGCATCATTTACTTCTGTCTCATATACAACATATGCATCTTTACAATGGGATATATTACTATGCCTGTGTATACTCAGATGTCATCATGAGTGGACTTGTCAAAGGCACACATATGCACCGCTCAGCAAACAAAGCTAGGATGGATCTTGTCAGGAATGTAAAATCAATTGCAGCGTTGTCGTTAACAATTAAATCACATCTATTAGATCAGCATCTGACCTCACAGAATCAGAGCACCGATGTGAAGAGCATTATAGCCACCACAAGACGATTAGACAACGGTAGATACGAAGTTGCCCGCACCCTTGGACATTCAAAGTCGCACTACAAGTAGAGCATAAAAGTTTTCATGAGAGAGTACTGCATATTATTACAGCAAAGGTCCTAAATTTACCTCACCATCAGTTATAAAGGAAGATTTAACCGAAGATACGAGTAGTATTCAATGGTTCGTCTCAACTAGCACAGGAATCAGCCTTAATGCGTCATGGAAGTATGAGATCTTGACATACGTATCACGGCAAGCCCAAAATGTGCAACCAACCTACAAACGCAGTGAGAAACTTTGATAACTCCGAGAGTACGTCCTACAACCATAACATATGTACCAAAGTGATAGCGATGCGCACTCTGCAACTAGCTAAAGACGAGCCTCAATATAGCAGCGAAAGCTTTACAACATGACTATATGGATGATTTACTCGGTGGAAATACTTTAAAGAACAGCAACAACTTATAGAGGTCATGAAGGAGCAGGAATGAATACGGAAAGTCATCTAACGAGCCACAACACGGGAAAGATCATCTGAGCTCATGAAAACCCTCTGGATTTTAAGCACCCGGTCCCCGTAAAACGTCAGCGAAACCCATTAGATTCTTTACTAATAAAATTGAAATCACTAATAATGCAAGCGCAAACTATTATCGAAATTCAACGATTTGATCCGTTGGGCTGGATTTCCCCACTTATCCGCTGACTACAGAGAAGAAGAAGTAATTATGTCTACTTAACTCATAACTTGAGTAATGATTTATACTCTATAACTAAGAACCTTTTGTAAGATAAAACTCAAAAGTCAACCACATATAGAAGTTCTTGTACGAGAATATTATATTGTCAATTAAAGAAATTTCCTTGTTAATATAGCCAAAGAGGCGCAGTGTGAACGAATTACAGACTTACATTTGCCTGTACACTGCCTACTGTCGCTCGCGCAATGGCGATAAACAATAGGCTAATGAAATTGAGTTAAATATTGAATTGTATCAGGCGTCACTATTCGGAAGTTCAAATCTCTATTGAGGGATCGCCCACCACCGGGCCCTATACCCTCCGCTGACACTCGGATCTGCCGACTCATGATCACGAACACAAGACACTACAGCCGCAACGAGAAGCCAGCTATGTATTTATGGTTGCATGCTAGGTGCTTGGATCTGGCTTCTCGTTGCGACTGTAGTGTCTTGTGTTAGTGATCATGAGTCGGCAGATCCGAGGGTCAGCGGAGGGTATAGGGCCCGGTGGTGGGCGATCCCTCAATAGAGAAATTGAGTTCTAAACAATGATGTTACAATGTTACATCGTTGTTGCAGCACTCCCACCAAATTATCGGTTACTAGTGGACGTCTGCGACTTCGTCTGCATGGACTGCAGAAAAACAAAATGTCTAAATTATCCGGGATAAAAATATTTCCCCGGAATAAAAAGTAGCCTATGTGTTAATCCAGGGGACTGTCAGCAAATTCTATACCAAATTTTATTAAAATCGCTCCAGCTGTTTTTACGTGAAAGAGTAACAAACATTCATCCATCCATACTTACAAACTTTCGCGTTTATAATATTAGTAGGATAGGATACTTTATCATGTGATTTGGTGCGAAAATCAAGGCTTGCTATTGGAACAAACGTTACGATGACAAACTTCTATGGAATCGATTAAGATATGATTTGACTTATTTGACAGGTGTAAAATTCAATTTTCTTGTTATCTAATCAATGTTTACATAAAAGAACGTATTTTAAATGTGTTACTTGGTTACCAAGGATCTCGTCTCAAAATAGAGACACTCAATAAGCTATAATTTTCGTAAAAACTGTAAAATATGTTGTATGATAAACTCATTATAAATGGATTTCTAGAATAGATACATACATACATACATATAATTACGCCTTATACCTTACAGGAGTAGGCAGAGCCCAAGGGCCGATAGAACCACATGGTGCCACTTCTGACCAATTTTGAGGGTATAGTTGAGATGTACAAGTTCCGTTAGTAGTGACAGGTGGTCAGCCCATCGCCTACAAAATACCAAGACCCTCTTGTCCCTCTACTGACTTGTACAGTATGCCCGGGAAGGGAAGCAGCTGTAGTATTATACGTTTTTATATACACTCCCAGAGCAGAATAGAAGAATAGAATAGATAATATTTTTTTATTAATTTATGTTTATCGTACATAATCAAAGGCGTTAAAAGATAATCGTAGGAGCATTCTTATTATAAAATACCTATTATATAATAAATCTATTATTAAAATAAACCTACTTATGTAAATATTTCTTACTTTTATACTTTATACTTACTAGTAAGCAATATTTTAAAATTATTAATAAATAATAATAGTAAGCAATAGGTAAGATTTAGAAATAAAACTTTATAGATACTTATTATGATTTATTTTTATATAAAAAACATCAGAATATATTTCGAAACGTCACATTTAACAACAAATAAATTATTACTAATAATTATGGCAATTACATTCTATGAAATAAATTGTGTACATAGCTAAAATAATAACTTAAAAACCAGTTGACATTAAAATTTAGAACTCTGTGATAATAATAAAAATTGTGCGCAAAAATGTCTCAGAAATGGTGTATAATAGATATGTAAGAATAACCCGATTTTCTATTCAAAATGATATTCCGATGGGTACAGTCGAATGGCAGATCATTTAAATGCTATTATTAAAATTATTATAATAATAAATGTGTATAATACTGAGATTATATTTTTTACTAGTTATGGGTAACCAAGCTTTATTTGTGTTAAAAGATTTTTTAATTGTTTCTGATTTATAAACATTTTTAGGAAAAAACTTTTTATTTACTAAAAACTCTTTTAACACTACCTATGTAGAGTTAATATTAAATGTTCAATGTTGATAAATGGTATTATAAAAAAATATCTACTAAAGGATTATATGTATTTTTATATATGGCAACCTGGAATTTATTGTTTAATGTTAGTAATACCGCAGTTAATTTAAATGAAAGAATAAATAACGGTCACTGAAATTTTAAAATTTCTATCACAAATTATTATCCTAAAATAAACATAAATCATCCAGTTTTTATGGAATTTAGGAACATAACAAAATAGTAACTTTGTTTTTTATATTTTATTATGACAACAATATGTCATCTAAAGTATCTGAAAATGATATACTTAATAATAGTTAAAATAACAAATAGCTATCTAAGTAATAATAAAGTTATGTAAAATAATCTATAATTGGATTTATTTTGTTATATTTGAATGAATATTTTAATTATAAATCTATAATACATAAAAACTCGGATAAATCCTTATAGACCACATAGAACACTGATATTCACATGGACACCGATCTCAATATTTATCTAAACATAAATTTATTAAAACTAAACAAACGTATCTAATCCCTCATAGCATAACTTTATTCAACACAGAAATATTCATAATATTGAAATTAACAATTATTTGATATAAATCACCGTAGGTTTTTCTTTGGTTTACTCACTAATCACGAGCAAGACCCTGTGGTCTATATTATACAAATAATTTTAATCTTGATGTAATTACTTTTATACGTATACATAATAATATTATATTAATACATAATAATAAAATTATATATTATGTTTTTAAGTATGCCAACAATACTTCAAAAAAATTACGGGAAAATTATCTGAATAATATCTTATCCACTGCTAATAAACCATAATCACGATTAGGTACGTTTCGTTAGTTTTTATTACAATAATATAAAATTCTACAGTAAGCTACGCCTACTAAATTCTATGAAAATTCTAGACTATCAAATATAGAGATATATTGCTTAACATGGTCCAATGGGATTATTAGGCAAAACTTAATTTACTTCTCAACTTGAAAACTGAAGAAAATGTTATATTCTTACATTTTCCAAGTTTTTGTGAACACTATAAGCGGGGAAGGGTAGCAACTGAAGAGATTCGGAACAGCAGTAGATTTAGTAAGATAATTTTAACAAACTTTTATTGTTATACTTGTATGTAATAGATTTTTTTGTTATAATATTAGGTACATTATTAAAATACGAATTATTTTATCAATGCTTCCTGCGTGAGAATTGCTTTGTAAAAGAAACAAAATATAATACTTAAATTGATATTTCATAAGCCATTATGAATTTTTATGATTGCTTGACTAAAAAAATTAAGCTCAGTATGGAAGATCAATAAATTGATTCCCAAAAACTTTTATTATTTATTATTTAATGTGGATCAATTTATTATCAGATCATTGTTAATAATGTCGTCTAATACAAACAGATATTTTTTTAAATTTCTACGTGACATGTTTATTGTCAATTTGAGATCTGACTTTTGTAAAATCTAGTTTGAAGATATAATTATTGAACACTATTTGACTTGATTTTTCAGGCTTCCTTTATTTTATATAATTTTATATGCTTATTCTATTAATATACTACGCAGACGACGTACTTTTCTCCGTGGAGGAGAAAAATACGCCGAGGTTTTACCGCGAACAACCGCGGACAACCACGGACCATCCGCGGACTCAACGCACACGGTGTGCGATCATTTCATACATGAAAACAACTATAGAGGAATAGTGTCCAACTCGGTTATTTTCTGTCACCTCACTTACGTTATTCAAAGCTCCATCTCTTTTATGGGTTCCAAAACTTTGATATTAATTATTACGGATATATTATATTACTTATTATATTATAGAAAATAGATACATATCTACACATTAGCTGTAGGTACTACTAAGTAAACGCGATGAGATAAATAAAAATTAATAGTTAATTTTATTATAAATATTATATTATAATTAAGAAAATATCATTTAAAAATAAAATATTATTAAGAAATAAAAAAAAATCCACCCGAGTGAGACTTGATTAATTTTATATTTATACTGGGTGTAAAAAGACAACTTTATTCTTTTAATATCTTTTCTTATAATTCTTTGTAATATCACGATTTTTTTTTTCTATGGAAGTACCCTTGGGAAACCACGGGTTTCCAAATATACATTAATATTATCATTTTTTTACATAAATCCATCTGAAATCGGTTAACAAACTTTTTTTTTTTCAAAGATACCATGTCAAAATGTTATAATGTTAGTTTTGTAGGTACATTTTTACTTTGGGCATCAAATGAATACATTGCTTGCAATAAAATGACTGTATTTTTTCATATTTTTTTTGTCGTCTCCCAGGGTTGGTTTCATAGAAGAAAATGATCGTAACCTTACAAAGAATACGAGATATTAAAAAAACATCGTTGTCTTTTTACACCCTTTATAATAATTTTGCTTATTACAACACTCACATAATTTTGAAGTTATCATCACCTATAAATGACATGTAAATTTTTCCAAATAGTATGGAGAATTCTTTAAAGAACTCAGGAATGTTCATACAATTACATATAGGTATACAAACTTACGTTCTTGACAAATAAATATGTGATTTTGAGTCTCGAAATAGGTTCTCTAAAGAGCTAATTTACATAGCTTTTCACTTAACATACACTTTCTTTTACACACTTTGTAGGTACCAACGGAAATATCAAAGTTTCGGAACCCAGAATAGAGATGGTGCTTTAAATGACGGTAAGTGAGGTGACGACAGAAAATAACCGAGTTGGCAGGGACTTGGTACTAATACCGGCTCCTTTAGTCACACAAGTTCTATTTTTGAAATCTCATTTTTTCGAAGACTACTGCGTACTTTTGTCCGCGTCGGTCCCTGCATGTCCGAGGGTATTCGACGGACTAAAATACGCGATATTTTAATCCGTCCTTTGCGTTGCTCCATACATTTGTAAGCGTTCTATTTTATTGACGGAGCGTGCTTTTTCGTCCGTCGCGGAGAAAAGTACGTCATCTGCGTAGGCTATAAACGAAACCCTTTTACATGGGTTTTCACTTTAATGCTAAATAAACTAACGTTTAATCTCTCGTGTGTTTTAAATATAATTTTATTTTTGGTGTTCAAATGTCAGATTTATAAACTAAGCTAGACTAAATTCTACTGCTGAAGGGCTAACATCTAGGATGAACCAGGAAAGTCCAAGAATGTAGGTGAAATTGGTGTTTTATTTGGACCCTGGGGGTAGCACTTTTTATATCTAATTTCGCTTAGGAAGCTCTATCCATTTACGATATATAATATTATATCTTATTTATAATGTTGGGAATCTAGTTTTATCCGGTGATATTATTTCACGTGTAATAGGTACTTGTTCAATCTAAAAATGTTTTGTCAAAAGACTTTTTGATAATGTTTGATAAATTGTATTTTTTTTTTGCACAAAACTAAATTCCCAATGATAGTTTATATTACATAATCACGACAATACTGATGAAATTTCTACTTAATATTGAATGATACAATTATTAAATACTATAAACCTTAATCATTGACTAGTAATTCAGATATATCATCTTTTTACAGTAATAGTAATTATATACTTTCTAGCGTCTGTTTGTATCGCAACAGCTAAAAAATAATAATACACTAATAAAATAAGGCAAATGGGTATCGGAGGGATCAAACAATTTACGTTTTTATCATATTTCAGGCACTGAAATTGAAATAATTGTCTTTCAACTCAACACTTACAGGTCTAGGATATCTACATTTAATACAAAATGTCTAGTGCGTATAAGAATTTAGTTCAATTTATAAACTAAATATTAAAATAACACATAAAGGGCCTACAAAAAATTATGGTATTCAAAAAGTTGGTATCTTTGTTGGTATTTATTATACGTTACAAAAAATTATGGCAACTACTTTTCACTTTCAATGTATTGGATGGATTCAAACTATTTTCAAAAATCTTGATCAAATCCTGAAATACCTTTTCTTGTCCAATTTTATTAATAACCATTCTTAATAAAAAGCTCGATTTGGCTATCATTATGCTATATGCGACACTAAATTAGCAAGTACCTGTTTTATTAAATCCATGATATCTTTTTCAATAACAGTCCTCTATGTACCTAGGTACTCTTTACTGAACATGTTAACATTAACTTAATACGGGATTATTTTTATAGTCGAATCGGATGTTTTTTTTAAAGGAAACAATCCCGTCAAGTATTTCGCTGTCACGAAGAAAACAATTCTGTTTTAAGTGTACATGGTAAACCCCAAGTCTACTAGTTACTTGACGCCTATAGAAATAATTCACCTTTTCTGTTAGTCATTGCTCTTGCTAATAATAAATATTAACTTGTATCGCCACAAATTTTAGAATGTAACCTTAAAATAAAATCCACATGTTTACTAAACACAAATAATTATTTTTATCCCATCAAAATCCTACTTTATAATAACCACGCCAATCTAAGATTGTAAAAAGACAATGGCTGTATGGGCTTAGTTCCCCTTGCCTTTCCTTCGGGATAAACATCGTCTAAATTCATTACCAACCTAACAAATCCAAAAATGATCTCAATATAATCCCTATCTTTGATAAACGTCTATTACTAATTCGTTTTTTATTCGAACTACAACACTGTGGACCCACGATTATGTTTATTTTAGAGTTAGCTCTAAAAGACGGAGCTTTATAATTTTTATCATTTACTTTGATCCTCGTAATAATTTATTTTAATGTATAGCAGTGTTGTTTAGTTTTTTATTTTGTTGCCAGTATATCTTAGTGTGAAGCTAATTTTTTTTTGAACAACTTATTGGCAATGCATCATGAATATTTTCCAGTGTTGTTTAAATATTATAATATAAATTATGTTTGTTAATTATTATAATTTTAAATAAGATTAGAATGGAAGATTTGATCCAGGAATATAATACTTAATTAGTATATTATATTGCAATCGATAAATCACTATTATGTCATTCATTTAATTAAATATACAGTTCTTAATCCTATGATAATTCAATACTTTTAAACGGAATGTAAACTAAATGCTTGATTTTTATCATCAAAATCCAATAAACAGACTAGTTTACAGATGGTGCAGCAATATCATTTGACATAGTTATTTAATAAACCTTCAAATACTTAAGAATAATTAACTTGTTATTCCTTTCCAACAAAAAAAAGTAAAAACATTACAATACAGTCTATTGCTATAATGTTTATTGGTATGTGTATTCAAATTATTATATAACATTTAGAATTATGCCAAAAAGACACTGGATATAATAGATATACGGGATTCACAGTGGGGATCACATACATTTTATATTCTACAATTACTACATCTGTATATGAAAAACTAGTAATACTCTTTTTTACCACTTATTATATATATTATAACTTTTTTTTCAGTATAATCTTCACACATAAGTGTTATTAGACAAAAGATTATTATTTTCTGGCACATTTAGAGTGCCTTTTACAATTTTGAAACATTTTATAATAATATTATTTGGTATAATTATATAAAAACTGCCGGCCCGTGATGCTTCCTTATAACATGTTGGTTTTTACAATTGATTGGTGAATTTATTAGTTAATTAGCAATTATTTTTGTTCTAGAAAGCGGGTTCATTCGAGTTTATCGAATCATTCAGCAAGTACTCGGCTAGCAATATAATAAGATAGTAAATTTAGTGAATATCCTCTAAATAAAATAAAAAGTATTTTAAAATTATACAATAATTCAAATAATAATAATATTTTTTCAAGAATAAGCACAAAACTGAAATGTCTAGCATGAGTATAATTTAATTTTATATGGCGTGTATATATTTATCATTTCATCCAGTTAAGCGTTCGTATGAATAATTAGGACTTTACGTCAAGTATGGCGTTATTATACAGTAACGCCATACTTGAGTCATGTTTCGTCATCAGCGTGTATAATAATTATTAATATAATAAATAATAATAAATAAGCGTGTGTATAATTGCCATTATATTCAGTAAGCGTGTAAATTTTGTCATTATTCAGAATGTGTATAACTGTAATTTTGAAGTGAGTATGGTTGATTCTGCCGCTTAACTCAAACGAAAACTTGAAATTAGTCAGGTTTGTCCCTCTCCATACTTAACATAAATGGCTGAGACAGAGAGGGATAGATAGGACTAATGTTAAGTTTAGGTTTAAATGTGACGGTCATAATTGACAACAGTGCTTATTTGATAAACGTAGAGTAAAACTTTTCCAAACACCTGACAATTTTGCTTATTATTTAGGTTATACCCGGAATAACTTTAAACCATATATACAAATAAGCCTTTGTATGACGTTGGTGATCATCAGCTCATGTGTAACTGGCGACTGCAGCACAGTCGAAGAACGGGAAGCAGGCCACGGACGCGGCAGGCGTATGCTACAGAACGTGAAGGTTCTCGCATGATTTCGACTTGGAGTCTCTGGCCCAGACCCGGCCTAGGAGACCACGTACCTGGAAATAGGAGAAAGAAGAGAATTTTGAGTATATGCTATTATATTTATGAATTATAAATAAAGGAGAATTTGAGGAAATATGATATTTATTGATACAAGCTATACCATAAGGGCTGCTTATTCGTGTATTGTGTTCGCCTAAAGACGAAATTTGGGAGAACTGTTAGAGTCAGTTCTCCTTTATGTCAAAAGAGATTCGGTTTGACAGAAGGTATGATTCAACTACTAATGTTAACACTATTTTATGTACAGTCTTGAGTAATAAGATCTATATGTACATTGTACCGACATCTATGTATATGTATATATGTTATTGCTCACGACTCTATCGTATATGTACGAGTGGCCGTAATCGTGAGGGGTCATTGTACGAATCCCTTCGTAATCCGAGTCCACACAGATTATAGCTGCAACAATCTACAACCCACCAGCACTCTTCCTTTTTCTACCATTACCTTGACACTAGCAGACAGTCGTGTTCGTTTCCTCGGTGTGGAGGCGGCAGACACCACAGGCGGTGGCGGCGGCTCCTCCAGGGGCGACCTGGTCCGACTTCTGGTCTTACGGGTCTTGCTGCGCTTTCTGAAAGGTAGAAGAGGGTTTTCAGATGAACCTTCAGTTTTGGATAAGTATATTCTGCCGATGATCTCCGAAGTTAATTAATCTTGGTTTATTATTGTGATTGCCTGTGCTGATGCGTGTCTTTATTACGAGTGTACATCAGCTGCATCTCCTTCCGTGCACAACTCGACAACTTTGTTCTTTTAATTCCTCGTATTCTTTGTAACATCACGATCATTTTTTTCTATGGAAGCACCCCGTGTTTCCAAGATATTGAGGTCCAAAGTTACATTAATATTATCATTTTTATACATAAATCCATCTGAAATCGGTTAATAAACATTTTTTTCAAAGATACCGTATCAAAATGTTAAAATGTTAGTTTTGTAGGTACATTTGTACTTTGCGCATCAAACGAATACATTGCTTGCCATAAAATGACAGTATTTTTTTGTCGTTTTCCAGGGTTGGTTCCATAGAAGAAAATGATTGTAACCTTGCAAAGAATACGAGGTATTAAAAAAACATTGTTGTCTTTTTACACCCTGTATAAAATCAAAAATGTTTCCAAACGTCACAAGCCCACTAGTCTACAGCATGGATTACCTCTGCCTCTCAGCATGCTGCTGTTTGAGCCGGATCTGCGTGAGGAGGCCCACCAGCAACTCATCCACATTGTGGTTGATGCCCACGGAGGTCTCAATGAACTTGCACTCGTAGGACGTGGCCAGGGCTTTCCCCTCTGGAATCAGATATCATCATCATCTTCCTACCTTTATCGCATTATTAATATGGTTTCATTCAAATATTGTCAAAGATTTGGCGTTTGTTCTACGGCCGGTTGACGCCAACCCTCCTGGGGTGAACTTTATAGCTAAGTGACAATTCTCTGGAACCAAATATAAATACTTGAATAACCTAAGTCCCGTGTCTCAATAGGGTTAGGTAAAGGGAGACCGCCCTCTTATTTAGTGGGTTCAAAACATAACAGAAATAAGTCAAAGATTATTTTTGACTTATCCGGTTCGAAGGACCACTTACCTAGCCGGTGGCGCGGAGTGGCGTCACATCTTATTGTGTAATTTATATTGACTTATTTTATTTATATGAGGTGGGATTTATAAGTCATAATAATATTCTTGGAGATTTGGCATTTATTTTATACGTCCGTCTGTGTTCCTGATGCAGCCAGGAGTTGGGAAAGGTGGTGAAGCAAATAAAATCACTCAGAGCGTCTTGTTCTTGCGTTTCTATATTCAATATATGTCTATTTTTATCAGCGCCATCTAGCCTCCGGGTCCAGTATCCGTTCGTATGGTCGATACATTATGGGTGCTAGAGTGATACAGTTAACCTAAGTTAAGACTAGATGGCGCTAGTGAAGGTTCTTATAATATAATATAGTTAACGCCAGATGGCGCTATTAAATAAAATAAATATGGTTGTGTCTGTGACAGTCTGCCTACCGTAAAATAATACTCGTTCACCTATATTGGGATTGATCTAAAAGTCATTTTTTCTAATTTTAATTACATGTAATAAATCGAAAATAACTCGCACAATTTAGACAAATAAAACCTACATTATTACAAAGGTTCATTTTAATTCTGCAGAATATACGGCCAACCTTTTTTAAATTAGGTATGAAGTCTAAAATGCCGGCTTCATCCCTAATTAGCGACGATAGGGGATGATGGGCGGTAATTATAGGGAATAAAACTTCCAGTGGGAGTTGCCAGGTGGTCGGGATATTCAAATTAGTGATAGGTATTTATATGATACCAATAGGGTACATTCCGGCCGTCACACTTAAACCTAAACCTAATCTTCATCATCAGCCTATTACAGTCCACTGCTGGACGTAGGCCTCCCCCAGGGCACGCCACAAGACTGCCATGGGGGATATTTGCCCATAGTCACCACGCTGGACAGGCGGGTTGGTGACCGCAGTTTGTATTTTGGACTATGTTGTCAACACGGGAGGCGCTGCTGCCCACCTCCCGGAATCTCGGCTCGACCTAATCTTAGTCAGGTCTATCTCTCTCCGTTCTTAACATAAATGGCTAAGAGAGAAAAGGACAGGTAGGACTAAGTTTAGGTTTAGGTGTGACTGTCAGAATCGACCATAATGACGATGTTGAACTTCAGTACAGGGACTTATAAGGCATATAGGTTATACAGGGTGTAACAGAAAGGATATGTTAAGCGAAAAGCTATGTAAATAGCCCACTATAGAGAATCTATTTCCAAAATTTGAGACTCGAAATCACATGTTTATTTTTCAAGACTGTATGAACATTCCTGAGTTGTTTAAGAATACTCCATACTATCTGGAAAAATAAACATGTGATTTCGAGTCTCAAATTTTGGAAATAGATTCTCTATAGTGGGTTCCTTCATTTATATAGGTTTTCGCTTAACATACCCCTTTTGTTACACCCTGTATAGATGTGTTTTCGAAATCGGGTAGCCAGAACTACAGAATCATAGTTCCACAGTCGACTCTTACTCTGCACAGAAGGAGATGCAGCTGATGTATTCCAGTGAAGCAATGTATCAGTGAGTTGGCAAAGTTGTTGCATTTCCTTCTAATGTTTTCAAAAAAATTGACGGAGAATGATTCAAGGGGAAAGTAAGAGTTAAGGCACTCACTACTAACGTCAAAATGAAAAATATCATCTTGGTTTGTGGGTACTGATATACCCTTAGAGTACGTACAGCCTGACATAATCCAGAGGTCCAATTAAGATAATTATTTTGTCTACCCAAAACCACTTGCTCTTGATTGGCATGCTCAATTAAGCTAGCTAGCAACTTTTATCAGAATTTCTGCTCTAAAAGATCAAAAGACAACTTTGGTGGCGTTTAAGTGGCTCTAAATGTTTTGTTGGCTTTTCATATCGATTTAAAAAATTGACGAGCAAACATGTAGCCATAATTAGGTATATGGACCCTTAAAGTTCTATTTGAATTTTAAAATGTTGGTGAGATAATAAAAGGTTGTGTCTACCTCTATTAGAGCTAGCTGTTCGTTATTATTATTATATTAAATAATAGCCCAGTGGTTAAGACGTGCACCTTCCAAGCGGGAGGCGTAAGTTCGATCCCAGTCATGGGCCTGTACCAATGAATTTATTTCATGCACAGATTTAATTAATTTAATGTTGCAAAATTGTCACTTAGCTCGTGCACGTAAAACCGTTGGTTCCTGCGCCTGGTCTCTATCCGGTCGTGTCTGCATTCCGTCCCATCGGACTATGAGAGTAACGGAATAGAGAGTGCATCTGTGTATGCGCACACACTTGTGCACCATAATATGCGTACCTGGCCAATCTCCGTAGAGATTGGTCGCCTTGACCGAAATACGGTCAGAGATCATCATCATCATCATTCTTTAATTTATATGTTTTAGAATCTTGTATTGTTTAATGTTTTTAATTAGGTACATTCATAAACAACGCAAATGTCAATGATTTCGGCAGTACATACGTGAAAAACATAAAAAATAATCTCGTCTAGTTTGGGTTACTTTTGTTAAAATAACAATAAACCAGTTTCGCGCTCGACTAAGTGCTAAAAGTAAATTAATATCTCATATCTATTATATTATAGCAAGTGAAGGCTTGTTTAATAATATACCGACAGTATGAATAAATGGGAATTTCCAAGAGTCGAAAATCATGATAAAGAATCCTTCATTATGTCAAAAAAAGGTTAGCTTCCAGACACTATTGTCATCGGTAAAGAAAAAAGAAATAAGCTTAATTAAACGCAGATTCAGCTTGTTACAAAAAGAAAGTTTTTTCTTTTAATTTTGAAAGGATTTAAGTCTTTTGTCTGATACAATTTGGATCCAAAGAAATATGAATTTTTTCAAATTTAGCAAGGGTAATTTTTAATGTAAATCGTAAATTATTATAATTGCCAACCACTATATTGGCCGACATTATTGCGCTACGTAGATAAATAGCTAAGTACACTCCTCAAGTATTCCTAGATAAAATGCTGCAAATGGCTTTGAGAAGACACCCTGACTCACCATCAGTAGGCACCGCCCTCGACCTGGCCAGGTCAGCCTTGTTCCCGACCAGTATGACCGCCCGCCTGGCGGTGTGGCCGGCCGCCCACAGGCTCTGCAGCCGCCGCTCCGCCTCCACGAAGCTGGCTCGGTCTGCTGTCGAGTACACCACGCAGTAGCCGTGTGCGCAGCCTTCTGACTGAGGGGGGGAGGGGTGACGCAAATCAGTATATAGAATATTTATTTCAATAGAATAATATAGAAACAAGACAATAGAATTAGGGTAGAAATAGAGTACTGCTGTATTCCCGAGATCTGCAGGATTATAGAGAACATCCCGCAGCTACGATTTTATCTATAGCAGATGTAACTGATCAGTGACAAGTTGCTAGCATATCGCCTGAGACAATGCCCGAGTTTCTACTTTTACGACATGCACGGGAGGTGATGCAGCTGATGTATTCTAGTGAAGCCCCACATCAGCATGGGACAGTATGTTATATGTGATTAAATAGATACAATAGTCCGCCCGTGCTTTGAAATATTTTAAGAGAAGTAGAATAACTTACTACCACATGGTCAGGAGGAGCGTCCAGGAAGGTGATCTCTGACTCCTCGCCCGCCAGCAGGACACACACCGATCGTTCACCAGATTCATCATCTAAAAGGAGATGTCGATTAATACCAATGCCAAAATAATAACATTCAGTTAATACTTAATACTGCCTACCATCCTGTGTCGGTTTTTACATTACCAGCGATCTGGGCAAGATTTCTACTACGCCTCTTACATTCTAATTAAAATCCTTGTGAAAATAATAAAAAAACCCGATTGCGTCGTAGAAGTTTTGTTGTACCTACCCGTGCAGGGCGTTACCATATTTGCACTTACTAGTTGGCAACACTGAGGTGAGGTTTTTAAACATAACCGTCAAAATTTCTATAGGTAGGTACCTACGAGAAAATACTAATACATATGCCTTTACTACATTTATATACACTTCGAACTTGTCGGAATAAAACACTCCGTGAACCCGAACGCAATGCTGCATTGTACACGGACTCCTTTACTGCCACGGCTGTCCGCCTGTGGAATGGTCTGTCGCTGGATATTCGTGAATCTTCCTCTGTAGAGGTGTTTAAGACCAGAGTATACGAGTTTTATTTTAAAAAGCAGATCACGACTGCATCTGCCTGTATTGTTGCAATGTGTAGATACGCCACGCAGGGTACGTATTTATTGTATCTGCTGGTTTTTTTTTTAATTACTCGGGCGTATTCTTGTTTATGTTGTACTTTTTTATGACAATGTGTATTTATAGTCTATTTACTCAACTTTATATTACTTCCCAGGTATGCTTCCATATAATCGTGATGATAAGGAGATTCGTACTTTTCGGGAACGTTGACGACCAAAAATATATTTGGGTACTACTTCAAACTGTACTACACCAGTATTGGAAGAGAATGATATGTAGCATTAAGTTCGCTTTGTACAACTTTATAGTGCAATAAAGAATTTTCTATCTACCCAAATCTGTCCACAACTAAAATTACATTACGAGGTGACTATGGTCACTCACCATGCTTCAAAAAAGAGAGTTGGTGTGGAGGATGAATGGAGCAATTGGATCATACAATACATTGATCAGAGGTGTTATAACGTTACATGGATTTACCGCTATGGTATCTAGGAGTGGTAGGAAAGAGCATGGCATCTTAAACCCACTATTACAACGTGAAAATTGAAATACAGTCCACGGTAAGAAAAGGTTCATTATTTTAAAGGTTACTGTAGTAAAGTTTAATCAACCACGACGAGGAATAACGGCTGTATTAGGCCCAGCTCCCATTATCTCAGCATTGGAAGGGAAAGCATAAATGATAGTAAATAAAAAAATATTCCTTCGCGTAACAACACATTGATTCTGTCCTAACACCTGTTCCACACTAAGATCATTAAGTAAATAAACCTTTTCATTCCGTGGCTATACCTGCTTGGATTTTCTTACTTTGCTTACCAATACACGCGGGCTGATCTTAAAATAAAATAAACTATCTTAAATACTCGTTTTTTAACTCACATAGAAGTACAAGATCTCAAAAACAACTTCTGTCTTTTGCTAAATCAGTATCATTCAAACTTTCTTTTAAGCCATGAATTTGGTTCCCTTTACTAATTACATTATGAGGACTATTATTATTATTAGTCCCATCGGACTATGAGAGTGAGGGAATATAGAGTGCATCTATGTTTGCGCACACATACCTAGCCAATCTCCGTAGAGATTGTTCGCCTTGGCCGAAATACGGTCGGGGATCATCATCATTATGAGGTAAAACCTCAAATGAAAATTAGGTAAAAAAACCTTTTAAAAACAGCTTTTAGCTTTTAATTTAATGCGCTAAAAAGAAAAAATAAACTTTTACACTAAAACTTTTACTGATAAATTTATAACGTCATTTCAATTTAACACATGACACAATTTATATGTTATAAAAATTGTCGCGACATTTAAGTACCGTATTTACTCAAGTGAGGCCGTGCCGAGGACTGAGTGGCATGATATGATGTCGTAAACATACCACCTCGGGGCACCGGGGCGAGTATATTACTCTATTACTCTTTACACGAATTGGAAGGAGTCGACGGATATTCTTCGATATCGTGGGGAAAATCTGAAATACAAAGAGAATAAACATTTAAAAGTAAGAACGTACGAGTACTTAAATGTCGCAACAAGCTTTTATAACAATAAATTGTGTCAAAGTTAAATTTGAAATGACGTTATAAATTATCAGTTAAAAGTTTTAGTGTAAAAGTTTTTTCTTTTTAGCGCATTAAATTAAAAGCTTGTTTTTAAAAAGGTTTTTTTACCTAAATTTTATTTATACTAAAATATCTGTTTCAAAATAGATTTTCAAGTTTTAGAACCATATTGATTAAGGTGACGCCATTTTTTTCGATACTCTCAGCTAGAGATACCCATATTGTAGAATGCATTAAAATAATTTCCGCCTATGGCCATGGATTAGAATGAACATAATCATGCATTGTCATCCGAACTGAGCTCACCAAATTTCAGCCCATCGGTTGAGGGCAGTGCCTTAAAATTGAGTTGTAAGATTTCACGAAACAAATATATCATTGGTAAACCTCAAATGAAAAAGGCTTCTGATTGGAAAATTCATATACAGGGTGTAACAGAAAGGGTATGTTAAGCGAAAAGCTACGTAAATAGCCCACTGTAGAGAACATATCCACAAAATTTGAGACTCAAATTCACATTTATATTTTTCCAGATAGTATGAAGAATTCCGAAACAACTCAGGAATGTCCATACAATCTTGAAAAATAAAAATATGATTTCGAGTCTCAAATTTTGGAAATAGGTTCTCTATAGTGGGCTATTTACATAGCTTTTCGCTTAACATACCCTTTCTGTTACACCCTATATACACATGTCTGTTTACCCGAAAAGTCATATAAATAAATAGTCAGTACAGGATATCCCACAGTAACGTTTAGCATAGCGAGGACAGATGTTAATGATCACTGACTAGTTGCTAGCTTATCGCCTGAGTTCCTTAGTCGACTCTTCAGACATGCACAGAATGTATCACCCTCTCCTGATGTAATCTGTTTTAGTAATTCAATTGAAACCTAATTTAAAACATTTTCACTCGACTTCATCTTATTTACCATCATTTTTAAAGTATCAAATCTTCATCATCTTCTTGAGATCTCATACCACCTTCTACTACACAACATCTACAGGGGAAAGATCAAAATTACCAATACTCGTATCATAAGCGTGGAGGTACTCCGAGGTCATGAACTGCCCCACCAGGCTGGACTTGCCCACTCCTGGACCCCCGAGGACCAGCACCCGATAGGTGCTGAGGCCGGTTGAGGAGTCCCTGGAAGAGGAGAGCCTGGTTAGACGTTTGAAGATGTAGACTATTAGCAGCCGCGCGCGACTTCGTCTTCTTTCATGTATGTATGAATGAAGAACGACTAGGTACTAAAATATTACGCTCTGAAAGCAATTAGAGTTTCGGTATTCAGCATTTTTTTTAAATCACATGTAATTATGCTTCTTCTATGCCGATCTGGGAGTAAAAAAAAACGTATAATATTACAGCTGCTTCTCTTCCCGGGCATACTGTACAAGCCAGTAGAGGGACAAGAGGGTCTTGGTGTTTTGTAGGCGATGGGCTGACCACCTGTCACTACTAACCGAACTTGTACATCTCAACTATACCCTCAAAATTGGTCAGAAGTGGCACCATGTGGTTCTATCGGCCCTTGGTGCTCTGCCTACCCAGTAAGGGAGTAAAAAACATATAGACACGGTTGTAAATTGCGGGATGTTAAGGGAGATTCCACAGCCACGTTTAGCAAAGCGGGGACAGATGTTAATGATCAGGTGACAAGTTGCTAGCTTATCGCCTGAGAGAATGCCCGAGTTCCCTAATCGACTCTTACGACATGCACGGAAGGAGATGCAGCTGATGTATTCTAGCAAAGCCCCGCATCAGCACGGGTATAATCATAAGTTGTTATGTCGTCGTCGTCCTATTGCAGTCCACTGCTGGACGTAGGCCTCCCCCAGAGTACGCCTAAAGGCTCGATCTCCCGTTTTTGCCATCCAGTCACTACCAGCCGTCTTCCGTCCATCTGGCCGGAGGGCGCTCAGCGCTACGCTTGCCGAGGCGCGGTCTCCATTCGAGAACCCGTTTACTCCACCGTCCATCGGTTCTACGACAGACGTGGTCGGCCCACTGCCACTTCAGTCTGCTACATTTCGATACTATGTCTGTCACTTTGGTCTTCTGCCGGATAATCTCGTTTCGGACTTTATCCATTAGCGAGATTCCGAGCATTGACCTTTCCATAGCTCTCTGAGTGACAGGTCTAAGGAAAAATCTAAACATTTATTTAGACGTACTAGAAAAAAATCATAGCAAATTATTCATAGCCGCGTTTAAGCAAGAACGAAATATGAAGTTTCCTGCTGCATTTATAGTCTTGTCCCCTTACCTGGATGAAGCCAAGGAGCAGGGTGCTGAAGCTCTGGTGACGGCTTCAGTGCTGGACGCGCTGGATGCCACCGAGGTGTTGGACCTGGAGCGACGGGAGCGAAGGGAGTCACCTCGGTTGATCACTCCTTTGCCTGTATAAAACACGGTTTAACGTTTAGGTTTTATAAAAACCAGGCATGGTAAGCAACCCCTACCGGAATATTCCGATCTGTCACCATTTTTGTCCCCCTAGGGTAGACTTAGGAAGACCGATTTTTTTAAATACTAATAGTGGGACAGATCAAACATTTTTTTCATAACATAGTATGAAACAAAGTTGCTTTATGCTGTCTGCCTGTCCCTATGCATGCTTAGATCTTTTAATCTACGTAACGGATTTTGATATAGATAGAGTAATTCAATAGTTTGTAGTAAAATATTGTCAAATATATGGGATCTCTTTTATGATCCCACAGATATGGCTACCCCTTTTCCCCCACAGCCGTGTATACAGGGTGTAAAAAGAGAACGATGTTTTTTTAATACCTCGTATTCTTTGTAAGGTTACAAACATTTTCTTCTATGGAACCAACCCTGGGAAACGACAAAAAAATTATGAAAAAATACTGTCATTTTATTGCAAGCAATGTATTCGTTTGACGCTAAAAGTGCAGATGTACCTACAAAACTAATATTATAACATTTTGACATGGTATCTTTGAAAAAAAAAATGTTTATTAACCGATTTTAGATGGATTTATGTAAAAAAAATTGATAATATTTATGTAACTTTGGACCTCAATATCTTGGAAACCAGTAGTTTCCCAGGGGTGCTTCCATAGAAAAAAATGATTGTGATGTTACAAAGAATATGAGGTATTAAAAGAACAAAGTTGTCTTTTTACACCCAGTATATGTATGTATTTTATATTCCATCCAACAACACACAGCGATTAAGAGGTCAAAATTGAACAATGGGAAAACACAAAGTGAACAAAGCTGTCTATGTGTTCTACTGGCAATCGATTTTCGTTTAAATACGGGTCCATTGTTTTTAGTTCAGATTAAATCGAGTTGCAAACTCACAAAACAAGGGTAGAGAGCGTTTCACCAAATAGTTCCTTTGAACGATGGCGCTAGTTACTATGCGTATGACTACATTGTCTGTGTTACTGCATACAAAAAAATTGTTCCGAAATCAGGCACGGGACTTGCTGTATGAAACGAAGTCTATTGAGGTTAGGACCGGAGTTCAAACTTGTTACAGTATGTCAGGCTGAAAACTGTATAGTGCAGAGTTTTATGAAAGCTTCAGGGACAGAATCAGGTCAGAATTAGTTTTACGCTTTTTTTTCTTTGTAATGTTCACATATAATAAAATTGTTGGATATTTTACTAGCTATATCCTATTGCCCTCGACTTCGTCCCCATAAACTTCCGAAAATAGCCTATGTCCAATTCCATCTTCTTCTTCTTCAGCATATTGCAGTCCACTGCTGGACGTAGGCCTCCCCCAGGGCACGCCACAAGGCTACTGCCTCAGGGGGTTTTGCCCATAGTCACCACGCTGGGCAGGCAGGTTGGTGACCGCAGTGTGATTTTCGGACTATGTTATCATCAGCACGAGAGGCGTTGCTGCCCACCTTCCGGAAACCCTTAATCACCTCGTACGATACCCACGGGCAGGCAGGGGTGGTACAAACTCTACTCTGCCGGCACCACGCGCATGTCCAATTCCACACTCCTAACTATTTATAGTGTAAGTAGGTTTATAAGATTTCAAGAAGATTGAAGATAACCTAGCAAAAAAACAAACAAACTTAGTTTCGCAGTTGTTTACTAGCTGTAGTATGCATCCACGTGGACTACAGAATGTAGTCCATGTCCTTCTCCATACTTTTAACTATATGTATGCAAAATTTTAATAAGATTGGCTGATTTAATAAAACGTGAAGATAGGAATACGGAGATAGACATAGTCCAGGCGGATCAAGTCGCCGGCAACAGCTAGCTTATAATATTCACAAGGATATGAGGTCCATGCATACCCGAGGATGTATAGCCGTCAGGTAGGTAGCCGATCGTGAAACAAATGCCAAACCTTTGGCAATATGAGTTTCGAAAGAAACCATGTTGCGCCGACTGACCCCATAAATAATGGGATAACGGCAGGAAGATGATGATGGGGTCCATGTATTATACAGGGTGTTTGTGACAGCCAGGCAAATATTGATACCATGACTTCAGACTATGATTCTGAGGCGGAAAACACAGAAAGTTTTCGCATTTTTTTCATATTTTCGGGAAAAAAATTGTTTTGTTCGTTTAATTGGGCCTTAAATAACGACTGAAAAATAAAATTTTAAACAAAAGATGATTTTCAAAAAAAAAACTTGCCTTCATAAAAGTTCAAACAACTGATGAACCCTAATGGAGGGTCACAAGTAATCCAATAAACAGCAATGTGTCACAGGATCGCCCGATACAATTGGCGCGGAGAGCAAAGATTGCTGATAATCAAATCAAAAATACATATCCTGCGAGTAATAACACTGTTGTATAACTCAACACAATGGTACTTGTACAGCGTTTCAGTATTCCCTGGCTGTCACCCACATCCTGTACAACTCACCAGTGATACTAAAATGCCTTAACCGATAATATTCCTCTTCCACCCCCGTGTTAGGCATGGATGCTACCCTGGCCCTCTGCTGCGGCAGACCCAGGAGCTGTCTCTCCCCTGTCCTGGATCTCGCTGCTTTAACCGACTGCGATCTGGAGTGGTGTGGGCTTCCATACCTGAGGAAGAACAGCATATTATATGAATGCAACATATCAAACAATAAATAAATACTAAATATGTGTACAAATCGTAGAAATACTTGTTGTTCATTGTACTCTCAATAAGTCCTCCATATTTAGTCATATCTTTCTGAAATACGAGTAGCTAATGTCAAGTAATATACAGGGTGTTTTTTTGTGGCCACCTTTAACGAAGGGTACGTATTCTATACATGAAATAAAGTAAGTTTATGCCAAAAAAAATGCTGGGAAAAAAAAAATTTTTTTTGAAATTTTTTTTAAATTCCTTGATCGTGCGAAATTTATAGTGTCTAGTGTTTATGTTAGTTTTTTTATAGACAGATATTAATTATTTTTCGTGAAAAAATCCTGCTACGCGCGTCTATGTGCATTTATGCAGAAAAACGCAGTCTATTTACTCAACTTTGGACCCTAATATTTTGGAAACCAGACACTTCCCAGGTATGCTTCCATGGAGAAAAATGATCGTGATGATGAGGAGATTCCGTAGTTTTCGGAAACGTTGACGACCAAAAATCATCCTGTATATAATAAAAAAAAATGAATCGCTGAATGCGTTGCTAAGCGCGAATCTCGAGAACGGTTGAACCGATTTCGCTAATTATTTTTTTAGAATATTCCTTGAAGTACGGGGATGGTTCGTACGGAGATAAATTTAAAAAAAATTACATGAAAAAGTCTAAAAACAACACTTTTTTATAAACACTGTGTCCACGTGAAAGGTCATTACACCCTTACAAAACCGGGGCGGATCTAGTTTACAATATAATTCGCATAAGCACAAATAATATCTCGATTATACCAGTGGATGGACATATCCATTTTGTGTTCATTAATTAACTGTTCATCCCCGTTGTTGAGGGATGTTTGAAAAGGGATTATCGTAGTCCAACATGTGCAATGGAAAATACTATGACAGTTGAACACAAAGAGAAAGCTTATGAAAACATTAAGGGCAACAAAGTGGAAATGTAACAGAAAAACATAATGTGAGATACAATGGTGGATTTTAGACAGAGCTGTAGTAGATAAACTAAGTGTATGTACTTTGCATGTAAAAAATAGACTTAAGAATTAGAATAGACACTCGTTCTCGAGCCTGGACTGAAGGAATTAGGGCTGATAGAAGTGGTTTGCAATCCCTTTTTACACACCAAGTAGAAACACTTGCCTTGTCTAGTTATTACTTAGCTCTGTGTTACATTTAAAAGTGAGACATCTCGCTCTAACCAAATTCATCATACGGGTGCTGGTTAGTTTCCCTATAAAAAATCAGAACAACATGCAAATAACCGCAAACAATTCAATTAGAAACAAATGGAAACAGGATGTAATTGTGTACCTACGTTTGTCTGCTGTTCGATAATTAATCTAAAAGTTGCTGCGGGAACTTTACCGTTCAGCTAATATCTGCGATTAAATACGATACGAGGCGGGCCAGGGAATAAAGTGATCACTTATTTGCTTCATCACTACATATTATAAAACAAAGTCGCTTCCCGCTGTTGTCTGTCCCATGTATGCTTAGGTCTTTTTTTTTAATGCGTTTTTTTTTAAATAAATAGAGCGATTCAAGAGCAAGGTTTATATCGAGGGGTGAAAGGCTATTTGGGATAAGCGCCATTTATACTCGTATATATGGCGTTTGCGCCCACGACGCACGATGGATAAGCGCCATATATATAAATGGCGCTTATCCCAAATAGCCTTTCACCCCTCGATATAAAGGCTCATCGCTCTATTTATTTTAAAAAAATATACTATTTTGTGATATTAGTTCTTATTGGTTTTATTGCCGGTTGTTAGATTCTTGTATTTGTGTGTGAAAAGTGGCAGTAGGCTCATCACATGGGACTTTATAGGCTAAATTACGAAATGGGGAAGTATGCTAACCTACACTCTTTGGGAGTAGATAATTAAATCAAAATAGTGTAAAAAAAAAGCAATTACAATAGGAAGCCAAATATCGTGGCTGATTGATTAAAACGTAGATATACATTGCGGGTTGATAAAACTAAATCATTTAAGTTCATAATTTAGTTGCATCTTATATTATTTAAAAAATTGCCACTCATAACAATGTCTACCAAAATATATACTTAGGTATAAACCTGTTTTATTAACCCATATTAGTTCCTAATACATAAATCCATATTACGAGCAATTATTCAGTCCGTTCATCCTCATTGTTATAATAAACAAAAGGTCATTTTTTTGCTCGCTTCCGTTTTCGCTAACCTAGTGGCCCAACATGGAGCGAGGGCTATCAATCATTGTGAGGGCGATGGAGCAGAAGCAACGAGGAGTTGACATTATAATTAATTTATGTGGGTACCTACTATTTTACAGTTTATTCGTTTCGTTTTCTTTTTATTTGATTTTTCCCCTAAACTTGACGGCACCTTGGTATTGCTGCAATGCCGTGAAGTCCGTGTAATAAATATATAAATAAATTAAGTAACCAGCTGGTAGAGGATGCGACTGAAGGTATGTAAAATTTGTTGTACAAAAAGGAATTTTATCTATTTATCTATCTGTGTTTAATATCTGATCTCGCTATACTAAACGTGGCTGTATGCTCTCTTTTGTGATCGGACAGTTTTGCATTCGGCTGACCCATTTCGATAATACATCCGAGTGTATACAAGGTGTTTTTCGTTGCCACAAGGGTTAACGAAGGGTACGTACTCTATACATCAAATAAAGTAAGTTTATGCCAAAAAAAAATGCTGTGAAACGATGTAAATTTTTTTTTGAATTGATCGGGCGAAATTTATAGTGCCCAGTGTTTATGGTAGTTTTTTCATAGACAGATATTAACTATTTCTCGTGAAAAAATCTTGCTACACGCGTCTATGTGCAATATGCAGAAAAACGCAGTCTATTTACTCAACTTTGGACCCTAATATTTTGGAAACCAGACACTTCCCAGGTATGCTTCCATGGAGAAAAATGATCGTGATGATGAGGAGATTTCGTAGTTTTCGGGAACGTTGATGACCAAAAATCACCCGATATATGTATCTATTTATTTATATGTTAATTCAATAGAAAGCCGGGGAAAGTAGGAAGTTTGTATAAATGCTTATTATGAAGTAAGGATTTTCTGATATTCTCACGGGAACGAAAAATAACGGGAATTCTACAGTTTTTTTTTTAAAACAACACATTGACCTAGTCCCACACTAAGATCCCTAAGGTCTTGTGTCGTGGGTACTAAGCAACGATATATAAATACATAGATAAGTATATAAGCATCCATGACTCGGAAACAAACATCGATATTCATCACATCAATGTTTGCACCTACCGGGATTCGAACCCAGGATCTATGGCGTCGCAGGCAGGGTCACTACCAACTACACCAATCGGCCGTCACCACGGTTCATGCAGATGAACGTGGCTATACATAAAAAAATGTATCATTATAGTGTATTAATATGAACTGTGCTTGATTATGATATGTACTGTGACGTGTGACGATGTAAAATGAATTATAAATCCTTGTTGTAAATGCTTCACGTTGGATTGGTGGAGGGGGGGGGGGTAGGGAGGAAAACGTGTCTCGTCTCCATCAATGCTATCGCGTTAACATTACCGCAGAATGATTTAGGGCACCTGTATCTACCTATTTACCTAAATAACAGGTTGTGTTGACGTAATTATACAAAATAAGGTTGTTCTTTTAATTTTGTGTTCTTTGTAATGTTACGAAAAATAATTCTATGTAACTAAACCTGGAGAATAATTGAAAAATTTGAGATTTTTTTTTGCAAGCAATGTATACTCGCATCCGCGTTTGATGTCGTTTGACGCATGAAGTAGGTACAAATGTATGATACCTAGAAAAGGTCTGTCAGGCGATGAGCTAGCAACTTGTCACTGATCTTTTGCTGACGCTATTTTAAACGTGACAGTAGGATTTTTTTCAATATGCTGCAGTTCTGGCCCTTATTTTGGGGACAAAGCCGTGTGATGTATGTTGTATTGTCCTATTGTCCTCTTTAAGAAAAAAAAAATCCTACCAATATTATAAATGCGAAAAAAAAAATCCTACTAAATGCGAAAGTTTGTGAATATGGATGGATGTTTGTTACTCTTTCACGTAAAAACGGCTGGAGCGATTTTGATAAAATTTGGTATGGAGCTAGCTGACGCCCTGGATTAACACATAGGCTACTTTTCATCCCGGTAAAATATTTTTATCTCGGATAATTTCGACATTTTGTTTTTTCTGAAGTCCACGCGGACGAAGTCGCGGTCGTCCACTAGATGGAAAACTAAATTGGAAAACAAGTCACAATTTAGGCTATTCTTCCAAAGTCTAGAATAGTCTAGATAGGCTAGAGAAACCAGAAACTAAATTGGGAATAAACTTCTTGTTTAGACAAAACTTCAACTAACTAGCTAAGTTGGCGCCTGAAGATATTTTCACGCATAGATAAGCGGTTTTTCTTGAGTAGAAAATAATTACGCGAATACCACACTTCATAACATATAAAGCACCATTAACAAAGAACAAAGAGGAGGTGGCTTATAAATATTCCAAATATACCTATATAGTGACGGCCGATTGGTGTAGTTGGTAGTGGCCCTGCCCGCGACGCTATAGGTCCTGTGTTCGAATCCCTGTAGATGCAAACATTGATATGATGAATATCGATGTTTCTTTTCGAGTCATGGATGTTTCCGTACTTATCTACGTACTCATACTTCCAAACCGTTTCTTATTACCCACGACAGAAGACTTTCACGGTCATGTGGTGCCTATTTGTGTTAGTGGGCTTGTATTTAACTGTAATTTATTTAGTCGTAAATTGATATTAATTGTATATTACTGTGTTGTGTGAATTATAATGTATTCACCTAATTTTAATTTAGATTTGCATGCCATATATTTATGGCTGTTTAGGATGTTTCCCGTATTTAACTATTTGACACCTTTTCTGTACCCTATATAAGAGCAAATAAACATATTCTATTCTATTTATAGGGATGTTAGTGCGGGATTACGTTAATATGTTGTAAAGTGTATGTATGAATTCATTTGAGTATGCATATTTCATATAATCATCATCATCATTCAGCCATTGGAAGTCCACTACTGAACTTGACTGAACAACTGAATGTATAGCAGTTGATTGCATTAAGCTGATTATGTATGTTCATTATCATCTATAGTGTAACAACCGCCAGTCGCAGCCCTTGACTAATTAATTGTTATTCCGAACCTTAACTTTAACTAGATACAGCGCCTAGTTTAGAAACTCCTGATATATAGAAAACGGAAACTTTTGATTACATTTAGTTCTTGTTCGCTCGCTTTCTGTCTATATAGGTATTTGTTTTGGCAGTTTACAATTACGTTGATGTTTCTATAGTGATAGTAGATATAGGTAGACAACTTAGGTATATGTTAGTAATATTAATCACTCCAATGCCGACGCGAGGCTTTATTAAAATACATCACCTGCATCTTTATGTATATGTGTATGTATGTATTATTATATCGGCAGCTACATACACGTGCGAGCAAGATAGAAACATCGTCCCTCTCCTTCGTTCCAATCGTGTCGATCGTCTGTGATTGGTTAATTTAATTTGTTACTTCTAACACCACCTTAGTTTATAAGTACCTAACCTATAAGTTAGAAGTTCTATTATGCGCGGAGTAGCTACATGTATAACTTTTTTTTACTGTTGTTTGGCTCCTCCACCTTATTCTTACTTTTTGGATACAGAGCCGTTTTTCCTCACTTAGACGATTTAATACGTCTTTTCCTCGCGAAAAATAAAATACCTTATTAAAAAGTTTCCTTCTTTACTGTATTCGCGGCTTATTGTAACGAGAGGTTTTTTATAACCTCGTAGGTACAGTCACAGACGAGTTTGTGAAAACGCTGTTTATTGTGTTTGACTTGGAAAAGCATCTTTTGGATAGAGGTGTGGATTCACTCTTAGTAGGTATATTATCTACTAGATTTAGGTATATGTACGAGTAAGTACGCTTACGTTACGTACGGTATGCTTTTATATGAAGAAAAAATATATTAATTATGCTAGGCATACCTAGACGAGAGCCATTCCATCTTCTGTCGTATTCTATTTATTGAGATTATTTAAGGTCTAAACAAAACAAATAAATCTACGTTAATATAAAAGACATTTAGTGTAAAATGCCGTATATTGATACAAAATACATCGTATGTTGGTTTTGCCATAATGCGTATCGCGATGAAAATATTTAAGTAATATATACTCGTATTTAAATACCGACTAAGACTAAGGTTAAAATTCTGTACCCGACTGTACCCGTTTGAGCAGACTTATTTAAAAGTTTGTAAATCTTCACAAAAGTTCACTGTTATCATTTCATCCCCCTAAGTTATATTGTTTCGGTTCAAATTGTTTCCGGGCTGCTGTAACTTAAAGTACCTACCTTGGTTTTTATGTGCCTCAAAATTTGTTTTCCATTTTCACCGCGCAATGTATTACGTTTCGCGCTCTTACTATGAATGAATGAATATGTACCTTTATCCAATGTTTGCTTTACATTGCTCTTTTTGTGTTTGATTGATGATTATTTATTTGCTCATTAAAACCATGATTTAGTTATTTACATTAGTGTGTATACTTGTAGGTATCGGTGAATAGTATATGATAAAATATTATATAATATAAAAGGGTATGGTGTATGTTAAGCAAAATGCTATGGCAATAGCCTGACTATTAGAGAAACCATACACAACACCTGAGACTTGAAATCATGTTATGTTTATTTTTTTTCAGATAGTATTATTCATAAAATCTTAATAAACATGACTCGAGTCTCAAATGTGGATGCATTCTTTATAGCGGGCTATTTTCATATCATTTACCTTTCAATTACACCCTGTATATACTGAGTATGTATAGTAAAGTTTCACCCTATCAAAGATGGACGCTTCCAACGATCCAATGCAGGAGTTAGTGCATACAGTATGAGACTATGAGCTAAGTTTAGCTTAGGTAATAAATAATAACTTAGTTAGCTCGAGGGTTTAATACTAGAATTGTTTCCGTGTACACAAGAACATACTAAGTATGTTATATATGCATACTCATACTAGTGCAGAATTTACATGCACTTAGCTATTACTATATTTAACAAGATATAGGGGACTTCACTAGAATACAACAGCTGCATCTCCTTCCGTGCTTGTTGTAAGAGGCGACTAAGGAACTCAGGGATGTTCTCTCAGGCGACGAGTTAGCGACTTATTACTAATCTTTTACATCTGACCCCACTATGCTAAACGTGGCTATAGGATCTCATTCGCGATCCTACACTTCTGGCTACCCCATTTTTGAGAATACAGCCATAAGTACAAGATATTGTCACGCCCGTTATCCCTCAAAGGGGTTGGGCAAAAATGTGCAAATTACACACCAACTTTTCGCCAGTTCATACGACTCTAACGCGTTGTTGTTATTACATATACATACATATAATCACGCATTTATCCCTTACGGGGTAGGCAGAGCACCAAGGGCCGATAGAACCACATGGTGCCACTTCTGACCGATTTTGAGGGTATAGTTGAGATGTTGTTGTTATTAAATTATATAAATAGAAGTACCCTCAGATATTCCTAATCTGCTAAGAGGGCCTACAAACTAAAAATCCCCTAAATACATAAACAACTAAGACTTCATATGCCCTCAGATTTCCTTTGAACAGAAAATTCCCAATTCATGTGAATACTCGTATAAAACGATATAAAATTACATTTTGTAAAATAATTTCGAAGGCACGTCGTTTTCTTTCGTGTTCACAAGATTTGTGGGATTTTAAACATTATTCGATGAATATGTTGCCCAAATGTATCGGGGTTCTATTAGGAGAATTCCTTTGATTTATTTTTATACCTACTGCACACAGAAAATTACAACTTTGATTGAAATTCTCTAAATATATTGCGATAGAATCGTTACACAAGCATGGTTTGTTAGCTGGCTGCTGATAATTTTGTCAAGTAGAATTCAAATGATTTTATTAAGTTACACCTTCTACTTAAAAATACTGAAGACCGCATTTTTATAACTTAATATCGGCCATATTTGTGCTTATCCCAATTAGCCTATTTCCCCTCGAATAGACAAACATACAGGATGTTTTTTCGTGGCCACCCTTAACGAAGGGTACGTACTCTATACATCAAATAAAGTAAGTTTATGCCAAAAAAAAATGCTGGGAAACAATGTAAATTTTTTTGAAGAAAAAAATTTAAATTTATTAATCGGGCGAAATTTATAGTGTCCAGTGTTTGTGCTAGTTTTATCATAGACAGATATCAATTATTTTTCGTGAAAAAATCTTGATACGCGCGTCTATGTGCATTTATGCAGAAAAACGCAGTCTATTTACTCAACTTTGGACCCTAATATCTTGGGAACCAGACACTTCCCAGGTATGCTTCCATGGAGAAAAATGATCGTGATGATGAGGAGATTCCGTAGTTTTCGGGAACGTTGACGACCAAAAATTATCCTGTATATACAGACTTTCTAAAAAGTGATATATTGGCTCTCAAAAGGCCCCACTTTATATTGGTGAAGCTCCGCATCAGCAGAACCGTCTTCTTCTTCTTCAGCCTATTGCAGTCCACTGCTGGACGTAGGCCTCCCCCAGGGCACGCCACAAGGCTACTGCCACAGGGGGGTTTTGCCCATAGTCACCACGCTGGGCAGGCGGGTTGGTGACCGCAGTGTGATTTTCGGACTATGTTGTCAGTACGGGAGGTTCTGCTGCCCACCTCCCGGAAGCCCTTAATCGCCAGCACAACCTTACTTACCTTTTATCAAACTCATGCAGATCTTCCGAGGTAAACTGGCTGGTCACATCCAGCAGCTGCTGTATATGGTCGCTGCAGACTCTGCTCTTCCTCCGGGTTTCCTCGCCATCCCTGACGAGGATCGTGGAGCAGCCTCCATAGTCCAGAGACAACGAGGGTTGCTGAACCACTATAGTGGTCCTGCCAGCAGGGATTGTGGTCCCAGCTGAGTCTAGCGGGTTGGCTGTTACGTGGACTTGGGCGGCTGTGGAGAAAAGACCAAGGATATACACAAGGCTGTCTTTCGGGGATAGATGTTAACTGTTGCCTGAGGATTGCTCGAGTTTTAGTCAACTCTTAACTATCTATTTGCTTGTATTCATCATCATCATCATCATTTACAGCCCTGAGAAGTCCACTGTTGGACATAGGCCTCCCCCAACAACCTCCACTCCGACCGGTCGGAAGCAGCCTGCATCCAACCGACGCCCGCAACCTTGACCAGGTCATCCGTCCACCTCGCTTGTATTATGTTGTGTAATTTAATTATATATATATATATATATATATATATATATATATATATATATATATATATGTCGGATTAAGAGGATTTTTTGACATTGTGGGCGAATGTGGGTATCGTGCGATGAGAAATAAGTCGGTATTGAAGCACTCGATTTAATTTCACTTTGCAATATTGACTTTACAGTATTAAGGCACTAGGCGAAACGTAGAACAGTTCCGTGACGAGACTTTACTTCTCGGAGATTCAAAAAAGAGTGAGCTCCCTCCAGGGCGAATCCAACATCACGACTCTGTTAAAGCGCGCACCGGATATCATAGTTGCGCTGACGAACCGCTAGATGGCGCGCTTTCGTTTCGTTTAGTGTCCATATTTATGACCGGATGCGACACGGCCGTCCTGTGCTACACACGTCCTCGTGTGTTACTCTGCAAATAAAAGAAAACCGCAAAGTTTCTGCTCGGCCAATCCTACTTTAACTATTATCAACTTTGAAAATAAAAGTCTGGTGTTTTCTATGTGGTTTATTACCTTTAATTGTTTGAGCTAAATGACAATAACAATAAGATCTATTAGGTTCACTCAGATATCAAAAATCTAAAAATTCAAAATTTAACAATAACTAAGCGATTGACAAACTACTAATGAAGTATGGCTAATCAACAGTAACTAAGATTATTACACACTGAGACCATGTACCATTTGAGCTTCAACTTAATTTCAGATAGGAAACATAACTTAAAATCGAAAATAAAATAATCCATCATCACATAACACCAGGTATCACACTCGTGATCTATGGCTAACACAATAGCTCTCGTGAACACATTTCACGCCATTCCCTCCAGGAATCCCAACTCTATGATCTTTACTTCAAGGCAAGATCCGACTGTACCACCCAGAACTACTGCCTACCGCTTACCCACGGACTACTTAAGGAGCAGACACCGATTTCTACTGGGCTACGGCTACAGCATTCTGGTACAGTCTCCGACCCAACGAGCTGATAACCTGTGCATGTTACTAACTAGATGCTACTTCATCATTAATCTCGTCTTCTTCCACTACCTCAATGGGTACATGGCCCTCAGGCATTTTTCTAATGCGATCATGCGCATACTTATAGGTACGCTTGTTAACCAATGACTTCAAAATGTATCGGTCACCATCTAAAACTTCTATGATTTTAAACGGACCTCTAAATTTTACATCTAATTTCGTTTGATTGCGTTCCTCGTTTTCTATCAAAACAAATTCGCCGACCGAAAATTTATTCACACTTGCCTTAGTACTGTCAAAACGTGCCTTGTTATAACTCGCGGACTTCTGTATACCCTCAGATGCCGAAATTTCATCAAGATTTACTACCTCGTCATTATCTATAGCCATCAAATCAAGAGGACGCGCTACCTTCCCTATTAAAAGTTCTAACGGACTCGCTTTCGTCACACGATTGACGGTACAATTAAGTGCTAACTGCACATCGCCAAGGGAGTCTTGCCACGACTGCTCTTTATCTGTTTCTACCGCGGTCAACATGGACTTTAGCACACTCATTATACGCTCCACCTGACCATTCGCGCGACATGACCCTGTAGCTATGAGATGAAGATGGATGTTCTTACCGTCGCAGAAGTCACGGAACTCCTTGCCAGCAAAAACAACGACCTTGGTCTGCAATTATGCGTACAGGAGCACCGAATAATGCCACACTTTCCTTTACTGCTTTGATGCTGCTTTTGGTGTCTATGTTTTTAGTGTGAAAGAGTAATACATACTTTGTGAAGGCATCTATCATCACGAAACATATTCCTTTTTGTCACTCTTCCCACTCAACTTCCCAGTGGCATCAATATGAACAGTATGCCATGGAATAGCAGTTTTCGGGATAGGGTGGAGTTCAGCCTGCACCTTGCCTGAATGAGACTTGGCTACTTTGCAGGTCACACAGTTGTCCACAAACTTCCTTACGTACCGATTCATGCCATCGAACCAATAATGATTGTAAAGTTTTTCAAGCGTTTTCTCCCATCCAAGGTGTACAAGAGAATCATGAATATTATTTATGACTGACCAGCGCATAGCATGAGGGATGATCGGCAAGCATCTCGTTCGACCATTCCGCTGAACTTTACGATGAAGTATTCCTGACCTTACCTCATAAGTTTTAGCAACATCGTCACTGAGTTGTCCTTGATCCAGAACAGAAATTAATTTCTTAATGTCTTCATCCCTCTGCTGCTCTGCAAGAAGCCAATTGCTGGATAGCTCCGTAAGATTAACTTGTTTCTGCTCCACTTTGCTTAATTGTGAATTTTGTGGGCTCGCATGGCAATAAATTCCGAGAAAAGAAATCAGCATGAGCCATTTGCTTACCGACTCTATATTTGACGTCAAAATCAAACGACTGTAAAAATGCCCACCACCGATAAACCCTTGGAGTCAGGTCGATTTTGGTACGTGACAATTTTAACGAGTTACAGTCAGTTAGAACGGTAAACTTCTGACCATGCAGATACTGTCTAAAATGTCTTACCGCGTTGACGACGGCGAGTGTCTCCAACTCGTATGAGTGGTATCTCGACTCAGCCGGCGTCGTACGTTTACTAAAATAAGCCACTGGCCTCAGTTTACCTTCTACGTTCTGGAGTAATATTGCTCCATAACCTTCAGCACTGGCGTCTGTGTGAAGCTCAGCCGGATACCTAGGGTCAAAAATCATGAGCACCGGTTCATTTGTCAAAACTTCAATACCTTTTGTCGCGCTTCCTCGCATTTGGGTGTCCACTCGAAGGGGCACTTACCCGAGGTAAGTTTATACACAGGGCCCATGAGGCGAGAAAAGTTTTGTACGAATTGGCGGAAGTATGAAGCCAAACCGACAAATTGTCTTACCTGGGTAATTGACTGGGGCGGAGGCAAAGACGACAAAGCCTCTATCTTGCGCCTATTGGGCTTGACCTCACCTGCTTCAACCACATACCCTAAAATATTCTACTCGCGTCTTGAGGAAGGAACATTTTTTTAAGGTTAAGAGAGAAGCCAGCCTTTGTAAGTTTTTCAAGCACAACCTGTAGCCTTTCTAATCCCTGGGAAACCGAATCCGCAACTATCAAAACGTCATCAACGTATACCACCACGTACTGATTAGCAAGGTCACCAAGCGCATTTACAATCGCACGCTGAAAAACTGATATTGCGTTACGAAGACCAAACGGCATGGTCAAAAATTCGTACTGCCCATCAGGTGTGATGAAAGCAGTGCGCTCAATCGACTCAGCCTGGACAGGGATTAAATGGAAGCCACTTGCGCAATCAAGTTTTGTAAAGAAATTGGAACCCTAAGTCGTGAAATCTGGTCGGAAATTAATGGAAGTGGATAACGGTCCGGTACAGTATTCATATTCAACTCCCTGTAATCTATACACATGCGGTCCGTTCCGTCATGTTTTTTCACTAGAAGGGCAGGGCTAGCGAAAGGCGAATTACTAGGCCTAATTATTTTAGCACGTAACAAATCGTTAACCCTATCTCGCATAACTGTCGTTCATTCGGAGATAACCTATAGGGACGTCTTTGTACCGTACGATTAGGGTCTACCATCCTAATAACTAGCTCCCCAGTATTTACACGAGTCGTTGGAAAACCATTAATCAAATACTCAGAATACTGTTTTAAAATTTTCAAAAGTTCATTAAGTCTATCATTGCAAATATCAGTTTCAATATTATTGAAATTATCTGTGGGTACACATAAATCCGTCGAGCTACATGAATTTACAACACTATGTCTCATTAACGTGAATTCACTTGCAGACATGCTAACCGAAAACCGTTATTTAAAATCTCACGGCCTATCAAAATATCACTTCGCAAATAAGCATCTGGCAAAACGTGAAATAAAATCTCGGTCGTAAAATTATTAATTTCTACCCGACATAATATTTGTAAAGTACAGTTAACACTTTTATTGCCTATACCAATTAATGAAATCAATTTATTAATTCGTTTACCACTAAATTTATTTGCAACCCTCTCTTTCATTAACGAACACTCAGCTCCCGAATCAAAGTCAAATTTAAACTCTTACCCAGATGAGTTAAGGTTCCGGATGGAGCCTCAACCTGGCACAGGTCGACACGTTTCTCAGCCGGGGCTCCAGCACTGGGTCCGCCGCCTGTGCAGCGGCTGGCGATGTGGCCTCGGATACCGCACTTGTAGCAGACTACTGCGCTGTTGCTGGTTGTTGGCGTTGGATAGTAGATGTTGGAGATGGTGCAGGACTTGATTTCTTCGCTTCAGTTTCCTCGTGTAACAATCCGCTTGCTTATGCCCGAGCTTGCCGCAGGCATGACACTTTATTTGCGATGGTGTTGAAAACTTCGGCCGTTTTTCACTTGTAACTTCGTTACGTGTATCCATAGGGATCTTCCGCTTCAGGTATGAGAAAGCTTGAAGTTCTTGTTGTAGCTGTTGACGTGTTGTGAGCTCCGTTGTAAATGCAAGTCGTTGCAAGCGAGTATCATTTGAGCCAAATGAGCTACAACAGTCGACACTGCAATTTGTTCAATGCTTGTATTCTTCCATCGGCTAATCAATGACGTAACGAGACGACTTGCGTAGGCGGCGTAGTTCTCATTCAATTTAGGTTTTTCGTTACTCAGGTTTATGAGGGTAGCCGCAGATGTTTCCACGCTGTCGAATCTGGCCGTGAATAATTCCTTAAACTCGGTCCAAGTCATACCCGGATATGTAATTTGCGACAGCCATGTTGACGCCGACCCTTTAAGCGCCTTGCTGACTATCATAACAAGCTGACCACCTTGCACTGCATTTCCTTCCAAACACAAATCGGCCGTTGCACACCATGATCGCGCATCAGAGCCTTGCTTATCGGGGTTGAATTCCGGTAACACCACACTGTTGTTTGCGCTCGGAGTCTTCAATGCTTGAATCAGTTCGCGCATTTGTTGATTTTGCATTTCGAAAAGTAACCCGCCACTGATTTTCACTTTCTTCGCTGCGAAACTCATTTGCACGATCGGATCCCAGTTCTGATGTCGGATTAAGAGGATTTTTTGACATTGTGGGCGAATGTGGGTATCGTGCGATGAGAAATAAGTCGGTATTGAAGCACTCGATTTAATTTCACTTTGCAATATTGACTTTACAGTATTAAGGCACTAGGCGAAACGTAGAACAGTTCCGTGACGAGACTTTACTTCTCGGAGATTCAAAAAAGAGTGAGCTCCCTCCAGGGCGAATCCAACATCACGACTCTGTTAAAGCGCGCACCGGATATCATAGTTGCGCTGACGAACCGCTAGATGGCGCGCTTTCGTTTCGTTTAGTGTCCATATTTATGACCGGATGCGACATATATATATATATATATATATATATATATATATATATATATATATATATATATATATATATATATATATATATATAATAAAAATGTAACGGATCGCTGTCTGTACATGGAAGATATATGAGAAAAAAATATATTGGAGACCTTTATCAACGGAATAGTGATTTTTGGATTTTTTGTCTGCTTGTCTGTGTTTATGTTATATATAATATATATATATATATATATAATAAAAATGTAACGGATCGCTGTCTGTACATGGAAGATATATGAGAAAAAATATTATTGGAGACCTTTATCAACGGAATAGTGATTTTTGGATTTTTTGTCTGCTTGTCTGTCTGTTTGTGCACGCTAATCTCCGATGCAGTTTTCAAGAATATATTGTGACAGGTCCCACTTAAGATATAGGCTACTTTTTATCCCGGATAATTTCGACATTTTGTTTTTTCTGAAGTCCACGCGGACGGAGTATTTTCTTTATTTCTTTTTTACGACATGCAAGAAAGGAGATGCATCTGATGCATTCTAGTGAAGCATCAGCACAGCAAGAAATATAGGTACTATAGAAAACTCAGATTAGGCCTTGTCTTTTTGATGCCCAGGCGATCAGGAGTAAGAGAGTAAGTAGTAATTTTTTTATTTTTTTTCACAGACTACACAACACATTAACCTAGTGCCACACTAAGATCCCTAAGGTCTTGTGTCGTGGGTACTAAGCAACGGTATATAAATACATAGATAAGTATAGAAACATCCATGACTCGGAAACAAACATTGATATTCATCATATCAATGTTTGCACCTACCGGGATTCGAACCCAGGACCTATGGCGTCGCAGGCAGGGTCACTACCTACTAGACCAGTCGGCCGTCGATTTATCTATTGGTATCAATCAATACACGATTTTGGAAAGTTGGTAGAGACGAATGTTTCAAGGTTCCATTCCACTATTGTATGCCTCGGCTTTTAAAGGATTCGTAGTTAGGTTAGGTCTCGGGGTTAGGGTAGGTAAGAAAATTTGCAGTACACATTTAGTTACAGGTAAAAAAGGCGAATAATGGGCATTGACATACGAGTACTTCATATTTTTAGAAAATTGTTTTTGTAGAGTTGTATGATTGTTTTTAATGTTTTGTGATGCCCATTTTAAATCTTGAACATCTGTGAATTCTAACATTGCTTACCAGTAGACTGTCTTCTCGAAGAAGGTGGAGGCACAGAATGCTGATGCGCAGAAGACCGTCTTCTCGTAGTCGCCGTAAACACCTCCGTCCCTTCCAACTGTCTCCTCAACTTCGCCACCTCATCCTTATAATACTCCTGCTTATCTATCTTCTCCTTCTGTTTATTCTTCACTCTCGGCTCACTCCCTCTTCTTTTCACCGGTTCTGGCTCAAATTTGAAATGCGTCTCATACTTCGCTTGTGCTGCTTTTGGACTCTTCGGCGTTTCCAACTTAGAATCATACGGTATTTGGATCGACGTGGACGGTCCACCAGTTTGGCTGACCTGCGTCTTATTCCTTGGCTTGGATGGAGTATCTCTCTTAGGGTCTGGCATCGGTACGTCGAAAATGAACCTGGCTGGTCCTGGTCTAGGGGAATCTATGACATCAGTGGCTGATTGCGGCTTGGTGTACGCTGGAGAATCGATTTCATAGCTGTTCTGCGCTCGATGGTAGTGGGGTGGTGCGGTGCTGGGGGGTTTGTGGTGGGCGTGGGACTGGTGGGGCTCGTCGATGAGGCAGGCTGGCTGAGGGGGCGGCTCGGGAGGCTCGGGCTCCGCGTCCATGGAGTCATCGGTGCCGGTGATGGAAGTGAGGGCGGTAGCAGCTGAGTCGGTGCTGGTGTTGATGGTCTTGTCTGAGGTGGTGCTGCTGCCCATGACCAGGACCTGGGGACAAGGAGATTTGGGAGTTATGTGTGTATCGAAATATTTTCTATCGAAATATACACAACTAGTTTCCGAAATTATTCAATAAATTTAAATATATGCATGCCACATTTTTGGCGAAACATATCTCCGATGTAATAATGTAGTTATATTCACTATGGGTGCGCCCACCACCGGGCCCTACACCCTCCACTGACCCTCGGATCTGATAACTCATAATTGCGACAACAGGCACTTGCACTAACTACAATCGCCATGAGAAACCAGACCCGAGCACCTTAATATGTAATAATTAAGTAATGTGTTGGATTTTAGAGGTTCATAATAATTAGTGGTTTACTAATTTACTAATTTCTATAATCCTGAGGATGCCACGGTTGTTGGCGAAACATATGTAGATTATTTATCTAGTTTTTGATTTCGGAATGGTGCAATGTACCGTCTTGCATGCTGGGTGCTCGGGTCTGGTTTCTCATGGCGATTGTAGTTAGTGCAAGTGCCTGTTGTCGCAATTATGAGTTATCAGATCCGAGGGTCAGTTGAGGGTGTAGGGCCCGGTGGTGGGCGCACCCATAGTGAATAGTTATAACTTAATTGCACCATGTTTGAGAAAAAAAAATTGTTTCATTTCATTTTAAATGAGGTGGCCCGTACTGTTTACTTATTATAAAGGAGATCTCACAGACAAATTGCTAGATCATCGCCTGAGATAATGCCCGAATTCCTTAGTCGACTCTTACGACACGGGAGGAAATTCAGCACTAAGCACACTTGCTGCAAATTATCAATGAGGAATCGACTTTATTCTGTAATTTCGGATTTATAATTATTCCACATACCTGCATGACGCAAACACAAAAAACAAAAATGTTACCCCAAAAAGTCTCACATACAAATATGATTGATATATCGCCCTCCCCTTTCCCGTGAAAGCCTTTAGAAATACCCCTTCCAGGCCACTTGTATTCTTTGTACCGGGTAACAGGGTTTTCCGGGAAATAGGTCGGTTTCCTGTCATCAGCACTTCCAACTCTGTTCCATTATATTGTAAATATAGTTTAACGCTTGTTGTTCATTGTGGTATTTTCCCTTGAGGGGGGTTTGAGTGTTAGTTTTATAATTATTAGTTTAGTTTAAGGAATATCATATTATATCTATTAGAACAGAGGTTACCAAACTTTTTTTACTCATAGGCCCCTTTTAAAAGTTAACTGGTTCTGGTAGACCCCCTACAGGCCTACACCATATACAAATTAATTGTGAACCTCAATTTTTTTACATTAACGTAGACCCCCACTGAGTCTCCTGTGGACCCCTGGGGGTCCACCTGGACCACTTTGGGAACCACTGTATTAGAACATGCCTGTTTTTCCGTATACTTAGTTCTTCATCATCATCATCACATAATAATCATTAATCACCTACTTTTCACTATCTTCGTTTCTACCTAAGGTTTCTATGTTTCTACCCTGTTTGTCTTGTTTCATTATTGCTGTTGTATATGTACCTATATGTCTAATATTTAATTTCAATTCGTAGGTATGTAGCTATAAAGAATATTGTATAAAATTAATAATTCAAAACCTATTCTATTTTTATAAATAATATTGACCTCTGAAACGCTGTCCCCTTCTTCCCCTATTACAGACAAGTAGACATAATGAATTTAAACAAAAGAAAACTACGGTAAAACTAAAGGATTAAAATAAAAAAACAATTTTTGAACAACGAGACTAATTTATTAAAATGAACGCGATAACAGGTCGTGGATGACTGATCCTGGTTTCTTTGGTAAATATTAAAATTGTTTACAAGAAAGACACGTACTCGTAACTTTGGGCGAGACGTATCCCCGGTAGCAGCCGATCTGGTAGGCAGCGATATGAAAATATTTCTGACCTTGTATTAAATTCTCGTATTAAAAGGTATGCTCAATAAGTTCCAACCGAAAATTGTTTAGCCAGACATGGATAATACATACAAATATACGTAGGTACGAGTAGGTAGGTACAGGGTCAGTCAATTTAGATCCATTAGCGATTTTTTTTTGTATTTTCTCACATTTCTGCGTAAAAAGCCACCCTATTAGCAAGGGCTCCAATTATAATTGAACATTTGACAAGGAGGGTTTCTAATCATTAACTTTGATATTGGGTTACCTTTAAGGTCTGTCCGCGTCATTTCATCCAAGAGGTTTTTAAGGTCATGTTTTTTATTCCGCGACTGGAATTATACGCACTAGAGAGGTATAATAATAATAATAATAATAAGCCCGCAGGGCAGCTTGTGGCGAGCTGTTGGGAGGTAGCGTTCCCACGGACCTGAAGTGCTCCCGGGGGAAGACCCTGTTCCTCATCTCCGGCGCCGGAGTGAGATCTGACGAGGAACAGTTCCCCCACCTCTGCCTTGCCTTTGCCGGCCGGGCAGAGTGGAGTCGCGAGAGCTATGACAGCTCGAGGGTGGACGTGCCCGTCAGTAAGTGGCGAGTTGGCTTCGGTTTAAAGTCCAGGGGCACCCCTCCACCCTAGCCGCTCACCAAATGTGCCCCCTTTGTCGCTCCGTGCGTGCGGCCGTTTCAGGGGGCCCATGAAATGAGTTGGCGAGTCACCGCCTGCCACCTAAACAATTATGAGACTTGGTTGTAATGGCAGGTGTCCGTTAGTCTCCTTCAATAGCCCGATTTCCAACCCCACCCAAAATTCAGCCCCATAGCCCATGACCTTGTTTCCCATCGCATGACAGAGCTCTGCACTCCAATAGTCTTGCACATGGCGGAGACCATCGCCGGGTGTATCATATTGTGCGTTCGGCGATGGTATCCGTCATGTGTATCCAACACGATATTAAAGTTCTCTTAAAAGGGCCTCTACATCTTGGCTACGGCCCGATGCACGCCTCTCAAAGGACCGGGACTCTGTAGTCCCGAGAATTTCAAAAGAGATAATAATAATAATAATAATAAGCTTTATTTGATTCCATGCAAAATAATAATATTTACAAATAACAGTTCATTTTAATACACTTAAACAAGTTAATAATATAAAAAAAAACAGATAATTAAAATTTGGTAAGAATTTTTTTTTAATTATTTTTTAATGGACCCCAATCGGGTAAAAGCCTCCTCCAAAGTCTTCCATTTTTTCCTGTCGCTTGCAGTGTCGATCCATGCACGACCCGCCACCGACATTACTTCGTCTGCCCATCTCGCGCAAGGCCGACCTCTCGCTCTAGTGCCTGGCGGGCCAGACCACTTTTATTATTCTTTAGTCCACCTATCATCTCTGTATCTAGCCACATGCCCTGCCAGTTCCATTTTCTTTGAAGTGAGAAAGTAAGTGCCTCGGTTATTGGTGGTTTCTCTCCGGATTCTGTATTTCTCACTTTGTCTTTAAGTTTTAAACCTAGGTAGCTTCTCTCCATTTTTCTTTGACTAGTCTGGATCTTGTTTTTAGTTTTGAGGTCGAATATCCAGGTTTGACACCCATAGGTAAGACATGGGAGAATTTCTGAGTCCATAACTAACTTTTTGGTAGGCAGCGGAAGCTTTGATTAAATATTCTTTATGAGCCCAGTACTTCCGCCAAGTGATCGCTACTCTTCTGTCCACCTCCTCAATACCTATATTTATGAAAGGAGGTCTGCTTTCCCAGGTATATATACTTATCTACGAACTCGAGAGGGACGTCATTAATTGAAATTATGGAATTAATGTGGTGGTTAGTCATAACTTTCGTTTTGTCGAGGTTTATTTCCAATCCAACCGTTGCACTGGTTTGTTGTAAGTCATTTAACATAATATTTAAATTATGAGAAGATTCCGAAAACAAGATGATATCGTCGGCGAACCTGAGATGACTCAGATTATTCCATTAATATTGATACCTTGCGTGGACCATGGTAAGCCTTCCATTATGTGTTGTAAAAACAGCTATAAAGATTTTTGGAGAGATCGGGTCGCCCTGTCTCACGCCCCTTTTTATATGTATTTTTCACCCACTCTATCAAGTTGACTCTACTTGTACTATTGTTGTAAAGGTTTTTCAGGATATTGATGTATTTTTCTTTAATTTTTTGTGATCTTAATGCTTCCAAATGCTCGCGTGTGATATCGAGTCGAAAGCCTTTTAATCAATATAAATGCTATATACAGTGGCCTACGGAACTCCAATATTTCTCTATTACCTGATCTACCACTTGTATATGATCCATAGTGCTGAAGCCGCTTCTGAATCCGGCTTGTTCTATCGGTTGATGTAAATCAATATCTGGGATAGTCTTTCTAGAAGGCATGAGGCAAATAGTTTGTAGAGACACGGCATCAAGCTTATTGGGCGGTAATTCCCTATGTCGGCTGGGTCTCCTTTTTTATACAATAAAATGATTTCGGATTCGGTCCATGCGGTCGGCACAGATTCTTCTTCCAGTACTTTGTTAAATAGTAGAGTTATTGGAGTCAATAGTAGACCTTTAGCAAACTTGATGTGTTCGTTGGTTATACCATCTGGGTCCCGGGCTCCTCTCTGCTTAAGCTTCATAATTTGTTTTAAGATTTCAGACTCTATGAACTCAGGAATTGGACAGGCTTCTATGCAATGGTTGTCAGCAGTCATTTGAGTTTGAAATTGTGGGTTTGGCTGGCAGTAAAGCTTTTTGTAGAACTCTGTAGCTACCTTTATGATCTCCATTCGAGACTTACTTTTCGAAGAGCTGGTTTGCAGAAATGGAATCCAAGCTTTCGTTCTATTTAATACTTTGTAAGCTTTTTGGATGATTTATAAGTATCCAGATATCTCTGTATAGTGTTTGATCTGTATGAGTCATAGCATCTTCTTACTCTCTATTGGTAACTTTATAGAGTTCTTTCAGTTTATCCTTGTCTGTTCTGTTTAATTTAGGCTTATTTTAAGTTTTGTTCTTTCTTTCATGAGCTTTAGTATTTCTTCTGGTAAGATCTTATTCTTTTTTGACGCTTTAATGTCTTTTGTGCTTTCTAATACACAGTTTGCTATTTTCTGGCAGTAACTTTCGGCTTCGTACATCTTGTGTGTCTCTATAAGTTGTAGGTACACAACGTTTTAAGTTTTCAAGGTATATCTCTTGGTCTTCTAATGATTTTAACTTCCTTGTGTGGTTGAAAAATTTCGTCTACATTTTTCGTTTGTTTTCAGGCAGATTGTGGCTCTAAGTAGTCTGTGATCTGATCCGAAAGAGAATGACGTTATTACTTTATAGTTAGAAATTAAACAAGGCTTTGTAGTTAAAATATAATCAATTTCATTTCTCGTATTTTTATCGGGAGATATCCACGTCCATCTATTCTTTTGTTTTGACTTAAACATTGTATTCACAATTTTAATTTTTTGTACTCACAAGCATATTGGATCAATCTTTTCACCGCGACTACTTCTATTTCCATAACCATATTTACCGGTTACTAAATGTTCATGGTCCTTGGTTAGCCCAATTTGTGCATTGAAATCTCCCATGCTGATAGTATGTGTCGTAGGGAGGCAGAATCGTGAGCTTTCGCCAGATCTTCGTAGAACTTGTCAATTTCTTCTTGTGATGAGCTTTCCGTGTAGGGGCGTACGCCTGTATAATTGTGATAGGTGGTTTTCTCCCATTCAGTGTGTAGTACACAAACTCTTTTGATATTCCATTTAAAAAGTATTATATTTTTCTTATATTTTTCTTGACTAGGAAACCCACACCGTATAGGCCTTTGGTTTGGCCTAGGTAATACATAATGTAGTCGTCATCTTCGACGATTTCTCGCCCAATCGACGTATCTCGCACAAACCCACTATATCGTGGTTAATATTTTGTAAAGCTACTTTTAATTCAGTTAGTTTAGCTTCTGAGGATAGAGATCTTGCATTGAAGGTGCAAACTTGTAAGTTGAATTTATTTTCTTGTGATTTTTCCTTGGGTTTTTGGAGGGTTTGGTCGAACACTCCCGCGGTGACCGGGCCGTACTGGGAGAGGATGAGATGAGTCTAGCTGCTGTGATGGCTATTCTAGATTATTTTGTGATGTCGTTACTTGATAAGTATCTTTCGAAGTAAAGACTAATTTTGGTTTTTGTTTTATGTAGTCCTTTATGTTGGTGGCTTTATTTTTCTTGATGGTTGACTTATTTCATGTTGAGTTTTAGAGCCGCCAGGAACGAATGTCTTTGGTGACTCGGAGAGGGTCCTTTTATTAGACTGGTTGTGAGGGGGCTTGTTACTCAAAACAATAAGTTTGTCATATTTTATGAAGGCGGTTTTGCCTGCTATTCTTTCGTTCTGTAGTTGAGCTTGGAGTTCTTTACGCTTATTTAGAACCTCAATCGGGTAATCTTCTTTATATAATATGGCGGTCTTTTAGACAGGACTTGTTTCTCTGAATATTTAATTTGAAACCCATGTTAGTAAATGTTATTACTATTGGTCGAATTTTTCGCATTTCTTACCCATTCTTCCTTACAGTCTCAATTTTGTTACTGTCAATTGGGAGGCTGAAGTAAGTTTTAATTATGTCAATAACCTTCCCTCTAATTCATTATAAGACTTTTCGCGTTCTTCGACTCCGAACATTACTAGGTTTTTGCGTCTAATATGTCTTTCCAAGACATTTATTTTGTATTTGTTCTTGCATTGCTTTCTCTAAAAGTTCATTTTTTAATTCGAGCTGGTAAATTTTTTCATTAATGCTGTGGTGTATTGTTTGATTATATCTTCCTTCATTTCTAAATATGTCCTGTTTCTTGTTTTCATATCTTGTTGCATTTGGAGTAGCATTCTTTTACTTCTTCCATATTGTAGCTCTAGACGATTATGTTACGGGCGGCAAAAAGAACAGTCGCCCCTCTTGAGTCACCACCACAACACACAGTAAACTCGTAGTCTGCGTGACAAACGTTGTAAGCGAGCGAGTAGACCTAGACAGGCAGGCGCGGTGAGGCAGGGAAGCGGGAGCGGGCGACTCGGAAACAAACAGTTGGTCGAAGTGAGTGCAGGCGCACGGTGTTACCTTCGGCAGTCCTCGGAAGCGCTCGTTAGACTTCGACAGCGGTCGGGCCGATCTGTGACAGGTGCTCAGCTGTTTAGTTAACTTATTTGGGGTAGGTCAGGATCACAACTTAAAACTTGCAAAATGTTTTTTGTCACCACAGTCCAACGAAGCAACAAATTAGAAATCTGTTTTCACTATTTCGTACCTCAACTAATGCACTGTATTTTGACTATAAATATACGAATATACGTTAGTTTTAATAGCTCGAAAATCTACAAATTGTGGAGCGTTAGCAAATACGATACTATCCCAACGACGTTTTTGTCATATACCCTGGGTCTACTCTGAAGTGACGATAAACGAAGTATCGGCCGAATATCGAGGTGTTTCCTACTACGAACTTCCTTCGATCGGATCAGTCGCGCCGTTTTTTCATTCGGTCCGACCGAACTCTATTTGACAGGTATAAGGCTAGATAATAGAAAGCTTATAATATTAGTCAATGTTAATTATTCTCTATGGTTCCGAATGAGTTGTGAACATGAAGATTCGGTCGGGCTTCGGTCGGACCGAAAGATTCGAAAGCGGCATTTCAGAGTAGACCCCCTGCATACCACGCCATAAGTCCAGGGTTCAAATCTTCGAATACCAGTACGTGCAAACATTTATAAATGATAAATAGTAATTGTACTATATATGACTGAATATAGGAATTTGTAAAATACATTAATTATTGTAGTGATACAGCCCGTTATGTCCACAATAAAATTCTCGCAAAGTGTAAGCGAGATCTTGCACAATAAAATGAACTTGCTTAAAATGAAAGCTTTAAAATGAACTTGCTTATTTTCCAAGTATTTCGAAAATAGTTTGTAATGTATGTATTTATAATCACTGCTTAGTAGGTACCTGCGATTCAAGATCTTAGAAATCTTATTGTGGTAAATTACATACATACATACATATAATCACGCCTTTATCCCTTACGGGGTAGACAGAGCACCAAGGGCCGATAGGACCACATGGTGCCACTTCTGACCAATTTTGAGGGTATAGTTGAGATGTACAAGTTCGGTTAGTAGTGACAGGTGGTCAGCCCATCGCCTTCAAAACACCAAGACCCTCTTGTCCCTCTACTGACCTGTACAGTATGCCTGGGAAGAGAAGCAGCTGTAGTATTATACGTTTTTTTTTTCACTCCCAGAGCAGCATTACAATTAGTTCTGCAAGCTTACATTTTAATCGACTAAGAAACTTAGGGGTGTTCCCTCATGCGATGCTAGCAATATCACCAATCTTTTATATCAGGATCTCCTTCGTGATTTTACGTGAACTACAGCTTTAATTTAATTTTGTTCTCGGTTGTAGTTACTACTTAATAATACTGTCACAATGCTTCATTAACCATAATTAAGTTAAGCTTAACTTAGACTAAATATAACAACGCTATATTCTTTGGTGCGAAATCTCGGCTTGTGGGCTCTACATCTTAAATAACGCACATTGAACATACTGTGTAAGCTAAATATACATACATACTATGTCAATGCAATGTTGCATGTCTATCAACTGTCGCGTCAGTAATGGCTTTCATTCATTCTATCTCATAAAAGGTAGAAAAAACCTACCTACATAACATAAAAGATTCATTCATTTACTTGGCACGTAATAAAAGCGGCTCGACCTATATAAATTGTTGGTACCTTTAGGCCGGCCACATACATGCGGAATTCCGTTAAGGAATTCCGTTGCGGAATATCGAATCGCAATTTCGAACGCAGCAACTCCATATACAATCAATGACCTATCACACACGAACAGTAGTTTTCCGTTCGAATTGGTATTCGATTCGAAATTCCGAATGATTACCTGTGCGTTCGGAAACACGAAGGGAAAAAAACCTTTCCGAACGCAAGTCTCTCATAGATTTTGGTATGAGTCGCATCACACATCGTTATTTCGAACGGATCGCCACCAGTGTGACGACCGCGGACCGAAGTGAGTAGGTGTATTTACGGTGTAGGTCGGTCCCGCGCACATGAGCTTGTGCCCGCGATGTCTGATATCGAACATTTAATAATAAGCGTTGAAAGTTACCCATGCTTAGTGGGACACTAATCATGAAGATTACACACATAACACAGATAAAAACGAACTGGCATGGCAAGCCATGCTAAAGACATTACAGCGACTATGAGTCTTACAATGGATAAAAAAAACAAGTACATGTAAGTGTTTATTTTTTATTAATTATAGTTTAATTTTTTTAAATATTTTGAATACCTATTATTCTTTCACGATATTGAAATGATATTTCTCCAGCCGGTGAAACGAAATATTCGGCAAAATTGTCTCTTATATCTCGTCCAAGGCGATTTGACCTGGTCGGTGTATTGAATGGCATTTCGTGGAAGTAATGGGACAACGTATCTTTAAAATTGTAACCATCTCTTCTTCTCACAAAATTGTGTAAAACGCAGGCTGTTTTGGTAACCAATACAGCGAAATCGGGGGGTATAGTCATAGAAGTATGAAAAATCTCCATTTGTTTGATAGAATATCCGAATGCGCATTCAACTAACCTCCTAGCCGACGAAAGTCTGTAGGTAAAAAATCCGTTTTTTGTTGTCAAGTTACTTCTAGGGTTATGGTCTAAGAAATTGATTTCCTTTGGGAACGCTTCATCACCAACAAATACGTAGGCATTATGGACTATCAGTACCTGGTAATGCTTGATCTTCTGGTAAATTTAAGCGGTTGTCGGTCAGTTTCTTAGCAAATGTCCAGTTTTTAAAAACATTGCTGTCGCTGTCTCTACCGTATGATCCCACGTCGATTGCAGTAAAACAATAGTCAGCGTCGGCTATGGCCATTAATATTATTGAGTGATATTCTTATAATTAAAAATATGAAGAACCACTATGCAATGGTGAAATCAAAACGTATAAGTTTCGTCCACACGCTCCAACACAATTCGGGAATTTAGTACGATTGTAAAAATTATCGGCGATCTCCATCCAACGTTGTCTAGATGACGGTGGTTTCATTTCGACAGGTTGAGGGTGTCCCAGATAGCCTTACATGTTTCTCGAATTAATGCAGATATGGTTGAACTGCCCATATTAAAATCGAAAAAAAGTTCTTCGAAGTTTTTTCCCGTACACAAGAATCATCTGAAACAATAATATATTCATTATACATAATATTTTATCGTTAAAAAATATTAATCTATATCTTTATTATAGGTAAAACAACCTCAAGAAAAAGTGGACTTATATCCGCGATTATTATAGAAAAGACCAGCAGAGAATTAATAATACACCATCAGGATCTGGAGCAAAGATTGAAAAAAAGCCATACATATATGCACCATTCCTTGAATTTTGAAGTCCACCTTCAAAAGAAGGCAGTAAGTTGACTTGACATTATATTATTTATTTTGGTGTTTATACTAAACTTGAAACACAATATTAATTTCAGATTCACAAGGCAACTATGGAAAATAGTAACTCAGATACCCAAAATGAGCCAGATGATATGGAATCAAGTTTATTAATCAAAGTCCAGATACGGAGGCTTCACAGCAGCAAAATGAAGATGCAATTCTGGAAGCTCCAGTAGCCACATCCAGTCAAACAAGTACCACTACGATAGGCACTAAAAACAAAAAAAACATACCAGAGAAAATTCTTAGTATTTTAGAACGACGTGGTGCATCACAGCCACCTTCCACAAACGCTCCCCATAGAAGACGACGATGTTAAATTTTTATTAAGTTTCCGTGGTGATATGAAAAGAATGACTACAAGCGAGAAGTGTTAGATTTTAAAGATTGAAATGCTACAATGGTCAAAAGAATAATAAATAGTGAATCTCATATTCTCGCCCTTCAACAGCAGCTAACTGTTCAAATCTTGGTAGTTACTACTCTAGCCCTTCTCCGTCCCCCAATAGTTATACACAAGCACAACGTCGTCACTTTTACGAAGAATAAATTATCGTGAATCTCCATATTCTCGCCCTTCCAAAGCATCTAATTGTTCAAATCCTAGAACTTACTACTCTAGCCCTTCGCCGTCCCCGAGTAGTTCTGTGCAAGCTCCTTTGAGTTCCCTCAATACTGGTTCAAAAAATCAGCCAATCTTTATACAACAATCACATAATCATCTGAATATTGCAGAGGAAAATTCAGTTATGGATAATAACAATCATGTTTTCAAATCTATGGATAATTCTCAAGTGCTGGTACTATCGCAAGAATCATTGAACAATTCACAAGTAGTTGTACTAAACTCGCAAGAATCATTTGACAATTCTCAAATGGTAGAACCAATTGAAAAATATATTTCCTTTAAATAATAGATGTTACCTTAATGTTAGTTCATCAAGTAATGTTACCTTAGTATTATCGGACTAATAAATGTTACCTAATTTATAAATGTTATTAATTATCTATATCTATCTTCTAAACATATAATAAAATTGTAAGGGATCAATGTTTGTGCACGCTAATCCCAGAAAAGGCTGGACCGATTTCGATGCAGTTTTCAGGAATATATTGTGACAGGTCCCTCTTAACATATAGGCTACTATTTATCCCGGGAATTTTTTTTAATCCCGGATAATTTTGACTTTTTTTTCTGCAGTCCACGCGGGCGGAGTCGCGGGCGTCCACTAGTACATATAATAAAATTGCAACGGATCAATGTTTGCGCACGCTAATCTCAGAAATGGCTGAACCGATTTCGATGCAGTTTTCAGGAATATATTGTGACAGGCCCCACTTAACATATAGGCTACTTTTTATCCCGGATAATTTCGACATTTAGTTTTTTCTGCAGTCCCACGCGGATGGGCAGTCGCGGGCGTCACTAGTCCTAGACTAGTAGTACGTCAGTAATAAATATTACTTACCTAAATGTAACAGCAAGTTTCTCTTCCGCGGGATGCTAATCTCATAGGTGTGTCTCTTTTCGTAACTTTTTCTATTATTTTATATAATAATTCGTCGAAAGAGTTTATAGACATCCGATAATATTTAAAAAATTTCTCGGGATTGGCTCGTAGTTTGGCTCTTTTTACATAATATTGACTGTCTTGCAATCTTTGTGTGTTAAGGGGATGCACCCAATAACGACGGCGAGGTATTTTCTTCTTAGCTAGATACAGCAACAATGCAATCGCAATCAAATAATCTTCGTCCATATTCGATGACACAATGTCCGATCTCAGTAGCTACCGGCTCTCGACTGAACCTTGTTATACCGAACGGAAATAAACGTAGTGTGTGATGTATTACGGAATCCCGGACGATATTCCGCAACGGAATTCATTTACTTGGCACGTAATAAAAGCGGCCCGACCTATATAAATTGTTGGTACCTTTATTGTGGTTTTTCCTCGAAACAAACAAACATAATATGTGTATTAATATTTTAGCCCAAGAAATAAAATCTACTCTGGAATAAGACGGTTTGTTTTGACAGGTAAATTAACATTGGACTCGAAATTACATCTCGGTATATATTGTGTATTTATCTTGGAGAGTGTTGGAGGTTGGAGCCAACTCCCGGCCAGTCCCGGCCAATGTTTTGTTTACATAATAGAAATAGGTACTTTCAAATAAGCTAAAACGTAAGAAGAGAACTTATACATGTCATTATTAAAATCATAGGTACATATAAAATGCTTTGCCCTGAATGACTGAGATATCAACACAGAGGCTAATCTTAGATTTCTGAAACTGAAATGTGTGTTCTTTGACGTAGGTATCCGATAATTCTAAAGGGTGCAAAGTCGTGGGCGTCCGATAGTTTTAAATAAATCACAGTGCAGAAAATAACCCTTAATTCGCTCATCCATTCGGCTAGCCTGAAGTATAAATATCTTAGCCTGTCACCGGTTGCCATGGTAACCCGATAATAATATGTTTCAATACCGTTTTTACGCAGTACCTAACTGGTACTCTGGTAACAGAAACTGCAATGGATGGCGTCAAACGTGGGGCCTTATTTACAACAGAGTAGAGTAGGTGACATTAGCTCAGATACAGTGAGAGTAAAAATAGATTTTTTATCCCAGGCAATTATAAAATTTTCAAATAAAAAACAATCTAACCGTAAGTAGAAAACGTTTAAATGAATAGTTCCTTTAGATGATGGCGTTACTACTTATACGTATTTTTTTTATTCGGGATATAAACGGTTGACAATAATTAAAATTAACACAATATATACAACTTCTTCTTTAGCCTAATTGCAGTCCACTGCTAGACGTAGGCCTCCCCCAGGCACGCCGCAAGACTACTGCTACAGGGGGGTTTTGCCCATAGTCACCACGCTGGGCAGGCGGGTTGGTGAGCGCAGTGTGATTTTCGGACTATGTTGTCAGTACGGGAGGCGCTGCTTCCCACCGCCCGGAAACCCTTAATCGCCTCGTACGATACCCACGGGCAGGCATGGGGTGGTACAAACTCTACTCTGCCGGCACCACGCGGCATATATACAACTATACACTGCTTAAAATGAGATACTTTGCCATATTTATATGATAACGTAGCAAAAATGTGAATGTGAATTATCTGTGCTACTGCATACAACGACATAACACTGCACGAAATGAACCCTAAATTTAATATATGTATATGGATATAATATACTGAGTTGGCTTATTTGGCCAACATTGTCAAACAACATGGCACAGATGCGCTACCTCGATTCTCAAGTGAATTACACGCCGCTTTAATATGGAAATAAACAAATTTTCCCTCCAATTTCGACGATTTCTGCACAATCATGTCATTTCTACTGACAAGATAAAGAACGAACAGATAATGGAATGCTTTTCTCTTCATATCATTCATTCATTCGCCCGTTCTATGTTTGATTTCGACGTTTTCCAAAAAAAATGCGTTATATGTCATGACTCATTTTTTTAACAAAAGACGGTATGAAGCACTATAAAAAAAATATCTAAGTTTAAATGGCTGAACCGGGGCTTCACTAGATTACTCAGCTGCATCTCCTTCGGGCATTCTCTCAAGAAATAAGCTAGCATCTAGTCATATTTAGGCAGGCAGACATGGGGTGGTACTATTATACGTTACTGACACCACGACATAACGTTTACCGTTAATTATTTTAAAACAAAATTAATAAGTTTCTTGAAATTTCGAATTGTATACCCTTGAGTACAAACAATCGCCCCAAAATGTGTCGATATCAAATATTGACACCATAACATTCATTTACGTTAAATAAATATAAGTACAAAAGATACTTGTTTACATTTGATCGAGGTGTCACAAAGTTACGACGAATAGAAATTGAATCGATATATAATTATTGAACTCCACCTATTCAATACCAGTGAATACTTTCAGGTAAATAATGGGTAGAGACTTGCTTCGTATTTGCTTGATAATTAGCTTTTCATAGAAATAACAGTTATAATATTTTATCTTGTGTGTTTTTCTGTGTACAATAAAGAATAAAAAAAAAACAGTGATATTATTATTTGTTTGTGATTAAATTGAAATTTAGGAGTGTTTGTAAGACTAAATTGCTTTTCATAACATGACATTTGTTATTTTCTTCCTGTAATAATACACACATGTCCTTCTTCAGTTCATTCAACATTTTCTTAGGTCTTCTTTTTTCTCTATAACCATCTACATTCATGGCTAACGCTCTCTGTAAGATGTTCTTTCTTGTTCTAATCATTCAAAAAATTTAATATACCAACAAATTCATTTTTGATGTGAGTAAAACTATCCTCAATTGATACAAAATAGATTTCGCAAGTATTAGGGAACAGTATCAAATATGAAATTGAGTAAAGATCCGTAAGGGCGCGGTCGCATGGGTGGTTGCTCATTCTTGTCTTATTCTCTTTCTATAATTTTACTTTGTCCGCGTGAATTTCATATGCATATGTTATTCTGATGTACTTAAAGCTACATGGCTATGAAGTTTTATCAAAATCGGTTTCAAAATCGGTTTAGTATATCCTTTATTGAAGTTTTGCAGTCAATGGCAAGCTTATCTCTACCAGAGATCTCTTAAGCAAGTAAGTTAACAACAGTTTTTGTGTGAAAGAGCAACAAACATCTTCCAATCATCTTCAGATTCTTGCAAATCTCGTTTGTTATGTCAGTGGCATAGGATTTGTTTTCTATTCACGTTATGAAGAACTACTGAACAGATTTTATTAAAAATATATAGGGAAATACGGGAATTCTAATTCAAGACGAAGTCGTGGCCATCTACCAGTGGAAAATAAGAATTTTTATATATATTGTATTACCTAGTCCCACACTAAGATCCCTAAGGTCTTGTTTCGTGGGTACTAAGCAACGGTATATAAATACATAGATAAGTATAGAAACATCCATGAGTCGGAAACAAACATCGATATTCATCACACCAATATTTGCACCTACCGGGATTGGAACCCAGGACCTATGGCGTCGCAGGCAGGGGCACTACCAACTACACCAATCGGCCGTCAATTTTTAAAACTTCTAATCATCAGCTACTCTATCATGTTTTCTTTTGATCCGGGACAAGTACTTATGTGTGCACCCTTACATGATAAGGGTGGGACAAGGTTATTTCGCACACCCCGGTCAATGGCAATATATAAGATTATAGATATATTCTTTTGTTAGAATTCGATTTATGACTGGATATTATATTTTTGGTCGAATAAAAATAGTTTTCGTGTGCCGATGCAGGGCTTCATTAGGATACATCAGCTGCATCTCCTTCCGTGCATGTCGTAAGAGTCGACTAAACAACTAAGGGAGGTTTTTTCAGCTAGCAACTTGTTATTAATCTTTTAGCCCGTTAATGCTAATCTAGCCTGATGGATCTCTTTCATGAGCTGTGGCTACTCCATTTTGTACAGTTTAAATGTATGTATTTTCTATACAGTGTGATTTTTGGTCGTCAACGTTTGCAAAAACTACGGAATCTCCTCATCATCACGTTCATTTTTCTCCATGGAAGCATACCTGGGTAGTGTCTGGTTCCCAAGATATTAGGGTCCAAAGTTGAGTAAATAGACTGCGTTTTTCTACATAAATGCACATTAACGCGCGTAGCAAGATTTTTTTATTAGAAATAATTAATATCTGTCTATGAGAACACTAGCATAAACACTAGACATTATAAATTTCACCCGATCAAGTAATATATATTTTTTTTAAATTTACATCGTTTCCCAGAATTTTTTTTGCATAAAATTACTTTATTTGATGTAGGTAGAGAGTACGAACGCTTCGTTAAGGGTGGCAACGAAAAAACATCCTGTATAGTCGGCTATTTTCTTATTTTTCATTTTAGCATATTCCTTTCTTATATAGTATACCTAGTAGGTAAGTATGTAATTTCGAGAAAGTAATTACCAAAGTTAATCTATCAAGGAAAACTACTGGTAGGGTTCCAATTATGGAACCATCGATTAATTTGCCCAATGACACCTTGATTCGACAAAAGATCGAGTTTCCGCTTTTAGCTAACTAGATTTCTATACATATCTTTAATACATATAAAGGTACCAACATATTACGAAAATGTATCCCCAAAATAGGGTTACTATTACTCATCAACTTTCTGTCCTTACCCTATTATTTATGCTATCTTATCGGCCCCCTTATTAACTACATAAATACATACATGCATACATATAATCACGCCTTTATCCCTTACGGGGTAGGCAGAGTACCAAGGGCCGATAGAACCACATGATGCCACTTCTGACCAATTTTGAGGGTATAGTTGAGATGTACAAGTTCGGTTAGTAGTGACAGGTGGTCAGCCCATCGTCTACAAAACACCAAGACCCTCTTGTCCCTCTACTGACTTGTACAGTATGCCCGGGAAGAGAAGCAGCTGTCGTATTATACGTTTTTTTTTCACTCCCAGAGCAGAATAGAAGATACCTAACTAGCAAAAGTGAAAATTGTACAAAAATCGCTGATTGCTTGTCAAATTCGTATTACGTAAAATGAATTTCAAAGGAACTTCTCAAGGCGAATATAGTACAATTATCGCTATCACATTGCTTCGGCTTCACTATTGCTTTTACGTAATCAGGGGGCGGAACTGTTATGTATTATGTTGGCTTTCTAATTTAATAAATAAATAAATTTACGGGGTTTTCTATGGTTCGTGGTATCTAATATGGTTTCTCCCGAAACTCATACTGCCAAGGATTTGTCGTTTGTTTCACGGTCGGCTGTCTGCCTGACGCTAATCCAGAACTACTTACCAGAACTGCACGATCATAAAGGAGATCACGTTTAGCATAACGAGGACAGAGATAAGTTGCTAATTATTGTTTGAGAGAATGTCAGAGTTCTTTAGTCGACTCTTACGACATGCACGGAAGGAGATGCAGCTGATGTATTCTAGTGAAGCCTCGCAAGGGTACGTACTCTATACGTCAATTAAAGTAACTTTATGCCAAAAAAAAATGCTGGGAAATAATGTAATTTAAAAAAAAAAAAACTTGATCGGGCGAAATTTATTGTGTCCAGTGTTTCTGCTAGTTTTATCATAGATATTAATTATTTCTCGTGAAAAAATCTTGCTACGCGCGTATTTGTGCATTTATGCACAAAAACGCAGTCTATTTACTCAACTTTGGACCCTGATATCTTGGGAACCAGACACTTGCCAGGTGTGCTTCCATGAAGAAAAATGATCGTGACGATGAGGAGATTCCGTAGTTTTCGGGAACGTTGACAACCAAAAAACATCCTGTATAAATCTTCTGTTCGTGTGTTTGTAATTAAACTCCTTCTAAACGGCTGGATCGATTTTGGTGAAATTTTTTGAGTGTGTTCAAATGGTATAGATTCACAATTCGGTCAACTAGAACAAGTTTTACTGCAGTCTACGCGGGCGTCCACTAGTCTCTGGAAGAAAGATAATCTTTTTGAGGTCTCAAGCTTAGAGCAACACGGGTTCCTAGCCGCGTTGCTCTAAGGTCTCAAGTGACAGTTTTAGAATATAAAAATCCGTATTTGAAATGATATTTTATTGTACATGCCCGTGACTGAGGGTTGAATATACGTCATCCGACCGGAAGGCGCACGTCTTAACCGTTGCGCTATCACAATTTATTCCTGAAAGAAATAAAACGTAAAAGAAATTGTTAAAAGCCTCTCCACCTAGTCAAAGACCAATTGGATCCCCTGTAATGCACGGGGTAACTCAGTTTGTACGCTTTTTACCCCCTTTCTGCCACCCTCGAGGCTTTTGCGAGGTAAAAAATGTGTAATAACGTGAAGGTATTTCTTGTTAGGGGTAAGATGTAATTGAAAGTGTTCTGAACATTTTGTAATGGGATAACAAGCTTTTACAAAGATGCTTGGCGTCACATATGTATCAAATAAAATTATATAATAAATCATCATTTTCAAACTCTAGAATGAATATACAGGGTGTAGGTGAAAGCCAGGCAAATACTGAAATGCTGAACAAGTACCATTCTGTTGAGCTATACGACAGTGTTATTACTAGCAGGAAATGTATTTTTGATATGATTTTCAGTAATCTTTGCTCTCCGCGCTAATTGTACCTATCGGGCGATCCTGTGACTAATTAAATGGGCTTATTAGTTATTGTGTGACCCATTTCTGTTTTTTGGATCAATTGTGACTCTCCATTAAGGTTGATCAGTTTTATTTTTTAAATTTTTTGAGGGCAACTTTTTTTTGAAAATCATCTTTTGGTTAAAATCTTATTTTTATGTCATTATTTAAGGTCGAATTAAACGAACTAAACAATTTTTTTCCTGAAAATATAAAAAAAATGTCCGGAAAAATTCGGAATTTTCCTGCGAAAATTTTCAGTGTTTTCCGCCTCAGAATCATGGTCTGAAGTCATGGTATCAATATTTGCCTGGCTGTCACAAACACCCTGTATAAGACCATTCCTATGCTGATGCGGGGCTTCACTAGAATACATCAGCTGCATCTCCTTCCGCGCATGTCGTAAGAGTCGACTAAGGAACTCGGGCATGCTCGAGAACTGGTCACTGACCATTCACATCTATCCCAGATATGCTAATCGTGACTGTGGCATCTCCTTTACAATCCTGCACTACTGGCTACCCCATTTCGGGAACTCAACTGTATATATATGTATGTATGTATCAAGAATCGGTATCTAAATCAAAGTTCCCATAAGCCAAACCACAATAGCTGTTGACATACGAGTACATGCAGAACCTTAGTTTGAAACAGTGGAACAATGGACGTGGTATTCCTAATTGACATGGATACAGTGCAGGTGCAGTCCGGGTGCAGTCTAGGTGCAGTCAATTGTCAATAACGATTGCGATGCATATTGAAGTTATTGTTCGATTGGGGATTGTTCATAAAACAATGAAGGAGCGGAAGAAATATTATATTTTAGGTTTATTGGAGAATTGATATCAGATTAAAACACATTACGTATCAGTAAAGCGGTGATAGCCCAGTGGTTAAGACGTGCGCCTTCCGAGCGACGGGCGTAAGTTCGATCCCAGTCACGGGCCTGTACCACTGAATTTATTTCATTTACGGATTTTCTAAGATTGTCACTTAAGCGAGAAATAGAAGAAGCAACCCGAGAAGGGTTGGCGTCAGGCAGGCAGCCAGCCGTAAAACAAACGCCAAATCTTTGGCAATATGAGTTTCGAAAGAAACCATATTGCGCCGACCTCATTTACAATGGGAGAAGGACAGGAAGATAATAATTACGTATTCTATTATTATCTAAAAAAAAAGCATTATATTTCATCTAATTTAATCGGACAGATTCGCGGAAACAGCAAATAAATCAATTCACCAAACTCCAAAACGTATTAAAAAAGAAGAAAGAAGAAGAAGAAGTATGATTCCGAGCTAAGCAGCATTGCTGCCGCAGCAATACTGGTCCGTATACATTGTCTACAGGTTTATACAGGATGTTTTTTTGTGGCCACATTTAACAGAGGGTACGTACTCTATACATCAAATAAAGTAAGTTTATGCCAAAAAAAAGCTAATCTGGCAGTGTCCAGTGTTTATGCTAGTTTTTTCATAGACAGCATGAAAAAATCTTGTTACACGCGTCAATGTGCATTTATGCAGAAAAACGCAGTCTATTTACTCAACTTTGGACCCTAATATTTTGGAAACCAGACACTTCCCAGGTATGCTTCCATGGAGAAAAATGAACGTGATGATGAGGAGAATGCGTGGTATTCAGAAACGTTGACGACCAAAAATCATCCTGTATAAGAGTATATTTCGAGCTACGCAGGAATGTCGCAGTGGCAGCACTGCAGTGGCAGCACTGCTGCGCCAGCACCTACGTGAAAGTTTTGTTTGACAAGTATACAATCACCACGAACAGCACAACACTACTGCGGCAGCAGTGCAGCGTGCTGCTTAGCTCGGAATCATACCTGCTCCCCTTAATAATTGATAAAGGTCGACAGGGAGATGATGAAGAAGAATATTGCAAACGATAAGAATCGCTGACAAATTCAATTAAATTTTGTAGAGTTAGCACAAAAATCTCAAACATTCCTCTAAATTGCGCTTTTCAATTAAGTTTTATTACAATCGCTTTCCACGCTAATGTGAACGCTACCTTACCCCAAGGTAAAAGTAGGTTACCCTGCTATATTATTTATGTACATACGTACATATGTACTATCGTCACATTTGCGTAATGTCTGAGTGTCTCTGAAATCATGAAATAAATAATGAAAAAGGAGTGCGACGGGATACAGACAGGAAAAAAGATTCTATGAAATTGAACTTAGGTATAAGCTTATTATTAAATAGTTCATCTGTTGATAATATTGTGTAACAAATTGGCGAAGTGTTGAAGGTCTAGTAAAGAGCATTCGAAACTGAGGAGTAATTTTACAATCATTTGTAAAATTATTATACCTATCTATACAATGTTAGTTCCTCTGCACTTCTAAACGTGGCTGTGGGACCTCGTTAGTGTTCTCGCAGTTCTGGGTACCCCATTTTTGGGAACCCAGTCATGTTTATTATGTACGTATGTTATTTATATTTATTTTATCCATATAAAAATATATTTATGTACAGGTTGATTTTTGGTCGTCAACGTTCCCGAAAACTACGGATACTCCTCATTATCACGATCATTTTTCTCCATGGAAGCATACCTGGGAAGTGTCTGGTTTCCAAAATATTACGGTCCAAAGTTGAATAAATAGACTGCGTTTTTCTGCATAAATGCACATAGACGCGCGTAGCAAGATTTTTTCACGAGAAATAATTAATATCTGTCTATAAAAAAACTAACATAAACACTAGACACTATAAATTTCGCCCAATCAAGTAATTAAAAAAAAAATAAAAAAAAATTCCCCACCATTTTTTTGGCATAAACTTACTTTATTTGATGTATAGAGTACGTACCCTTCGTTAATGGTGGCCACAAAAAAACAACCTGTATAAATGACTTATGTCATTTTTTAAAATAAGATACCTCCTTTTTTCCAGAAAAAACCCGTTGCAATAAAAATTACTGCAGCTACGTTGTTAAAAATGTAGCCAAAACATTTATTTACATACATACATACATAACATCACGCCTATATCCCATAGAGGTAGGCAGAGACTACAGATCTCCATTTAGTACGTTCCAAACATACCTCTTTCGCCTCATCCACATTCATTAATATCTTCATACATGCTCGCCGGTTTCGGGTGCTCTTGACTAGCCCTTTTTTAGCACATCCCCAATTTGGTCTATGTAGGTTCGTGTAACATTTATTTGATTTTAAAATTTACATTTTCTTCAATTTAATACTTTTAAATCTACCTAGCACTGCCAAACTAATTTGAAGCACCAAAGTTGTTTGAAATAGAACAAAGTTTGTATCTAGTAGTAAGCCAGGTGTAAGATAGGTATAAGAACTACTCACGATGAACCAAATACATTATTAATCAGCTACTTCGACTTCAGTCTCCCGTGGATTTGGACAAAGCCTTATTTACATGAGTAAGCTTGTTGTTACCAATAATATTAGAAGAATATGGATATGACATGTGTAAAATATTTATTTCACAATTTGTTTGTTATTATTCTAGGTAATGGTAGTTAATTGAATTAGGTTCTAATCTATTTGTCCATTTTAATCTTTGATGGAATAAAAAAGTAAATATTTTTTAAGCCACGTAGTATATTATATTATGTTAGGTTATGGGCCTAGGTATTAGCACCATAAACTATAAAAGGTTACACTTCATCACGTCATTTTACGAACGTCAATGAAGGCTTACGGAGGATTTTTTTTAACAACTTTTAAAATTGTAATATTGTGAAACACAAACAGACACATAACTCACCGCTACCCCTATATAATTAGCGTATTGAAATATATTGTTAAAAATACATACCTAAATTTGTTTACTATTTAAGTATTTCTACATCAATCATTCAAAGTAATACACCGATTTTAAACAATCTAATACCTTCTTCATTTCTACATCTATATGCATATCTATATTTTTCTACATCAAAGTTCGAAGTAACCAAGTAGCAAAATGCCACTGATCCAGAACGAAATAGACTTGTTTACGTTTTCAGTGAGACAGTTGTTGCCATGTTGTTTTAAATTCAAGATCAAATAAAACAAAGTTCTGAAAATCTTTTGAATGGTATCGTAAAATTATAAATGAGGGACGCTGGAATAATTAATTTATTAAATCGCGAAGTTGTGACCCGTTTCGCTTTGATTCGGATAAAATTACGAACACTGTATATGATTATCTTAAGCTGTGATGGTCAATCGACCTCCTCTTTCATCTTTGCTTTACATAGATTTAAGTAAGTTATAGCTCTTTTTAAAACTTTAAAACGACTATGTTCCCAAAATGTGGTAGACGAAACTGCAGGATCATACGGGAGATCCCACAGTTAGCATAGAGCAGACAGATGATCAGTAAAAAGTTGCTAACTAAGAGAATGCCCGACTTTCTTAGTCGTTTCATACAAAATGCACGAAAGGATATGCAGCTGATGTATTCTAGTTAATCCGCTCATTTCTTATTATCATCAGCTCATTATCACCAGTCCATATCCTCGATAATGTTTGGTTATTTCTTAAGTCACCAACCCGCCTGCCCAGCGTGGTGACTATGGGCAAATACCCCGCATGGCAGTCTTGTGACGTGCCCTGGGGGAGGCCTACGTCCAGCAGTGGACTGCAATAGGCTGATGATGATGATGATTATGATTTCTTAAGTACATTTTCAGACTGTCATAACATTTATCCCGGTGTCAAAAACACATTTATCGCGGTTCCTGAAATATCTCTGACATGTCTTTACGTCTTTGAAATGCTATAGGAAAACGATTTGAAAGAGAATTTCGAATAAACACCAAGCTACTACATCACGTCGGCCATTATTATGAGTCCTCTACTGACACTGTAGCGATTATCTAAATAATCACATTAGAATTCCGTCCCTCTATATGCTAAATGCGACTGTGAGGTTTCCTTTATGATGCTGCAGTTCTGGTTAACCTGTTTCGGAAACATAGCCCTGTATATTATGTAGGTATTATATTATACATTAGAATTTAACTTTGTATTAAGTGAAACGGACGCCCAAGACTTCGTCTGCTCAACTTTAAAATTCCCCTTTTCCTGTTTGAATTTTGGGAAATCCTTTCTTATCGGATGTCATACAGCGAACACATTCTCCAAGTGAATATAGGTAGATCTCTAAGAACAGAGGTTGAGGCTGTGTATTGTTCATGATGAGGTAGAAGATATCTTCTAGAACGTATCTCATGAAGAATGGAGATTGTAAATCGTAAAGTGGCGTCCCTTTTCGGCACAAATTTAATATGACTTTCAAATGCATCTTCACACAGCTTGCCGGAAAAGCCATTTTCCCATTTCGCATTTAAATTGAATTTGAAACTGCTTCTTGTGAGGTACATATAAAGTTGGTTGTGACTATTTACTCGTATGTTTTTTACTGGCTTTTATGGAAAATTAATTATTTTCATGGGTCTATTAGTAGGTAGATATTGCCAAAACCTATATAATTGTTGATTTCCATACACGTTTATGTATGGTCGTATTTTAGCAGTTGATCGGTTTCCAGCAAGCGATTTTGCTAAGGGCCCGACAATAGTAAAAGTAAACTTAAACTCCCTACTTAGGTAAAATTTTCCAAAATAGGCAAAAGCACGAAACCGACTAGGAACCACGGTACTAGAAGTTAGGTTAGGTTAGGTTCGGAATATTTTTTCAATTGCGACTAGTCGCAATTGCGCGATAGTCGCTGTCGAACATGACATTCGGTAAAATTCAGTGCTCTTTATCGATAGATTAGGATTCGGCGGGAAAAGCTGGAAGGGAGCGGGTGTAATTTTCTTGTGAAAATCAAAATTTATTTGTAAATGGCTTGCATGTGTCCGTAAAGTGATGTTTCCCTTGTAGATAAGTTATTTAAGTTGTTTCTGCAATTCTTTTCAATCTTTACTAATTTTACACCCATTCTTGAGGATTTTCCCGACGTTTCCATTCATCATCATCAATATCATCCATCATAAATTCAGAAATCATTTACTAAAGACAATAGCTGTATGGGCTTAGTTCCCCTTGCCTTTCCTTCGGGATAAACTAAACAAACAAAAAATATCGATAGATTAGAAAATAGGATTAAATACTTCTTTTGACGTTTAGCCATAGGTAGGCTTATTTTGTAACTTGCGACTGGTAACTCACAGGCTGATTACGTAACTTGCAGAAGCAAAGCGACAGCGAAAATTGATAGTGTATAAGTGCGTAGAACGAACTCGCTACGTCCTCACGCACCATGAACTTCGCCCCGCACACTGTCGAGTTGCTTCGGCTTTGCTACTGTAAATTGCGTAATAACCGCACACCATAAACTGGCAATTTATTTGTTTTTTAATTGTATTTAACTTTATTCGTATAAGTGTAATTGCAGTCGCACCCAGACATGTTTTTATTGGTTTTATCTCTCCGCTTAATGCCCTATCTGTGGTTTTACTGTCGAGTTCAACTGTACCTACATACTATTATGTGCTTAGGTTTATTTATTGTATACATTCGTATTTATATAAGGTGTTAAAAAGAAACGTCTTTTATAATTTTGGTCCCGTAGCCATCTTCGAAATTGTGAAAAAAAATCTGTTATTCCATACATTTAAGTTTGATAATTCGGAAAACACCTTATCTATAGATAGTATAATAAAAATGCAACGGGTCGCTGACTGTACTATGAGAAAAAAAAACCGGCCAAGTGCGAGTCGGACTATACAAAAAGGTTTACAAAGTTTGTTATCGAGTCATAACTATGGTATTTTTATTGTGTGGGGAAAGAAGGAGCATATTTAAGACATCTCTTTATCGTCTGATTTTTTTTTTCACGGGTTATTAGATCTAAGTATTTGATATGTCAACTTGATAGCTCTACGCGTTCGTTTATATTTATTAAAAAATATATATTTTGTAATGTAACTAAAAATTTAAGGTTTTCGGAATCCTTTATGTGTGCTATAAAATCATGCCAAATTTCAAGATTCTAGGTCGACTGGAAGTATTAGGTTTTGATTCCCTGCGAGTACTTGCGAGTTTCCAGCTGCTGTTTTTTTATTGCGTTGACATAGTTTGATTTTGCTACAGCTTAAAGGTATTATAGAAGTTATGAATTTCAATAATCTCGATGAAAACATCTATGCTATATCGTACCAAATAGATAGTATAATGCAAAAAATGCATAAACGGGGATTGCGCTGTCACAGCTTGTACCTGATAAGATTTCAGACCTATATGACGGACAACAAAGTGATCCTATAAGGGTTCCGTTTTTTCCTTTTGAGGTACGGAACCCTAATAAAGGAGACCTTTGTCAACGGCATAGTACACAAAAGAATGATTTTTGGAATTTTCGTCTGTATGTCGGTTTGTCTGTGCGTTTGTGCACACTAATCTCAGAAACGGCTGAACCGATTTCGATACACATAAGTACTAGGTACATACAAAAGTATAGTTTTTATCCCAGGACAACCTAGAAAACGTGTATAGAATATTAACTAAGTAATATGTTCAGTGTATGCCAAAATACTAAAGCATAGAAGTAAAGGTTTACCCAAATGCACGTATTCTCGCGTCAGGCATACAAAACATTGGCTAGCGGCCAAAGTAAGCATTAGAAGAACGTGGCGTGACGTCATATGCGTGCGATGTTTATTGTGTCAGAGGTATAAGGGACCTCGCACAATAGAGCATGTTTAATTTTGCCTATAAAAGTACCAGCTTACATGATATGACAAAGTGTAAAACAGTCTAAGTACTAATATGTGAGTCTTTGAATTTTTTTTTGTAGTATTTTTATTCTGTTGTAACATGTAGACCGTATCTCCATTACGGTGGCCAATTATAACTGAAATTAACTATATACGCAGGAGATATTATGGTACTAATAGTCTGCGCAAGCACAGCTGCACTACCTATTCTCCCACTCTAATAGTCTGATGGCTTTACGTGCTTTACGAGACACGAGCTATAGTGACAATTTTATTGTGGCGCTTAGTCTGTTACGTGTCTTAGTGAAGTTCCTGTGTTCGATTTTGGAACTAAAATATTTTGTATGCTGTTACACAGACTGTATTGCCATACACTGAGCAACTAGCGCCGCCTTTCAAAGAAACTATTTTCTGAAACAAACTATACTATCCTTTTACTACCAAACTGTTGTGATACCTTTTTTTACGACTGCGTTTACGGGACTTTTTATATAAATCGTAATCTGTAAAAGGTAAATCGCAAAAATGATGGAAAATAACTTGAAACATTTCGTTATGTTCTCGAATCATTAGACAGTGTAAAATCTTTCGATTTTCGTTATCGCAAACAATCAATGACAAAATTGACAGTAGACTTCATCACGTTATATTATACTTATTATCACTATCACTACCTATCCTCTAATGATGATGATGTTGATTTCCGACCGTATTTCGGCCAAGGCGACCAATCTCTACGGAGATTAGCCAGGTACGCAGGAAATATTATAGTGCACAAGTGTGTGCGCAAACACAAATGCACTCTCTATTCCGTAACTCTCATAGTCCGATGGGACGGAAAGCCGATACGACCGGAGAGAGATCAGGCGCAGGACCAATAGTTTTACGTGCTTTCCGAGGCACGAGCTAAGCGAGAATCCTCTAATATTAAAAACGCGAAAGTTTGTGAGTGTGGATGGATGGATGTTTGTTATTCTTTCACGTCAAAACGGCTGGAGCGATTTAAATAAAATTTGTTATGGAGTTAGCTGACACCCTGGATTAACACATAGGCTACTTTCTATCCCGGGAAATATTTTGATATCGGATAGTTTCGACGTTTTGTTTTTTCTGCAGTCCACGCGGACGCAGTCGCGGGCGTCGACTAGTAGTATATAAACAAAGTCGCTTCCCGCTGTCTGCCCCTCCCTATATATGCTTAGATCTTAAAAACTACGGAACGGATGTAAATGCGGTTTTTTAATAGATAGAGGAATTCAAGAGGAAGGTTTATATGTATAGCTAGGGTTTGCCCTAGATAGCCTGGCTTTGCACGGGTGCAAGACCCCTTGACGCGGACGAAGTCGCGGGCGTCCTCAAGTAAATAAATATTACTTTGTCTTTTCTTCTCTGGGATATTAATTTATCATACTAATGCAATGAAACTACTTCTATGTTTAATTATTCCCGTCCAACTAAATAGAAAAATCTCTTTATAAATCATAGTTTCAGCAAAAAATATAAAATTATAATCTTTCTCTTTATAACGGTTCACTAACCTGCCTCCATCCCTTTCAGATGACTGGCCACGCCTATAGGTGTCTCTTTCTCGCCAATTATGTAGATTCAATGTATTAATATTCATACGTTCGCCAGAGCGTAATAAATGGTTTAGGAATAGACGTGACGACAATTATACAGAGTGGTGACGAAAATTTTAACTCGGTTACGCTTGAGGGTCCCGGGTTTTAGGGGTTTATAACTTAATTATTGTCGAAAACTACGGAATCTCATCATCACGATCATTTTTTTCCATGGAAGCATACCTGGGAAGTGTCTGGTTCCCAAGATATTAGGGCCCAAAGTTGAGTAATAGACTGCGTTTTTCTAGTTTTTCTACTGCATAAATGCACATAGTCGCCGTAGCAAGAATTTTTGGCAAAAAATAATTATTCTATTCTACTCTTTATTGTACACAGACATTTTATATGGAAAAACATTTTACATTGACAATGTACAAAGGCGTGCTTATCCCTATAAGAGATTTCTTCCAGCAAACCACTTGTGATAGCGAAAGTTGGGTGAAAAAGGTAGATTGTATGTGTACACAATACCAAATAAATATACTTACATAAACCTACATAATATCAATATACCTAAATAATAATACATATCTACATATAATAAACCTAACCTACATAGACTTACAATAAAAGTATCTTACAATAATAAAATAACCGACAGACCTACTAAGGAAGAGAAAGGTAGTATGCCTTTACTTGTCTCTTAAAGATGTCAATTGTAGGACAATCACGTATGGTGTGCGGTAGTGAGTTCCACAGCTTGACTGCATAGACAGTGTAGGAGTAGTCATATGCAACAGAATGATGTCGGGGAGTTTTAAGAAGAGAAGTAGTAGCTGATCGTAGTGGGCGATCTCTATTAATTAATATCTGTCTATGAAAAAAACTGGCATAAACACTGGACACTATAAATTTCTCTATTGGGGGGTCGCCCACCACCAGGCCCTACACCCTCCGCTAACCCTCGCATCTGCCGACTCATGATCACGAACACAAAACACTACAGTCGCAACGAGAAGCCAGATCCCAGCACCTAGCATGCAACCATAAATACATAGCTGCTAATCCGAAAACCAATTAAAATTTTTAATCGACATATGTTTCGCCAACACCCGTGGTATCATCAGAATTAGTTTTTCATGTTTCCAGGTTTTCTCAAAAACATTTACATCGTTTCCCAGCATTTTCTTTGGCATAAACTTACTTTATTTGATGTATAGAGTACGTACCTTTCGTTAAAGGTGGCAACGAAAAAACACCCTTCCCAGGTATGCTTCCATGGCGAAAAATGACCGTGATGATGAGGAGATTCCGTAGTTTTCGGGAACGTTGACGACCAAAAATCACCCTGTATACATACCTATTTATGAACTAGGTACCTACGCTACAAGACCTCAGGAGATCTTACTGAGGGACTAGGTTAATGTGTTGTGAACTATATTTGATCACAATTTACTCTGACAATAGACCTGAAGACGGAGCTATAAATAATTAAATTTACACCACTAAATTACTTGCGGTATAATTCAATTAATAAATAATTCGTAACTAGAAAATTAATGTGAATTTACTATTAGGTTAAACTAATTTAAGTTTGAAACGTAATGGCTTCTGATGTTCCATTTTAGAGAATAAAATATAATTATATAATTTGACCTTAAAACATAATGAAATAGGTGGTTACGTAGGTACGACATTTAATATTTCGTAGATATATCTTTAAATATATACAAACTGTTTTAGAGACAGAGGACTAGATTGAATTGAAAAAATAAATCCATAATTGCGTCCTACTATACGTATAGAAGACAGAATAACCAAATCACGTTTTGTACGTAAATCTTTGGTGCCGTGAGGTGGTCACGTGGACTGCAATAATGCTGATATGATGATTGACTTAAGCTTTCAAAGTTTGGTCTATGTTTATATACTAAGATGATGGATTTAGCTCTAGGAATTATGTTGCCTCATTTAAATGTATGTGATCAAGGTATACTGAGTGTAAAAAGACAACTTTGTTCTTTTAATACCTCGTATTCTTTGTAACATCACGATTATTTTTTTCTATGGAAGCACCCCTGGGAATGCACGGGTTTCCAAGATATTGAGGTCCAAAGTTACATTGATATTATATTTTTTTTTTACATAAATCCATCTGAAATCGGTTAACAAACATTTTTTTTTTCAAAGATACCATATCAAAATGGTATAATGTTAGTTTTGTAGGTACATTTGTACTTTGTGCATCAAACGAATACATTGCTTGCAATAAAATGACAGTATTTTTTCATAATATTTTTGTCGTTTCCCAGTTAGTTCCATAGAAGAAAATGATCGTAACCTTACAAAGAATACGAGGATATTAAAAAAACATTGTTGTCTTTTTACACCCTGTATAGGTATATGGGTAGGTGTAGGAATGGGACTTATTTCATAGATTTTTGTGGTCTCTACTATGAAAGAAGATTTTATTTGATTTCCTGTTAAATACATAAAATACAGGCATACACAGCAAAAAATGTTTCGAAAACGCGGAACTGCAGGATTGTCAATGAGATACTACTGCAACGTTTAATACATATAATGAGGACAGATGTGAACGATCAGTGTCAAGATAGTGGCTGGCTTATCGTCTTAAAGAATGCTCGACTTCCTTGGTAGACTGTAAGCAAGATGAACGGAAGGAGATGCAGCTGATGTATTCTAGTGAAGCCCCGAATCAGCAGAGAACATTATTATGTACCTATATGTGTTCAATTATTCAGGATACTTTTAATAGGGATTGAAATTAAATGGGAACAAAGAATCAATGTAAATTTTCCGCAGTATTTAAAAGGCAAATCTTTCAGTCTCCTGAAAAAACTCCATTTGCATACTCCATGTGGCTAGCAAATTGTTTTTCTTGTAAAGTATATTGTTTTCTTTGTATTTAAGTAGCTTTGAAGGTTTATTAAAAAGATGTAATTGCTTTCCTTTTTACCTGACTGCGCTAGAAGAATATAGGTAGTTATGTATTTCGAGTGGACACGCTCAAGAACGTAAACGGCTTGTTGCATTTGAGGTTGTGAGGTATCATTAGATTGGTGTTACATACATACATATAATCACGCCTTTATCCCTTACGGGGTAGGCAGAGCACTAAGGGCCGACAGAACCACATGGTGCCACTTCTGACCAATTTCGAGGGTATAGTTGAGATGTACAAGTTCGGTTAGTAGTGACAGGTGGTCAGCCCATCGCCTACAAACCACCAAGACCCTCTTGTCCCTCTACTGACTTGTACAGTATGCCCGGGAAGAGAAGCAGCTGCAGTATTATACGTTTTTTTTTTCATAGGTGTTAGTGACGTATAATATAAAATAATAATATAAATTCGATTATGGGTTCACTTATGTTAGTTACATCAAACCAATAGTATCTTTACAACTTAATTATAAGAAGCAAGGCTCTGATGATGGAACCAGATGGAATAGTGAAATTCTTTAGGGTCTACAATAAGGTCGAATTTTTATTAATAGCGACGGCAGTCAGTTTTACTGTTAAAAAAATGATGAACGCTTGTAAATTATTTAGAAGCGCCTCGACAATGTATAATAGCAAATGTTTATATAGACTACTCTAATATTAACACATGGTTTCTCGTCGTCGACGACACGACATCACTAATAATTTAGTAAGGTTAAATACGTAATATAACTATCATGATTAAGGTACATACATAAATATCTTATACATATACACACGGCTGTGTGTACAGTACAACTGCAGAATCATAAAGGAGATACCACGTTTCGCAAAGCGAGCACAGATGTAAATGATCTTGTCACCTTATCGCCTGATAGAATACACGAGTTCCTTAGTCGACTCTTACGTCATGCACTGAAGGAGATGCAGCTAATGTATTCTAGTGAAGCCGAAAGGCCCACATCCACACAATATCTTTGTTGATATCTTTCTCAATAACTTTTTCGTTGGATTTCAGAAGTTAAATTACGCTCCGATTCATCCCATTCTTCCGCGCCTAGATATTCCGGCTTATTACGTTCTCTACTTATAATAATATCGGATAACGAAATATTAAATTTTATATTATACTCGTTTTTGAATATTGCGTAAGATATTGTAAGCAAAATCTAGTCATCTTTAAAATAGCTGGCTATGCCTACTAGCTTCTTGGTTTATATTTATAACATTGTTCAATTTATGCTCTAAAAGCGGCGGCGGGCTCGCTGTAAGCCATTATAAGGCTTGTTAGTAATCTGCACTTTTGACCAACATTTTAAGGCTTAATTTTAAATTAATTTTAAGAACATGATAAGCGTGCTTGTAATTGAGTAACCAAAATGATGCTAGCTTATCTTGTAACCTATATTAAAACACACATCTCATAGCGGAAACAAAACAGCCTTTTCCCTGTGTTTCACGTGGATAAAACCTCGGAAAAACTTTTTTATTTTACACAAGCAGGAAAATAAAAAATTGATTTCGACGACATTCTGTTTGCGACGTCCATGCGGTCCTGTTTCCACGCGAGTGATGTCACAAGCGGGTGAGCACACGTCCATCATATTTCAATCAGGGCCGACAAAAACAAAATGGCTGACGCTTATATTGTAGCAGATGAACGTACTATAGTTATTCTATAATCTATATGTTTCAATAAGTCGGTTAAAGAAACAAGTGGCCTGCCATTAATTTCAATTATTTGGTAACTGCTGTATCCTGTGCTGGTTCGGGGTTTCACCAAAATATATAAGCTGCATCTCCTTCCATGCATATCGTAGGAGGAATCCAATATGAAGGTTGATTTTTTTTCTTGGGGATGAAAACGTGATCACGCCTCTCGCAGAGGTATAGGCAGAGATCATAGACCTCCATTTGCTACAATCCTGACACACCTCTTTAGATAGATAGATAGATAGATAGATCGTTTATTTGGCTTTTGGCATGTACACATACACAGACAACGCATAAATCAAGAAAAAAATAGATAAAAGAGAATATAAGACAACAATGAGATTATAACAGTAAGAAGGTACAGGCAAATGACAAATACATAAAGACGATACAAAGAAGTATGAGATACACTTAGTCAGTCCCCACCGTGCATGCATATGTGTAACTGCCAATCAGGTCCCCTTTCAGCTGAATGCTGCTTGAGGATATGGCTACCATTCAAGCAGCGCTGGTTTTCAAAAGAGACCTAGAGGGAGTGACATCTATATTAGTATTATAAATGAGAAAGTGTGTGTGTGTGTCTTTCATGTACGCTCGTCAGTTAAGGGTACTCTGGAGCTGATCTTTCTTTAGAATATCTATAATTTGGTCTTCCATTTCCAACCCTTGCATCCACTATTCCGTTGTACACTTTCATTGTGAATCTACTTTCATTCATACTTTCCACATGCCAAACGCTTTGATATAAATCAAATAAAAATAAATTTAACTCTTAATTTTAATTCAAAGACCTCAACAGAAACTAAATACAGCCTATTCAAAACAGGCTCCAAGTTGAGCCTTTACAAAATAGAAATAGAAAGCAGTGGGCAAAGAATTAAATAACTTATCCAATGAAAATATCTAAACCTTTTCACCGAATGAACTCTGGCCGGTTATTTGGAGGTCTTTAAATATATTTATCTATTTATAAGCAAATATTTCTCGTCTCGCTTTTCTCTATGGATGTAAGTACGAGTATGTCGACATGAAACGTCGTGTCGGCGCAACGCAAGCATAGCCCTGTACACTAGCAGCCACCCACGACTTCGTCCGCGTGAGGCGCAGGCCACACATCAAAGAATCTTAGAAACTACTGGTCCGATTTGAAAAATATTACGGTTTTAAATAGCTCATTTATTGAGGAAGGCGATATAGCAACCCGCCCCGGACTTCGCACAGGTGTAATGCCCTTTCAGGCGCAGGCCACACATAAATGGCGTCGGGCGCCATTATTAATGTCTACGGCCGAGCCACGACATTCCGTGTATCCTAAATTACGCTTTATTTCTATGCACTTGGTATAAAATCTGAATGAAATAGGAAGCCGCCCGTAGCATGTCCGCGCCCGACCTTCCTCAATAAATGAGCTATCTAAAATCGAAATATTTTTCAAATCGTACTAGTATTTTCTAAGATTATTTGAAACAAACGAACACGATAGTGTGTATTTATGTATGTAAGTATTATGTTTATATTATCCCATTTTCAATAAATGCAAATTTTAATCGAATAGATTCTCCTTAGAGAGACACCTTGATTTTTTTTTTTATATCTTCAACTTTTATTTTTTTAAATTGTGTACAAATCGTGTCGGTGAGTGAAAACGAAAACATTCAATTTCTCTATATTTATTCACATTGGGTAAATAAATAGACATTTACTTTACGGGCCGCTATTTTTCACAGTATGCGATCAAAGTAGCTTTATGTTAAGCTGAATTTAAGGGAATTTTGTATCTAAATAAAAGGGTTAAAGAGGTTATCTAGGCTAGGTAAATACAGACTTATATGATCTTTTTTGAAAGTCAAATGTATAAATATTTTACGTAGAAATATGGAAACGTAGTCGAAAAAATATTTGGTCGTGATTTTTTAGGGTGTCAATAGCGCATGATCAAATAAATAAATTTTTATAAATAAATAATGGGTTCATGTACTTAAAATATATACACTACATATGTATATAAAACAAAGTCGCTTGCCGCTGTCTGTCCGTCCCTATGTAAGCTAGATCTTTCAAACATTTTGCTTTAGATCTTTCAAACTAGAGAACGGATTTTGATGCGGTTTTTCTTAATAGATAGAGTGATTCACAAGGAAGGTTTATAATGTATAACTAGGGACCCGCACCGGCTTCGCACAGGAGTAATGCACTCTCACGCGGGCGCTAGTAAATATTAAACATGGATTTTAATAGTAAATGTTAAATAAGGAATTTAATAAACATCAGTGTGTTACAAAGTAATCTCCGTCCGTGACGGTAAGATGTGGTAAGATCTCAACCACTGATCATCTCTTTTATGATCTTACAGTTCTGGATACCAAATTTCGGGAACACAAAAGTGTGTGTTGTTTTTCAATTTTATTTTTATTTATCAATAAGGGCTCGCCCACCACCGGCGTATGAGTTATCAGATCCGAGGGCCAGTGGAGGGCCCTACACCCTCCTCTGGCCCTCGGATCTGATAACTCATAACTGCGAAAACAGGCACTTGCACTACCTACAATCGCTACAAGAAACCAGACCCGAGCAGCTAGCATGCAAGAGAATACATCGCACTATCCCGAAATCAAAAACTAGATTAATAATCTACATATGTTTTACCAACACCCGTGGCATCTTCAGGATTATAGAAATTAATTAATTAAGAATTAAGAAATTTCCAATTCTTTATTAATAATTTTATTATATATAATATCTTGACTAAGATAAATTTACAAAAACACTTCTCCATCAATATAATCCGTTAGGATATGGTTGATCGTTTCATCTTTAAACATTGTGCTGAGGGATTCAGCTTTGTTTGCCGAGATTTGGCTAGTGTATAGCTATCGGGATGAAGAATAACGTTGCCAATATGTAATTTAGAAAAGATATGGTAAAATTCGTCATCCGAGTAATTGACCCGGTGGCTCAGTGATTAGAGCGGCTGGCACGGTATGCAGTGGTCGTGGGTTCGATTCCCACTCGGGTGAAGAATTTTTCCCATTTCTTTATTAATAATTTTATAAGAAATTAATGTTTGATTTTCCGAATTGTAACGCCTAATACAATTTCATTTTTATTTATTTATTTAGGTACACAAAACCTAAAACAAAGTACATCCAGATTCGTAGCAGGTTCGTAGTTCGTAGTCCGTAGCACATGCTACGTGTGCTACGGAAACCCAGTCACGCCTGTTTTGTTTCATATTTTCTAAAAATTGTCACTTAGCTAAACCCGAGGAGGGTTGGCGTTAGGCAGGAAGCCGGCCGTAAAAACGAATGTTAAATCTTTGGCAATGTGAGTTTTCAAAGAAACTATATTGCGCTGACTCCATGAATAATGGGATTTGAGCGGGAAGGTCATGGTTTCCACCTGTCAAAACTCCACATCTCTTGCAGATATTTCTCACTGCAGCTGCTTCTCTTCCCGGGCATACTGTACAAGTCAGTAGAGGGATAAGAGGGTCATTGTGTTTTGTAGGCGATGGGCTGACCACCTGTCACTACTAACCGAACTTGTACATCTCAACTATACCCTCAAAATTGGTTAGAAGTGGCACCATGTGTTTCTATCGGCCCTTGGTGCTCTGCCTACCCCGTAAGGGATAAAGGCGTGATTGTATGTATTTCTCACTGATGGATTTTGACGCTATTTTTCTGAAAAACTTGATCACCATAAAGACAAGTGTGCAAATCACGTCCAAACTATACAAGGTGTAAAAAGACAACGTTGTTCTTTTAATACCTCGTATTCTTTGTAACATCACGATCATTTTTTTCTATGGAACATGGAACTACCCCTGGGAAACCACGAATTTCCAAGATATTGAGGTCGAAAGTTACATTAATATTTTCCTTTTTTTTTACATAAATTCATTTGGAATCGGTTAACAAACATTTTTTCCAAAGATACTATGTCATAATGTTAAAATGTTAGTTTTATAGGTACATTTATACTTTGCGCATCTAACGAATACATTGCTTGCAATACTTTTTTTTTTCATTTTTTTTTTGTTATTTCCCAGGGTTGGTTCCATAGGAAAACACAATACCACTCTCCTTTGCGTCAAGCAGTCAGGTAAAAAAGGTCGTAACCTTACAAAGAATACAAGGTGTTAAAAATAAACAACGTTGTCTTTTTACACCCTGTATGGTAAGGACTTGAGCTTTGGCTATTATTAGTCCTAATGTTAGGGACACCGCGTTGTTTATGGCGTGTTCATCGTATTCCCTTACCTGGTGGCTTAATAGACTCCCGCGCAGCCTTAATACAATAATTAACCTGAATCTAATTGGGGATTTGTTCAGAAGAGGCCGAGTTAAGAGTACACGGGTGATGTATGAGGAACTCAATTAATGTGGACGAGTCAAAAGAGGTACATAAGTTTGGAACATACTCGCACTATGTGGTGATTAATTGTAGTCTCTGCCACTATGGGACATAGGTGTATAGGGACATTATGTATGTACCTATACAGGATGATTTTTGGTCGTCAACGTTTCCGAAAACTACGGAATCTCCTCATCATCAGGATCATTTTTCTCCATGGAAGCATACCTGGGAAGTGTCTGGTTTCCAAAATATTAGGGTCCAAAGTTGAGTAAATAGACTGCGTTTTTCTGCATAAATGCACATAGACGCGCGTAGCACGATTTTTTCACGAAAAATAATTAATATCTGTCTATAAAAAAACTAACATAAACACTAGACACTATAAATTTCGCACGATCAAGGAAAATAATTTTTTTTTTTTCAAAAAAATTTTTTTTTTCCCAGCATATTTTTTGGCATAAACTTACTTTATTTCATGTATAGAATACGTACCCTTCGTTAAAGGTGGCCACAAAAAAACGCCCTGTATGTATGTATGTATACAATAATCTTTACCTTATAATCCATCCCCTTCCCATTATCTCTGGTAAACTGATGATCAATATTTGAGGAACTGCTTCCAACACTTCACAAACACCAACAATTTTTAAGTGATTTCAATCGTTTGTTTTTTACACTGCTACGGACAGAATGTTAATTAGGTGAGTAGGTAACTAAGTACATACACAGTTTTACGATATTTTGTTTAACTTTTGACATTAGACAGCATGTTCTCTCCCTATACAGGGTGTATCTGAAGGGGTATTTTAAGTGAAGCGCTATAAAATAGGCCACTAAAGAAAAACTATCCGCGAAATCTGACACTCGAAACCGCATGTTAATAAAGTCACAATATACAAGGTAAACATAAAAACCCTATCCAGTTTCTTTGCCGTTCTTCTTCTGCAGGAGTAACAGTACTGGCGGATTGTGTTTTGGCTTTAGTTTTACTTTTACTAGTTAATAATAATAATAAATTGTGTATGTAATATATTAGAATAAGTTAAAATATTTGCATGCTACATTTTTTTGGCAAAACATGTCTCTAATCTAATAATATAATAACAACTTTATTATACCATGTTTTGAGCTAGTAAATAATCATTTCATTTCATGTTTACTTTTCAAAATTGTATAAACATTCCTGAATTGTTCAGGATTTCTTCATACCTACCATCTGCGAAAATAAACACGTTATTTCGTGTTTCTAATTTTGTAGATATAATCTCTACGGTGAGCAATTTTTATAACATTTCGCTTAACACCTTAACACACTCCTTTTGTTACATCCTGAACCCTACACCCTGAACTGGGTGAAGAGTACCCACTGTAATAACACTAGTAGATGTTTCATATTGTACGAAAAATTAGTGGTTTAAATCTAATTTAATATTGGCTTAGTTAACTTGTCTATTAGGTATAACTTTTTCAAAATAATTTGATATACCAAATAACTTAGTAGAAAATTTTTCACAGCAACCTTTACAAATAGGTTTAGTTTAAGTAATGTATTGTGAAATTTTGCACTTATTACTTGAAAACATATTATAGGTTTATTCAAGATTGTATGAAAATTCCTGAGATATTTAAAAATTCTCCATACTATCGGGAAAAATAAACATGTGATTTCGAGTCTCAAATTTTGTGGATAGGTCCTCTACAGTGGGCTATTTACGTAGCTTTTCGCTTAACATACCCTTTTTGTTACACCCTGTATAGTTTTATTAATGACTATTATTATTAATTCCCAGTACGAAACACTATTCAAAGCTCAACACTGCATTAATTCAATTTGAATCACAATACGAACACCTTTTAAAATCTAGACTAACTCTATTCTAATCACTTTGTTATTGATCCGTTCAGTTACAACAACAAAAAAGGTTTTTACACTTTCACCAAAAAGTTTCAATTAGAAACACAATCCTTTTTGGAAAACCGTTTCGAAGCTCGACAAATTCGAAATTTGAAGCACAAAAATGTTCGTTTCTAAGTATAGGTGCTAGTTTCCCGTAGTATTTTGTGTGGGAGTGCGGCTCGGGTGGATCAGACGCGACGAGTGACCGCGCGGTCACTTTCAGTCCTTAACTATGGGAGGATCGAGGCTATGAGCGGCAGCGGAGAAACAGGGTTAGATTAATAAGAATTATTTTATGTTATTTTGTACATTCATACTTTATCGATGAGTTTGATCGGATTCCGATAGGTGCAAATCTTGACATGATATTAGACGATGTTTTGTGTGTATCATGTGTTTAAATCCCGCTGCTTAGTACCAACAACACGAGACCTTATGGACCATATTGTGACGCTAGATTAATGTGTTATTATATCACGAATTGAAATAAAAAGGCAAAATATGATATATACATATAATCACGCCTTTATCGCTTACGGGTTAGGCAGAGCATCAAGGGCCGATAGAACCACATGGTGCCGCTTCTAACCAATTTTAGGGGTTATAGTTGAGATGTACAAGTTCGGTTAGTAGTGACAGGTGGTCAGCCCATCGCCTACAAAACACCAAGACCCTCTTGTCCCTCTATTGACTTGTACAGTATGCCCGGGAAGAAAAGTATGTAGCTATAGTATTATACTTCTTTTTTTCACTCCCAGAGCAGCATAGAAGAATATGATCAAACGTTCAATAATAATATTTTTTGCTTAATAAACAAAAATTAATTAAGACGTTCCCTTAGCATCCTCTGTGCTCACTCAATCGTTCCGGCAGGGTACACATCAGTGAAGATCTAACGAAATCAGAGCTTGACATTTCGAATTTCAACCGCTACCGCTACTATGTATACATATATACAGGATGATTTTTGGTCGTCAACGTTCCCGAAAACTACGGAATCTCCTCATCATCACGATCATTTTTCTCCATGGAAGCATACCTGGGAAGTGTCTGGTTTCCAAAATATTAGGGTCCAAAGTTGAGTAAATAGACTGCGTTTTTCTGCATAAATGCACATAGACGCGCGTAGCAGGATTTTTTCACGAAAAATAATTAATATCTGTCTATAAAAAAACTAACATAAACACTAGACACTATAAATTTCGCACGATCAAGGAATTAAAAAAAAAATCAAAAAAAAAAAATTCCCAGCATTTTTTTTGGCATAAACTTACTTTATTTCATGTATAGAATACGTACCCTTCGTTAAAGGTGGCCACAAAAAATCACCCTGTATATATATGTATGTTACAAAATTGTCACTTAGCTCGTGCCTCGGAAAGCATATAAAACCGTTGGTCCTGCGCCTAATCTCTCTCCGGTCGTGTCGGCTTTCCGTCCCATTGGACTATGAGAGTGAGGGAATAGAGAGTACGTCTGTGTTTGCGCACACACTTGTGCACTATAATATCTCCCGCGTACCTGGCCAATCTCCGTGGAGATTGGTCGCCTTGGCCGAAATACGGATCGGAGAATATCATATACAGAGAAATTCCCTACTCAATTTCTTGATGTATGGGACTGTGATGGGGTGTGATGTAAGTGCTTCACTAGAATACATCAACTGAATTTCATTCCGTGCATTTCGTAAGAGTCGACTAAGGAATTTAGGCTAAGAAACTAGGAAACTAAGAAATAAGGAACCTAAAGGTCTAGTATTTATTTTGTCCATTAATTCTTTATACAGAGTGTAACAAAAAGGGTATGTTAAGCGAAAAGCTACGTAAATAGCCCACTGTAGACAACCTATCCATAAAATTTGAGACTCGAAATCACATGTTTATTTTTCAAGATTGTATGAACATTCCTGATATATTTAAAAATTCTCCATACTATCGGGAAAAATAAACATGTGATTTCAAGTCTCAAATTTTGTGGATAGGTTCTCTATAGTGGGCTATTTACGTAGCTTTTCGCTTAACATACCCTTTTTGTTACATCCTGTGTAGAATACATGGCACTAGTAGGTAGTTATGATTCTTTGACCATAGCCCCTGCCATAGTTACTAGACGAGACTACGTACTACAATATTTTACGGAACACTAAAATAAATAAAAAATATGGGCTATTTTTAAGGAACCAGAATGTCTATCCATTACCCTTTTCCGCACTTTTCCGCTTTCGGCAGTTGTGTTAATTACCTATCAAAAAGATAACAAAGAAAGTTAACAAAGAATTTAAATGCTTCTTGAACCAAACAAGTAACATGAAATTAAATACTTTTATTTTAACATAAGTAATTAAATTATTAATAAAGAAAATGATTTTTTTTTTCACCCAAGTGAGATTTGAACTCACGACCTTTCGCAAACCGTCCTTTAAGTAATTAAAAAAAAAAAAAAGAATAAAAAAAATACCGACCGCTTCCGCTCATTCTTTATGTCACATGCCAATATTCACGGTGTCATGACACCTGAAATTGGCGCCACCGTCTATATAATTTTAACACTATTACCTACAATTTTATTTAGTACCACGAAAATCCGTGTGACAACTTATGTCAAAGGGACAATAAAATACGTCATATGTGACAGTCGTACATTGAGTACAGACAACGTTTCAATACGCCTTATTTATAGGATTATATACTTTATTACTTAGATATAGAGTTTATTGGTGATATAAAATAAAATTGTATTTTGTGACATATTGTGTACATAGATGGATCGATTAGTTATTTAGAACATTTTATTGAATGGACGAACTAATATAGCCAACACTAGTGGACGCCCGCGACTTCGTCCGCGTGGACTGCAGAAAAACCAAAATGTACAAATTATCCGGGATAAAAATATTTTACGGGTATAAAAAGTAGCCCATGTGTTAATTCAGGGTGTCAGCTAACTCCATAGCAAATTTTATTAAAATTGCTCCAGCCGTTTTTACGTGAAAAAGTAACAAACATCCATCCATACTCACAAATTTTCGCGTTTATAATATTATTATTAGTAAAATGTATATCTATCCTCTGCTGATGCGGGGCTTCACTAGAATACATCAGCTGCATCTCCTTCTGTGCATGTCGACTAAGGAACTCGGGTATTCTCTCAGGCGATGAGCTAGAAACTTGTCATTTACATCTGTCTCGCGTAAACGTAGATGTGGGTTCTCTTTTATGAGCCTGCGGTTCTTGCTACCCCATTTCGGGAATGCAGCCGTGTGTGCCTATACAGGGTGTCTGTGACAGCCAGGCAAATATTGATATCATCACACCGATTCTGAGGCGGAAATCACTGAAAATTTTCGAAAATTCCATTTTCCGACATTTTTTTCATGTTTTCAGAAAAAAAATAGTTTAGTTCGTGTAATTAGGCCTTAGATAACTTTAAAATAAAATTTTAACCGGAGGATTATTTTTTAAAAAAAGTTGCCCTCATAAAAATTCAAATAACTGATCAACCCTAATATCCAGAGTCACAAGTGATCCAAAAACAGCAATGTGTCACACAATAACAGGATCGCCCGATACAATTGCCTAGGAGAGCAAAGATTGCTGATAATCAAATCAAAAATACATTTCCTGCGAGTAATAACACTGTTGTATAACTCAACACAATGGTACTTGTTCAGCATTTCAGTATTTGCCTGGATGTCACCTACACCCTGTATATGTATGTGGACGTATTATGATGTTTGCACAATCATCATTTCAGCCCTGGGAAGTCCACTGCTGGACATAGGCCTCCCCCAACAACCTCCATACCGACAGGTCGGAAGCAGCCTGCATCCAAACGACGTCCGCGACCTTCGCCAGGTCGTCCGTCCATCTCGCTGCGTTTGCCGATACGTGGTATCTACTCTAGAACTTTCCGGCTCCATCGGCCATCAGTTCTTCAAGCTATGTGCCCTGCCCATTGCCACTTTAGCTTGCTGGACCGCTGAGCTTAAATAAAATTTATAATAAAGAATTAATAATAAAGTGCAAATATTATTTTTGTCAAAAAATAGCTTGGAATCTCGTTTAATAAACCGACGAACCTCAACGTTCAAGTCACGTTTGGGTGATTCTCCTAACATTTAATTTTCAGTACTTTCAGAAATAATATTATATTGACCAATTCTTATTTCCGAAGTTCAGGAATACTCATCATTTACATACATACTAGGGGCCGCCCATGACTTCGTCTGTTGCACATTTCCCCCTTTTAACACCCTTAAACATAATTCAGAAATAGCAAATTTCGACCCCTTTTTTACCCTCTTTTAAATCCCTTCTTTTATAGACATAGTCAGTGGTAATATCTTCTTTTATTCAGGGTGTTTTTTCGTTGCCATCCTTAACGAAGGGTACATACCAGTGATGTGTATAGGGTACATACTCTATACATCAAATAAAGTAAGTTTATGCCAAAAAAATGGAGCCTAATATTTTGGAAACCAGACACTTCCCAGGTATGCTTCTATGGAGAAAAATGATCGTGATGATGAGGATATTCCATAGTTTTCGGGAACGTTGACGACCAAAAATCACCTGTATAATTACGCCCATTGTATAGGCATATTAAATAAATTACATAAATACATACAAACAAGCCCCCATCCCTCACGGGGCAGGCAGAGCACCAAGGGCCGACAGAACCACATGGTGCCACCTCCGACCAATTTCGAAGGTTTTTTAAAAAATCACATTTCTCAACAAATTAACCATGTGCCACACTAAGATCCTTAAGGTCTTGTATCATGGGTACTAAGTAACGATATAAAAATACATAGATAAATATAGAAACAAGACTCGGATAAAAACATCGATACTCGTATTTATCATTTTTGCACCTACCGAGATTCAAACTCAGGACCTATGGCGTCACAAGGCAGCGTCGCTACCAACTACATCAATCCGCCGTACCTATAGATATATGTATGCATTCACTAAATAAGACCCTCTCTCATATAATAACAACATCCCCTTTCACCACCCCGCACACCCCATCCAATATATTTCTAGTAACAATAAGTGAGGAGACAACTGCATTCCCCGGATGTCATTTTATCCACGGAAGGCAATATGGAAGACGAGGAAATACTCCCCATTCCAACTGTGACCTCATTTCTCAAGCGCTAATCAAGTTTTAATCTGGCATTATCTTTGGTTGTGTTTCTACTGAATTTTGATAATGTTACAATTTGATGTACAATGCATTCTTTACATATACAGGGTGTTTTTGTTGCCACCCTTAACGAAGGGTACGTACTCTATAGATCAAATAAAGTAAGTTTATGTCAAAAAAATGCTGGGAAACGACGTAATTTTTTTTTTAAATTAATTACTTGATCGGGCGAAATTTATAGTGTCCAGTGTTTATGCTAGTTTTTTCATAAACGTGAAAAAATCTTGCTACACGCGTCAAGGTGCATTTATGCAGAAAAACGCAGTCTATTTATTCAACTTTGGACCGTAATATTTTGGAAACCAGACACTTCCCAGGTACGAGTATGCTTCCATGGAGAAAAATGATCATGATGATGAGGAGATTCCATAGTTTTCGGGAACGTTGACGACCAAAAATCACCTGTATAATTACGCCCATTATCCCCTAAAGAGGTTGGGCAGAGGTGTGCAAGTTACACACCTACTTTTCCCAGTTAGCCTATTAAGTCCCACGTGGAAAGGGGTGAGCCTACCGCATTATTTACTTCCTGGAAAATTGAGAATTCGTGCCCAAAAAGCGCCGGTAAACTGATTATTTACTACCTGAATTAATTTGATTTGTGTTTATACTTAATTTGAATAATGTGGACAAGGATGAAATATGCACTCGTTGCTGTGAAATTGAGAATCTGTGCCAAAAAAGCGGCAATAGACTCACCTGAAGATAATAGGTTTAGCAACGTGACCCTGAACTTGCTTTTTGACAAAAGATGAATATTCACAGCATAACATTATACCTACACGTTTAGGTAGGTACTAACCAAGTTTTACATAACAAAAGAAATATTGTACCTACTCAAGCATTTTCAAAGTATGAAATACATTTGATAATTTTCAAATGAGATTCTTAAATAATGGCGCAGTCAGAATAAACGGCCCATTACCACCCTGTATATTTTTTTTGACATACAGGCTAGGAGGTTAATTTTAGTTAGGTTTGATACCCAAAATTTATAAAAATGAAATAGGGTCGGAAAATTAAAGTAGTTTTCGCGAAAAGTTTCCAACGGTTTTCACTTTCCCTTTCCATGTCATAAGAGTCGACCACCGGACGACCAGGGAAACGTCAAGGCGACACCGGTTCACAGTTAAAGTGCCGAAAACTCGCACTAAGCGTTTTGCTTCTACATTCATAGTGCTAACGGCCCAGCTGTGGAACTCCCTGCCTGAATCCCTGTTCCCCATGAACTATAATCTTGCGGTCTTCAAGTCGAGAGTGAACCGGTTTCTTTTAGGCAAGCGCGCTCCATCTTAGACTGCAACGGTGCTTACCATCAGGCGTGTTGTGGTCAAGCGTAAGCCTATTTAATATTAAAAAAAAGACTAAGCAACTACTCATTTACATGTATCCCCGCTATGCTAGACGTGGCTGAGGGATCTCATTAATGATCCTGTTCTGGCAATCCCATTACGGTAAAGCAGACGTGTGTTTGTTACAGTTAATTTTTCATAGAACAAGACAATAAAAAGTAAAACTACCTGTATTTAGAGATAGGCGTCTACAGAACTTGATAACCTGCGTCAGAATATACTCATAAAATATTTATTAGCCACTATATTACGTTGTATGTTGTTTAATAATAGTTATTACTATGTTTTCCGTGAATGTCATAGTTTGCAAATGTTATTACCTACTAAATTTTAATTAAAAGTACAATTTTATTACAAACTCTGAATAGAAACTTTGCAATTTGCTACCAATAAAAAAGCCTTAGACAAAGTAACGTTATATGTCCATCGGTAGAGGACTGTCGCTAACACGTTTGCTGCAAAAGTAAGCCGTCATTTTCGAGTTAGTTAAATCAGGTGATATCGAAATGTACTTACACACATTCATTATACACTCGGCTGTGTTTCCTCAAAGAGATAGCCAGAATTGCAGGATCACGAAGGGTATCCTTAAGCCACGTTCAGCATAATGGCACCAGATTTAAAGGGTCAGTAACATGTTGCTAGTACATCGCCTGAGAGAACGCCTCGAGTTCCTTAGTCTCTTACGACATGCACGGAAGGCGATGCAGCTGATGTATTCTAGTGCAGCCTCTCATCAGATAATAAGTGCTATTTGCAGTGATAAACAGCAGATAGCACTTCCATATATACTATTTTGATAATAAACGATCCTTCAACTTGACCGACGTTTTCGACATTGAACTATTGAGTTCAAACTTAAACCTGTTTTAAGTTATGAATTAATCAGCAATATAAAAATATACAGTTTAGATTCAGGGACGTTTTAAGAACGATTACTTACGACTAAGTTTGCATATGAAATGTAAGGAAATTCGTATTTACCGGAAGATTTTTTCCGTGATCAAAAGTAGTGTCCCCCATCGCAGACTGCAATACCTATCGATCTGCGTATTTCATCAATAACTGTTCAGCTGTTCAGCTTTTTGCTTTATCAATAAATATCCAGGTTAGATATAAGCTTTTCGGATAATCGGTATCCGAAATTATTAAATTTTGATATACATTTCGGACAATTTCATAAAGTACGTAATAAATGAGGAAAAAAATATATTTAAATACCCACTTATTATTTGTTAGGTAGGTACATATTTAAAACTATTATTTTGCAGGAATACGAACTCAAATCATATATATTTTTTTTTTGAGGATTCCTAAGCCTTATTTAAGGTAAACTACCTACGTAGAGCAACTTCACTAACAATATAAATTAATAAATACGGTTGAATAATAAGTAAAACATAATATTTGATCGTGGCCATTTGAGATAAGTCATTTAATTCAACAGGATATTCGCAGGTACTCAATAATATTATGTCCATTCGCACCAAATCGATAAAAAGTTTGACGTGTTATCATGAAAATAAATTCAAACATTTTGCATTTGTTTTTCTTATTTACATTGGTCGTCATTTGTTTTTACAGTAAACTCCTATAAACACGTGAAAACCTTTATTTTTCCAACAATACATACATAGGTTTGTCATGTCTGCCGTGGCGTATCGTAAGAGGCGCTTAAGGGTTTCCGGGAGGTGGGCAGCAGCGCCTCCCGTGTTGACAACATAGTCCAAAAATCATACTGCGGTCACCAAACTGCCTGCCCAGCATGGTGGCTATGACCAAATACCTCTCATGGCAGTCTTTTTAGCATACCGACATCAGTTCAGCAAAACACAAAATTAAATAAGCGTCAATGGCACCTCTAGAAAAGTTAGAAATGCAAACACTTAGTAGGTGGCAGTTAATGTGTTAATTGATCAATATTTTGACCATATATTATGTATCTAATAATCTATGTGCTAATCTTTCGTTCAAATTGAATTCGTTACCGGTAGCTTGATGATTGTATTTGTGCACTTAATAATTAGTGGGACTTAATAGGCTACCTGGTGAAAAGTGGGTGTGTAATTTGCACACCTCTGCTCTGCCCAACCTCTTTGCGGGATAATGGGCGTGTACGTATGTGATATCAGGAATAGGAAGTCTTGATAACATATACGAGTACTTCTTATCTGTCACTGCCCTCGCAATAGTGCTTCCCTATCGACATAATATATAGGGTGATTTTTGGTCGTCAACGTTCCCGAAAACTACGGAATCTTCTCATCATCACGATCATTTTTCTCCATGGAAGCATACCTGGGAAGTGTCTGGTTTCCAAAATATTAGGGTCCAAAGTTGAGTAAATAGACTGCGTTTTTCTGCATAAATGCACATAGACGCGCGTAGCAGGATTTTTTCACGAAAAATAATTAATATCTGTCTATAAAAAAACTAACATAAACACTAGACACTATAAATTTCGCACGATCAAGGAATTTAAAAAATTTTCTCAAAAAAAAAATTTTTTTTCCCCAGCATTTTTTTTTGCATAAACTTACTTTATTTCATGTATAGAGTACGTACCCTTCGTTAAAGGTGGCCACAAAAAAACATCCTGTATAAAACTGTCCCGTTTTCGAGTGACTGACAGTCAATACAGAATCAAATCTATTTCTATATCAGTGCAGCGTTAGAAAAAGTAGAGCATAGACGCGATGCAAAGGATTTCCTAAAATTTCCATTGGAACGGGGGAAAACGGGATATTTAGCATTTAGCAGGCGCCAGCCCATACATTGTTTCCACACTACATTGTATTCTGCACATTTGCACTTAATGCATATCTATAATTAATGTAATTATGTGGAAATAAAGGAAAATAATAGCAGCACAACTACAACAATGTAGTAACCATAATCATAGAGGTATAAGATGTCATAGAGTGCTAATGTCATACTAACTGTTTCGATGCACCATTAGACTTTTCGGTGCCTCACAATTCCAGTCCTTGACACTTAGATTCTATTAGTGTAATGTATAGTAATGTACTACATTACTAATGTATTGTAACGTATAGTAACGCAATCTAAGTGTCAAGGACTGGAATTGTGAGGCACCGAAAAGTCTAACGGTGCATCGAAACTGAAAATAGTATGACATTAGCACTCTATGACATCTTATACCTCTATGCCATAATAATTAATATCATAATAAGTACATGAGCTAGAATTTCCTTATACCTAATCCATTTTATAAAGCGACTCTTGATATTATAATTACGAAAGTTTGTGAGGATGGATGTAATGTATAGGTACTTTACAAAACAACTCTTTCACAGAAAAACTACTGAATGGATTTTGATGAAACTTGTCATAAGCTTAAGATCAGGATAGGCTATAAAATTCACGTGAACGAAGTCGTGGGCTAGTGAGCTATAATTTTTAATGTGAAGAATGAATATAAAGAAATGATATTATCACGCCTTAGTTAAATAAATCCTATACCTATAGCTATAATCTCATAATAATTAGCGGACTCTGATATCAAATAAACAAGCAACAGGAAATCGTATTTATTTTAAAATAGATAATACACATATTGTAAGATAGAACTATACATAAAGTAAATAAGATTTATAAGACTCAACTGGAACTGTATTATGTTCATAGACATCTAATACAAATAGGTACATACATTTACACACAGCTGTGTTCCTATAAGGGGGTAGCGAGAGCTGCAAAATCATAAAGGACATCCCACAGCTATGTTGATTCTAATTCACCGAATTGCCCACGTTACAAGATATAACATTTGGTTACTTTACTTTACTTTAAAAATGTCTTTATTTCCAAAAAATTTACACAATATGATCACAAGTATGGAACACTATCGGAAATCATTGTTTTTTGCAGGCTAATCACTAGTCTATATAAAACATACAACAGAAAATTAATATTGAACATTACTGTGCACTAGGTAGGTACATTAAAGGAACAAAACCACTATGATGGACATTATGTAAGGTTTACATATTATTATAATAATTAATTTGGTTTTTTATAACATGTATATAATCCATGAAATAGTTTAACAAAATTGTACACTTTTAATAAAATTAAAGTGGGTAAGATGCGAATTCGGTGAGTGAGACCGGCCAGGGCGTTCGCACGCTTACGTCATACGCACGATAGTTAATAGTGATTATTAGTTAGCGAGTACAGATATAGATCAGGGACAGTGGTTCACTCATAACCTGAAAGGACGCCCCGTTCTTAAGTCGGTTCTTACGACATGCACAGAAGGGGATTCAGCAAATGTGTTCTAGTGAAGCAGCGCATCAGCACAGGAGTTTCACACTGTGTATATTGTTATAGGATAGGATAATAATGCGGTGATAGCCCAGTGATTAAGACATGCACCTTCCAAGCGAGAGGCGTAAGTTCGATCCCAGTCACGGGCCTGTACCAATGAATATATTTCATGTACAGATATTAATGTTGTAAAATTGTCACTTAGCTCGTGCCTCGGAAAGCACGTAAAACCGTTGGTCCTGCGCCTGATCTCTCTCCGGTCGTGTCGGCTTTCCGTCCCATCGGACTATGAGAGTGAGGGAATAGAGAGTGCATCTGCGTTTGCGCACACACTTGTGCACTATAATATCTCCTGCGTACCTGGCCAATCTCCGTAGAGATTGGTCGCCTTGGCCGAAATACGGTCGGAGATCATCATCATCACTGTTATAGGAGTAAATTATAAATATATTAGTTTACATCTGAGCCTGCCATGCTATTATTAAAGACCAACTTGTAAGAAAATATAAGAAGAACGAGTAAATAAAGATCATTTCCTCAATTACTTTGAAAAGTAGACATGACATTGAACTTTTCTGCAAAACAGAATTACAGAGGCATACTTTACTTGTTTAACATCGTTTGACGTGGATACATTATTCATTATTCATTCGCTATTGTGAAAGTTGAAGTATTATCGTACCTACTCGTACAAACATACATATAATCACGGCTTTATCCCTTACGGGGTAGGCAGAGCACCAAGGGCCGATAGAACCAAATGGTGCTACTTCTGACCAATTTTGAGGGTATAGTTGAGATGTACAAGTTCGGTTAGTAGTGACAGGTGATCAGCCCATCGCCTACAAAACCCCAAAATCCTCTTGTCCCTCTACTGACTTGTACAGTATGCCCGGGAAGAGAAGCAGCTGTAGTATTATACGTTTTTTCTTTTCACCTACAAAACCCTTAAATAAACGGTGTACTTACTGTGCTGATGCAGGGCTTTACTAGACTACTCGTACATCAGCTGCATCTCCTTCCGTGCATGTCGTAAGAGTCGACTAAGGAACTCGGGCATTCTCTCAGGCGACGAGCTAGCAACTTGTCACCTGATCATTTATTATTCTGTCCCCGATGCTAAACGTGGCTGTGGGATATCATTCGCGATCCTGCAGTTATGGCTACCCCCATCTAGGAACACAGCCAATTATGTACCTATACAGGGTGTATTCACATAACAAACTACCTAGGAACAGGTAACTGCCTACTGTTTGGCATTACCTGAAGTGAGACGACTTTTTTTCTATAATATAATACAAACAATTCCTATCCAAAATATACCAAACTTAATAATGGATACCAGAAATGTCGATAACTATAAACAATATCACAAACTCAGTCAAATTATTAAACATTAAAATAATTAGCACACCAGCAGGTATCGAACCCACGATCCAAACCTGTTAACCCGTCAATGACTTAGAATTCACCTTGTTTACTTAACTGATGACGACTTTGTAAGGTCACTTTCGTTCGCCCGAACTATAACTATACTCCAGAAGGTATCTATTGACTATAGGTAACACCAATTTGTCGATATACTGGCTGTATGTTACATCAAAATGGTTCCAAAGAGGATCAGTCACCGCAATCACATCAATCACATTTGGAAGTTCATGTTCCAGCCACTTTACATCTTTCGGGTCCACTAGATGGTCATTCTCGCCATATAAAATGACCACTGGCGCCGACACTGCTGTTAAGTTATATTTTGGAGGCTCTGCACTGCCGTATACTGCTATGTTGGTCTTCTCACCGAAGTCAAATTTCTGAAAGTGTGGGCTTTTAAAACTTTGGCCGTACCTCGCCATGTTCTGTATCGATGTACCTGCTGGAAAATGGCCGAAGAGGCATCTGGTTGTGTTTAAACTCACTGAGCCAGGGTGGGAAGAATCTATAACGGCTGCAACAGTGTCGCAAAGCCTTTTCGTTGTCCATCCCAATTGGCACAAGTAAGCCAACAATTCCTGTGAAATGGACCCCTGAGGCAACATCTCATATACTCCGGAACCTTCCAAAAGAAATCTGGTAGCAGCAATAGCTGATGCAACAGCTCGATAGGCTACGGATTTAGTGTGAGTCTGTCTTGCAGCTGGAGCTAAGGATAGCACCACATTCGCCTTGTCACAAAACTCAGGTCTTTCCGAGCACATGATGTAAAAACAGCCAGAACCTTGCGAATATCCAATATAGTTCAGTTTCTTAGCTTTGGTGTAGTCCAGAACGTATTGCATCATAGCCGGTATGTCATAATAGCCAATTTCATCGACGGAGAACTTCCAGAAATCATGATCCACGTCTGGTTTCAGCTTTATATGGCTTCGGGAATAAAAGTTACCTCTGACGTTGCCTAACCATAGGTCGTAGCAGGAGTCCGCTAAAAGGTATGCTAGGGCAGACTTAGGTCCTGCATCTATCCAGCTGTCGGAGCTCTGAAGCAGTCCATGCATGAGCAGAACTGGTGGATACACTTTGGGAACATGACAGTTCTTGGCTTCGGCGATCCTGAACATGGTGAGTCGGTATCCATCCTCGGTGACAACTATGTGCTCTTCGGTTGCATATCCATATTCTGCTGTTCTTTCCGTGAAGTTTAGAATAGAATCTTCAGGGTAACCAAACTTTCTTTTCGTGACGATATTTCTTGGGATAAGTTCAGAGCTAAGCAAGTAGCTTATTACTGCTAGAACAGCTGCAAGAGAAACGTATGCTGTGAGCGATCGATTCGAAGATGCCATTGCGACTGATAGTACCTATATTTAAAAACAACGCCGGCGCCGCTAGCACGTCAACATACTATGTTATGCTCGTACCTCAGGCGCACTGTAGACTGATTTTATTTCCAGCAATACCTTGTTTATACACAATATAAAACTTGTTTTGCATGGAACTAACATATTATGGTTTATTTGTTAAGGGGTTATATCCACTTGCGAGGCAGAAAAAACGCGTTTTTTTGTGAATTTTTTCCAAAGAGGCATTTTATTTTATACATTAATGGAAAAAATGTACTTAAACAGAATTTAATGTACTTTAACAATCAGCGGTTTATTTAAAAAAATATTGGATCCCCTAGCTCCTGTAGATGATCTGCGGAGAGACCTCCAAAAAAAAGTGCTTGGCGGTGAGCAAGATATCTCTGGTCCAAATTATCTGAAAACCAAAAACCAAAAATATTCAGTTTTATAATAAATAAATACAGGTAATGATCGAAGGTCTAGTCAAAATTTTGATTTTTGACAAAATGGCGGCTGTTCAAAAAAAAAAAATCAGTTTTTCATGAAAATTTTTCACTTCAAAGTGGCTTAAAAAATCGAAATTATTGTCCAAAACCTTATTCCTTCGATCATTACCTGAAAAATATATCTGAGTAAGTCGTGTGAAAATTTCAAACCGATCGGTTTAGCGGTTTCGGAGAAAATTTCCTCACCGACTCTGAAAACACGGTTTTGAGATAAACGCGTTTAAAGTTTCGGGAACGATTTACACTAATTTTTTTTTTTTTTTTCAACTTACATCGTGTCATCTATTCCAGCACCATAAGAGGAACCCTCTGCTTCGTCGTTTGCTTCCATTTGTATCTTAGGGTCCCAAACACAATATAAGTCGAGAACAAAAGGGTAGAAGCTACCAGAAACAGCTGCTACTCCGGCTCGTGCTCCGCCTACTTTCGAACGCTCGGAGACGTTCTTACTAATACGCTCATACTCGTATCTCCGAAACTAATTGTCGGATCGATTTGAAATTTTCAGAGAATATTCTTGAATATATGTACAATGAAAAAATGAAAAAAAATCAAAATCGATTTTTTGAAAATCTCAAGTGGATATAACCCCTTAAGTGGTAGGTATAGACAGAGGTCTGAGATTTTTTTTCGTATTAATTTGTTTGCTAATTTATGTAATGTCTTTCTTTTATTACTAAGGTTATGATGATGATGATGATCTCCAATCGTATTTCGGCCAAGGCTACCAATCTCTACGGAGATTGGCCAGGTACACAGGGGATATTATAGTGCACAAGTGTGTGCACAAACACAGATGCACTCTCTATTACGTTACTCTCATAGTCCGATGGGACGGAAAGCCGACACGAGCGGAGAGAGATCTGGCGCACGAGCTAAGTGACAATTTTGCAACATTAAAATCTGTACATGAAATAAATTCATTGGTACAGGCCCGTGACTAAGATCGAACTAACGCTTCCCGCTTGGAAGGTGCACGTCTTAACCACTGGACTATCACCGCTGTACTAAGGTTATAGTTAAATTAATAATAAATAAATAAATAAATATTCACACACATTAACTTAGTCCCACATTAAGATCCATAAGGTCTTGTGTCGTGGGTACTAAGCAACGGTATATAAATACATACGAGTTTTTTTTTTTTTTTTTTTTGTTTAATTTGATAAATTTTTTGCCTGATTTTATTTGTTTTTTGCATTAATTTATTTAACGTTAGTTTTATTTGATTGAGCTTAATTTGATTTATTTGATGTAGTATTTTAATTTAATTATAATTTGATTTGTTAAGCATGTTTTCTTTGTTTGTATTGAAATGATTTATTGTATAGGTATTATTGAATTAATTTAGGAATGTTGTGCTAGCCTGTAAGTGACATATATATCAGAATATTTGCTCAAATAATGTTTTTAATAATGTGTGATATTTATGTTGTTGGCAAGCCTTATAAATAAATAAATAAATAAATAAATAAATAAATACGAGTAGATAAGTATAGAAACATCCATGACTCAGAAACAACATCATATCAATGTTTGCACCTACCGGGATTCGAACCCAGTTCTATATTAAACCACGGTTTAACTGATATAAGTTACCGTATGTGATGTTAGACCCGAATTAAGGAACTAAGGGTCCTTTCTCACGATGGACTAGCAACTTGTGCCTGGTTTTTTAGCTTCGCATATTAAGGTGAAAATAGCTTTAAGATTCTCCCTCGTGATCCTTTATTGTTAGAAAACTATCGGAACCAGTATCTTTAATAAAGGTAAGATGTTAATCGATTGTTATTCGTAGCTCCGAGATCTTTGTTTGAACATACTTCTGAGATATAAAAACTATTTTTAAACCATATACAAATCGATAGCGTTCAATAATTTCTTATTATCAGCAAGCTATTGATCGACCAGACCAGTTTACTCTGTATTCTACAGTATTTAATTTGAATCGGCTTAGTCGATATATAATTATATTCATAAAAATATTTTGTGAGCTCTGCTACGAGGCAGTTGTCCCAACGCTCTGTTGAGGAAGCAAGAGTTTGGACGTAGAGCCTACCGCCACTTTTCGGGTACAAATTCAACAATCTAGCGACCGGTAACGAATCCAAAAATGAAATGTTTTCCTGTCATTCTAAATAGGTATTATAAGTCATTTAGCGTCAACGTATGTTGGCTATCTCGCTCAAGAATTTACATTAGATAAATAAACTTTTTGTGTGTTTAGTAGCTAGTGTGATAATCCATTATGTTTGATCTAGTGAGGCGTTTCTATTTCTTTAATTAATAATTCACCGTTTCGAAACTGTGATATAACTCCGTTTCGGTCCGATTGTGCCCCGCTTTCGCATGCCAATGTTAGTTACTTCTTTTGCAATAAGTCGTTATTGAAACACTGGCCACTGTTATGTGATTATCGACATATGTTTATATTATTTTCTAAACAGACGAGCATGCAAGAATAATATCATGAAAGTAGATGAAGCGAAAGAGGTGTGTCAGGATCGTAGCAAGTCGAGTTCCATGATCTCTGCCTACCCCTCCGGGAAAGAGGCGTGATTTTATGTGCCTATAGGTATGTATTTTCTTTAAAAGAGAAATAACAAACACTGAGCAGTTTTTTTTCAGGCCGAACTCTATTTACACTACCGTGCAACTTGTCACTGATCTTTAACATCTGTCCCCGCCGTGCAGAGCGTGGCTGTGGGAGATCCACTGTGATCTTGCAGTTTTATCTATCCCATTTCGAAACTACAGCCGCGTAAATGTTTCATTTATTACAACAAAGCGCCTTACAAATCAGTGACAGCAAATCATTAAAATCACGAAATCACATGTAGAGCTGCACTTTTCTTATGTATGCTAAGAGTTTCACATTTAATCCATATGATTATTACCTAATTGGCAATAGTAAAGGAATCGCAAAATGGTACAATTTTATTTTCAATCCTAACATATCATGCAATAGTAAAGTGATTGCAAAAATGTACAATAGATTATCGTTGCAGTATCCTCCAAAAATGTAGGTACGAAATAATACCCCAAGAGGAGTAAAGTTTCTCCGTATACAGGGTGTAACCGAAAGGGTATGTTAAGCGAAAAGCTGTATAAATAGCCCACTATAGAGAACCTATTTCCAAAATTTGAGACTCGAAATCACATTTTTATTTTTTAAGATTGTATGAATATTCCTGAGATATTTAAAAATTCTCCATACTATCGGGAAAAATAAACATGTGATTTCGGATCTCAAATTTTGTGGATAGGTTCTCTATAGTGGGCTATTTACATAGCTTTTCGCTTAACATACCCTTTTTGTTACAGCCTGTATAAGGGAGCTCGTATTAGCATCAACAGAGGACCTACCTCCAGTTTTATAGCAGGGTTATTTCTATAGTGGCAGTGGGACACTATAACCAAAGCAGAGCGACGTCTCATTTGAACAGAAATAATCTTACCTCGATTTTAATCGTCACTTACCCTGCATAATTAAATGATTTATTTAGAACACTTCAAAAGGGTAATACGAGCTTGAAAGTTTTGTATTGTTAAGTGTTACCCTGTATTATTTTTATATCTATATCCCCCACCACCGCAGGAGGGCATTGAACTCTATCGATCCTTCCCAACTAGGTCAGGCGGCTACACGCTTGTCTTTTTCACGTAAGATAACCTGAAAATACTGAAATCGGCGCCGGTGTCCTTGTGGTTTAGGCATTGTTTCATATATTTTTGTTTAGTTCCGTAAAAATCTGCGAGAAAATATTATGCTGTTCTATTTTTATCTTCAGTGGAGTAACACGAACCTACTATATTTAATTTTATGTAACATCTATATAACCTGTAACATGCAATAAATTAATCTAATCTAATCTAACCTCTCGATAGACCGTAACGCTAGCGTCAAACTGTCAAATCACATAGATTTTGCTAGCGAGTCGCTAGCGTTACGCCACCGTGCTTACCCCACATGTGAAGCTAAATTGCTCTTTTTATTTATTACTCTTTAGGTTTTTTCACTTATCATGACACGACTTTCTGGATTTATAAAATTTAAATTAACTATGTAAAAACTAAAAAGTATACAAATAGCTAGGTAAGAGCAGCATACGAGTATCTGGTAAATAAATAATGAAAATTTATCTACACTAATATTATAAAGAGGAAAACTTTGTTTGTTTGGTTGTAATGAATAGGCTCAAAAACTACTGGACCGATTTCAAAAATTCTTTCACCGTTAGAATCCTTATTGGACCTGGATGAACATAGGCTATAAGAATTTCCCGATATTCCCACGGGAAGGCGACCAACGGGAATTCTATATTTTTTACGAAAACCGCTATACATATGAAGCTGAAATCGGGCATATATGTTCATTGGGGACAGCGAGGGAGGACTAAAAACGGATTTCCCGAAATTCCCACGGGAAGGGGACAAACGGGAATTCATAGTTTTTACGAAAACCGCTATACATATGAAGCTGAAATTGGGCATATATGTTCATTAGGGACTGCGAGGAAACACTAGAACGGATTTCCCGAAATTCCCACGGGAAGGAGACCAACGGGAATTATTTATTTTTTACGAAAACGGTTAAACATGTGAATCTGAAGTTGAGCATATATGTTTATTTGGGACCCCGAGGAAGCACTGGGAACGGATTTCCCGAAATTCCCACGGGAAGGGGACAAACGTGAATTAATTTTTTACGACAACCGCGATAACATATAGGCTACTTTTTACACTTAACATATAGGCTACTTTTTATTTTTTCTGTAGTCCACGCGGACGGAGTCGCGGGCGTCCACTAGTATTAAATAATTTAGAATTCTCTCAGGCGACTTAGCAACTTGCCACTAATCGTTTAAATCTATCCCCGCTAACGTAGCTATGATATCTCCTTCATGATCCTGCAGTTCAGATTAACCTATTTCGAGAACATTTGTGTATATGTCGATATGTACAAGAATTACGCTTTATTTTTTTTTCGGATCTTAATCACTAAGGTCAGAACTATACCATTGCTAGTGTTTCCGCGATACCTTAAAGGGTATTTTTGCTCATGGGGGTAACGTGATTGAGCTTGGGGTTCGTTAGGCTTTGCAAATGGGCTGTCGGGGTTAATAAGGGTATTGAGGAAAAAGGAATTTGATAGCTCCAGTATTTTTATATATTCCAGAAGGCAGCTTAATTCGTGGACCAGTAATCATTATGTAGTTAGCGTGATTTGGAAGTCGTATAGTTAATTAAAAGAGGTAGGAGATTAGGCTCTATTTACTACCAATTTGATCTATTAAAGATTGAGATCGAATTTGCAAATATCTAGTAGATTAAAGTTTTAATTGTTCTTTCTGAGACCCCAAGGTTGTAAGGTGGTGTAGGTAGGTACACAAAGTTTTTCTACCTATTATATAGGATGTAACAAAAAGGGTATTATAAGCGAAAAGCTATGAATATAGCCTATTATAAAGAACCTATTTCTATTTGCTATGATCCCGAAACATAGTAAACAGGACTGCAGGATTACATATACGTATATATATATATATACATGTACGTAGCCACGTTTACCATGGCATGGTCAGATGTAAAAGACCAGAGACACGTTGCAGCTCATCGCCTGAGAGAGCGCCCCATTCCTTAGTCGACTCTAACGACATTCACGGAAGGAGATGCAGCTGATGTATTGCAGTAAAGTCCCGCATCAGCACAGATGAAGAAAAGTACTCATTCTTAAATACGAGTGTCATGACCAGTTAAAATCTAAATTTAAACCAACCGACCTCATAAAAAAAGGTTACAAATAAAATAAAATGGGTCAAAGTCTCGCCAAGAAGGAGTAGGGGGTTGGAAGGCTCTGATTAGTTGGCAAAACTTTCCCCGAATTAAGGCTGTAAGTTCTCAAACTTTAAGGTTTTATAGCTAATTGAAAGCGCTGTTAAATTATGGGGTGTCTTTCGGAGGGGCGAATATTGAATTCATTTCCGGTGCTTAATTTCATTTTGTGGAAACTTTTTGATGATTTTTGTGATATAATCCTGTAGGTAGATACTTCTGATATTTTATTTCACATAAAAGATAGTTTTTCAAATTGTTCCAAATCTGTCAAATTCCTTATATGCAAACGGGGACCAACCTACTAAAATCTATACATATCATAAAAATGTAACGGATCGCTGTCTGTACATGGAAGATATATGAGAAAAAATATTATAGGAGACCTTTATCAACGCAATTGAACCCAAAAGTCTGTTTGTCGGTTTGTCTGTGCGTTTATGCACGCTAATCTCAGAAACGGCTGAACCGATTTCGATGCAGTTTTCAGGAATATATTGTGACAGGTCCCACTTAACATATAGGCTACTTTTTATGCCGGGAAAATGTATTTATCCCGGATAATTTCGACATTTTGTTTTTTCTGTAGTCCACGCGGGCGTCACTAGTATTAAATAAAATTTTAGGCTATATAAGCTTTCAAAAATAAACTTTCTATCAACATTGTAAACATCAAAATAATCTCTCAATTTTGTTAGAATTCGATGTTATTGTTTATGTGGGTTTGGTTCCCGTTTACATAACTATGTCCTATTATAAAGTCGATCATTGGGTATATTAGGCATGATTATTTGTAAGACTTCGGTCGCGTAAACATTAGAATTCCCGTCATTTTGTTTCCGTGGAAATTATTGGAATACAAAAAAAGTAGCCTAACTAATAAGTAAGTTCGTCTTCAGCCCATTGCAGTCCACTGCTGGACGTAGGTTTCCCACAGGGCACGCCGCAAGACTACTGCCACAGGGGGGTTTTGCCCATAGTCACCACGCTGGGCAGGCGGGTTGGTGACCGCAGTGTGATTTTCGGACTATGTTGTCAGTACGGGAGGCGCTGCTGCCCACCTTCCGGAAACCCTTAATCGCCTCGTACGATACCCACGGGCAGGCGTGAACTCTACTCTGCCGGCACCACGCGGCTTTAAGGAAGTAATAACACCAAATTATGCCAGTATATATACTTAGTATAATAGAAAGTACGTACATACATAATTTAGGGATCTTCATGTGTGAATATTTAATTAAAAAAATATATTATATAACTGGAATAGCCAAAAGTGCGGGATCTTAATGTGGGACTAAGTTAATGTGTTGTGAAGTGTGTGATTTTTTTTTTATATTTTTTTTTATCATAAAGGAGATACCAGTTGCTAGCTAGCTTAGAGAATGCCCGAGTTCCTTCGTTTTTTTTTACAATTAGCTAGGCAAACAATTGACCGCCATCGTGCCTGATGTTAAGCAAGATGCGGCCTAAGGTGGTACACGTTTGCCTAGAAAGTGCCTATTCACTCTAGCTTTGAAGAGACGAATGTTGTAGTTCTCGGGAAATACATCGGCAGGAAGTGCATTCCACTCCTTAGCCGTTCGCATTACAAACGAGTTAGCATAACGTTTGGTGCGGATGGGTGGGATATCATCAACATAAGGATGATACGCACGCTAATCTGCGTCTATAGGTAGTATCCCGATGGTGAAAAGATTAGTTAATTTGAAACAGCTATTAATTATCAGGACAGTGGATTGTAAAAACCATGTGTACACAAGTTAAGTGCCTGCCTCGTAGCGTACAAAAGGATATTGATTTCAATCTACAACAGTTAAACCCGGATTAAGGTAATCCAATTTAGGTTGGCGAAATTTGATGTCATTTTTATGATTATACAATAAAAAGAGCTCATAAAAATAACTTGTTTACATATTTATTTTTTAGATAGATACGTGACACAATATAGGTAAGTGCTAACACGTTTTTAAAATTGATTGTGCAAATACAAAAGCGGCCGCCCACGATTCGTGCACTTGTCCCGAGTAGAAATTGCAAACCGGGTCCGGCCGGGCCCGGTGCCCTTTTAGAATCCACCGAGCCCGGTAGGTACGAAAACTGCGGCACGGAAGCTCCAACTTGTAGAAAATTGGCATAGCAAGCGATGCGAACCACGATGTTCTGATGCGCCAATGGCCGCTCTACGTTCCTACTTCTTAAATAATCTGACTACTTTCCAAACTTTTTCTCGAAATCCTCTAAATCCAAGCATTTCATCAGCGCGTGGAAGACATTCCTATCCTAAACTTAATTACTGAATACTTACTAATGCTTGCTTAAAGTTAAATAGTAACACTAATGTTATGTACTATTCCGTTCATAAGTGTAACTAACTGATTCTGTATTAAAAACTAGTGATTTTGAGATAAAGGTGACTCACGCTACACCGTGTCGCGACCGGGCCGTGGTACTTAACATAATGGTATACTTTTTGTATGAAGTACTTCATGCCTGACCGTGGCTCGGCCGTGCCCCGACCGTGCGCCGCAGGGACTCGGCCAGGGCACGGCGTTGAAATGTCGGTGGGTATTGTTTCTTAGCTGCGGCACGGTCCGCTAACAAAAACCACGTAACACAGATGTGCAAATAATACACCGAAACAACCCGGTGTAGCATGAATGAGTAGTCCGGCCGGGCGCACGGTGTAGTGTTAATCATCCTTAAGACTGATTATTTTTGATTTTCTGATTTGAAATAAATATTATTCCGTAACCTTGAATAATTGTATTTTTCCTCCATTTACTTAAAGCAAATTTTCATAATCACTTCTATGGTGCTCTGGGAGTAAAAACGTATAATACTACAACTGCTTCTCTTCCCGGGCATACTGTACAAGTCAGTAGAGGGATAAGAGGGTTTTGGTGTTTTGTAGGCGATGGGCTGACCACTTGTCACTACTAACTGAACTTTTACATCTCAACTATACCCTCAAAATTGATCAGAAGTGGTACCATGTGGTTCTTTCGGCCCTTGGTGCTCTGCCTACCTCGTAAGGGATACTCGTAAAGGCGTGATTATATGTATATTAAAATTTTCATAAAATTCTTTAAAGGATTCATCCTAACACATAACCGGGCCCGGCCGGGTTGAAAAACATACCGGGTTGCAATCTCTAGTCCCGCGGGCACCGGTGCACCGTGCGAAGCTGGAGCGGATCCCTGGTTATACATATAAACCTTCCTCATGAATTAATCTATCTATTTAAAAAAACCGCATCAAAATCCGATGCGTAACTTTAAAGATCTAAGCATACATAGGGACAGACAGACAGCGGAACGACTTTATCTACACAATTATGATATAGCTGATGGGTTTGTTTGTTTGAACGCGCTAATCTCAGAAACTACTAGTCCGATATAAAAAAACTCTTTCAATGTTAGATAGCCCATTTATCGAGGAAGGCTATAGGCTATATATAATCCATCCTGGCTTCGCACAGGTGTAATGCCCTTTCACGCGGACGAAGTCGTGGGCGGCTGCTAGTTTTATAAGATGTAGTCATAAAATATATATTTATATACCGTCGAATTGAGAAACCAGACGACCAAAGTCAAATCTTTTAAAGAGTGAAACATCAAGGATGTTTTATACAGTTTTATACGCCTTTATACAGTAACATGGATGACTAGATCGACCTGTCGTTGAAAAAATCTAATTTCCTACGAAACTTCAAAAAGCTCTTTCAATAAAATTGACATTTATATTATTTCCTATCAGCCTTATCAAAAGCCCTCAAATGAGACCGTATAATTGGATCGTGCGCTATCTACGCCAAAAAACCGGCCAAGTGCGAGTCGGACTCGCGCATCGAGGGTTCTGTACGAACCTTTTTTATTTTTATATAATATACTAGCGGACCCGACAGACGTTGTCCTGTCCCACGTATTAAATACGTCTTTCTGAAATAAGCTGTAATGATCTGGACCGTTATAAAACATTATCTAGTTGACCGAATTGTGAATCTAAACCATTCTCAACCCTATTTGAGCATACACAATTTTTTTTATCAAAATCGGTCTAGTCGTTTAGAAGGAAATGCATTACAAACACACGATCAGAAGATTTATATATATAAAGATAAAGGAAATATTTCCAAACCATTTAACGGGCGCAACTGAAACTAAAGTATCCTTGTGAATATTCGACACGGCGACTACAGTGCAGTCTGCCGGATCCTAGGTACTCGTAAAAGGTTCTAACATGAAGAACAATGTAAATATTTTGTTCGTGTGTTTGTAATTGAACTCCTTCTAAACGGCTGGACTGATTTTGATGTTTTTTTTTAACATGTGTTCAAGTGGGTTCGAGAATGGTTTAGATTTACAATTTGGTCAACGACATTTTGTTTTTTCTACAGTCCACGCGGTTGGAGTCCAAAAACATTATCTAGACAGATATAGGATCACTTTGTTGTCCATCCGTCCGTCTGTCTGTCTTTTCAGGGTTCCGTTTCTTCCTTTCGAGATACGGAACCCTAAAAACAAGATAGTATCTTATTGAACGATATCTGAAGTACTATTTGAGAGTAACAAAAGGGTCCTTATAGAAAGAATTTCAGAATAGAAACGTGTTTTTGCTAAGGCAAGCTAAAACTTCCGGACCTTATTTGGGTTAAGTTATTCCGGAATAAATTTGTTGAAGTTTTAGTTGGATAGAATCTGCTTTAAATGACAGAATACTAACACCCAGTATGTAAAAAGACAACGTTGTTCTTTTGGTACCTTGTATTCTTTGTAACATCACGATATTTTTTTTCTATGAAAGCACCCCTGGGTAACCACGAGTTTTCAAGATATTAAGGTACAAAGTTACATTAATATTTAAAAAAATTTACATAGATACATCTGGATTCGGTTAACAGACATTTTTTGCAATTGTTAACAGACACTTTGCGCATCTAACGAATACATTGCTTGCAATAAAATGACATTTTTTTAATAAGTTTTTTTGACATTTCCCAGATTTGAGAAAATGATCGTGGTGTTACAAAGAATACGAGGTATTAAAAAACAACGTTGTCTTTTTTTCGCCCTGTATACACACAGATGTGTTTCAGCACGTGGTAGCTATGAGTGAATGATTAGTGACAAGATGCTAGCTCATCGCCTGAGAGAACGCCCCTGACTTTCTAAGTCGACTCTTACGACATGCACGGAAGGAGATGCGTCTGATGTATTCTGGTAAAGCTCTGCATCAGCACTGGACTATTTCCAGTTGGATACAAAACTAGAAACATCACATTCAAACAAATATATAATTCACAGTGTACACTTTATTTGAGTTCAGTTGTTACACTACTTTTCTATAGTAATTATATATTTATATAGAGGTGATGTAGGTAGATGCGATAGATTAGTTAGTCCCTAACAATCATTACCCTGACGTCTCATTTCCGACCAAAACCGACTCAATATTGACTTATCATGCCACCACAGAATAGAAAAGAACAGACAACCATAATGGTATGACTAGTAGGGTCTAATTGGTACATTTTCATGTCACAATTCGCAGCTATTTTTCCACAGGGCTAGTGTAGCTTATAGGGTATGGTAAGCGAAATGTAAACTACCCACTTTGAGACTCAAAATCAAATATCTCTCTCACGACCTGGTAAAATAAACATAATTAAGATTTCAAGTCTCTCTATAGTGGGATATAGCTATACATCCCTCATACATAGATTTAAAAAATTATTTTTTTTACATAGGTCTATCCATAAAGGTTTAAAAATCAACGGTTTTGTTTATTTACGTTCCATAAACCAATTTCAAAATACTTAATAATGTAATTTAATTCAACCATCGCAGAATTCACCGGTTTTTCGTGAACTGTGGCAACGGGAAGACATTCAATATCGAACAGGGTAGGGAGCTTCCGTTTTTTTTTTGCATGTATTTTCCCTTTTTATTCTTGTAATTAGTGTGTAACATCCGAGCACAAATATTAACACAAATCACCCGGCAGGAATTAGGTTTGCTCGATTGAATAAAAAACCCTCATAAGCCTATTAATTAGGAACTCTACCTTTAGTTGATTACTAGTATTCTCATTAATGCATGTTCCAGGATCGCCCGATACAATAGGCGCTGAAAGCAAACATTGCGGACAATTTGAAAATACATTTCCTGCGAGTAATAACACTGTTGTTTAACTCAACACAGTGGTACTTGTTCGGCATTCATTATTTGCCTCACTTACATCCTGTTAAATCTACCATAATGCTAAAAGTGACTTGTTCTTTATTATACATACACAAAAAATATAACATAAAAGATAAAAGAAGAGGTGCATATACAATGGCAAGAGATCAAGAGATCTCTTCCAGCAAGCCAAGCAAGTATAGAGAAATTATTAATAAACAGAGGGTAACATGTGAAATTAAACTAATTCTAAGAAACTAACCAAGTACATTGAAAAAAAGGAGAGAAACAAATGACAGCATAGTCAAAGAATAGACAGGTAGTGATCCTTCAGCTTTTCTCTAAATGTGCCAACAGTGCGACAATCTCTAACCGTGTGGGGTAATTCATTCTATAGCTTAACCGCCTGAACCGAGAAAGGATACCCAAAAGCCCCAAAATTAAAACGGGGAGTTTGTAGCCCTCCCGACCCGTCCATGCAGTAATCTTCTTAACAATCTTGCAGTTGTGAAACACTACCCTCATATAATATGTACTTAGATATACCGTCATTTGTTTCCGTCGGCCAACACGGTCGCCGTTCTCGCCTCATTTCCTCTCCCACGTTATTGACTTATCGCAGCAAATCTAATTTAGCTTTGTGGAAACATTTTCTAATAACCTTTTATAAAAGCCACATTTTACCTTACATTTTCTTTGTACTTTTTTATAACCTAATAACGTACGCGATGTTTCTTTAATGTATCTATTAGTGGATGATAGATGCATCTTTACCATGATCGTTATAAGCAAGGCTGGTTAAATAGCATTGATTTTTAACGAAAAAAAAACAGAATGTCGAGTAAAATTGTTTTTCTGAATAAAAAGTATTAGCCTATGTCCTTTCACTGAAGTTTCTCAGAGTCTAGACTAACTGTGTACTGAATTTCTTGTCAATCGGTTCAGTCGGTTTTGCGTGAAAGCGCTACCAGACAGAGTAACGTTTGCATTTACCTATAATATACCTATATATTAGCGCCTTCCGTGTTGACAATATAGTCCTAAAACTGCAGTCACCAACTCGCCTGCCCAGCGTGGTGACTATGGGCAAATACCCCCCATGGCAGTCTTGTGGCGTGTCCTGGGGGAGGCAGTGGACTGAAATAGGCTGATGATGATGATGATATATTAGGGAAATAACGATTTACGTAGAAAAATTCGTTGTTAACAAAATATATTCAACAAAATCTACAAAGGTATTAAAATTCAAAAGCTCTGCAAAATACAGGAGCATACATTTTGGTGCAAACCTCCCACCCCCTAGCGGAGTACAATGTCAGCATTCCATTGCAATTTTCTCGCAACTGACACGTTTCTTTTCATTGCATTTTGGCAGAGAATAGTTGATGAATTTTTTTTTTATCAAGTTTGCCGGTGATGGACTCAGATAGGCATAGGAAAATGTATATTTTTATGATTTTTTTATATACCCACCCCCACTATGTTAAGGAACATATACGCCTTCAGCGTCCTGTAATTTCAGCTATACATTTTATCAATCACTTGAGAAAGATTTTACACATTGACTGATAAATAAATTAATGGAGAAGTGTTTTTTATAAATTTATCTTAGTCAAGATATTATATATTAGCACGGTATGCAGAGGTCGTGGGTTCGATTCCCACTCGGGTGAGGATTTTTTCCCATTTCTTTATTAATAATTTTATATGAACAATAAATATTCACACACTTCATATTAACCTAGTCCCACACTAAGGTCACGTCGTGGGTACTAAGCAACGGTAAATAAATACACAGATAAGTATACATATAATCAAATTATTAATAAAGAAATGGAAAAAAATCCTCACCCGGGTGGGAATCGAACCCACGACCTCTGCATTCCGTGCCAGTATACATATAATCATCCATGACTCAGAAACAAACATCGATATTCATCATTATAGTCCGGGAGGTAGCGTTGCATTTTACAAAATCATTTCTGGTCGATTGATTAATGTCATAACGTACTTTTCATGGATAGTCATTGAGTAACTCGAACGTCAGCAGCTCCAGTAAGGGTGGGGAGAGAATTTCAAGTATGTCAAAAAAAAAAAATATTTCTGTTCGTCCGAAAATTTGCACATCAGTAGTTTTAACAATAATAATAATTATAGAAACCGTCAGCTGTGAAGAAAATGGCGGGTTGTACGTCAGCAGGTTATATATACCTATATTAAAAATAATTATTTTCATTTCATTTCCGGTCGAATGAAACTGATACAGGTTATTCTTTATGCTATAAAAATGATAAAAAAAAGCGTCAGCAGATCTATCGATAGGGGTAAAATCGTCAGCAAGGGGATTATATGTGCCGAGCAGGTATTCAATCCGAGTATGCATTAACCATCTATATTATTCAACTGACGACCTTCTCCCTGTCAATTACTCTGCTGATTCTTTTCTTCATTATATACATTGTTCAAATTATGCTTACGATCAATTTTCAAGCGACCTGAAATCAATTTGATTATAAAAATTCTCATTTTTTAGTCCAGTCAAATTAGCTACAAAAATAGGGGTAAGGTTACATTAATTCGCACCTTGCTAAAAATTTGCATGAATGTTGGGAACACCATTACATACAATTTGTCAATTATCCACATCAATCCAATGTGTGGAAAAATTTTTATTGAAGGTCAAATGTTGCAAAAATCGGTTTTTTGAGTTTTCCAGCTAAACGGTAAGTTCTATCATGAAAATAGATGAGACAAAAATTATTCATCATCCAATTATCTACAAAAATTGTTCATACACTTTTTTCCTAAGAATCGCCATTTCGGAGATATAGCGATGCAAAATGTTGAAAAAGTTGTGTTATTCATAATATGCACACGTTTCCGCGCCACCCGTGAGGTAGTGTACATGACGCGTTTTTTTTACGTGGTTTCCCCGGTAGGCCTATTCCACGATCTATTGTGGTTCTGTTGAGTTAAAAAACTATTTTATTAAATTTAAAATGGTACTATAGTAAATGACAAGAGCGGTGTAAGTAATGAGTAAATTGAAAAAATTATTCGTCTGATAGATACTCGTTTAATGGAACATAATCCATACTGTCTTGCACTTCTTCTCCTTCTTCTTCTTCTTCTTCCTGCTGGGTACAAATAAATTGTTCAAAGAGCGATGCATCAGATGTCTCCTCGCCTATATCGTAAGAATCCTCTTCTTCTGGCGATTGAACATTGGAGTACGATTGGCCTCGACAACTGATACATGCTAATGAACAAAACAACCCAACTTTTTTACAGCCGCATTTAGCATTACACCCCGTTTTGCAATTGCAAAAAATTGAATTGAGGAGTTTTTCCGGTGCAGGAGGGAGTAAAGTCTGAACTGGTTCCAATATATTGTCAATTAACTTCCAACCCCAGTCTTCTGGGTTTAGTTTATTACCGAGCCATACTTGAACTTGATAATATACCCGAAATAGATGTTGATAAGCAGAAGCAGAGGTTGGAGGAAGACAAGCTAATTGTACTTGTTTTTTTTTATGCGTATTTTTTGCAAAAGATAAGTATCGAAACTTATCTAAGCATGTAATTTTTTTTGGAGCTCCGTAAACGGAAAGAAGAAAGCGAATTCCGTTGGTGATTACAGCTTGTGGAGTAGAGGTACTTTCTTTGAAAACGTCAGCACAATCAACTAAATCTTGTCTCTCAAACAATTTCAAAACTGATTTTTTACCTCTCCTGAAAAATGCTGATGTCGTGTCGCAACCAGTTACTGCATGTAGAAATAAGATATGATTTTGGCATTTTGAAAAAGCAGATAAACTCTTGGATGAATATATTTTTGATTGTTGTTCAGCTTTCCCAGGTTTTAAAAAATAAATAATTTTTTCGGTTGGCGTTCGAGCAGTAAGTAATACCAACAAATCAACATCTTCACCAACAACAATAGTTGGATTTGTCGAGTTAAATTGTTCTATTGCTGTTTCAACTATCAGGACATCAGCATCATTATCAGCTTGCGCCGAACGCCAACCGAAAAAATTATTTATTTTTTAAAACCTGGGAAAGCTGAACAACAATCAAAAATATATTCATCCAAGAGTTTATCTGCTTTTTCAAAATGCCAAAATCATATCTTATTTCTACATGCAGTAACTGGTTGCGACACGACATCAGCATTTTTCAGGAGAGGTAAAAAATCAGTTTTGAAATTGTTTGAGAGACAAGATTTAGTTGATTGTGCTGACGTTTTCAAAGAAAGTACCTCTACTCCACAAGCTGTAATCACCAACGGAATTCGCTTTCTTCTTTCCGTTTACGGAGCTCCAAAAAAAATTACGTGCTTAGATAAGTTTCGATACTTATCTTTTGCAAAAAATACGCATAAAAAAAAACAAGTACAATTAGCTTGTCTTCCTCCAACCTCTGCTTCTGCTTATCAACATCTATTTCGGGTATATTATCAAGTTCAAGTATGGCTCGGTAATAAACTAAACCCAGAAGACTGGGGTTGGAAGTTAATTGACAATATATTGGAACCAGTTCAGACTTTACTCCCTCCTGCACCGGAAAAACTCCTCAATTCAATTTTTTGCAATTGCAAAACGGGGTGTAATGCTAAATGCGGCTGTAAAAAAGTTGGGTTGTTTTGTTTATTAGCATGTATCAGTTGTCGAGGCCAATCGTGCTTCAATGTTCAATCGCCAGAAGAAGAGGATTCTTACGATATAGGCGAGGAGACATCTGATGCATCGCTCTTTGAACAATTTATTTGTACCCAGCAGGAAGAAGAAGAAGAAGAAGGAGAAGAAGTGCAAGACAGTATGGATTATGTTCCATTAAACGAGTATCTATCAGACGAATAATTTTTTCAATTTACTCATTACTTACACCGCTCTTGTCATTTACTATAGTACCATTTTAAATTTAATAAAATAGTTTTTTAACTCAACAGAACCACAATAGATCGTGGAATAGGCCTACCGGGGAAACCACGTAAAAAAAACGCGTCATGTACACTACCTCACGGGTGGCGCGGAAACGTGTGCATATTATGAATAACACAACTTTTTCAACATTTTGCATCGCTATATCTCCGAAATGGCGATTCTTAGGAAAAAAAGTGTATGAACAATTTTTGTAGATAATTGGATGATGAATAATTTTTGTCTCACCTATTTTCATGATAGAACTTACCGTTTAGCTGGAAAACTCAAAAAACCGATTTTTGCAACATTTGACCTTCAATAAAAAATTTTCCACACATTGGATTGATGTGGATAATTGACAAATTGTATGTAATGGTGTTCCCAACATTCATGCAAATTTTTAGCAAGGTGCGAATTAATGTAACCTTACCCCTATTTTTGTAGCTAATTTGACTGGACTAAAAAATGAGAATTTTTATAATCAAATTGATTTCAGGTCGCTTGAAAATTGATCGTAAGCATAATTTGAACAATGTATATAATGAAGAAAAGAATCAGCAGAGTAATTGACAGGGAGAAGGTCGTCAGTTGAATAATATAGATGGTTAATGCATACTCGGATTGAATACCTGCTCGGCACATATAATCCCCTTACTGACGATTTTACCCCTATCGATAGATCTGCTGACGCTTTTTTTTATCATTTTTATAGCATAAAGAATAACCTGTATCAGTTTCATTCGACCGGAAATGAAATGAAAATAATTATTTTTAATATAGGTATATATAACCTGCTGACGTACAACCCGCCATTTTCTGCACAGCTGACGGTTTCTATAATTATTATTATTGTTAAAACTACTGATGTGCAAATTTTCGGACGAACAGAAATAATTTTTGGATTTTTTTTTTTTGACATACTTGAAATTCTCTCCCCACTCGCCCCACCCTGAGTGCGCCTGCTGACGCTCAATTCAATTGATGTCCTCATCTAAACTATCAATTGCACTCAAAATCGATCGGCCTAAAATCACCATCAAAAATGCAACGCTACCTCCCGGACTATTACAATGTTTGCACCTTTCGGGATTCGAACCCTTTGGGGCAGGGTCACTACCAACTACACCAACTACCCGTCATGATTTCATACCTACCTATAAATTCTACCCTAAAATTTAGGGCTGTACCAAATCAGTTTTAATCTGTTACATTAGTGACATTTGATGGCTTTCGGTTAATGGCGCTCATCGCTCTCCCGTCGTAAAATATTCCGTTTTAGAAATAAAACGGCCTAAATAGACTCATTAAAACTTCAGTTTCGCATTACACTGTAACTACACTATTAGGCGCGACGTTAAAATTATGGCTTATCTCTTTAATAATTACTAGAGCTATACCTAACTATTCTCCGATGTTAGAGCTTTTCGCTGTTGGAAACACAAAACACAAATTACAAGTTTGTATCGTAAAAATAATTTTCATTTCACCTAAACTTCCAGTACATACCTAAATGTATCTATCAATAGACACAATTTCATAACTGAACCGTTCACCGAATAGTTCTAGTTCCCGATTGATCATTCGATTAGTCGAACGCGTGATCGATGAGCTATAAATCGATTAATTCTGTTTCGACAAATCGAGTGTGTAGGTTTTGATATATAACGTATTGAACGTAGAATCGATAAGTAATTAATTAGTTTTACATGACAACCCTAAAAGTATGTTGTTATGGCCCTTACTATATCTATAGGTATATTTCGTGTGTTAGATGAAAATATACATGAAATTATTTCATCACCAAGCATATACAACTCAGAAGATTTGTTCTGTGATCTGTGTCACCAAGAGATGTAGGCAGTGCAGGCGGTCGGTTATAATATCAACTAGACTTCTTTTAATAGGATAATTTGCCTGATTTCGCAACTAACATTATTTTGTATGCAGCGACAAAGAAAATGTGGTCATACACATAGTAACTAGCGCCATCTTTCATGGGAACTATTGTATGAAACGGACAATACTGAAAAATTAAGTATGAAGCATGAACGTATGAAGAACAACGGACGTAATGCTGTCACTGCACAGGTTGAAGCACCATAATGGCGGCGCAATGTGTATGTGTGCGGATTTTCTGGTAGGCGCCGAGCTTACTGTGAATGCTTCACTTCGTGTAGTGACAACACTCTATCCGTTATTCTTTATACGTTCATTGTGTGAAAAAGGTGTTTCGATAACAATTAGGTAATAGTGGCACACACTGCAAAAGGTTTATAATTAGTACTAATGGTAGTAGATATATAAGAAATTACTTTTGATTACTTTGGGTTGTGCTGTTGCAAGGCTTCTCTAGAATATATTATATCCTACGTGGAATGAGTCGTTTAAGGTACTCAAGCATTATTAACCTTAAGGAGAGAAGCTAACAACTTTCTACTGTTTCTTTTACATCAGCTGTCCCTGTTATGCTAAAAATGTCTGGGGATTTTCTTCAGGATTTGCAGTTCTGGCTACCCTTATATGTTATGTTATGTACATTTAGGTAAATTAAACCTCTTAACATTGCAGATAATGTGACTTTTCTACAACGCTTATCATCAAATCTCGTCATTTTTATATGTTACCACGTTCACCTCGTTTAGAGACGATACCAACCAAATGTAAAAAAAAAACAAAGATAAATACGAAAGAAGGAATTTAATACTGGGTAGTAAGATGGCTACTTAAACTTGAATAAAAATTAGGTACTTTTTTTAGCACTTTAAACAATAAATAATGCCGATGGTCTCACGTAATTATTCGTTTGATTTAGGTCCCTACCTAAGTAAGCACGTAGGGATTTAAAAAGAAGAGGTTATGAGAGATCTGCTATGTTCATGCAAAAGATAGATAGAAAATCATATCCTTTTTCACATTTACTTACTGTATGTTTGTATGTTTTTCAGTTTGTTTGTCGCTGCTATGCTGAACGTTGTTGTATTTCGTCGCTTATATTACAACACCGCGAATATGCCATTTTCTTAACTTTACAGGACAAACATAAAACGGAATTATTAATTATTAACAAAAAATAAAAATCGGATTGTTTCTTAGAGATCATTTATTAGCTGTTCTACAAATAATTAAATGCACAAAATAGTTATATCCTTATGAATTAAATAAAAATGACATATTGGCGCTGTTGCCTTCTTAAATATGGCAATTTGTAGCATATAGGCGGTGTTAATTATAGGAACTTAATAACCAGTCTTCATTACACTATACTCGTACTACTTTAAACACTAATCTTTGTAACAAAGTTATGCAAAAAAATTATAAACCAAAAAATATCTCCAAAAACAGAAAATAATACTTTGCGCATAACAAAAACTACAATAAAAAATATAGGTAAAATCTAGTGAGGTAAGGAGTCATAAAATCCATGGCAATCACTAGGGATCACATTCTTAAGCTCTTGTAGGTGCTGCCACTTTCGGTCAGAGATCGGTAAACGCTCTTTGTACAATTTCGGCAAGCTATTGATAGTATTTTTGGGTACTTTTGAACGCTGCGGCAATATCTTTGGGGTTTCATCGAAATTCAACTTGTACCAAATGGTTCCATCGGGTTTGTAGTTAAGTACACTGATGTCAGTAACTGTTGGGTCTCCGGCCTTTCTGCCTGGCCTTAGGTAGACTTGTAAATTTGATCTTGAGGCTTTGAAAAATCCGTGAAAAATCCATAGTCCAAGGAAATGGCTTCATATGGTTTTGGGTGAACTCTAGCAGGCTTGGTTAGCGCAGAATATTGGCTTGGCAAATAAATTTCTTGACCCTTAAGTTTTGACTCTATGGAGCTATGAACTGAGTCACACTCCATTTGCGTGTGCCCTTTGACTAAAAACTTTTGAGTGACCTCTGTGTTTTGTTCTATTACTACTCTAAGTAAAGCATTGCTAAGGTAGCTATTTCTATTTTGAGCGCAGCATCCATCCGAGTACAATATCACAGGAAGTTTCTTCTCAGTCAGTAGATGTAAGATAGTATCTACAATGCAAGAGGCAAACATTGAGGCTTCAAGACCTCCGTTACATTCGTCAAACCAATAACATCTCACATCATGGTTCGCTAAGTTATATGTGGTGAAATTGTGGACACATAATTTAGTCTTAAAGTACAAGGCGCTTGCCAGCAGACTTGGAGCCATTTTCACTGCCTGAACATCTTGTGTCAAAACATAACAGACACCTTCAATGGCCGAATTTTTGTCAGCGGATTTTTCATCTCTAGCACGGTTTTTGAGATCAATGTGTTCTTTCCAGGCCTGTTCTGTTACGTTACCCACTTTAAATGAGCAACAGAAGTCACACTGGTCCTTCTTTGGCATGTACAAACTCAGGTTATTTCTGAGGAACTCATTGTCAAAAGTACGACGACTCAAGTACTCTTTATCATTTTCCTGACAATCATTTTTGTAGGCCTCGTATAGTTCAGAAATGTTTCTTACGGTAGGTTTCAGGTAAAGTCGGCTAGACGTTTGTCGGCAATAGTGCGATGGCAGCTTTGGCAGTTTATCAAAAAAGACAGTCAACGTTTGGGACTGTTCTTTCTTTTTTGGAGATTTTCGTCGTTGTAGTGACGTTTCTGATTTAGGCGCTATGCCGTTTGATCCCCTAGTTTTATCGAGCCAGTACCTAAGGAACCACTCCGACAATCCTAAGGTGTGAAGAAACATCCCTCGACAAACTTTCGTAACATTTGAATTTCTAGACACCGATAAGTAGTATGTCTTAGTCTCACTTTTTCTGGAGTTTTCATTCTTTGTTACCTTTCGTTTACATGGCGCTAAAGTAACAGTTGAACATACAAATTGTCGTCTCCGTTCCCAGCTCATGGTTTTCCAGAAACTATAAAAGATACTCTGCCGCTCTGACTCGGTAATGTCATGACATCCACGGAACTTAGATTTTTGGCAAACAGCAGATTCGCAGCGAGGACCCATATCTTTAGCTGGTTTAAAAGTGTCATGTAAAACCTTGAAATTAGGATTGTTCTGGTCAACTTTCCTATCACGCCTGTAGCCTAAATATGACATTCCTTCTTCTCTCAATTTCTTATTTAATTCCCTTTGCCACTTCTTTAAATTTTTATTTACTTTATTTTGTCTCTTATTCTGACTTTGTGGTTCGCCGTGAAATATTTTTTCAGGTGGTAATAAGATGTTTTGTAGTATGGTTATCTTAGGCGTTTGTTTTGGTTTGCTTGTACTAGGGGTTGGCTCTTCTAAAATAACGATGTTGTTCTGCCCATTCGAAATATTTCCGTTTTCCTCTGTAGGCTCTAAAACCACACTAAAATCACCTATCATGTCAATATTTTCCTTATTGATAATCTCACTATAATCATCATTCGTAACCACTTGCATGCTATTTTCCGGCTGCTGCTGTGTTAAAAGTTGTATGGTGGTGTTTTCGGCCTGTTTACTGCTTTGCATAGGAACCATGATTAAAGTAGGTTTATGGTTACTAGGTTTCTTGTATTTAATATGTGCTAATTTACACAGCTCCTCGATTTCTGTATCATCCTCACTATCTGAAGATGTGTTGTATGCACTGTTCATGTTTTGTCCGTAAAATTATGAACCTGTAAACAGCGCGAATATGAAAAAAAGTTGCAATGGAACACCGCGAATAACAAAGTATGACTTTAACGGAAATTTACTAATACAATACAACACATTTTGATATATTTTATATTCAATTACCATAAACCAAAATATTTTTTATAACTTAAAGCATTTTTAATTTCAAATAATTCGAAAAGTCTTATAAAAACAATAAAATTACGCTTACCTAAACTTCCACCACAAAGAATGTATGAGGACTGATGCCCATTCGCGGTGTTTATGCCAAACTAGCTAATCGCCGGCATTCGCGGTGATACAAATTTTGAATTCTAGCCTGTGATTGGCGAGTTACCTTGAAGGCGATTGGTGCACTCAACGCGTGAATTTTTTCTCTATCCAATAACATTCAAAAGTGAATAACGGAAAAAATGCATGTTCGCGGTGTTGTAATATAAGCGACGATTTGCGACCCAATTTTTGGGGAAACAGCCATGTAGAGCCTCTTTTAAAGTATAGAATCCTTGTAAAATGAACCATTAAATTAAAGTTATTAATAACTATAACTACCTATAGAAAATCAAAGGGTTGTTTCTAATCCAAGTTACACAGGGGGGGTGGGGGTCATATGACTATAATCCAATATCGGGTAATTACTCCTGCCGCATCACATGTCTGATGGATTATCAGGTCAGGAGTAACTAATTATACTAGGATTTGTAATTAGCGGGATAAATATATAAGCCTACTTCCTAGAATTTAACTGAGCGTAAGTTTAACGTTTGTTATTTAATATTTGTGATGATGCGCGATGGATATGATTAATTTTTTTAACAGATATAGATTGGGGATTTGTGTAAGTACTTGTCTTACTCGAGGTTTTTAATATGTGTGTGAGCTTCTTGCCCTTTTTAGTAGGTATTACACTACGTAGTTTAACATGTCGTTAGCTATAGTGTTGTATATATATAGATCTTTAAATTTTACCATATAGGACAATCTCTAAAATATGATAATACATAAGAAATTCGTAGATAGCGTAACATAAAAATAGCAAATACCTATATATAATATAATTTTACTAGATAGGTACTTACTTACAACATCTATTTATTTATTTAGACACACTTACAGAACATACATTAAGAGCAACAATAATTACACTTACAACTTAAAATGTGATGTATGTGCCAATTATAGGTGTGCTACATCATTCACAGATAATATTATAGTGAAGTGTGTTTCATCAAACCTAGCTCCAAAACCGTGAATTTTTGTATGAGATATTCAATACATATTAAGGTATACTTTCACATCTGAAAACAAACGATACCTATCACCAATAACCATGTATATAATGCACTAACCTTAGTAGGGTTATGTGAGTTGATGTGCCTCTGGGCGGCCGAATGGGCCCTCCTGGTGGCCTTGTAGTGGAGCCTCCGGAGGGCCCCGCCGAGCCTCTCCGGGGACCCGTCACCGCGCGCCACCGTCATGCTGCTGTCCACGCCTGGAAACATATATATACGTCAACCTATTGCAGTCCACTGCTGGACGTAGGCCTCACGGCACGCCACAAGGCTACTGTCATAGACAGTTGATGGGCAGGCGGGTTGGTGACCGCAGTGTGATTTTCGGACTATGTTGTCAACACGGGAGACGCTGCTGCTCGCGTTCTAGCCGAGCACAATTTCATGCCTACCTATACATTTATAGGGTGTAAAAAAGGGGATATGTTAAACGAAACGTTGTTTAGACCATTATAATGAATCTATTCACAAAAAAAAAAACATAAAATATTTTATAAAAGTTCTTGAGTTGTTTAGAATTTCACCATACTATCTGGAAAAATAGACATGTGATTCGAATCACAATTTTTACGCATAGGATCTAAAGAGGACTATATTCGTAGCATTTCGCTTAACAATACCCCTTTTGTTACACGCTGTATATTTTAGACAACTTTATCAATTTAAAATATAAAGTTATTTAATAATTTGAAATTGCAAAACTATTTAGAAAATAGCATTGAATAGAACTGACCGAAGCCCTTTCTGTAGTTGTTGAAAAGGGCTTAGCAGTATAAAGTCATTGTTGTTTAGAATTAGGGCTTACGAATGCAATCAAATGTCTGGGAGGGGTGGAGTCAGGTAATTCCAGTTCATCTTAGATTAAGCTCTGAAACTAGATGTCTGCGTGAACTCTGCTTCACTACTGTTATTTGCATGTAATATTCATTATAAATTTTCCTCTTGATTGATCTATTTATAAAGAATTGAATTAAATTTGATGTTATAAAATTATTAATAAATTTGATGTATTAAGATAAATGCGCAGTATTTTTTATTTCTATTATTCACTAGAATACATCAGCTGCATTTCCTTCCGTATACAACGTAAGAGTCGACTCAAAGTCGGGCATTCTCTCAGGCGATAAATACATCTGTCCCCGCTCTATGCCAAACTAGACTGTGGGATCTCCTTTAGGATGATGCAGTTCTGGCTACTCCACAGCTATATGTATATGTATGTATGTATTGCACCTTCCAAGTGGGAGGCGTAAGTTCGATCCCAGTCACGGGCCTGTATCAATGAATATATTTCATGTACAGATTTTAATATTGTAAAATTGTCACTTAGCTCGTGCCTCGGAAAGCACGTAAAACCGTTGGTCCTGCGCCTGATCCCTCTCCGGTCGTGTCGGCTTTCCGTCCCATCGGACTATGAGAGTAACGGAATAGAGAGTGCATCTGTGTTTGCGCACACACTTGTGCACTATAATATCTCCTGCGTACCTGGCCAATCTCCGTAGAGATTGGTCGCCTTGACCGAAATACGGTCGGAGATCATCATGTATGTATGTACGTCATCATCATCCTTCTGTTCTTATCTTATTATTTATTCTTAAGAACATTGCTAAAGATGGCATTTATTCAAACGTTCGTGTCGTTGCCGGTAACATCCGGCTCGAAGGACCAAATGATGAGAAGCCAATCTCGATGCAAGGGTGCCGTTGGTTGAAAGTGGAAAGATGAATTTTGTATATTTAAGCAGTTTTAATGTAATAATTAAATTTTAACATAGAAATGACATGCTTAGGTTGTAGTTGAAAAAACAAGTGACAAAAAGGCGACAAAATCTTCATTTGTTCTAAAATCTAACACCATCGCGTTCTAATTTGACGCCAGCGACATCTAGTGCGCGGCGTAGTGCAACTTTGGCGTTAACACCACGCCTTCAGACTAAAAGGCGCACGTCTCAACCACTGACCTACGAGTAATATGAATGTATGTATGTAGATGTTACGTTACCTGCGGCGGTGTCGGAGGAGGAGAGGGCTGAATGGATTTTGGGAGGATCGTGACGCCCATCCGCCTGAAACAAAAACAAAACTACAGTAACGTAACATGTTTTACTCGTAACGTCCTTTTTGAGGCTGTAACTCAAGGTCCAAGGTACGAGTACGCTTGTCTGTAAGCATCATTTAAACATTTAATCCGCGCCTGAACGTCGCTACCTATACAGGGTGTAACAAAAAGGGTATGTTAAGCGAAAAGCTACGTAAATAGCCCACTGTAGAGAACCTATCCACAAAATTTGAGACTCGAAATCACATGTTTATTTTTCAAGATTGTATGAAAATTCCTGAGATATTTAAAAATTCTCCATACTATCGGGAAAAATAAACAAGTGATTTCGAGTCTCAAATTTTGTGGATAGATTCTCTACAGTGGGCTATTTACGTAGCTTTTCGCTTAACATACCCTTTACGTTACACCCTGTATAACCACTATGTAGCCGATCGTACTCGTACTGTGAAAACCCGGCTTTAACGGCAAACCACACATAGGAGAAATGTACCATACTTAAAATGTCCCGTAAATGTAGATAAATATTATATTCACACACTTCACAACACATTGACCTAGTCCCACATTAAGTGGGTACTAAGCAACGGTATATAAATACATAGATAAGTATAGAAACATCCATAACTCGGAAATAAACATCGATATTCATAATATCAATATTCGCACCTACCGCGATTTGAACCCAGGACCTATGGCGTCGCAGGCAGGGTCACTACCTACTACACCAATCAGCGATAAAGTAGCATATTAGCGTTTCTTCTTCTTCTTCTTCAGCCTATTGCAGTCCACTGCTGGACGTAGGCCTCCACCAGGGCACGCCACAAGGCTACTACCACAGGGGGGTTTTGCCCATAGTCACCACGCTGGGCAGGCGGGTTGGTGACCGCAGTGTGATTTTCGGACTATATTGTCAGTACGGGAGGCGCTTCTGCTCACCTCCCGGAAACCCTTAATCGCCTCGTACGATATCCACGGGCAGACATGGGGTGGTACGAATTCTACTCTGCCGGCACCACACGGCCAATTAGCGTTTATGTTTATTTATTTATTTCCAGTCGTTATACTCCTGGCCGCCGCCTTAAATCATAGCCGATCAGACCTCCACTAACCTAATTACAGGGTCACCGGGCTATCGACCTAAAAACCTCCCTTAGACAGGGGATGAAAAGGTCGCCAATTTCGGCAGTATATGCTTTTGTTACTGTGAATTAGTTAATGCGGGCCTTTTAGGCATTATTTAAGTTTTTGCATACCCATATGAACTCAGCTTAAATTATACATCTATTTCACAAATCAAACACATATACATATGTGATGTAATGTATGAAAGAGACACATATATATATATGTTTGCAACGTACTAAATGGAGATCTGTAGTCTCTGCCTACCCCTATGGGATATGGGCATAAGGTTATGTATGTATGTATGTAACACATATATACATGCACTGTGGGAGATTGACTAAGCGCATCCTATACTTCTATATATTTTAAGTTATTTTTCTATAGCTTCTTATTGTTTTAATTCTATTACTGTCTCATATCTCATATCTCATTTTTTCTTGACGTTGTTTTTTTTGAGCTTTGTATTTAATGTATAGTATAATATAAACCAAATAAATAATATTCTATTGTATTGTAATATTTGCAAATGGCAGCGCTAGTAGCATCATGAACTCTGATAACATAAAATTAACTTAATTCTCTATTAATGGAGATTTCTGAGAACAATTAAAGCAAATCATCCACAAATTTGCAACAAAAGTTGCCTACTCAAGTTCAATCGAGCGATACCCTGTCAGTGAGGTCATCTAAATCTCAACTAGTGTTGTCGATAGCCACTATCGATAGACCATCGTAAGTAGATAGATATATAGCTAGATAGATAGTATTATATTATAGAAATATTAAAAAAGCGGTGATAGCCCAATGGTTAAGACGTGCACCTTCCAAGCGGGAGGCGTAAGTTCGATCCCAGTCACGGGCCTGTACCAATGAATTTATTTCATGTACAGATTAGTTGTCACTTAGCTCATGCCTCGGAAAGCACGTAAAACCGTTAGTCCTGCGCCTGATCTCTCTCCGGTCGTATTGGCTTTCCGTCCCATCGGACTATGAGAGTAACGGAATAGAGAGTGCTTCTGTGTTTGCGCACACACTTGTGCACTATAATATCTCCTGCGTACCTGACCAATCTCCGTAGAGATACGTCGCCTTGGCCGAAATACGGTCGGAGATCATCATATTATAGAAGCAATTGATATGATGTAATATCGATAGTCTATCGATTGAAACTCGATATTGAATGTACATTCTATCCATAGTGTATCAGTAGTATCGTTGCTGACTATTGTTGTAATTATCGACACTATCGATAGCCCTATCGATAGTATCTTCGATTTTCAAGGACACCAATTTTCGCCAGCACTAGTCTAAACTCCCCTAGTCCAGTCTCAACCCCTACCCCTATCCCGAATCTGTCAGAACAAATAAAGTAGGGTGGTTAATTTAGTTTTACAGCAAAGTTTTGATAATATTAAAGGCCAGTTTATTTTAACCGTGAAAAAGAGATTTATTAAGCAAGTGATTTATTTCTTTATAGACTTTATAGCTTGATTTTCCTGACTTTGTTTAGTTGACTTTAAAAACTGTATATTTATTAAGGCCTGACAATATCTAACCTAGCTTTAGCACTAAAAAAATTAAAATAATTATACTGGATGTAAAAAGACAACTTTGTTCTTTTAATACCTCGTATTCTTTGTAACATCACGATATTTTTTTCTTTGGAAGCACTCCTGGAAAACCACGGGTTTCCAAGATATTGCGGTCCAAAGTTACATTAATATTATAATTTTTTTACATAAATCCATTTGAAATAGGTTAACAAACATTTTTTCAAAGATACCATGTTATAATGTTAGTTTTGTAGGTACATTTGTACTTTGAGCATCAAACGAATACATAGCTTGCAATAAAATGACAGTATTTTTCATAATTTTCTTGTCGTTTCCCAGGGTTGGTTCCATAGAAGAAAATGATCGTAACCTTACAAAGAATACGAGGTACAAAAAAAAATATTTCTGTCTTTTTACACCCTGTATATGTAAGTGTACGCTAATAGTGGCATTTACAAAAAAAACGTTATTTTAATTACCAGGCGATAGGCTAGCAAAATGGCCGCGTGGTGCCGGCAGAGTAGAATTCGTACCACCCAATGTCTGCCCGTGGGTATCGTACGAGGCGATTAAGGATTTACGGGAGGTGGGCAGCAGCTCCTCCCGTATTGACAACATAGTCCAAAATACAAACTGCGGTCACTTACCCGCCTGCAGCGTGGTGACTATGGGCAAGTATCCCCCGTGGCGGTCTTGTGGCGTGCCCTGCGGGAGGTCTACGTCCAGCAGTTGACTGCAATAGGCTGATGATGATGATGATTTACATCTGTTCCAGCTACGCACAACCTGGCTGGCTGTGGGATCCTGTATATTATGATTCCCATGAACACAGCCGTGTATGTTATATATGACGTAGATGGGTCGAGTGGCGTGCCGTTAGGTGTGTCCGACATCTTCCAAAATCCGAAATAAAGAATGCGGCGTGTAGTAAACAAGCTTAATTAGGAATCACAAACACTTTCACTGTATCTACGCACAAGATTACTAGGATTCTAGCGGATAACGTAGAAACGTGGTAAGTACAAGACAGAGGCCGACCAGCACCCGTGCTTCGCTCCAGACGCAACAAAAAGAACAGCATACCCTCCGGCTCAATTCAAACGATCCGGTGGTCGTTGTAAATCTACAGTGGCGCCCTCTCAGTACTCTGTCTTGTCTTTACCCAAGTGACAGCTGTCCTCCAGTCAGTGATAGCTGTCGACTTGACGTTTCTAACTTCAACGATTGAAAATAGATGGCGTTGGAGATCCGACTGTAGGATATGACATCTTGATCTCCGACACGGCCATTTTGACAGACTACCCGTCCTCGGGTAGAACCGATGAATCTGTGAACAAGATAACTCAAGGAAGTATCTGCGCTCGGCTATTCTGACTTAACTTAAATTTAAAGACTTCTTATTACAATAGTTCATGAAATCACAAAAATCGCTCATCGACCGTCAAGTTCCCAAAATCTTTACGTAAAGACATAAAAAATAAAAGATAAGCAGACTCGCACATACGTTTAAATCAGTCAGACCTTTCCTTCGGTCAACATTACAGTAACAGTTAGTCATATAGCCAGTCCTTCGGCTATCTACTATGGAAACACAGTCCTTCGGTTTCCAACACACACATGTAGCACAGTCCATCGGCTACCTACTACGGAAACACGGTCCTTCGGTTTCCCACACACACACATGTAGCACTGTCCATCGGCTACAGCAGAAACTCGGTCCTTCGGTTCTGCCACAAATACATACTACTGTCTGTCAAGGGTTTGTCAAAGTCACAATTTAAAAAAACCGGTCAGTAACTTGTACATCGCATATGAAAATTCATTCATTTAGACTCTGAGGTCACATTAATTTCGATATCAAAATTACTAGGAACTTGATGGTCTGGCACACACAAGGTAAATAATTCCAAAACAAGGCTACAGTATACACAATCCATATAGAGTAACGTCAGTCAAGTAAGTCTAGTTGCCTCAATCTAGCAACTCTTGGAACTTCCATCCAGCTTCCGTAAACCAGTCTAGTCACTTCCATCCAGTGACTCTTAGAAACTTCCATCCAGCTTCCGTATACCAGTCTAGTCACTTCCATCCAGTGACTCTTGAATACCTCTATCCGGTATCCGTAAACCACTCTCAATCAGTCAACTCAACATTAATTTGAACATGACGGTCCATCCCCGTCAAGTTCGCACAGATTATCATCACGGTCACATGTCAGCATGTCATTGGTAATGTCATTCGCAGGCATTCGCCTAAGTCTGTCATGTGCGTACTTATAGGTTCTATTGGAATTAAGGGCTTTAAGAACATAACGATTACCTTCAAGTACCTCCGATACCCTAAAAGGACCTCTATACTTCGGATCAATTAATCGAATTTCGAGTTCACCTGTAGTTACACGAGTTTTTGGCAAACCTGTTGTAAAATAACTGGAATATTCACCTAAAATAGTTAAAAGATCTGACTTTTTACAAGAGGGTATATCTGTGTCAACATTACTAAAGTCGTTACTGATACTAGAATCGGTTAAAACGTCACAATTTAAAACTGTCAAATTATTTTGTTTTGAAATGCTAAAATTATTTGTTGACAAGTTAATAACGAAGCCTTGACTCAATATTTCACGACCTAGCATAATATCACTACGCATATACACATCGGGTAAAACATCTAATAAAAGTTCTAAACAATAATCATTAATTTCAACATTACACAGTATTTGCTGGGTGCTGAATACACTGGTTTGACCAATTCCCGTTAGAGAGACAGTTTTAGCAATTCTTTTACCATTGAAACTTGATGCAACGCTTTCTTTTATTAGTGAACACTCAGCACCCGAATCAAAATGAAAATCATAAAATCTACCTTGATTATTAAGAGCGCCGGTCGGTGGTAAAGCGGTAAGTGCAACTATCTTTCGTGGATTCAGACGAATTTGACCTCGGCGCACCTCGAAGCCTAGGTACTCTACTTTGAATGTGAGGTCTTCCTAAGCGCGCGCTAGCGCGCTTCGGGTAGCGGGCCTTAGGGATGCCCCTGTGCCCGGGCAAAGTCTCGGCGCGCGACAGCGCGCCGGTCACTATTAAGCGGCCGGAGGCCGCGCTGCCTCGGCTTAGTCACCGAGGCAGCGAAGAACATAACTTAAATATATATACAAGTGAGTGCATGGGGGAATGCCCATGCACTCCGAAAAATAGGGACGACACAACTTGTCGGTAGGACGGCAGGCAGACATGGCCGGGTAGATCCGCCGATCGGTCGGTGACGTGGAGATTTTGCCCCGCCCTCGGCCGATCGACACCCCCGCCCGCTACCGCCGCCCTACCGAGAGACTAAACCGACAGACAAAAGTAAAAAGTAATAAAGTAAAAACTAATATATGTATTAGGGACGGACAATAATAGTAAGAAGGGACATCACATGTTAATTTATGCCACCAGGGCAGAAAAACTATGTACAAAGTTGTAGGCGCATATGGTCGGACGAGACGATCGCATTGCGCCTACCTATAGGTCAGTCCAGTGTCAATTGGTCAAATCCGGTATTACCCGGCATCGCTGTCGAGTGGGATACTCAACAGCTCCCTCGGTTGTGGGCGGCCGTCTGGCGGCCTCGCATGAAGCGGAGCTAGCCCGCGGAGATGGGCGTGCGGCCCGTTGTCGGCGCGGTCGAACATTCGACGCGCCATTCGGGCCACGAATTGCTCCACTTTCGTCATTTTGAGGTCCCGAGCGATGACGTCATTACGGACGTACCGCCCGGCCCTCGCAATGCTGCGGAGGGTGGAGCTCTGCAAGGCCTCAATCCTCTTTCTGTTTGAAACAGAGCAAAGTTGGAACCAGGCCGGGGCCGCGTACGTGAGACGCGGCCGAATATATAACTTGTACATGGTCAGCCTGGTTCGGAGGGGAAGCGTGGACTGCATGACAGGCCGCAGCAGGGCGCGCGCGGTCTTCGCGCTGCGCAGCACGTGCTCAACCATCCCAGTCATCCGCAGCCCACGATCGATTTGGCAGCCTAGATACCTGACAGTATTCTGCCAGGCTATCGGCTGCCCTCGAAGCGTGAGCCTGGGAGGGAGCTCTCGCTGCTGACCCGTCAGCAGGGCAACGGTCTTTGCCGGATTGGCTGACATCCGCCATCTGTCAAGCCAATCCGGAAGAAGATTGAGGACCCTTTGCATTTGATCCACCGCCAGTGGGGAGCTGCGCGATGTGGCAAAGTACGCGCTATCGTCCGCGTACAGTGCCAACATGCCTTCAAATTCCCATGGGAAGACCACCTTTACGGTCGGTATGTCATCTGTGTAGATGGCATACAAGACCGGGGAGAGGCAACTGCCTTGAGGGACGCCGGCCAATATGGGGTGGAGTTGCGAACTCGCGTTTTCCACCCCTACAAAGAACCGCCGGTCATTTAGAAATGACGCGACGATTCTTATGAGGGCCGGCGGCAGTCCCTGGCCAATGAGCTTGCGCAGTAGACCTGGATGCCACACACGGTCGAAGGCCTTCTCCATATCGAGAAAGACTCCAACCGTGTACCTCTTGTGGTTCCGCTCTACTGCTAAATGGTCCAACACACGCACAAGTTGAAGCGTCGTAGAGTGCGCGTCTCTGAAGCCGTACTGTTCCTCGCGTAGCGAAACATACGGCTTCAGGCGCTGCAACAATAGACGCTCAAACAACTTGGCGATGTTGGACAGGATGGTGATGGGGCGGTAGTTGGCCGGGTAACGCTTGTCTTTGCCCGGCTTTGGTAGCGCTACGACTCTACCGACTTTCCAGAGGTCAGGAAAGTGGCCAGTACGTAGCACTCCATTGAAGAGCCGGGCTAGACAAGCGAATCCTCTCCTAGGTAGGTACTTCAGAGCCATGACTGGAATGAGGTCATGTCCGGGTGCTTTGCGAGGGTTCATCCTGCGAACCTCACTCGCAACTTCGGCGGGCGAAATAAAAGAGTCTCCGCTGAGAGGCGGGACCGGTGCTGACATGAAGTCAGAGACTGCCTCCTCGGTCGTCCGATGAAACTCCATGATTCTCGGAGCGCTGCTGGGAGGATGTGGAGTGAATTGTACCGCCAAGTGTTCCGCGAGCACTCTTGCTCGCGACTCGGCGGTGAAATTGTAAGTGCCCGTGGGATCTATTATAGGACAAACCGGCAGCCTGGCTTTTGTTAGCTGCCGGTTTAGCCTATAAAGGCATGTGTCATCCTCACGGGCACGGTCTAGAACTTTTTCCCAGCAGGCGCCCCGAAAAGCACGAACCTCATCGGACACCTTCGCTGAGAGAGCGTTGAGGTCTCTCTTGACCGAGGGGCAGCGAGAGCGCGCCCACAGGCGCGCTAGCCGCCTCTTCTCATGGAGATTTCTCTTTATGCCCGCCGGTAGATCGTCACGACGTGCGGACCTTGAGCTTAAGGTAGAGCTGGCCGAGTCTATAGCCTCCTTGAGCTGCGCTGTGAAACTCGTAGCTGCGGACTCTACGTCCTCGGCGCTATGGACAGATGGGAGATGGAAGTTCGCCATGATGCCCTGGACTTTATCCCAGGCCGTTCTGCGTCCCGGTGAACGGGGCGGAACAGAGACGGCCCGGGTTGATACCGACACCAGTATCGGGAAGTGCTGAGAAGAAGTTATCTCATATAACACTTCCACGGATACTGGCTCCGGTAGGTTCTTGTGAACTACTATGTCCAGGACATCAGGCCTATGTCGGGCTTCTGTCGGGACGTGAGTCGCCGTGAGTGGACCTATCACAGCGCAGCTACGCCCCTCTGCTGCAGAAAGCAGGGCTCTACCTGCCGCGGTTGTTGTCCGGGAGTGCCACGCCGCGTGTTTGGCGTTCAGGTCGCCAATCAACAACGTCGGCGTGTCCCCCACAAACACGGCGTCAAGATCCGATGCCAGGAAGGTGCCTTCGGGCGGCCTGTACGCTGCGTACAGGTGCCACGCCCGTCCGTCGCTAAAAACTTTTACCCCGATAGAGCGGGTTTTCTGAAACGGCGGTAGGTCCAACTCCTCGTGCACAAAATCCCTGCGGATCAAAACCGCGGTGCCCCTGTATGCTATATTGGATACAGGGGACACCTCGTCTCTTCTGTACACGAAGAAGTTGGGCAATGTAATCGCCGTCTCTGGACGGAGCTTCGTCTCACCCAGGAGGACCACGTGAATGTCCTGCACTGAAACCGCGGTCCTCAAGTCATGGAGTTTTTCCTTGATACCGCCTGGGTTCCAGTACAGGATCCTGAGCGAGCCTACTGAATCCGTTCTAACGGAGGTAAAAGCTGGGACAGAGCCCTAGCGACGACTAGGCGAATATCACCGCCCGTCGTCAGAGCGGTGATGATGTCCTGCAGTGTCCCCACGAACAACTGCAAGACCTCGGTCACTTCCTGGCGCACGTCGGCGCCGGAATAGGGCTGAGATTGGCGCCCTGAGGCCGAGGCTGAACCTCGGCGAGATGAGGGCGCCCTTCCCCGGGACATAGAGCGCCCCCGCCCCGATGTTGTGGGGCGGGAGAGTGTGCAGGGCTGCGAGCCTAGGCGGGTGAAGCCCGCCGGTGGCATGTGGTAAGCGGGGCGCAAGCTAATTTCTTGCGCCCCGGGGGCCGGTGGGATAGTCATGGGCGGTAGAGGGGGGGCGGTTTGGGCCGCCACTACTGTGGCCGCTTGCGCCGCCGCCTCTGCTGCCCTGCGGTTGGCTAGGCGCCGCTTCCGCTCTTTACCTCGGCGGTTCTTACGGCGGCGCCTTTGAGTTTCGGCGGTCTGTGGAATCACAGGCCACCGTTGCTGTTGTACCACCGCAGGTGCAGCTGTAGCTGGGGCGGGACGGTAGGCCGGGTTTGCCGGCGGCATGAGGGTCGTGGGGGCCACCGGAAGGGGCTGGCGTGGGTCCGCCTGCCTCGCCGGAGGGGCCCTCACTGTAGTAGGTTGAGTGGCCGGTGGCGCCCCCTGAGTCGGGGGCGTCGGGGCGAAACGCGCCAGCCTGGGATCAGGCCGGCGGGGTTGATTAGTGGGGGCGGGGGGGGCAGGGGGCGGAACCCTGACGTTCCGGCTCCTGCACACTCTTTTAAACTCCGGACACTGCCGGTCGTTGGCGCTATGAGGGCCTCTGCAGTTGGCACAGGTGCGTGCCTCTGCCCTGCCTAATTGGCAGTCTGCCACCACATGCTCTCCCGCGCATAGAAGACAGCGCGGGGTGCGGTGGCATGCCGCAGGTACTCTACTTTTTCTTTCAGGAATGAGCACTTTTTAGGATTTAACGAAAATCCCTTCCCAGAAAGAACTTCTAATACTACCTTTAGTCTATCGAAAGCTTCGTCGATGTTACTGGCCACAACTAGCACGTCATCCATGTACACTACAACGTACTTGTTCACGAGATCGCCTAGAGCATGTATGAGAGCACGTTGAAACACTGCAGGAGCATTTTTCAAACCGAAGGGCATAGTAAGGTACTCATACTGACCTTTAGTTGTCACGAATGCTGTGCGCTCTATGGACTCCGACTCGATAGGGATCTGGTGAAATCCCGATGCTAAATCTAAAATTGTAAAAAAATGTCCTCCATGCAACCTAGCAATCTGTTCAGATATGAGTGGTAAAGAAAAACGGTCAGCAACGGTGTTATCATTCAACTCCCTATAATCGACACACATTCTATCTGAACCGTCTTTTTTTTTACCAAAAGTATCGGGCTTGCGAACGGTGAAGAACTAGGTCTAATTACCTTAGCATTAAGCAGCTCGTTGATCTTGCCCCTCACAATCTGACGTTCATCTGGGGTCAGCCTGTATGGGCGACGATTTACCGTCTTGTGTGGGTCTACGAGCCGTATCTGCATAGGTTCAGTGTCAGCAGGAGAAGTAGGTGTACCGGTAATGAAACTAAGCTTGAACCGTTCTAAAATCTCAATCAACCTAGGTCTGTATTCATTACTAACGTCAGTATCTACCAAGTCAAGGTCTATACCATTATTTGCAACTACATCACATGATTCGACTATGTTAATTTTCTCGAAACGTACTTTATCTACCGACATATGTACAGTCAAACCGATAGCTAGAATTTCACGTCCGATCATAATGTTGTATCGCAAACAATGGTCAGGTAAAACATGAAGGAGTATCTCAAAGTTAATATTGTCAATGTCAATTGTCGTTAAAATTTGCATGGTCGAGGCTATAGAAGTTTGTCCTATACCAGTCATAGAAACATTGTCATAAATTCGCTTACCACAAAATTTCAAAGCAATCGATTCTTTAACTAAGGAACACTCTGAACCTGAGTCGTAAGTAAATGGGAATGACTCACCAGAGTGACGCAGAGAACCCGAAGGCGCATTCACAATGCACACGTCTACTCGCTTTTCCTTAGCTGGACCAGTTCCAGTGCCGCCGCCGGTACCGTTGTTCCCCTCCTTGATTTTCCTCTTCGGGCAGTCGGATGCATAGTGGCCTTGTTCCCGGCAGTTGAAGCAGGTGATGCGATCGGTTCTCCCTGTAGGTTGGTTGGTCGAGTTATGGTCCCCGTGAAAGGACCTGTGTTTGGACCGGTCATCTTGCTTCTTCGAATTGGCTTTGTTGCGACATTGAAGAGATTTGTGGCCTAGTTGTCCACAATTAAAGCACTTGATGGTCACAGCAGATCCATTAGGTCGGTTTCTTTTTAGGTCGGGTCCATCACGATAAATACTTGATGAATAACTTCTCTTCAGGAACGAGACAGCGTTCAGTTCCTTTTGTAAATGGTTACGCGTCTTGATGTCAGTCGTTATAGCAATCCTCTGAACACGTGGCTCTTGTTTTGAAATATGAGCTAAGACAGTGGCTATTGCTATCTGTTCTGTAGTCAGTCCATTCCACCTTGCCATTAAGGATGTTATGAGGGTAGCGGCGTATGAGGCCAGGTACTCGTTATCTCTCGGTTTCTTGTCGTGCATACTGATGAGAAAGGAAGCAGCAGTTTCAGGACAGTCATACCTTGCTACGAAAAGCTCCTTAAAATCGGCCCACGTCATATTAGGAAACGATATTGAAGACAGCCAAGATGATGCTTCACCCTTGAGTGCGTGGCTTAACGCGATCATCAGAGAAGATCCATGGCGATGTCGATCTGTGATACACATGTCCGCGGTCGATATCCAAGCTCGGGCGTCGATGTCTCTTTTCTCTGGGTCGAAATCAGGAAGGCGAATAGAGTCCGAAGATGCAGGTAGTTTTATTGCTTGCACCAACGCCAGAAAATTTTGATTTTGTTGCTCGAAGAGAAGACGCCATTTTTCTTCGCTCGAGTCACTATTTGAAGCACGTGTTTCATGTGGGTGATCCGGGTTGCATCCCAGTTCTGATGACGTAGATGGGTCGAGTGGCGTGCCGTTAGGTGTGTCCGACATCTTCCAAAATCCGAAATAAAGAATGCGGCGTGTAGTAAACAAGCTTAATTAGGAATCACAAACACTTTCACTGTATCTACGCACAAGATTACTAGGATTCTAGCGGATAACGTAGAAACGTGGTAAGTACAAGACAGAGGCCGACCAGCACCCGTGCTTCGCTCCAGACGCAACAAAAAGAACAGCATACCCTCCGGCTCAATTCAAACGATCCGGTGGTCGTTGTAAATCTACAGTGGCGCCCTCTCAGTACTCTGTCTTGTCTTTACCCAAGTGACAGCTGTCCTCCAGTCAGTGATAGCTGTCGACTTGACGTTTCTAACTTCAACGATTGAAAATAGATGGCGTTGGAGATCCGACTGTAGGATATGACATCTTGATCTCCGACATATAGGTATATTTATAACCAAGATTAAGTGAAATTTTCTATTGGCCCTACATGCCTGCATCCTTTATGATTCCC